>CM061919.1:44626567-45362936 GCA_031002005.1 Vandiemenella viatica | reverse complement strand
AGAGAATGTTCATTAAGGTGACTGAATAAACATTTTATTTCTGGTACCAGCCTACAAAATGTCTGGGTTGCTCATCCCTAGAGTGGGTCCTCTTACTTTTTTTCTGGTCTAGGACACATTTCAGACTAACCACAAGTGGTAGTAATAAAACTGAAATATCCATTCTGCATGTCAACCATGTAATCATTGTGGCTTTGACAGAATTAATTTTTGGTCCAGCCTGCATCCAAACCTAAACCCCTCAATTTGGATGTTGTATATCACCCAAACTAAGCAAGATATCGAAAACATTTATTCCTTATTATCGAGTTTTTTCGTCGTGTTACATAAGAATCCATCATTAAATTTGACTTTTGCGAAATTTTTCTTCTGCATTTCAACTCAAGACACCTCTCTTTTGAGACAGTATATCTCGAGAACTAGGTGAAATATCGAAACATTTTACTCTTTATTTTTTATTTGTCTCGTCTTTTTAAATAAAAATTCATCATAAAATTTGATTTTGAATAATTTTTTCTTCTGAATTTCAACCAAAACCATTTCACATTTGAGACAGAATATCTCGAAAACTAAGCAGGATATCAAAAAATTTTATTCTTCATTTGTTATTTGTCTCATCGAGTTACATAATAATCCATCACCAGATTGCGGCGTCACGTTTATCCTAGAGTCCCCTTGAGGTGTTTGTACATATTCCCCGTGTTTGTTGGGAAGCGGTCAAGCCCCCACCACTCCGGCCATGCCCCCCCCACTCCTCCGCCGGCCTGCTTCACTCCCATGCGTGGTAAAGGTCTCTTGCGTCGTCTCCATATTATTCCTTCCTCCATGCCTTCAACACGCGATAGGAGGGGCCCGCTACGGACATATATCAAGAGAGAAGCTAGAAGAGTTTTTGTAAGACATAGATCGGTTGCTAAGAATTCTAGAACCACCTTGTATCTTCGGGAACGAGATAATTTCAATGCGGTTGCTTGAGGAGAAAAAGTAAGCACAGTAATAAACTTAAAATTGTTGGAAATATAAATATAAATTTTATTATTATTAAAGCAAAATTCTTGCTTATAAACACTTGCTTTTGTCTCCCCATTAGCCAAATCATTAGTAGCTTTTAAATCAACAGTATTTTTAACTATAGCATTTACCTCATGGAAAACACTACCTGGACCCAAACTCCTTCTCACCACTGTTGGGTCCCACATAGTGGGGGTCCTTAGTTTGACTGCTCCCCGCGCTGTTTTTTCTTTCCAGTTTGTGGATTCTGTTCTTTCACCTTCCCATCATCATTTCTCCAATGCATAATTCTCATGACCTCTTCTCCTGGATCTACCATTTCTTGATCTGTGATCCCTCCTCGGAGGACTTTTGCTCTCCCTCCTACGGTAATGATTGTAATACCGATCAGAGAATGACTCCTGAGTATCCAACGCCTCAATAATTCATAAACCCTATCCACATTGATGACATCCAAAGTAGCTATTAAATTTCTTGTTTGCTGAGGTAGCCTAGATCCTATCAAATCAATAAATGCTTCTTCCCCATAAGGATTTCCTAAGTATTTACATCGGATCCAACATTTATGAAAAAAAAATCATGCCGAGTTTCGCTACCCAGTTTGTATGGCCTACCAGGCATCAACTCTCTCTTTTCCTGATTCTGCCTACTAGTTGACCAAAAACATTTCAGAAAGTTTTCTTTGAGCAGCTTACAGTCATTCAGTTCCCTAGCTTGCCCATCGCCCATGTCCTAGCATAAGACTTTAGATGTTTACACACAAGTGCAATTTTCTTACTGTCGGGTAACACATTAAAGTAGTCCGATCTTTCAAAATTATCTATAAATTCTATAGGTCTTCTACTGTTATCATAGAATTCAAACTCTTCCTTAATATCAGCACTGATAATTGGATTACCTGTTACGGGAACATTAACTTAACTGAACCTGCAACCCAGCTAACTTTTTCTCCTACTGATTTACATTGCATTGGGTTGCCTCCAATCCCTGGGTAAGCTGTTCCTGATGATGTACCAATGCATTAACATTTTTTCCGATACCAAACACTTCTGTCTCAACTCATCGACCCTTTAACATCACTGGCTTTGAATAAGGTCACATACTCATCCCTCATGTTATTACAATCTTCTTTTACTTCTCTAATTTCATTATCATATATACAGCCCACTTCATTAATTAAAACAATACAGGCATCCTTATTATCTTTATAAATTTGTGTAACCTTTTCAAATTTCTCATGACTCTACAACTGCTTCCTCCAATTTAGCAAATAAATTATTAATATCCTCTTTGAGTTGAGTACTAAAAACGTGCAATTGCTTGATGATTTTCTCATTAAAACAACCAATTAAGAGAATTTGTTAATAAAATTCAATTCGAGAGATAAGTCTTTCCCGGCGTATCTTTGATATAAATTCTTCGCGGGTTTGCCGCCGGATTACATTTTCTATTGACAAGCTTTCGGCGACTTGCACTGCCGCCATCATCGGGTCCTTTAGATACAACGGACCCGATGATGGCGGCAGTGCAAGTCGCCGAAAGCTTGTCAATAGAAAATGTAATCTGGCGGCAAACCCGCGAAGAATTTATATCAAAATTCAATTCATTTTTAAATTCTGAAAACTTACTGTCATTATCACTCCTTAACTCACTTTTAAATTCAGAAATTTTGTTGTCAATTTTTCTATTGATTTCAGCAAATTGAGAATTAATTTCAGAAATTTGCTGTCGAATTTTGCGTTGAAATTGGCTTCAAAATGTTTGTAGATTCTGACTATCAGCCATTTTCAATTAATAATGCAATCAATATGAAAACAAATTTAATGAGAATTGAAATTTTGTTAACCTGCCACAAGCGAACATGCAAAAACAAATATCTGAATATTCAGTACTTACTATTCGTCGTCAGTTTGGTAACACTTAAATTATTTTAATCACCTTATATTTCTTCTTGTAGCACTTTTACACCACTTAACACACACACACAACACTCCCAAAACGCGTCGATTTTCCAAGCAGTTTTAGCGTCGAAGAAAGCTGGTATCCTTAGGCCGAGAAATTCCGCTTGCTGTCGGAAAATCACTGTCGATTCCAGACGTCGAAGGAAAATCTCCGATAGGTGCTGCATTTAGCAACTCGTTGTACTCTGTTTCAAGTTGTGGCCAAATAATTCACTCCTCGAAATTCTCCAACTCGTCGTGAACCATCGATGATTTCAAACATTGTAATTCTTTGAAGCGTGCAGCCTTTATAACCTCTTCTAACCATCTTGGCCAGTCAATAATTTCCGTAAATTTTATTTGCGCTTTGCAAATCTGCTGTAAACTCTTTTAGGGAATTAGCATCTCACAAATGTTAATAATCCCTCGTTGCTGTACTCGGTCGCCATATTAGATTGTTCGTGGTTTAATTAATATGATAATTAACCAGTCCACGATACAGTTCAATTTAACATTTGTTTTTATTTTCATATAAATCACGACGTCAAAGGATACAGGTTACATACATACATATAATCCAGAGATTGCATACAACACTCCTTCCACAGACAATACAGTCCTTCGCCGTCGTATATTGCATGGAGGAAGGAATATATGGAGACGGTGCAAGGGACCTTCACCACGTACTGGAGTGAAACCCGGTAGAGAGAAGTGGGGTGGGGAGGTCGCCATATTGCTTGGCCATAGAAACATGGGGACTGGGCACAAAAACCTCAAGGGAATCATAAGACAACCATGGCACCGCAATTTGATGATGGATTATTATGTAAATCGACGAGAAAGATCAAAAATAAAGAATAAAAGTTTTTGATAGCGTGCTTAGTTCTCGAGATATACTGTCTCAATAGAGTGGAGTTTCTGGTTGAAATTCAGAATAAACATGTCCCTAAAGTCAAATTTGATGATAGGTTCTTCGGTAACATGACGATACAAATCGAAAATAAAGAATAAAATTTTTCGATATCTCTCTTAGTTCGCGAGATGTACTGTCGCAAAAGTGAGGTTGTTTGGTTATGAGGGGATTCAACGATAACCGAGGCGCCGCAATTTGATGACGAATTCTTATGTAACTCGATGAGACAAACTGAAAGTAAAGAATAAAATTGTTTAATATCTCGCATGGTTCTCGAGATATTGTACCTTAAATTTGACGTGGTTAGGTTGAAATGCAGCCTGGACCAGAAGAAAACATTCGTCATATCCAAATTTGATGATGAATTCGTATGCAACTTAACGAGACAAATCGAAAATAAAGAATAAATTATTTTGATATTTCGCTTATTCGAGATATTGTACCTCAAATGTAAGGAAGTTAGGGTGACATCTGGCCTGTACCAGAAAAAAATCACCGAAACCACCATATCTACACTGTGGAAATGCAATATAGGTGTTTTATTTTTGTTGTTAGGTTGAAATACGGCGTGAAACAAACAAACAAACAAAAAAGTCACCAAAATTACAAGGAACTATACCTATTTTTCACATGCTCTATCTCGAAAACCAATTGAGGTATGAAATAATTTTATTCTTTATTTTCGATTTGTTTTGTTGAGTTCTATAAGAATTCATCATCAGATTGTGGCGCCACCGTAATGATAGAACTGCCTGTTATGATGCAGACTGGACCAAAAGATAATTTTTCTGCACATGCAGATTGGGTGTTTTATTTTTTTACTAATCCTTGTGGTTAGGTTGAAACGAGGCCTGGACCAGAATGAAAACGTCACCAAAATTTGAAATTTTAAAAATAGCCTAAGTCAATGTTTAGAACTTTATAAAAAAATGATCACTTCAAAAGATCTCATAGTTTCTGAGCTTACTTAGAATATATTGTGCTGTTAGTGGCCTATATAATTTTGCTAGTAAAATCAGTGCATTCATAAGTCAGAAGCTAACAACTAATACTAAATAAATTGTTTGTTCTCTTCTGGTACACACTGCATTTCAACCTACCAACATTGCCACTACAAAATCAAATTATGTAGACACACCTAAACACATGAAATGCATCGCGAACTACATTTCGGGCAAAAACGTTTATTTAATCTCGTTTAATAGTTCGCACAGTACAAATTATCACAATTAATTTCATAGTACACTTTCAGTGTAAACTGAAACTTGAGTAAAGCCTGCAGAATACCATATTCACTGTGTCGCGATGTAAACTTGACCCACTTAAATTAAATTTTCAACACTTGTCTACAATAAGGATAGCTTTTCAAGTGCAAAGTAGTAACATATGCTACTTGTCTACACTACACCAACAAAAATTTGAGAATTTGATCCTATTGAGAGCAATGAATAAATTTATAGCGATAGGTGCTAATGTTGCAGTTACCTATCATATACTTCAAGAATGATAATTACAATGTGACTTAATTATGAAACGCTAATCCAGGTTTTTTTCTATCTTGTCTGTTTGTGCAACCATATGTAACACATATTGGCATTATAGAAAACTTTAGAATATTAGAAAATGAAATATTCTCAACAGCTGACACAATGCAAGCATCCCAATGTTTTGGGGGGGATCCCTATGGCTACCACGCATGCGCAGTAGGAGAGCAGTTTTTTCATGGGGTTTCACGAATATTGCGTTATTTCGTCTCCATTTATTCCTTCCTCTATGGTATATTGAGTCTGTTTAAACTGTTTCTCTGTCTCAGATGTTTACTTTATATAAGCTACATCGAAATTTGTAGAACACTTCAAAAGATGCCGACAGATATTTCTCGAACATTAACAATACTTAATAATTGAAACATATTTTTAAAAAATCAGAATTAATACATAATCATTTACAATAAATACAAAATCGTCTGAAATGGAAATTAAAGATACTTAAACACACAATTATTCACATACATAATTTTAAACTGTAGCAAATTGTCCTTTAGACATCGTAACATGCATTAATACTTGGAATTACGAACATTTAAGCAATTCTCTTGCGTAATTCTGTTCTTAAACATATTAAATGGCCTTAAAATAATTTCTTTTCTTAAAACAGGAGATTGCAAAACAAACCTACCAGATCATATTCAACCAAACTCTAGCTCACTATAAGTGCTTCATAAAATACCATTCCGTTTAGGTTTAAGGGCTTCTACACAGGACCCGATTTGATCCAGTACAAGATGCTGAGGCATCTTAGCAAAGAAGTTAGAGAGTACCTACTAGATATTTTTAATGATATTTGGAGTGCAGGACATTTCGCTGACTCGTAGAAAGAAGCAACGCTAATCCCTATTTTAAAACCCGGGAAGGACAAGTTGTTGGCAGGTAGCTATCGGAGCTTTGCCCTGACAATCTGCGTGGGGAAAGGTGCTAGAGCAGATGGTATACCGCCGTCTGGTCTGGTGTCTTGAGACCAAAAATCTGTTGAGCTGCTTTCAGTAAGGATTCAGGAAGTTCCATTCCACTTTGGACAATCTAATCCTACTGGAAGCGGCATACAGTACGTATTTATTCGCAGCCAACACCTTGTGCTTGTGTTTTTACATGGCATTGCAAAACAATTACATTAATTGGGATTTAAGGGAAATCTACCCACTTTCTTTTTTACAATCATTTTTAACAGGACGTTGCTTCTGGTACCGACTAGGTGGTGAAGCATCAGATATTATTATCGAGAAAAACTGTGTTCTCAATGATCAGTTTGAAACGTGACTCTCTTCGCTATTTGCACTAACAGCATTTCAACTGTAACTAGGACACCCATCTGGTACTCATCATAAGTTGACGACTTAAGTTTTTTGTTCAACATCTATCCTGAGAGGCGCTGAGCGGCAGCTGCAAATCACGCTAAACAGATTGGATGAGTAGTCACCCACTAGATACCTTTTCTCTACCGAGAAAACCTGGTGTGTACTTATTACTCGATCTGAATCTCACCTTACCATAAACTGCACTGTTTTAAGTTTTAGTGAATCTGTTTGGTTTCTGGGCCTCATTTTTGACAATAGGTCAATTTGACTGAGACACCTTAAAGATGTGATAGCCAGAGCGCTTAAGATTTAAAAGTTTTAAAATCTCTTTGTGGTATGTCATGGGGTGCTGATCGCTCCTGCCTACTACAATTTAGTATAGCCTTTGTGCAGTCGATTTTGGAGTACGGTTGTATCATTTACGGTTCGGCACAGAACAGTCATCTCCGAATTCTGGATAGTGTCCACAAAGCAGGAATTCGGCTCTCCACGTGTGCCTAACGCATCAGCCCGATCGTCAGCGTCTGTGTTGAAGCGGGCGAGCCGCCGCCTGCCACCCGCCAGCATCTCCTCGTGGTGCGACACTTCATACGCATTGCCACAACACCTGGCAGTTCCGTGTACTATATAGTTATTCATCCAACTTTCGAACACCTTTAGACCAATCCTCATAGAGCGACCATACCGTTCAGCTACCATACAAGGGTCATTTTAAATTAATATGACTGTGAGCTGCTCTCTTTTTATCACCAGAATTTTGGAGTAAATCTTCTCCTTAGCTTTTTAAAGAAACCCAGAACAATTTTAGAAGTGCCTCGGAAGACGGGTTCAAATCCCCTTCCGGGTATCCATATTGGGGTTTTCTATTGATTCCGCAAATCACTGTAGATGAATGCCGGGATGCTTCCTTCAAAAGGCCGTAGCCGAATTTCTTCCCGTTCTATGTCCCCGCTTCCAGCCTCTAATGACATCGATGTGGTGTAAACTCTAAGCAAAAAAAGTCTTCATATAACAAACTTTTTACCGCTGACAATGTGTTTATTATTGAGGGATATTTTAAATCAGTATCATACCATCACCCGGTATTCACCGTTGGGTCTAAGCAGGCTGTAGAAGTAGGTCGCTCCATAGTATTCCCTCGAGCGACTGACAAATACGAGGGTAATGCGGAAAGTAACCTCCATTTTGCTATAAATAAAAAAACTTTAATAGTAAAAAATATTTTATTATATACATGTTAAAACTGCAGCTTTTTACTATTTTTCAACACAGTCACCAGCATTTGCAATAGCGTTTCACTAATTTACAAATTGCTTCTTCATAAAATATAGCCTCCTGGGCACGTAGCCAATCTTTCACAACATTTTGAAGTTCGTCGTCGTCATAGAAGTTCTGCGACGCAAGCCACTTCTTTATGAGAGTGAAGAGATGAAAATCACTAGGCGCCAAGTCGGGGTTGTAAGGGGGATTATCAAAAACGTCCCATTTGAATTGCTTAAGAAGCTCTTGAGTCTTATGGGCGTTGTCATGCAAAAACACAACACCAAATGACAGCTTACCGCGACTTGAATGGCCCGCTTAAGTTTCTTGAAAGTTTCACAGTAGACATCTTAAGTGATTGTGGTGCCACATTCCATAAATTCAACGAGCAAAATTCCCTCGGCATCCCAAAAAACTGTAGTCATTACCTTCCTCGTTGAAAACGTTTGGCGGGCTTTTCTCGGTTTGCATGGAGAATTGTTTTTGTCCCAGGCCATCGACTGTTGTTTCATTTCGGCGTTTATGTACGCCACCCACGTTTCGTCAATAGTCACAATCCTCTTCAAAAAATCTTCTCCTTTCACATCGTAGAGTGAAAGGAAGTTTAAGGCAGAGCCCATTCGTTTGGTTTTGTGGACTCTGTAAGCAATTTCGATACCCACCCAGCACAGAACTTCCGGTAGCCTAATTTATCGGTGACAACGTCGTTAAAAACGGTAAGAGAAATTTGCGAGAATTGTTCAGAAAGTTGTGAATCTTCGATTTTCACGAACTTTTTCGTCAACTTTCTTGACAAGTTCATTACTCACAACAGAAGGTCTACCACTCCTCTCTTTATCATGAATGTTTGTTCTACCACTTTTGAAAAGTCTGATGCATTGCCGCACAACATAACGTTCGGACGGTAATCGTCAATTGTGTACTGTATAATGTCTGCTGCTGAAACATTTTGCGCCAAAAGAAATCTTATTACAGCACGCGCTTCGCATTTCGCGGGATTTTCTATTGCAGCGCTCATGTTTTAAGACAATGCGCAAAAGAACGATGTTCGTACTGTCACAGCTGGATGCTTACTGAATCGGGGAACACACAGATGTGAAAATGGTGGCGCTCCGCGCATGACTACTAACGCCACGCTAGAATAGAGGTTACTTTCCGAATTACCCTCGTACAAGCTGAATAGCAGGTGCAACTTCTGCTTCATGACACTTCCAATTTTCCGAAAAGAGTTAACCCAACGAATTATTTTGTTGCGATCAGGAACCAAATCATTTCGCGGAACATTGAACTGTGTTCGGAAAAGACATTGACCTGTGTTAACAGATTTTTACTTCTGAAAAAATGTTCAACAGTGAAAACGGGATGCTGCACGGACCACAGTGCGATTGCTACTGAAACTGGACGCTCTAACCTACAAAACAACAGATAACCCACCCCTACATTCCACTCCCACCACTTATACTACTCAAATCAAATACATGCTTTCTTTTTGCGCCAACCTGTACGAAAACTTCAAGTTAACAAGAAACACCATTGCAGAGATGTGTCATTGATTTATATGTATAGTCAGGGAAGGTATGGAAATATATACAGTAGAGTCTCGCTAATCCGAACCAATTGGGACCGGGCCTTGTTCGGATTACCGATTTGTTCGGATTAGCCGGAGTTACAGTGACTAATTTCTACAATGAAGTATACCAAGCATATAAGTAGGTACAGCATGGTAACAACTGGGTGAACAATGGCTCACTCTCACTCCCTCCCTTTATTGTTGAGATGTTTGAAGTGTTCGTGGTCAGTGCACTCTCAGACGGCTCGCGAACTGCTGAGTTAATCTTAGCAATCGATCGCTAACACACAAAATTCGTGTACTCTAGCGTGTTATCGCCATGAGTAAACGGAAACATACGACGTTAACGCTCAGAGAAAAACTGGATGCTTTGAAGCTATTGGACAGTGGTGAGAATGTATCTAAGCTCGCGACGGAGCTAGGTGTTGGTAAGGCAACCATTTGTGATTGGAAGAAGAACCGAGTGAAGCTTGAACAGTGCTGCGCAACGTCTTCGGGAAAAACACTCGAGATTCGGCAGACTCTGAAACAGTCCCAGTACGATAAAGTGGATGAAGCTCTTTTCTTTTGGTTTACACAGGAAAGAGAAAGGGGAACTCCTCTGAGTGGACCAATGGTTCAGGAAAAGACTGTTTACCTAAACAAATTAATGAATGGTGATGAGTCTTTTAATGCGAGTACGGGTTGGTTGGACAGATTTAAAAAACGTCATGGGATTTGTCAGCTAACAATTACTGGAGAGAAGCTTTCTTCTGACCATGATGCAGCGAAGGAATACGTGCATGAATTTAATAAACTGATAAGAGAGGGAAAATATTCTCCCCAACAAATTTATAATGCTGACGAGACAGGCCTTAATTTTAGGGCATTGCCAACAAAAAGCCTGGCATCAAAAGCAGAAGTCCAAGCTCCTGGCTTTAAAATGACCAAAGATCGTGTGACTTTACTAGTGTGCAGCAACGCTGCTGGTAATCACAAGCTCCCTTTAATGATGATCGGCAAATCTGTTAGCCCCAGAGCTTTCAAAAACAGCAACATGAAATCCCTACCTGTATACTATCGTAACCAGAAAAAAGCATGGGTGGATGGTAAGCTGTTCAAAGAATGGTTTCACGACCAGTTTGTTCCCTCTGTCCGGTGGTTTTCCAAGGAAAATAATTTGCCTTCCCGTGCTATCCTTTTGATTGATAACGCACCATCTCACCCCAGCACTGAGAAATTATGTGATGGAGAAATCGTGGCGAAGTTTTTGCCGCCGAATGCTACACCACTTCTACAGCCGATGGATCAGGGCGTACTACAAACATTAAAACTGATTTACAGAAAACAATTCTTAAGAATGCTGATCCAAGATGATAACATTCCTTTAGTTGAAAAAATAAAAAAAATAAACAAATCTGAAGGATGTTGTTTATTGGGCTGCTGAGGCATGGCAGAAAATTTCAGAAAACACTTTGAGAAAATCTTGGAGAAAACTGTGGACATCTCTTGAATTTCAGGACATACCAGCTGAAAATGAAGAGGAGAGTTTCCTAAAAATGGTACAGACAATCCCTGGATGTGAAGAAGCCTGTGAAGCAGACGTAGATGAATGGATGGCAGCGGATGATTCAATACTGGAGCACCTTACTGACGTTGATTTAGTGGCTGCTGTGACTCAAGACCAGGTAGAAGTGGAATGTTAAGACGAAAGTGACAATGAGACGGAATGTGACAAAGGAGAGTTGGTGTCACACACTGACGCGGCAGAAGCCTTTGATCTCGCGCTACGTTATATGGAGCAACAGACCACTGCTACACCAGCTGATTTAATGTTTATCAGACGATGGGCAACTTTACGTCATATAACAGACTGTCTTCATTACGCCAAAAAACAATTACTGAGTTTCTGTGCTCTAAAAAGTAGGGATGAAATGTGTGTTTCTAACCGTTGTAACTACTATCGTAAGTTTGACAGTTTTTCTTTCAGTGTTACGCACTTTTTAAATTTAATCTTTTCTAGCTAATTTTTCTGTATAAATTAAAATTGTTCACATGTACAGTAGTTAACCACACAATTATATAGCGTATGAACTGTATTTTCAGGGTGTTTTAATTCTTTTACCATTTTTTATATTAAGACTATGTAATGCTTTGCCATGTTCGGATTAACCGGACGTTCGGATTACCGGGGTTCGGATTAGCGGGACTCTACTGTATACCGAAACGGACAATAAAGGGGGAGAATGATCCACCGTGGTACACGCGCGAAGTCAAAAGATTACTGATAAAACAAAGGAGGATACACGCACGCTCAAGGTGGAAGGGGTGTCGTAGCGATTTAGAAACCTTAACTGAGTTAAGAGGAAGTTTTAAGAACCGTGATGCGTGAGGCCTTCAAAGATTTTCATTCCAACCCTCTCTCTCTCTCTCTCTCTCTCTCTCTCTCTGAGTCTCGCATAAAACCCAAGGAAATTTTTATCGTGTGTACGAAAAGCCAGTTTTACCAACAACAATATTCCAGCGCTAATTCGTGAAGGTTCCGAGGTTAATTAAAGCCGCGATAAAGCTAACGTACTAAATACTGTATTCAAAAATTCATTTACTGATGAAAATAAGCATAGCATTCCCGTTTTCCCACGTCGTGTCGAGTTGGTGATGGAATCATTACGAAGATAAACTGCAAGTATTAAAAGCAGTTAGTGCTTCTGAAGTGGGGGAAAGCACCGGGCCTGGATATAATTACAGTCAGAGTATTTTCAGAGTATGTGGCGGAAATCGGACCATTTCCGTCTGATAAATTCAGTAAATCCTTAGAAGAGTGAAAAGTACCTTCAGAGTGGAGAACCGCGCATGTAACTTCGATTTTCAAGAAAGGTGATCGAAGTGTTCCTAGAAACTACTATCTATAACATCTGTTTTTAGTAGAGTTATGGAGCATATTGTATGCTCAAACATTCTGAATTTTCTAGATGAAAATAATTTTCTTACAACAAATCAACACGGATTTCGGAAGAAAAAATCATGTTAAACCCAACTGGCCATATTTATACATGACGTAATGAAAGTTATTGATGCAGGTTCACAAGTAGATGCATTTTTTATAATTATTTTTTTGATTTTTTTGATTTTCAGAAAGCCTTTTACTTTGTGCCACACAACCGCCTTTTAGCGAAGCTTTCAGCGTACGGTATATCGGATCAGCTTTGTGAAAGGATAAAGAATTTTCTAACTGGTCGATCGCACTATGTCGTCGTTGAAGGAGAAAGTTCTTCTAATCTAGTTGTTACATCGGGTGTACCTCAAGGAAGTGTAATAGGGCCACTTCTTTTCTAAATTTTTATAAGCGATTTTTAGATTGTTTGCTGATTATGCGATTATTTATAACGAAGGAAGGAAATCTGCCGATGCTTAGAAATTCAGCGCGATCTGGATTTTATTTCGGCCTGTTGCAATAAATAGCTACTTACACTTAACTATAAAAAGTGCAAGACAATGTGCATCACTAACAAAAAGAATCCGATTGTTCAGTAATACGAGGTAAACAGTTCAGTTATTGATATGGTCGATTTTGTGAAATATTTGGGAGTAACAGTACAAAGGAACATGAAATGGGACTACACATTAATTCGTTAGTAGGTAGAGCTAATTCTAGGCTGCGATTCCTATGTCGAATCTTGAAAAAAATTGTAATGAACAAAGAAAGGAGATAGCGTACAAATCTCTTGTGCCTCCACATTTGGACTACTGTTGTGCCATTTTGGACTGTTTTGTAAGGGGTTGATCGACAGTATACAGAAAGTACAGAGTAGAGCCGCTCGATTCGAGACTGCTTGCTACATTCCCTATGAAAGCATCACATAAGTGATTAGTAGACTGGACTGGGAGTCTCTAGTAGATAGACGACGCACGTTTCGTTTAAACTTATTGGTAAACATGTGTACTCCCACTTTCACTTACGAGTGTGGTGAAATACTTCGTCCACCTACCTGTTTGAGTCGGAATGACAGGAAAGATACGTTTAGAGAAGGTGCCTCACCGATTCTTATATGAATACTTTTTTCCACCTCGTACCATTCGAGATTGGAATGCACAGTAGAGAGATTAGTTTTTGTGCTGAGCGCCCTCTGCCAGCCATAATTTTGTGAATTGCGGAGTATATATGTAGATGTAGATTCAACTTTATAATTAAGAAATTAGCTACGGTGGTAATTTCTTCTTGTAATATGGAAGTTCTTTCAAGAAGATCAGAGTATAGGACTAGAGAACTGTCTTACAGCATCTTCAAATTATTATTAGCATGCAAGAAATAATTTACCGACGCTCCATCCAACTCGTTCCAGTCAACTCGCATCGTGTAAACGCGGCCTAAGGCATACTTTATAAAGAAAACGATGTGTGTAAGGTTTCTAGCCGAAAATTTTCTTCACATGTCAACATTCGTCGATTAAGTGGGGCACCAAGTGAAAATTTAATTAAAAAATGGGTACAGGAGTTCTGTACAACCAGGGACGCCAACTCTGCGGGTGCTCGTGGGCTCGAGCACTCGCGAGGGATAAATAGTGGACGTGGAACATCCATGAACATGGACTAGAGCTGTAAAAGTAACGAGAAATTCTGTACCCGTATGCATTAGTTACTAAACCAATTAGTACCCGTTACTTTCGAATCGTTACTGGTTACTTTCGGTACAATTGAGCGCTAGCACGAAGCATCGCATCGAGTCGCGTCGCGTACGGGATAACTTCGTTACTATCGTATCGTTACTTTCGGTACAATATCGGTCGAATCGCATGCGGGATGACTTCGTTCGTACTTAGTAAAGTTTATGTATATTGTTTATTTAGTAAAATAAGTTGAATTAAGTTGTTCGTTTGGATAAAACTTAAACTCAAGTAATTAGCACATTGATCTTACGGAAAACCTATTAATGTACACTTGATTTACTGTGATGAATATTATATATAATCTAATTTTGAAACAAACACCTGTTTCCATACAAATGCAGACCTGATCTTTCTCCTGACTGTGACATATCTAGTGATGCATCATGCAATGTAGTATTCACGGGTGTGAAAAAAAACCTTGTCTAGTGGCGTTTCTGCGCCGAAAGCATGAGGAGTCCATTGAAGCATCCACTCAGTGATTTTTCATCTCGAAATAAACCTCTAGAAAGTTTTAAAAAGCGTGATAAGTCTGACGGTCACTATTTTTGTGCATTGCATTAAGCCAATTCAGAACGTGGAGTCAGTGGACACTGCATGTTACCAAAATGTAAACTTGGAGATATGGAAACAGCTGGAACCGCCCTGTTAAAAATGATTTCAAATCTTCGTTTTTTAATGACCGGAGGCAAAGCCATAAGAGGCCACCAGGATAAACATTAAAAGTGCATTCGTCTGTTGAGTCTGCGATTATAGAATATTCACTAGTTAAACTCTTTGTTCAGGGCAGCAGAAATAGGTGGTTATCACACGATATCATCAACGAATTGTGAACAATTTTGAGTGACGAAGTACTGCATAAAATGGTCAATGGCGCTTCATCGGTAGGCACTGTGGAACTGCAGCACCCCCCTGCACTTCCATCCAAAATTATCGATACTAATCAATACGGAGAATTTTCCCTCCTCATTGTCATAGAATATATATATATATATATATACACTGAACAGCCAAAACATTATACCACCTACTTACTAACATATTGGTCCACCTTTCGAACGCAATACACCAGTGGTTCGGCAGGCTTCCACAGGTATCTGACAGCAGATTTCTACGCACAGGTCACGAAATTCCCTTAAACTACGTTCCAGTGGTTTATGGGCGCAGCGTCTGAGAACGAGCATGTCGGAAACGGAGAGGCTGTTCGCATGGAGGAAGGAATATATGGAGACGAAATAACGCCAAATCGGTGGAATCTCATATAAAAACTCGTCTCCTACTGTGCATGCGCGGTGGACACTGGCGGCCATAGGAATCGCCCCAAAACATTGGGCTGTTTGCACTGTGTATGCTACTGTGAACATTTCATTTTCTAATATTTCAAAGTTTTTTATAATGCCAAGTTGTGTTGCATACAACCTGGGATAACGTTTCGTAACTAAATCACATTGTAATTATTGTTCTTGAAGTGTTTGATAGATAACTGCAAGATTACAGCCTACCGCTATAAATTTATTCATTGCTCTCAATAGGATGATATCGTTCTCAAATGTATTTTGGTGTAGTGTAGACAATCAGCATGTGTTACTACAGGGCGTTCGCCTGGAAACGCTACCCACTGTTAGCGCTATAAGGAAGAAACTGCTCCCGGCGAGCGAGCGGTCAGCTTCCGGCATTGTTCGACCGTCGGCCGCGGACTATTTCATAATAATTACGCTTCATAAACTTGTATGTGCTAAGCATTTAAATGTGACGTCAGTTGCGGATCAACAGTGCCATCGTGGACACCCTGCAGGTACCAGTTGCAAAATCTAATCCTAGGCCCCTGGTCTATTTCTGTAATTTTATGCACCACAATTGTTTTGTACGGCTTTAAGTGAACTAGCTTTGTTACTTTCCAAGCTGACGTCTTAGATACGCCTGCCTGCTGCCCTAACTGACTTAATGATTTTTTGGGTGACTGTTCTAGTCGAAAAGCGATATCGTCAATTTTATCCTCTGTGAGAATACGGTTGACCGACAGTCTCTTTTTGTTAAAAAATGATCCCGTTTCTCTTACTTTTTTAACCAGACGCAGAATTGTTGATTTAGCTGGCAGTAAAGCGCCAGGATATTCCCGACGAAATTTACTGCGACAGTTTTTAAATGACTTCTTCTTCACATATGTAACGTAGAGAAATTTTCTTTGTTGCAAACTGTAACGTACCATAATTTTACTCACACTCAAACATAGTACAGATTAGTAAGAGTATGAAGCCCCAAACCAGCCAAACCGCAAAGAAACGTTTATTCACAACACTGATTAATAAGAGACTGAAGTCACAAATTAGCTACAGTGCGGTGATTCACGGCGCCGTGTGGCGGGAGTTGCTGGCGCCACTGTCCCAGCAAGTTGCCGACGGCAACAGACTGGGAGGGTAGCGTTTCCCGGCGAACGCCCTGTACTTTGCACCTAAAAGATTAGCCTTATTGTAAACAAGTATAGACAATCTAATTTAAGCGGGTCAAGTTTACATCGCGATACAGTGAATGTGCATACTTTAGTCCAGTTTCAGTTTACACTGAAAGCGTACGATGAAATTAATTGTGATAATTTGTGCTGTGTGAACTACTATACTTGATGAAGCAAACGTTATTGTTACCCGAAATGTAGTTCGCGATGCATTTCATGTCAATAGGTCTGTCCACATAGTTTGATTTTGTAGCGGCAATATTAATGGAAATGTGGGTAGGTTGAAATGCGGCGTGTACCAGAAAGGCACAAACAATTTATTTCTTATTAGTTGTTACTAATTTCGTGAGCACTATGTTAGTGACGGGGTGTAAGGGTTTGGGAGAGGCTATACTAGCATTTTCCAACCAAATGTCAACCTCTACTTCACGTGGTGCACCCTGTTTGCTCGGACGAGGCTCTGGCGACTGAAAGATTCCCGGTATAAGGAATCACCCACTGCTTGCCAACGGCCTCCGAAAGGAGGGCGGAAGAGCAGGGAGCGGTTCAGGGCACCCTCTTGCCCTTGGGGTTGGAAACGACCCCTAAAGGCGGATGAATCAGAAATGATCAACGGCATGGGGATGCAGAAGGCAACGGGAAACCACTGCATTATTGACCCAAACGGTATCCCGAGGACATGTAATCCTCTCAAATTACATATATCATGATGGCTTCTTCCTGGGTAAAATATGCCGGAGGTAAAATAGTCCCAAAATCGATCTCCGGGTGGGTATTGCTCAGGGAGGAGTCATCAGAATGGATAGAAACATTCTACCAGTCGGAGCGTGGAATGTTAGAAGTCTGAATAGGGCAGGTAGGTTAGAAAACTTAAAAAGGGAGATGGAACAACTTAAGTTAGAGGTTGTTGGGATTAGTGAGATTAAATGGAAGGATTTCTGGTCTGGAAAACACAGGATAATTAGCACACATGCTGTCAATGGAGTCACTGGTGTACGATTTGTAATTAACAGGAAAGTAGGTAAACGGGTGAGTTATTATGAACAGTTTACTAACAGGATTATTTTGATAAGGTTAGAAACTAAGCCTGTCCCATCCACATTAGTACAAGTGTATATGCCAACATCACATAAAGATAACGAAGAAATAGAAAAAATATATGCTGAAATTGAAGAATTAATCCAATACGTGAAAGAGGAGGAAAATCTAATAATCATGGGTGATTGGAATGCAATAGTGGGAGAAGGAAAAGAGGTGAATACTGTAGGAAGTTTTGGTCTAGGAGAAAGAAATGAGCGAGGAAGCAGGTTGCTAGAATTTTGTAAAAGATACAAGCTAGTAGTGGCAAACACACTGTTTAAGAACCATACAAGAATAATATACACCTTGAAACGTCCTGGGGATACAGGCAGACGTAAGCTAGATTATATAATGGTCAAACAGACATTCAGGAATCAATTTCTAGACTGTAAAGCGGACATAGACTCTGATCATAATTTGATAGTAATGAACTGTAGGCTGAAATTTAAACGAATAAGGAAGCAGTATAAGCACAATAGACTGGAAGTGAATAAACTGAAACAATCTAGCACGAGAGGAAATTTTGCAGAAATGGTAGACTTGGGTCTAAGAAGTAACTCAGAAAGGAGCTCAACCGAGGACGAATGGAATGCATTAAAAGACCGAAATAATGAAAGCTGGTAAAGAAACATTAGGCTTTAGGGAACAAGCTGCCCTAAAACCTTGGATAACAGAAGAAATTATGGAGCTGATGGGTCAGAGGAGAAGGTACAAAAATGCTAAGGATGAAGCAGGAAGAGAGCAGTACAGACAATTTAGAAATCAAATAAATAGGAAATGCAATATAGCAAAAGAAAAATGGCTACAAGCAAAGTGTGAAGAAGTAGAAAAGGAAATGGTCGTAGGTAAAGTAGATGTTGCTTACAGAAAGATCAAACAGAATTTTGGAGAAATGAAGAAAAGAGGTATGAACATTAATGCTGCCGATGGGAAACCTGTTTTAAGCTCAGAAGATAGAGCTAACCGATGGAAAGAATACATTGAGAAACTTTATGTTGGGGACAACTTGAACGATAGTGTAATGGAAAAGGAAGGTGATGTCGACATTGATGACTTAGGAGATCCTGTTTTGAGGACAGAATTTAATAAAGCTCTGAATGACTTGAAAGCAAATAAGGCAGTTGGAAATGATGAGATCCCTGCAGAACTTCTTAAATCTCTAGGAGAGGAAGGAATCGAAAGATTATTCAAGCTGATATCAAAAACTTATGAAACAGGAGAAATTCCAACTGATTTTAATAAAAATATCATCTTAACACTTCCAAAGAAAGCACAAGTCAACAAATGTGAGAATTATTGCACCATTATTCTAACATCACATTGTCGCGTGGTAATGGCCGAGCGATGAATTACCTTCGACTTACTCTTGCGTGCACGTAGGTTCGTCCAGCCTGCTCGCCGTCAACTTCTGGTTCTTCCCGTTGTCGTCTGCAAGTACGGGCTGGAAAGCACTAAGAATAATCACTCCTACTACTGACTTGAGGTATTGTTGTAAATAACTTCAGAGCTGCTATGAACAGGCATTTATTCTTGAACTCTTCGGAGAGATAAGTGAATTGATACATGGTACATCTTAATATGCATAGAAGTGAAATGTTTTTCCTTACTATAGCCGAATGGCTGAATAAAATAGTGGGAGGGTTGGTACAAGCCTCGCCTCGTGAGCATACGAAGGGTGGAGCTGGTGGTGTAATTTCTAACACTGCCTAAGTCATTGGCTTCATAAAAATTGGCAAGTTTACGGCGTGATCTTCAAAATGAAACTGCGCAGAGGACGGGTACAGAACGCGTCACTCTACTGTCGCTTGAGGGTGGGGTGACTGTCTCCCATTGGCCAGTTCACATCACGCGCTGTGGATACAAAGTTTAATTGGCCAGTTGGAGGCGTCTTTCTAGAAGGTACCAGAACATTTCGAACCTTGTTTCTCACAGTCAAAACTGCTTGCCTCTGTGGCCTTGCAGGAAGGGTTCAGATTTTGCAAACGCGCTCTCATGTTCCACGTCCGCCCAGGCTTGTAGCTCACCGAGACTGGCTTACACTCACTAGAATATTAACTACGAAATTATTGAAATATGCTACAACATGCTTCAAAATTACTGACCAGAGTAATATGCAGAAGGATGGAAAGGGTAGTAGAAGAGTGAGTAGGAGAAAATCAGTTTGGGTTTAGCAAAAATCGCGGTACAAGGGAAGCAATTCTGTCTTTAAGATTAATACTTGAAGGGCGGAACAAGAAAAACAAAGATACTTTTATTGCATTTGTCGATTTAGAAAAAGCTTTTTGATAATGTTAGGTGGGACAAGATGTTCAAAATTTTAAAGAATCAGGTCTAGAGTATCGAGATAGATAAATACTCTATAAACTATATAAGAATCAAGTGGCTATAATAAAAGTAGATAATCACGAGAGACATGCATCAGGCAAAAAAGGGTGTGAGACAAGGTTGTAGTCTATCCCCGTTAATATTCAACTTATATGTAGAAGAAGCAATGAAGAAAGTCAAAGAAAAATTTCCATGTGGTATAAGTTTTCAGGAAGAAAAAATCAGTATTCTACGATTTGCTGATGACATTGTCTTGTTAACAGAGAGGGCTGAGGATATTGAGAAGTTACTGAATGGCATGAACAAAATACTGAAGGAAGATTATGGACTGAATATAAATCAAAGCAAGACCAAAGTGATGAAATGTAGCAGAAATGATACCAATACTAGTAGATTAAATATAAAAATAGGATCGGATGCAATAGGAGAAGTAAGTGAATTCTATTACTTGGGAAGTAAAATTACAACCGATGGCCGAAGCAGGAATGATGTTAAAAGCGGAATAGCACTAGCAAAAAGAGCCATCATGAAAAAGAGAAACCTTTTGATTTCAAATATTGATCTAGGAATTAGAAAGAACGTTTTAAAACTCTTTGTGTGGAGTACAGCACTTTATGGTAGCAAAACATGGACTTTAGGAATACCGGAAATAAAGAAAATTGAAGCATTTGAAATGTGGTGCTACAGAAGAATGCTAAAAATTAAGTGGACAGACAAAGTAAGAAACGAACGAGTTATGGAAATGATTGGTGAGAACAGTCGAAGGTAAGAACTGTAGAGGAAGACAGAGTTTAGAATATATGAAACAGATAATTGTGGACGTGGTCTGTAAGGGGTATGTAGAAATGAAGAGGTTAACAGTGGATAGGAAAGGATGGAGGATTGCATCAAACCAGTCCAAAGACTGACGACAGCAAACAAAAAAAAAACAAAAAAACAAAAAAAAAATGTTAGTGACACATTGTGTATCGCGATGTAAACTGCTCCCATCTAAGTTTCTGACTTTTGATGTATGGTAAGAACTGATGTTGCTAGGAAAGTTACATAGTCTACTAACAGTACAATATCTTCTGAGTAAACTCAGAAGCTATGAGGTCTTTTTTTTTTTTTTAAGCCCGATATCAAAAAAAATTATTCTTTATTTTTGATCTGACTCGTCGAGTTACATAATAATCCACGTTCAAATTGCGGTGCCACGGTTGTCTTATGATTCCCTTGAGGTTTTTCTCTCTTAACTCCGTGTTACCCCGTGTTTCTACAGTCAAGCAATATGGCGGCCTCCCCACCCCACTTCTCTCTGCCCGGTTTCACTTCGGTGCGTGGTGAAGGTCCCTTGCGTCTTCTCCATATATTCCTTCCTCCATGGTTGTTCGCGTGCTAATGTAGTGAGCATCTATGGAAAGTGTTTGAAGGACGGTGGAACAATGAGTAGGGGACAATGTGGTGGACACCCACGCCATATCACAAAACAATAAACCACGATCAAATTGCGGTGCCACGGTTGTCTTATGATTCCCTTGAGGTTTTTCTCTCTTAACTCCGTGTTACCCCGTGTTTCTACGGCCAAGCAATATGGCGGCCACCCCACCCCACTTCTCTCTGCCCGGTTTCACTTCAGTGCGTGGTGAAGGTCCCTTGCGTCTTCTCCATATATTCCTTCCTCCATGGTTGTTCGCGTGCTAATGTAGTGAGCATCTATGGAAAGTGTTTGAAGGACGGTGGAACAACGAGTAGGGGACAATGTGGTGGACACCCACGCCATATCACAAAACTTGGAGGTCGGAGGCTTGCCTGCTCCGTAAAGCAGAATAGGGGATGATCTGTGGCAGACCTGACGGAAGAATACAATTCTGGTACTTCCAGAAATGTTTCAGAGCACAAGAATCCCGGCGACTAAGCTAAGCCGAATAGATGCAGTATTGCGTTCGAAAGGGGGACCAATGTAATAGTAGGTAGATGTTCATAATGTTATGGCTGATCAGTGTATAATTAAACTTAATGCAGCTAATCACCGCCGCTTTACTAATAAAATAATAAAACAACAAAAGATGTGGAAATATCCTTCTGCGCATGCACACAAATGTTGCTCTGAAGTGTGCGCATCAGCAGAACAGGAAAATGCCTTGTCTGCGACACTTTCCCGGGAAACCAAGCGTGGTGGGTGAATGGTTAGCGTTCTGGCCTCGCATTCGGGAGGACGCCGGTAGCCGGTTCGAATCCCCGTCCGGGCATCCAGATTTGGGTTTTCCATGGTTTCCCCTAATCACTCCTTCACAAGACCATCGCCGAATTCCTTCCCATTCCTTGTCCCCGCCTCTAATGACCTCGACATCGACGAGGTGTAAAGCCATAAATAAATAAAAAATGTCAAGGAACAGTTCCATGGAAGGAGCTTTTTATGTATATATATATTTTTCTTCTTTTATTATTAATCGTAAAGGAGGAAGTGACTACTGGCATTAAGTTATTTAGTAATTTATCCTTTAGAAATCACGTTGGATGTTCTATTTTTCGTATTTCGTAAAGACATCGTTTCTACGCATTTTGCAATGTTAAATTTTATTTTTAACTCGATTTTCACATCTTTCGTGTTGTCTTGCAGCTTGAACAACAGTCACGCTCTGGAGCAGGTATATCTGATAGTTGATTCTCATTTTATTAGTCTTGAATCTCATAAATACATTTTATATTACATGTAATTTTAACCGATTGTGGTGGGTGAGCGGCAACACTATGGCATCGCATTCGATAGAACGCGAATTCGAATTCCCGTCTGGCCATCCCGATTTCGGTTTCCCATGGTATACCGAAATAACTCTAGGCGAATGCCGGGATTGTCCCTTCAAAAGACCATGGCCCAATGTCTTCCCGTTTGCTGCCCCAGACCTTTCAACCATTTAATGACCTCCACGTTGACGAGGCGTAAAGCCATAAATAATTTAAAATTTTAACTTCAATCAAATGGGCAAACACCATAGGTTTAAATTACTGTGGATTGGAAATGAAATGGCATATCTTTAAATCCCTTCACATCTATTCATATGCATTAAATTTAGATGATTACCATGGTGCTGCGATTTTTATTGTTCTATTTATATTTTGTAGAAAATTTTCACTATGGCATCCTTGTCTTCAAAAGGAATAAATATTCTGACTGTAATTGATCTTCAAAAGCTTACATTTTCAGAGTTCTTTCCCCATGAGAAAGTTGAATTTAAGAAAAGGCGTTCAACCCTAAATATTAGGATAGGTCAGCCTTATTATTAAAACAGTCTTCTTGATTTAACAATAACCATGAATAGATAGGCCTCTATTTTCATAGCAGCACCCTCATTAATCTTAATCACGAACCGCCACTGAAAGCAGTACAAAATGCGGTCTATTACCCAGTTGTGGTTGATGAAACTAGCGATATTTCCAATAATGAACAAACTACATTCAGCTTTCGTTACATGGACTCGGAGTTTAATGAAAGAATTTAAAGATAAAACTAGCATTTGCCTGCTGCTTCACGCGCGCGTGCCTTGGCAGGTGTAGAAATTATTTACCAATTTTATTCCCTTATCAGACATTAACGTGGAAAGGCATGAACTGTTAATGTATTCTAAATAGTTTCGTTTGTTTCGGTTAATACGTTAGGTTCTGTTTTCATACTGATGTCAGAGAGTTGTTTTATTCATATTTTAACGTGATGCAATTGATTCAATAGTAGAAAAGGTTCCTGAAAAATTAACAATAGTAATTCGTGGTTGTAATTATTGTGCGAAGTATAAACATTTATTGTTTAGAAAGGCTTTCACGGTTCAAACGACATTCTTTCTTCTGTGCGCTTTCAGAAGCTATGGATTTAGCGTATAGAACCCTGTTGGTTATAGGTCAATCGCTTTTCTCGGTGCAGGTTACTTTCAGGTTGCTCTAGCTATTTCATCTAGTTCTCTTTGACGTTGCAGACGATGTTGTCGGTCTATTTCACTCTCATTTAGCCGATTTCAGCGACATCTTTTAGCTGCAGAAGTTGACCCCGACAGATTAGATCTCTTTCGCAAGGGCATATCATAAACTTTTATACTTACCCAACTCACAGCACTAACAATTAAAACGTTTTCACAGCTGCAATTATCACTATGCGTGAACTTTGGCTGCGAGTATATAGATGAGCATAAACTTGGTTACAATATAGAATATCTGTGGTAGTAATAAATAATATTATTTCTGAAAGCAATATTTAACTCAGCTAAAACATAATATTTTTAAATGCTGATATGGAGGATTCCACGTTAACCGTGGAACCGAAAATTTAAATGGATATATAACAGTTGTAACATTAACTATAATCATTATGTGTAATTTTTTTGGCGATTTTATGTGTAAACTTTGCCTGGGATTATATAGCTAGGTATAAGCTTTGTTAAGGATGTATCTGTGGATATAATGAAAAATATTGTTTCCATGATACTTAACTAAAAAAAGTTTATTTTTAAATGTGGATACCGAGGATTGCAACATAACCGCGGTGCCATAAATTTATGTAAATATAGCAGTAATCTACGACTTAGTCCTCTTGGAAGTGTGGTGAAATATAAAAATTTGTTACCAATAATCACAGCATCTCAATTTTTCTGATTTATTTATTTTTTGTTGTTTTTTATTTTTTGTTGTTTGGATATTGGTTTTATTTTATGTTGATACACCATCAATTATTCCTGCTTTAAAATAGAAATTTATGTGAATTGGAGCTACTCTTGGTTTCAAATCGTCGTATCATTATTGTCATTATTTCAGTCAGATATAATTAATTCAAAAATGTCAAAATGGATCACGACAGTATATGTACTAATGTGCATGTAACTCAAGCAATTATTTCTGAGTGGCAAAATTATCGCAAGTTGTAAATCGATTGAAATGCAACCTGGACAGTGATGACAGCTGATATGCTTTGTTATGGGCCAAAGGGACGATGCTTTTAGCTTTATAATTTACGCGGTGTAGCATTAGGATATGAAAATTTTTTTATTTGAGTTTCTTTCAATATATCCGTATTTTCTATGTAATTATTTGAGTCGCATGTACCTGAATTTTCGGATGCCTAGTTATATTTGCACGTTATAGCCACGAGACATATTAATCGAATAAAGTACTTCCAAATATGTGCAATTCCGCACAAGTCATTATGAAAGAAGTATGTTTTATTACTTGCCGATATTTATAATAGCTGTTTTTCATACATCGCTCTTCGAGAAAAAACTGAATTTCGTATTAAGTATTGGCTTATTGTGGCTGTATTGTTCAGCGATCACGTAGCAATTTTGTTCCAGAGACAAACTGTATAACAGTCTACCAGAGACAATACATGTCTTCCATGTTAGTAATATATAACTTTTTCGTAATTCAACAGACCTGTTACGATTCAAGTAAATGCTGATTATACTTGATTCACGTATTCTTTTTATTTTGAAGTACTGCGGTCCAGAAAAATGAATCGCAGAAGTAAAAAAAAAAAAAAAAAAGAAGGTAAATCCTAAGGTCTCTTTATGAAAGGAGTGACCGTCTGAATGTGTATAATTATCTGTGGTCTACAGTTTCACATTTCTGAAGTTTTTTACTGACTTGCTTCTTCCCATGGTACATATTAGTCGTTAGCTACTTCTGCAGATGTTGACCAGCAACATTAGCTTTAAAAATTTGGAAACACCATGCAAATTGATGCGGTAGTTTTTGCGTTATTAGAGATCAAGCCTCACTACAAACGCAGCTTGCTTACAGATTTATAATAGTATAGATTTGAAAGGGCAAATGTAGGTGGGTGCAGGATAGGGGGAAGATGGGGGTGTAGGGAAATTGCCACCGGAGCCTGTGCTCCATTGCAATTAAATTAAATTAGATTAAATGATACTTAAATCGGTTTTTATCAAATGAATCAACAACATCCGAAAATTTGTTTGAAATTTTCGATGACGTACTGATAAGATTCGACGTAAATATCAAGATGTCTGCGTACAGGTGACGCTGCTAATGTTAGTGGAGCGCATACTGGCTATCAATCACGGTTTAAAGCTTTCGAAGCAAGGACAATAATGCATCTCTCACTCGTTATACCTGGTTGTTCAAACCACAATGAAAGAAGTACTTGGAATAAGAGAGTTTTTAGCGTTACGTGGTTCACCGAAACGCCATGCTTGTTCTGAATCACTACCTAAAGGCAGCTGGCGATGATCAAACCAAATGCAGATCTTGGAAGTGTGGTAGCAAATGTGAAAGACCTAGTTAAAGATTTTTCAGATGAGGATTGTGTTGTAATTGTTGGGGGACCAGGAAATAGCCTTGATAAAGACCTCAATTATTCAATTGAGGGAGACATTGCCCACATTTCCAAGAACACACGTCAGACAAGTGTGAGATTTGTTGGTTTGCTTGAGCGTTACGATAAACCCTGGATGTGGCATAACATCAGGCGTACAAATGCATCCTTGGAAAGGGTTCTCTGGCAGCCGGCTAATTCACACATTGGTTTGATTGATGTGGCCTGCATTGGTAGGGACAGTTATACTCGCCATGGACTCCATCTGAATGTCAGAGGTAAGAGGAAGCTTTCGCTTCTTATTGCTGATGAGGTCAGAGGATGCCAGGTGAGTGAAAGAGGTATTCCTGTGATAAATGGTGTTAAGTTGCGGCCTTTTTTAGGGTAAATAAAATAGATTTATTAAGATGTCTTAAGGAAATTAATGTCTCTGATGATCATAATTTGTTGAAATTAAAAATTCCAACTGATATACCAGTATGTAATAATAAAATAAACAATTCAAAGTCATTGCGTCAAAGTGTTCAGACCAGTATTTTCCACCAAAATATAAGAGGAATATTTAGTAAAACTGATGACATTACCTTAAGCCTAGAAGAGATTCAAAATTCCAGAAATTTTAATGTAGACGTTTTGTGTATATCTGAGCATCATTTGTCTGATACAGGAATATCTCAGCTGTCCATCCCAAATTATAAATTAAGCTCTCATTTCTGCAGATGTAAAATGGAGAAAGGGGGAGTTGCCATTTTTGTTAAAAATAATATTGAATGCAGTAGTGTAGTTGTAAGTAAGTATTGTATAGAACAACACTTTGAATGTTGTGTTACTAAACTAGAATATGATAAGGAAGAGCTGATAGTGATAGCAATTTACAGGGCCCCCTCAGGTAATTTCAGACTGTTTTTATCTCATTTAGAGTCTTTGCTACTAAGTTTTACAAATAGCAAACAAATAGTATTATGTGGAGATTTCAATGTTGACTTTCTGAATCACAGCAATGATAGATTAGATATGGAAGCCTTGATGTTGTCTTTTAACTTAACAGCACTTGTAAATTTTCCTACAAGAATACAAAATAATAGCAGGACTGCAATTGATAATTTTTTTATGGATATTTCTCAGTGCAGTAATTACAGCATACATCCAGTAATAAATGGTATCTCAGATCATGATGCCCAGCTATTATGTATCGAGTCCAGGAACACTGTTAAACAGATAAAGAAAAGCTGGGTTTATAGAAGAAGTATTAGTGAAAATAATATAAAACACTTCATAGATACCTTAAACAATGAAAACTGGTTAGAAGTATTTAATGCGCAGGGTGTTAATGCGAAATTTGATTCCTTTCTGAATATATTTCTAACACTTTTTGAAGGTAGTTTCAAAAAAAGGAAAATTCTCAACACTCCAAACAATGAACTGGGCATGGGATGGATAACAAAGGGTATTAGAATCTCTAGTAAAACAAAGAGGGACCTTTATTTAAAAATGAGAGAATCAGATAACTATGCGCTGAAAGTTCACTATAAACTTTATTCTAAAATACTAAGAAATGTAATAAGGAAGGCCAAGAACAAGTACATATCGGCGAAAATAGAAAATTCAGACAATAAAATGAGAACAATATGGAATATAATAAAGACTGAAACAGGAAAAACTGTAAATCACTCTAAAGACATAAAAATAGAACAAAATGGACATGTGTATAGCGAAGTAGGGGAAGTTTGTGAAATATTTAACAAACATTTTACGTCAGTAGTAGATAAATTAGGCATAGAAAAGCAATCCCCACATAGTGCTCTAAGGCTTCTTGAGACTGCTTTCCCAAATAGCTTTGTGGAGATGAAATTGCCACCAGTAACAGTCTCAGAAATAAATAAACTCATTAAACAATTAAAACCTAAAAATTCTTCCAGCTATGACAATATTTCAAGTAAATTACTGAAAAGATGTTCAGACTGTATCAGTCATGTACTTGCTCACATTTGTAATGAATCCTTAATACAAGGTGTTTTTCCCGATAGACTAAAATATGCTGTTGTAAAACCATTATTTAAAAAAGGAGACGTAACATGTGTAGACAACTATCGCCCCATTTCATTACTTTCAACATTCTCAAAGGTTTTTGAAAAAGTCATGTATAGTAGAGTAATAAAACATGTTACACACTATAATATCCTAACTAATTCACAATTTGGGTTCAAAAAAGGATCATCCATAGAAATGGCTATATATTCATTTTTAAATAACACATTTGAGGAACTGAATAATAAAATGAATCCTGTAGGAATATTTTGTGATCTTGCAAAAGCATTTGACTGTGTAAATCATGAATTACTTTTGAAAAAAATGGAATACTATGGTATTTTTGGGACCGCAGGTAAATGGTTTAAATCATACATTGAAAGCCGAATGCAAAAAGTTTCAATTTTTGATTCTAAAATAAGTAAAGATGCTTCATCAGACTGGGAGAAAATAAAACATGGAATTCCACAAGGCTCTGTCTTAGGTCCCCTCCTCTTTCTGTTATACATCAATGACCTTCCTGGAAATTTATCCGACAAAGTTAAGAGTGTTTTATTTGCAGATGACACTAACCTGACTGTGCGTAAAACACCAAACAGTACTATAGAATTTAATGTAAATGAAGTTCTTAGAGTAGTAGCAAATTGGTTTAAGGCAAATTCATTAAAATTAAATTTTGAAAAAACACATTATATTAGGTTTAAAACAAAAAACTATGCACAGCCAGATATATGTATAAACTATGAAAACAACACAATCTTAGAAACAGAGAGTATAAAATTTCTTGGTATTAAAATAGATCAGAAACTCTGTTGGCATGATCATATCACTACACTACTGGCAAAGTTAAGTAGTGCCACCTTCGCAATACGAACACTTTCTCTAACAGCAGATCTAGAATTAATGAAACAGGTGTACTCCTCATATTTTCATTCAGTAATGTCATATGGCATAATTTTTTGGGGAAACTCTTCACAAAGTAAAAAAGTTTTCATAGCACAGAAAAGAGCTATTAGGTTTCTGTGTAGGGTAAAACCAAGAACTTCTTGCAGACAACTCTTTAAGAAACTCAATATTCTTACAATGTATTCTCAGTATATATATTCTCTCATGAGCTTTGTCATAGAAAATTTTAACCTGTTTACACCTAATTCACAGGTACACAGTTTCAATACAAGAAACAGAAATAACTTGCATAAAACACAAACATCTCTGTCATTAGTACAAAGAGGAGTTAATTATTCTGGGATACATCTGTTTAATAAACTACCTAATCGTATAAAACAGCTTTCAGATAATAAAGATGTATTCAAACAAAAACTTAGAGATTATCTTATTGGCAACTCCTTCTACTCCATTCAAGAATTTGATGAAAATAATTAATTGTACTCATTATGACATTTGCAAAACTCAGTTGCAAAAATGTATGTTTATTATTATTTCTTGTAATTGTAAAATATGTATATATATATATATATATATATATATATTTACTATGATATGACTCATATTATGTGTATATGTATCAACAATGACATGTTTCACATCCCAGAGGTACTTCCTCAGCAGGGATCCATGGAACAAGATTGATAAATAAATAAAAATAATAAAACCTTTCCCTGCGGTCGTTTTGCCTAACAAGATGGTGTCGTCATGTATAGTCCCTGAAAACTATTCTAAACAATTATATTATCCTGCTACGTTTTTTGAATGACACTAAAACTCGGGAAGATGATGTTGGCGCGAAAGTAAAATGGTTTTCAAAAAGTTTTCAGTCTTATGATTCTCTTTTTATTATAAAACTAGCTGGTACCCACGACTTCGTTCGTGATTGTAAAGAATTCATATTGACAGCTATAGACATCTAACCACTATAGTGCACGATGGGAGACTCGATACTATTACCACACACAAATACCAGTCTTCTGCGCTATGTAGTTCCGGCAGCAAAGTAAAATTTACGGATACACACAAGTCTTTGGATGAAATACGAAAAAATTCATGATCGACCAATTTCAAACAACATATCTCACACACTCCCACAGTTACCGAATTTCGGCCAACGTTGTGATCTATGGGAGACTCTGTGTTACTACCACACACAAACGCCAGTGATCTGCGATTGATAGTTTTCACTTAAAAGTGATACACCGTGACACATGCGTCTTTGGCAGAAATATAAAATTGCCGCAGGTCGACCATTTTCATCCCCCATATCTTCCACACCCCCATAGCTACAGACATCTAACAACCATAGTGCACGACAACAGACACGATTCTACTACCACACATAAACACCAATGCTCTATGCTATGTAGTCGTGGCAGAAAAGTGAAATCTGCGGAGACACATGCCTTTCGTCGAAATACGAAAATATCCTTGGTCGGCCACTTACAACCACCATATCTCCCACACAACCACAGTTTCTGAAATTCGGCCACTGTTGTGATCGAAAGGGGACTCTGTGTTAATACCATACACAAACGCCAGTTATCTGTGATCTGTAGTTTTCGCTGAAAAGTGATACACCATTTCACTTTTGTCTTTGGCAGAAGTATGAAGTTGCCACAGGTCGACCATTTTCGACCCCAATTTCTCCCACACCCCCATAGCTACCATAATCTAACAACCATAGTGCACTACATGAGATACGGTTCTACTACCAAACACAATCACCAATGCTCTATGCTATGTAGTTGTGGCAGAAAAGTGACATATGCGGAGACCGTCGAAATACGAAAATAACCTTGGTCGGCCACTTACAACCACCATATCTACCACAGTACACCAGTTTCTGAAATTCGGCCGCTGTTGTGATCGAAAGGTGACTCTGTGCTACTACTGCACACAAACCCCAGTTATCTGTGATCTATAGTTTTCGCTGAAAAGTGATACACCATGTCACTTTTGTCTTTGGCAGAAGTATGAAATTGCCACAGGTCGACCACTTTCAACCCCCATTTCTCCCACACCCTCATAGCTACCAAAATCTAACAACCATAGTGCACCACATGAGATACGATTCTACTACCAAACACAAACACCAATGCTCCATGCTATGTAGTTGTGGCATAAAAGTGACATATGCGGAGACAGTCGAAATACGAAAATATCGTTGGTCGGCCACTTACAACCACCATATCTACCACAGTACCACAGTTTCTGAAATTCGGCCGCTGTTGTGATCGAAAGGTGACTCTGTGCTGCTACTACACACAAACGCCAGTTAACTGTGATCTATAGTTTTCGCTGAAAAGTGATACACCATGACACTTTTGTCTTTGGCAGAAGTATGAAAATGCTACAGGTGGACCACTTTCAACCCCCAATTCTCCCACACCCCCATAGCTACCGACATCTAACAACCATAGTGCACTACATGAGATACGATTCTATTACCAAACACAAACACCAATGATCTATGCTATGTAGTTGTGGCAGAAAAGTGACATATTCAGACACACTCGACATACGAAAATATCCTTGGTCGGCCACTTACAACCACCATATCTACCACAGTAGCACAGTTTTTGAAATTCGGCCGCTGTTGTGATTGAAAGGTGACTCTGTGCTACTACGACACACAAACGCCAGTTATCTGTGATCTATAGTTTTCGCTGAAAAGTGATACACCATGACACTTTTGTCTTTGGCAGAAGTATGAAACTGCCACAGGTCGACCACTTTCAACCCCCATTTCTCCCACATCCCCATAGCTACCGACATCTAACAACCATAGTGCACTGCATGAGATATGATTCTACTACCAAACACAAACACCAATGCTGTATGCTATGTAGTTGTGGCAGAAAAGTGACATATGCGGAGACAGTCGAAATACGAAAATATCTTTGATCGGCCACTTACAACCACCATATCTACAACAGTACCACAGTTTCTGAAATTCGGCCGCTGTTGTGATCGAAAGGTGACTCTGTGCTACTACTACACACAAACGCCAGTTATCTGTGATCTATAGTTTTCACTGAAAAGTGATACACCATGACACTTCTGTCTTTGGCAGAAGTATGAAAATGCCACAGGTCGACCACTTCCAACCCCCATTTCTCCCACACCCCCATAGCTACCGACATCTGACAACCATAGTGCACTACATGAGATACGATTCTACTACCAAACACAAACACCAATGATCTATGCTATGTAGTTGTGGCAGAAAAGTGACATATGCGGAGACAGTCGAAATATGAAAATATCCTTGGTCGGCCACTTACAACCACCATATCTACCACAGTACCACAGTTTCTGAAATTCGGCCGCTGTTGTGATCGAAAGGTGACTCTGTGCTACTACTACATACAGACGCCAGTTATATGTGATCTACAGTTTTTCGCTGAAAAGAGATACACCATGACACTTTTGTCTTTGGCAGAAGTATGAAATTGCCACAGGTCGACCACTTTCAACCCCCATATCTCCCACACTCCCATAGCTACCGACATCTAACAACCATAGTGCACGACAGGAAAGACGATTCTACTACCACACACAAACACTAAAGGTCTATGTTATGTAGTTGTGGCAGGAATGAGAAGTATACGGAGATACGAATTTTTGGTCGAAATATGAAAACGCCCTGCACTGACCAACTTTAATCATTATATCTCCCACATCCCCACAGCTATCGGCATTCGGCCAACTTTGTGCACGACAGGAAACTCCATGCTACTTCCACCCACAAACATCAGTGATCTGTGCTAGGTAGTGGTGGCTGAAAAGTGAAATATAGGAAAAAACACGTTTATTTTTATATATATATAAGATTTCTGATAAAAATTACAGAAAACTGGTCTGAAACTGCAAAAGTTTGTCGATAATATTAATACTGCCAAGCACATTATATCGTCCCAAAAAACTGACGAAAAATTTCAAAACCTTTGGAAATCGACTCTGGAGCTCTTTGCTTGGAATTGTATAAACCTAAAATTCCAAAACTAAGGATATCTAAAAACATACATCCAGTGAATAATACCAATTTTCCTAACCAACTAAATTTTATCGACAGATACATTTTGAAGTGTCGGATAAAGTCGTAGACTGATTTTACCACCGCTTTACTAAAAATGCTATGGTACATTTGAGTAACATGGAACTATTTCTTACCGTGCAAAATGGTACGAACAGCACTGACGTGAAAGAGTTCTATGGGGAAGACTTTGATGTGAATCGCTTCGTTCTTCATCGTAACATGCTTTCAAACATTGCTGAAAAAAAGTCGTACTGAATAGGGAAGATATTGTTACTTGGTATGGTGAATAGGTATATCAAAATATGATGCATGAAATCATCAAATTGTTAGAAATCGTTTTAACTGCTTAGTATCGACATGCACTGCCGAACGGTCATGGCTATTACTTTATCCCCTCCAATTTTCCACATTTCTGCTATTATTTCATTTGACCTGTTGCTTTGTTGTTCTTGAACTCATTGATTATTGTTTTATTTCTTTAAAGCTTGGAGGTTCTGAATCTGAATTTGTTTTAGGTGGTTGTTCGACCTTAATAGTACAGGCATTTTAGATAGATTTTAGGGGTAACCTCAAAAAATAATGTAGAGCTGAAATTTGGCACAGACGTTCCTTAGTACCTAATAAACAAGTACTAAAAAGTGTCCGCGTCATAGTTTTTTTTTTTTTTTTTTTTCGGCCGAAATGGCTTAAATAGGGATTGAATGCCAAATCTGTATAAACTCTTTGTAACATTTAAAATGTCAGACTCAGTAACCTTTTATTGCCCCCTAGATAATTAGGATAGGCTAACCACTGCATAAAAGTATAATATCGGCACTATTATTATTTAAAAGTAAAAGTATAGTCACATTTTATCATGAAGGCAGTACGAAACATAACATTTTTTTCTCAATTTATCTGCATTGCGGAAAAACTGTCAAAGTTACCAGGTCGGGACCTATGATCAAAATTGTAGTACACACTTTCAGAATTAAAACGGTATATCGTTCATCCCTCTGCGACATTTGGTTGTCGAGATACACGTTGAAACAAGCACACGTGAGTCAATGCTGGGCCGAGAGCTCCGCGCGCCGCTCCCTGGCCATTATGGGTATTGACATGAAAAAAATATAATGTAGACCTGAAAATTGGTACAGATATTACTTACTACCTAAGAATCATATCTTGAAAAGTCCCCATCTCTGAGGAGTCCTCTTCATAGTTTTATCAGGGCAAAAGATTTTAATTAGGGCTTAAATGTCATAATCAGTATAAACGTCTGGTAGCTCTTAAAATATCAGCTTTTGTATCATTTAATTGCACTATAAGTAATTGGAAAGGCTAATTATTGAAAGATGGCGTAGTTTTGGACGTAATTATTGTACAGAAGTAAAAAAAAAATCCTCACATTTGATAGTGAAACAGGTACGAAATATTACTTGTTTTGTAACAAAGTCAGATTTGCTAAAAACTAACGAAGACCTATCATCAAAGTTGCAGAACGCATTTTTAGCTTTAAAATGGTATATTCATCATGTTTTTGTGGCAAACGGTTGGTGAGATATCATCGAAACATTCGAAACAACGCGCAAAGCTCAGCATAAGCGCCGTTCCGCTGCCTGCATCATTCTAATCTCTTCGTACAGTGCGCTGAGATTTTGTGCTCTTGGCATTATATATAAACTGACAGAAAGAAACCTTGAAAATGACGAAACATTTTGCAAAATTATAAATTATACACATTTTTATTAAAATCTTTGAATGAAATTTAAAGTTCAGCTTCATCATCGTACTCATCATCTGAATTATTATAGGTGACTTTATCGCATGCAGATCTTCGGTATTGTCCACACATTAGTGAACACTCCAGCCCACAACGCACACATGCAAATCTATTTCGCAGATATTCTTACAAATGCAGGGCACTAAATTGAGGAGATGATCCGGAGCAGGTGGAAATCGGTTAGTCACTGGCACAAGAGCTCAATTCTGAATTTTCCAGCCCCAATCTTCAGGACCTAAAGAATTTCCTAGCCATTCTTCAAAGTTTGATGAAAACTGTTTCGACCATTAGTCCACGATGATCCTCGTAAGTATATTCAAGAACTGGTATATGTGATGAACTGTGGCCATTCCACCATCGTACAACATTTGCGTTCAGTGGTCAAGGATCAAAAATCGGGTGCATAGGTACCATATGCGCGATGAGATGCAACAGCCTTAACTCTGGTAATTTGCCAAAAAAACAAGATCCAGGAGTGGGTTTGGGAAATGATTCCACACCCACCTTACTCACGTGATCTTGCACCCTCAGAGTTTTACCATTTCCGTTCTATACCGAACACTCTTCGATGAACTTTACAAATGAAAATGCGCCCAGAATATGATTGGACGACTTCTTTTATTCAAAAGCGTGTGATTTCTACAGGTGAAGAACCCAAAAACAATTTCAGCTTTGATATACTGTTTTGGGAAGTAAAGGATAATATATTTTTAATGATTAACTTGTTTCTTATGTGTATCTGATGTGTTCAATAAACTTATGAGAAAGCGCTACGAACTTATGCACCAACGTAATATGTTATTAACATCTGTGGCGTATCGTATTGCACTATCTATAACTATAAAATGCAATTCTTGGTCATGTTGTAGCTATCACTCCTTGACGTCAAACTTTGACGTTGGTCTATGACGTATTGCTTTTCGTCTTCGTTGCCCAACTTACGACCAGGGATGATGTTCTAGGTTATGCACGTTATTTAATAACAGTTCTATTTAACTATGCATCCGCAAATAAATTAACTGACAGAACACTGAAAGAAAGGTATGTATTTCGTTTAAATGGACATAACAATTATTAGTTGCTTAAATTTATTTAATATTCGTATGATGTAAAAATAACCGTTAAAATCTTTGACTATATATATATAAGATAAAAGCTTCTATTTTCGATTAGCAATGTTAGCAGCAGTTTTAATAGATTGTTATTAGAAGTGGCACTCGACGTTACAGCAGAGGGCATCAGTAATTTAATTTTTTGGGAGTGTTCTACTTAAATTATTATTTCATTTCAACGAAAGTAGTTCCACACTGATCGCAATCTGTACAGCATAGACTACAAACAAAACTAATATTACGTGGAATGATGAAAGTTGTTAAAATTTATTTTTAATTTCCTTTTGCTTTTACTGATGCCATATTTCAGCCGCATGTAACTGTGTCAGCCATTCAAAGGTTGTAGTATCGATCTGAATCACGAATAACAAAACAGGAAGATGTAAGAACCCGTAAAGATTTTTAATCAAGTTATATCGCGATGTATTAATATGCGTGTGATTGAACTAATGGTTTTCTGGATTTAATTTTAGCGTAGTTAGTTGTTAGGTTGAAATGCAAACTGGAGCAGGATAACAACTGAAACTTTTTCCAACAGCGCAAGGCACGATGAATTACATTGAGCTTTATTTTATAACAGTTTTATTTAGTTAAGAAATCGCTAAGAAATGAATTGTCAGGATACTGAAAGAATAGAATGTATACCGTTTAAATTGGCTTATTTTAATTGGGAATTGTTTTCCTATCGTTGTAAAGGCATGGTTGGTGGTGTGAGGTTAATGCGAGGGGTGAGCATAGTTTTATCGGAGTGAATTAATTTAGCACTGATGATGTGCTCGTTTAAGAGAATTACCACTGATCTTGTACCATTCATTAATCGCTGATTAACATTACTATTTCTATTTAATATAATAATAGCATTTTTCTTTAAAAGTTATTTATTAGATGTTAAACCAGACAATCTTGGAAATGGTTCTAGCGATTTGGACGTAATTTCATATGTAGATAACGTTTTGCTCTGCAGGTTTGTAACACGATTTTACAACAAAAGAAGAGCAATTCTTGGATTTGGTATCTCGCAAACGGCTCTAACCTCAGCTTGCAGAAGTTTCTGGTACCAGTAAGCCTACTGATGTTAGTTAAGCTTCTCTTTACCCAGGAATCGTTAACTTTAATCAAACTTTACTCAAAATCTTGCATATTGAACAGAAATCGAAAGAAGCCGAGCGAAGATCGGTCCCACAGGTACTTATTATTTAAAGGAGATAGCTTGGAGATAAATGGAATATTATTTTTGGATGAAATATAGCCTGAGGACACGTGAAAAATATAAGAACGGGAAAAGGATTGCATGAAAAAAAATTCATAAATCAGGTACAACGAAAGTAGAATTGCTACATTTAATTATTAGTCCAAAAGCATTATATGATTTTCCAGAATTAATTAGGGCAGAGGTGTTTCTGCTCGGTAAAAGGTAAAAGAAAAATTCGTTTAATAGCAGATCCAAGAGTTTTTATAGAATTTATGTACTTAAATGTGAAAACTATAGTGGACAAAAAAAAAAGCTAAATAGGTTTGAGTCATGGCAATTGACGACCCCGCTTATTTACATAGTTCTGAAATCTCATGTATTAATTATGGACTATATCATTTTGGAATACAGGCATAGGGTCAATTCACTCAAAAGTTCCGGCTGCAGTTACAGATACAAGCTATAGCTAATAATATCCTCTTTAATAAAATGCGTTGTCTGAGATTGCGCGCTCCCCTCGATAACTATTGCCAACCGTCATTCACATATTAACAGTTATTAATAATTAGATGTTAGGTGCACAGTTTGATAGCTAAGTAACTGCTATAAAATTAATTGCCAGAATACATTCATTAAGTTTGCTTTTCGTATCATTTCATTACTAAAAAAAATATGGACATTCCTTATGGCTGGAAACAACGTGAAACTACGTTTCAATAACGTGTCGACTTTAAAAAACTTAAATTAAACAGAGAATGCCAATTCTCATTCCGGCCTAGGCTAAATTTCATGACCAAAGTTTATATTTATTTATTTATTTGTCGTATGGCAAGCAACTAATACAATAATAAATATATACAATGACAAGAACGTTGGTAGCGTTCACAAGCTGATGTCCAATTTTTCCAGCCATTCTAAGAAGGAACTTGTAGTTCCAAAAACATCTTCATATGGTCCATTATACTTCCGTAGTAGAGGGCATTTCCTGATAATATGCTCCACACTCTGGGAAGGAGCACCGCAGTCACATGCAGGAGAATCCTGAAGACCCCACTTATACAGCATGGCGTTGCATTTCGCGTGGCCTGTTCTTAGGCGATTTAGTTTGACCTACTGGTCTCTAGTTAGATGGAATCCTGGAAGTCCAGTTGTGGGATCTTTAACATCTGAATGTTTTACAAATGCTATAAAATGAGATTTACGTTTTTATGTAGATTTTTATCATCAAGGAAATGAGTATTTATACGTAATGTGAAACTCATTTTTCACTTGATTTTTGCCTTCAGCTACAACATTTTGTATTTACAACATGTAAATAAAATATTTTCTTCCTCTTCTTATTTCATAAAAAAAACTTTATTTAACCAAATTAAAACGCAACAAACAGCTTTATTCATGTCGCAAAATAACAGCAACCAGAGGTATTAGAAATTTGAGATTATGTGCACAATTTGATACATTGGCAACTGCTATGAAATTAATTGCCATAATACAGTCAAAAGTTTGCTTTTCGTACCTTTATTCTTTAAAAATTGTGGAGAAACATTTCGGCTGAAAAAACGTGTACTTTTCGGTAACATGTCGCTAATGAAAGTAACATTTAAGAAACTTAAATTTCTCTTGGTATCTGCTATAACGTAATTTCGATGCCAGATAAAACGTAATAGTCTATTGTGGAAGTAACTGCACACATATTCAAAGAATAGAGATAATAATAATAATTAATGCGAGACAATCATGCGTTACAATGGTACATTCGTTTAAATTTACATGTTACTTTTGTTTATTTACGACAACTAATGCAGAAATTCATGTAAGGAGAAGGGTATTCGATGTTTACATTATATTATCTGTATCAGTTATAAGAACTAGGTATAAACATAACCTAACAATTTTTTTTTTTTTTGGCAGAGTGTAAGAAACAATTTATTATTATTCTCGTGTCAAAAACATCAAAATACACAGTTAAATACATTTTGTAAATCAACAACTTTAAACACACTTGGCCCAGTACTTCGCAACCTCAATCGCATTGTGTGTTGCTTGAAACAGGTCTTCGTTGTTGCAGGATGATGGGCACATAGGGCACTCGAGCATATGATTCATAGTTTGGTCCTCTCCACATTCGCATTTAATACTGGTAGTATCAGTATAACCCCATCTCATTAGGTTTTCCTTGGACCTGCCCACTCCTGTTCGCAATCGATTTAAAGACCGCCAGACGTTCCAGTCTTCTTCATGACCAGGTGGCAAGCGCTCTGCAACTGTCAGTGGTCCCGAGATGTTGGGAACCCTCATTTTCCATAACTGTACTCTTGCCTTTTCAGGTGACCCAATTAGTTCCCGTGATGTTCTGAGGAAGCTTTTCCTGGATTTGAGTCTCTGGGCTGGTGGTATATGGCCGTGCAGTAGATGAGCGCTTTCCCGTTCTACTTTGGTTCTCTCCTTGTTCGCAGCCACTTCTCTCCGGATACTGGGTGGTGCAATGCCCGAAAGCTGGTAAAGCCTATCAACTGGGGTAGGCTTTAAGCAACCTGTCACTAACCTACAGGTGTTATTGAGGGCTACATCCACCTGTTTGGTATGAGATGATGAGTACCAAACTGGGCATGCATATTATTAAAAACTCTGAGAAAGTTTACACGAAATGTAAGAATCGCGAAATGTCACTCAAATAAATGACAGTGATCTATTTTTTATATTATACTTTTCGTCGTTTAAATAAGTCATACCCAAATACTCCGATAATCTAACCATAGTATGGTACTCATATCACGAAACATATAATTAATAATGCTTGTCATTCATTTTTCCTTACAAGTTTTTCCAGAACTAATTCCTACTACCACCGTAGATGATACCCGTCGTTTATTCGTATGAGGGTAATAGAAGCTTTGATTTTCGAATGCAATATTAATAGATGTTGTGGTTAAGTTGACCAGAATCTCAACTGACATATTTTGTTACAGCATAATTCACTCTCAAATCAGTTTTTAAACAATTTAAACTGCTTTCATAAGCGCTATATTACTGAAGATATTACTTAATGTGGATGGAAGTAGTTCCATATTGATTGTGCTGCATTGTACCTTTACCAGGAATAAAACTGATACAAGACGACCTGTGCGAAAATTTCGCGAATAAAATGCGATGAATAGTGAGGTTGAATATAATGTCACCAAGTTCAGTCATTACTCTTCATACTCCTACTTCATTTATCGAATTTGGTTAGAAATCCAGGGAGATAAATGGCTCGAAACACAAAAAACGTAGTTTAGAAATATTGACATTTTGCGCTTTATGGGTCGAATTACGAAAAATTCCTTTCTTAGAATATAATTTTACCACGGCGGAAACCTTAGTCTTTAATACGATATGTCATTTATCTATATCGATTAGATATCAAGGGAAATATAAGGCCCATGACATGAAAATACAATGTAGAACAATTTATACTTTTTCCCTTTAATAGTTGAATTCCAAACACTTCTTTCTTAAAATAAGATATCAACAATGCTGAGACATTATTCCCCACAATCGTACATGATTTATCGATTTTGGATAGATATCAAGGCAGATAAGTGGCTCGAGACACAAAAAACGCATTTTAGAAAAATTGACTTTTTTGCCTTTTATGGGTCGAATTACGAAAAATTCCTTTCTTAAAATATAACGTTACCACGGCGGAGACCTTATTCTTTAATATGATACCTCATTTATCTATATCGGCTAGATATCAAGGGAGATAAATCGCTCGTGACACAAAAATCGGTTATAGAAAAATTTATACTTTTTTCCTTTAACGGTTGAATTCCAAAAACATTCTTTCTTAAAATATGATGTCAGCAAAGCTGAGACATTACTCCTCACAATCCTACCTCATTTATCGATTTTGGTTAGATAGCCAGGGAGATAAATGGCTCGAGATACAAAAAAAGCATTTTAGAAAAAGTGACATTTTTGCCCTATAAGGGTCGAATTACGAAAAATTCCTTTCTTAAAATATAATGTTACCATGGCGGAGACCTTATTCTTTAATATGATACCTCATTTATCTGTATCGCTCGTGACACAAATATGCGTTATAGAAAAATTTATACTTTTTCCCGTTAAGGGTTGAATTCCAAACACATTCTTTCTTAAAATATAATGTCACAAAGCTGAGAAATTACTCCTCATAATCCTACCTCATTTATCGATTTTGGTTAGATATCCAGGGAGATAAATGGCTCTAGATACAAAAACTCATTTTAGAAAAAGTGACATTTTTGCCCTATAAGGGTCGAATTACGAAAAATTCCTTTCTTAAAATATAATGTTACCATGGCGGAGAACTTATTCTTTAATATGATACCTCATTTATCTATATCGGTTAGATATTAAGGGCGTGACACAAAAACGCATTGCAAAAATATTGATACTTTTGCCCTTTAAGGGTTGAATTCCGAAAACTTTCTAGCTTAATATATAACGTCACTAAAGCGGAGATCTTAATCTTTAAAACGATACTTCATAAAACGGTTTCAGATAGGTATCCAGGGAGATAACTGACTCGTAACACAGAAAACAGCATTTTAGAAAAATTTACATTTTTGCCCTTTAAGGGTCGAATTCCGAAAACGTTCTTTCTTAAAATACGATTTAACCAAAGTGGAGACCATAAGTTTTAAAATGACACCTCATTCATGGATTTCGGTTAAGTATGAAGGAAGATATAGGCTTGTGACAAAAAAATACCTTATAGAAATAATATATATGATGATTACATGGTATAGCAAAAGTTTTTGGACTTCCTAATTTATTTTTAATTTCATTGGTTCTATACTTCCGTCGTCGTTAATTTAGTTGAAGTTACTACTGTATTGCTATGTGAACTGCAAACAAAATATGTAGAACATTACAAAATCACGGTTATGACTTTATGAACATTACGTAATTACAATTCTGTTTAATTAACCAAATTTAAAAAAAAGCCAGAATATTGCGTTCAAACAGTCATCATTGACGGCCTAGAAGCTAGTCTTTACATATAAGACGACAGTGCTACACGACTATTGTTATTCATATATATAAATATACTATACTTTGTTATTTGCTGTAACTGAGGCTGACACACTTGCTTGTACTGGTCTATTGGCCCACGGCTATAAATACACAAACAAGTGTCAGTAATGTAACATATACACGGGCGCGCGCTTAAAGGGGACAAATGTGACGCGCAACACTGAGTCTGGTTGTTGCTGCAACGTTTCCCGATGTCCCACAATGTTGTGTGCAGCGTTTTGCACATCTACGCGCCGTCGGACATGTCGTGTGCTACCGCTTCCAGAGCGAAAACATCGCGCGTCATTTGTACCCACATGTAGTCGTGTGCACAAAGTGCCATGTCAGTGCTGTGGGCAAACGAAATGGTGCTTCAACTAATCGAGATGTTCCAGAATTATGGGTTGTTGTGGTACACTTCAAACCGTGATTATAAAACGAAGGTAAGAAACCTTGAAAACACAGCAAATGATGCTATAAAGAAAATTAGCAGGTGGTTTAATGCTTACAAACAAATACTTAATGTAGAAAAGACACAGTTACTTCAATTTGTTACAAAAAATAAAGCAAAGGACAGCTATAATGTGATATCAGAAGGAAAAGCAATCAATGAAAGCAGTTTCACAAAATTCCTGGGTGTATACATAAATAACAAATTGAACTGGAAGCAACATATTCAACAACTTCTTATAAAACTGAATTCTGAAACATTTTCACTGAGGGTAATATCTAGAATAGCTAATATAGAAACCTCAAAGTTAGTATATTTTGTATATTTCCACTTATGGCATCTCTTCTGGGGAAACTCGTCACAAGCACAGAGAGTATTTAAATTACAAAAGCATATTGTAAGAACTATTTGTGGAGCAAGCCCACGGACGTCGTGCAGAAATATATTTAAAAACTTAGGTGTACTAACAATGCCAGCACAGTATGTATACTCCGTACTATCATTTGTAGTGTAAAATCTTGAACACTTCAATCTTAATGCTGACATACATAGTCATTATACTAGGAATAAATTTAATATTCACAAGGATTACAAATCGCTGTCAATTGTACAGAAAGGGATAACATTTACTGGAGCATCCTTATTCAATGTCTTACCAACAGAAATTAAATGTTATCTATAAAAACCCAACTACTTTAAGTCCAAACTGAAAAAGTTTCTGCTTCAGAACCCATTTTACTGTGTGAAAGAATTTTCTTCTTGGACATTTATAACTAAGAGTGACTTATAAAAGAGTATATATGGTGTATGGAAGGGGAAGGTGACAAAGTTGTTCACAATTACTAAAATGATATATGGTTTTTCTTCCTATTGATACTTTTCACAAATAAAGTAATTACACTGTTTACAAAATTCACTCATATATAATAACTAACATGGGATAGCATGCACTGAAAAATTGCTGTGAAAAATTATCATACTAACAGGTTTTTAAGTAATAGACTACTTATGAGTTGTTGGTAATATAATTGATATTGTTAATAAGTGGGTGTACTGTTCCACATAAATAGTAACTAACATGATATAATATGTAGTTGTAGATTACAGTGAAACTTGTAATGGTAACTGGTTGGTAAGAAAATAACTGGTTATTAGATGCTGGTAACAAGTGAATACACTGTTCCACATAATAAGTAGTAATTAACTCGGGATTGAATTTGTAGATTACAGTGGATATTGATTATACTAATGGTTTGTAGCTAACTTGTTTTCAATATATAATATTATCAATTATATAGTAATATAATTGACATTATTAATAAGTATATGTACTGTTCCACATCCCCGAGATTATTCTCTAATGGGATCAAAGTGAACATATCTATATATCTAAAAATAAAATAAAGAAAAATGACGCGTGAGAGTATATTACCAAGAAAAGAAAAGTTCATACCCTCTGCTCATAATTAATTCGCGAAAAGAGGAAGTTATCATCTGCGAAAACTACTGGTAGCGGACGAGATGCTATGAATCTAGTGCATGGTTTGCGTATGAGTGCGGTATCAATCAGGAATATAGTACTGCTTCTAGTAATATCGGTCCAGAACACTTGATGATCACTTTGAACAAATAGTTTCAGACATGTCAAATACCCAATAATTTTAAATTTTGACCACTACTCATATATTGCATTCTTAAGGTCTTAATTCCTGTTGATATTAAATAAATAAAAACATTTATTTATAAAAATTAAATATATTTTTATTCACTCACCATTACAACAATTTTCAATGCATTTATCTGTTTCTTACATATTTCTGGCACAATTCTATCGATCAGTTGACTTGACTAAAAATGTAGGATAAGGAAGCACAGGAGTCTCCAGTACACAGGTATTTCAGTGTAATTCCAAATGCGATATTAGGGCCAACAGCATTCCGTAATATTGTATTTTGTTTGGAAATGATGGGTCCAGTCATTTGTAACAAAGTTTCAAATTCAGATGTTGACATTCGAGTAAAATTTCCAAATGGTCTGTCAGACGAATGCTCACTCACTGTATTAACTCTTCTTCTCGTTGTCTCGTAGTACATAATTCGGCATATACCATCTTCTCTTTCTTTTAAGTTTCGCTGTAGTACTAATCAACGCAACCCTCTCGGGCAACATTTCTGCAACTGACTAAAATGATTCGTGATAGTGTTCCTGGGAGTTGTCCATCCACAAGTCGCGCGGCATGTCGCTCTATTTGTCCCCTGATGTATCCTGGCTTAAGACTTGGGACTTCTGTTTTCCAGTTCTGCATCTTTGGAACGGAACCGAAAAGCAATTCAAATTAATCGAAACTAGTGTAACTGTGTGTTTTGGTGGTATTTGAGTTAACTTCAATCAAGTGAGTGCCAACAATTGAACGATGTGGTGACATGTCAGCACAGCTGCGCAGAAAACCGTTAATCGTTCAAAATTGCAAAAATTTAACTTTTAAGTTGACCTAAAAAATCATTAACGCTCTTCTTAACTTCCGTTTAGTCCGTTACATTGGTTGTTGACATCATTTCGTTTGTTTAAATTGCACGCCATGGGACGCTGGTCGAATTAGGTAATGCGAGTGCGCGTGTGATGCATATACAGAATGATTCAAAACGATTGTTGGGGTTTCAAAAAATTCCTACACTTAGCACAATTGAGATACGAATTTGAATCTTATTTTGATGTGTAAAGAAACTCAAGTTTTTTTTACATCCATTACAAATGTTCGATATGTGCGCCCTATGTCACTCTGCACACATCTATGCGATAGTCCATTTCATCCCATACGCGACGCAACATTTCATCAGAAATGTTTAGAAAGGCGGCCCTGATCCGTTCTCTCAGTTGCAGGATAGTCGCAGGTAGAGGAGGAAGATAAACTTGTTCCTTGATATAACCCCCCAGAAAAAAAATCACATGGGGCTAAATCTGGTGAACGCATCCTATCCATCGCTGCGGCAATTGTTCGTTGAGAAATGTTCTGACCTCCCGATAGAAATGAGGTGGAGTACCATCTTGTTGTAATATGGAATCATCCACCTCTTTCAGCTGAGGCAGCAACCACTCAGAGGCCATATCGTGGTAAGTTAGTCCTGTTACTGTCTGTTCATTGAAGAAGAATGTGCCGTACACTTTCGCCTTGGAAACAGCAGCGAACACACACACTTTTAGAGCATCACGCTGGTGTTCAATAAAAGAACTGAGATTTTCTGTCCCCCGGATCCTCACATTATGCTTGTTAACTTTCCCGCACAAGTGAAAGTTCGCTTCATCACTAAAAATTAGTTTTTTACAAAACCCATCTTCTTCAATTTTTTCTTGCATAATGTTGCAAAACGTGAGACGTTTGTGATGGTCGTCAGGTGTTAAAACCTGAAGCAGCCCTAGGCGATAGGCTTTCATTTTTAGGCGTTTTCGTAGCACGCGCCAAACTGTGGTTTGCTGAATGCTCAGTTCTCTGCTGCCTCTTCTTGTTGATTTCCGTGGGCTACGTTGATAAGATTCTCTGACGCGGTTCACGTCGACTTCCGACACAGAAGGACGCCCACTGCTTTTCTCTCTCCACGAACTGCGCATGCCACCTCCGAATGGAATTGTCTGAAGGTGCATCATTCATAATTTTTTTTTTCTAAAGTGCCGTTGGACAATTGTAACTGATTGGCACACGTGAAAATCTAGAGTACAAAAAGCCTTCTCTATAGCGTTAGCTGCCATATTGCAAACACTGACATCTGGCGGAACAAAACGTAACTACAGGATTAGAGGCTGCTACAAAACAAAACTTTGAGAGTTTGCCTATTCATCCATGTAAAGATAATACTTGTATGTTTAGTACACAGCCGGTAAAAAATTAATGAAACCCCGACAATCATTTTGAATCATCCTGTATAACTGTTAGGCATGGCTTGGGTGTGAGCGGGAACGCTGGAGTGTTTGTAGTTTACGTCTGCAAACCGGCGCTCACTACTCGTTTAAAATTCATTCAGCGATTGATTTTGATATTTTCTTAACTTTTTCCTATGAGGAATACAGTGATACTTTTTTGTTTGCTAATGAAGTAAATTAAATTGACATTCGTTAGATGATTACATCATGTAAACTGAAAATCTATAATCTGTTTGTGAAAGCAGCAACGCTAGCAATAGCCACAAGAAGATTAAAAGTCCTGGTCCACATTTATACGATTATGTTGCATTTAAATCAAGACTGGGAAAATAGTTAGTTTATAAATCCAAACTGTGTTTGCCTAAACTTTCTACAATCAAGACTCACGTTTGTAGCCTTCTCAATCTTAAACATGAAGAGGAAGCATGGATCCAAATATTACTGTTTGCAGAAAAAGTAAAAACGGCGTCAACTCCTGGGAAAAGGATAAACAATTCAAAGCCTTCTTCAGTGATGTGGATTCTTCTGATGTAGATAGAAGCAAAAATGTTTTATTTATTTATTTTCTCCATCTCCTTCTGCATTGTAGTTACCGACAGTGGCATATCTGACTGGTGCAGTGTTGCCAATTTAGCGACTACGTCGCTAGAAGTGATGACTTTTGCTTAAGTCTTAGCGACCAAAAAAACGTTTTGACGACAAAAATGGTTTAGCGACTTATCTGGCGACTTTTGGAGTAGAAGTGAAAACAGTTCTAAAGCCAGTAATGGATACATTTTTTGTCAATTCGACACAGAATTATACAGTGCCAAGAGATATATATGGAAAACGACAAACGCGCCCAAATTCAAACTTTATTTAATTAAAGTTCCATTCGTGTTTGCTCTAGCTTTAGCTATTTCAAAAAATATTCAAATCAAAACATCCAGTTTTCTTTTAAATCTAAGTTTTACATTTATTTGTTAAATAACTCTGGCTTTAATTGAATGTTAAACTTTTTTGAGTGAATTCGGAAATTTTCTAATTTAAGATTTAGCTAAAAAAGTCAACTTTTTTAAAATAAAATGTAAAAATCTTCATGTTGAATTTGAAAAAAAACTATGCGCGACTTGCGCGCCAAATTTAAGGTACACAAACAGAATACATGTATACAAGGTATACTAATCTAATCTCAGCCAAGGTTACTAGGATTTTAGTAACCTTGATCTCAGCACCTGCTTAGCATTTCGGGCATTTAGTACACCTGAACGCGACCATTGGCTCTATAGTAACAATTCAGAATTCACTGACTATTGAACAACGTACCTTATTATCGTCGATAACTCATCGATCTATACTTGAAATTTTCAATTTTTTAACTTAATTTTTTTTTTCGAGTTGACAAAAAACATATTACGTAACTTTAAGTAATAATAAAATTTATTTCTTTCCAACTACATCTTATTTTTCGAAGTGTTAACTTGTAATTGAATTATTTCTACCAGCAGTAACAAAAGAGTAATGTGGTCAGGGAATCCCCGAACTTTTTGTACACTGAACAATCGGCTACGGGTGGAATTAATTTTAGCGACTTTCTAGCGACTCGAATTTCTAGGAGTTGGCAACACTGGACTGGTGTGGACCAATGAATTGTAAATTTTTTCGTTGCAAACATGATTCCACTACATCTTGTAGAATCAGATACCTCTGAGAGGCTGATTAAAATGTTGAACCCATGGAGGAAGGAATTCCTTCCTCCATGGTTGAACCCCAGTAAGAACTTAGTTTCCAGACGGACATTGGATAGACGCATCGTTGATCGTTAACTTTTAACGGATAACTGTTACTTGCTTTAAATTTGCAAAAATGTAACGCTTTAACGGTTATCGAAGTTAAATTCGTAAGTAGCGGATTAACGGAGTTAACTTTTGGATTAACTGTGCCTAGCTTAGCATGTCAGTGAGGGTCTCATGTTTTGTGATTGTTTCGCGTATTGCATAGTGTAGGTACAAGTATTTATTCTTATTGTATAACCAGTAGTGTGTCTCAAAATCAAGTCCCATTAGATGTTTTTTTTTTCACTTGCCACTTTTAACTTTCGAAATTCGAGTTACAGTAATTGGTGTTATCATTTTCTGCCGGTGTTTAAAAGTTATTTTCGGACTTACTGATTTGATTATTCAAATAAATATGATTTTCACTACTCATTTTTATAACACAGAAGTAACTATACCTACACTAAATGAAGATTCTACGACATTAAATGATATTTTCGTATAAGCTTTAATTATTACTTCTGTTTCCGCTTTGATAATGTCACTTCCGATATATCTCCAGAACTTACATATATACTAATTTTTATATATTCAATTAAAACAAAAAATAAGAATTAACTTTTTTTCTCACACACAATTTTGACTATCAGCTGACTCAAAAACTTAAACTTTCAGTGGATCCTACGTCAAAGAACGATGCAAATTTACTCTCCCACTACTGTTGTCTTCTAGCATCATTTGTGCTTAAGTCATTTTTCGTTTTAAGCAACTCTTCCAATTTATCGATTTGAACATTTTTGTCGAGAATACGCACTATTCAGCTGAAGCGCCTTTGAAATTGACATAGGCGGCTTTCATGAATGGCGATTTTGGATATGCGATAAAAAAGACGTTCTTTAACCATAACATTCTTGATTTCACAGACAACAATTGTTAGCCGTTGATGGAGCTCAGTAGGTGAGAACTAGGGTGGCGATCTCTGTTGAAAGTTGAGTTTATTTAGCGAGTCTATTGTGGCGTTGTTTTGGATACTTGCGGAGCGTCCATAAATTACGTGGCTCGGGCGAGGGGATGGTGCCGGGTAGAAAGCTACTCTGGGCTACGTGGGAGGGTGGGGGCCGGTGTTCGAGCGAAGCGAAATAGCTATTCAATCATATTATTTGTCACAGTTAAAATAAGGTACAATACACACAACAACATGTTGATATTTATTTCCGTCATTAAATTATCTCCGAATGTAATTTAGATATCCTATGTATGACATTGCCGCGCATGCATGTAAATTGAAGTCATAGCGTTGTGTTGCACGCATCCGGCGCATTTAAACTAAACGACATGCAGTGGCACATTATAATTCGAAAAAACATTAGACATACTGTACCGAGACTCAAAATTTGCTTACAGGTGTCAGCCGAGATTTTAAAAGGCAGTGACAGTTCATACTGTTTTGATGGTTTGAAATTAAAGTAACCATACCGGTGATTGATAAAATAATTCTAATTTTGTTCTGTCAAGTGACACTGAGTGTGGTGAGTGAACGGTTAATCTTCTGGCATCGTATTTGGGAGGATGCCACTTCGAATCCCCGTCCGGGCATCCAGATTTGGATTTTCCATGGTTTCACCAAATCACTCTAGGTGAATGCCAGGATGCTTACTTCAAAACGCCATGGCTGAAATCCTTCCCATTCCTTTCCCTAGTCCCATCCTGCCTCTAATGACCTCAACGTCAACAAGGCGTAAAGCCATAAGTGAAAAAAATCTGTCAAGTGAATTTCAGTGCAACTTTGATTGTAGTGTTCGCTCAATATTTATCTCAAGTTCAAAGTGTGGTGTGCCATTCAGTAAACTTTACGAGGCTTATCGAAGAAAATCTCCAACATTTTTTCACTATCCAGTTAGTTACAGAAATCTTTTAAACAGATCAAAGAATCGTTCAGTGGTAATTTAGAAAGAAAGGTGACAGAACTGCAGCAAAAGAAAACAATTAATTTTTTTACACATCAGGTATAGTTTGTTCTACTTAATCAGTTGATGAACACTTATGAATGAGATGTAAAGAGAATATTTTAAGTAATACCTCGGGAAACAAAAAGCATCTCTGGCTGTATCTGAGAAAGAGGTTTTTCCCAATAATCGATCATTTGCTGGAGTGGCTAGTGTCAACATTTCACTCAGAATGTTAATAATATAGAAAAGTACATAATGCAAACATCAGTTGCATTCATAATATACGCAATAATTTTAACGATAGTCTGTCAAGAGAAAACAGTCTTCTGGAATTCAGAGGAAGAGAGGCTACATACCTTATGGAAAAGGCAGGGGGTCCAGGCAAAATCCATTTCAAGTAGGTCGTGGTAGGGTTTCAAGCGAGCCATGTAGTTTATTGATGCTTTGTTAGTCTATATTACACCCATTCTGAATGACAAAAATATTTTTTAAAATTGTTTTCTCATGTCAGTTGCTTCCTTTAACAGGCTACATTGTAAATTTATTAACAATTTAATTTTTTATTGTATTATTTATATTAATTTGCAAACAGTGTGTGTTATAATAAATTGTAACTAAAATAAGACATTATAAAATGTTCAAATAATTATAAATCTGTTACCAATTTAAATTAAACTTTACATTAAAACAGAGTACCTGATGTTACTCGGGGAATGGATATGAACGTTCTGATGTTTTATCCCATTTGATTATATCGTTGTAAACATTCTTTATCACCATCCACCGTTTTCAAGATATTTGCAAAAAACACAATAGTTTCACATGTACATGTTGCATGAGTGGAGTAAAGGGGAAGAGGGATTGGTTTTTTGTAAATGAAATGGAGGTAGTATTTTTCCCTTTGTTTTAAGTTATACATATGTAGAGTTCCATCGAGATCGGATAAGAACTATGGATTTGTGTGAAGAACATATAAATATACTCTTATCCATATATCTTGGAAACTGTATGTGTTGCTTAGAAATGAATTATAACTAAAATAAAACGTTTCAAAATTTTTGAATTTATATTTTGTCTTTCTCATATGTGTTTTCTATGTCATTAATAAAGAAACTTTAGAGTACATGTGTTTCTACCAGTGACAAACATTACAGGCCATGCCTGGCCAACTGTAGAGAAATATCAAAATGAAGATATAGCCACTGCCATTTGGTGTCTCTAAATGGTAGATAGTATGTAGAATGCCCATGACCATGGCTTCATAATCTATAATCTATCTTGGATCCCCGGGTTATGAGAGAATGAGCAGTCTATTGTATATAAGTCTGTGCTTGCCTGGACTGCTCTCTCTTTAATATTTAAGAGTCTTCAGGACGGTACCAAGCACATAATTACAATACTCAATCAACAATGGACTTCTCTCCAGTACCGGAATAACCATGTAACAGGAGGTAGCAAATGCTACGGGCCTCGCACCTTCTGCCCCGCGCTGTCTTAATCCGGCCCGCTTCTCTATGAACAAGTTCACAGGATTGTAATTAGGAGCAGTATCTCATTAATACACATTCACTACCACAAACATGCTTATCCAAATGTAATCAGTTTGTGAGGACATCCAACCCTTCATGTGCACATTGTGAATGAATACAACCTGGCAAGCTAAACCTACACCACCTAGAGGAAGAAGGCCTAGCCTCTCAGTTTGTGACGTCACACATGTTAGGCATAAGCTCCCGTCAGACGCGACAGAACAGTAGGAGCAAAATATTACAGTAATTATTTTTCTGTTGTGCTACAAAGACTTCTTTTGGTAGACACTATTTCAGATTTTTCTAAATAGAAGCAAAAGTGTTTGAAAAATATCATTATAACCTCTGATAAACTTTGAAGTGTTTCATTGCTCTTATTCATCTGAAAATAAATTGCTGAACAATTTTCACCCATTTTAGCCTAATGAACGAATCTTTTACTATTTCCGATAAAGACAATGTCAGTGATATTTCTTTTCCACTGGAAAAATTGACCGTGAGTTTGTTTTCCTCTTCTACATGCTGTTGAAAAATCAGTGTCTCGTTTTTTCATCAGCCTGCACTTTAACAGGCATATATACAGTATTTGACTTTATTTCTGGCCGCCACTGAAAAATTCTATCACTCTTATTTTCCACAATCTGGCATCAATGTCATCCCAGGCAACAGTAACGCAATACTGGCTCTGCCTCCTCACAATTTCATTAATTGATATTTTATTCAGAGCCATCTATACTGCAGATTTTCATTTCCTTAAGTACTGAAACCGACACTGATGGTGATATACAAAACAATGCATATAAAATAATGACCAAGAGTCCATTCATTTAGTAAACTGGAAGGAAAGATCGAAAGCAAGGCCAGTGCTTAATAAAATTTCCGCCTACTTATGTGGAAACAGGAAATTATGAACGTCCTTCTTCTATAAATAACCTGTGTTTCACTTTCCTGATACTCTGCTATCAAGCATTAAGAGACACTCCAATATTCAACTATATTCTTAAATGAGAAACAAGTGCTGAAATGCTCTCACTCGTAGATTTTTTAAGACTGTCGTGTAGATTATTTATAAAATTCCTCCATTCATTCTATTTGATTATTCATTGTGTTAGAGAAAATAAAAATGTACCCAAATTTCTTTTTAATCTAGACACAAACGTCAATTCTGCTGTGAATCCGAGCGAACGATGGACTGATAAAAGCTATAGCAGTATAACCGAACCGTCAGAATTTAATTATTCGAAACGTTAAAGATCCTTGTAATTATTAGTTTACAGTGATATTTGTGGGCCGCAATCTACAGCCAATGAATTCCAAACAAATCGGAGGAGCTACCCAATAACGAGTCTTCTGAAGTGGTGAGGTTGAAAATTCAGTGTTTCAGAAAAACAATTGATGTCCAAGTGTATCACTTTACGCCCATATTTTAGCGAAATACAACAAAAAAATTATAATTTTTCACAAATACATATATACGTCTGTAAAAGATTATAACAGCATACTGACTTAGTTGCTTGTTATATTTATTCTGACGTTTTAATAACTAAAGCAATCGCTTCTTTTACGTTACTTAACTTTTCACTTCTCCTAAGTAAGCTACTGCGGATTTTATTCGAGCTCTGGGTGTTGTAATTTTGATGTTACTGTCAACAGTAAAATAATAGCAAAACGTATGAGTATTGATAGAAGTTTAATCATTATGAAATCTTAAAGCAGTCGGAATATCTTGCGAATGGATATTCCGTACAATCCGATCAAGGGAATGCTGCGCGTTTAACGCAGTGTGTAAACAGCCCGACTTCCTCATGATTATCCTACTACACATCACTTGCAGAGTGTAACAGAGATAAAGTATAAATCCTTATAATTAATAAGAGTGTGGCTCTAGATAGTGCTAACTTCATCTATCAGCTGACACGTAATTCTTACGTAACAACATAGTAGTTATCTGTTACCAAAACGTTACGCAAAATAAGTGTCACTATTTCTATCTGTTATTTTATTATTTTTATCTTGGGACAAAATCTTTCAGAAATTTAGAAACTGATAGCTTTTGGCTTAGAATAAATGAAATGTAGGATATTTATAAAACCACTCCTCTTCCTTGTGGATGTTACGACGTCCATATCCCGACTATCGTTTTTCTACAACTATGAGGAAACCAACTACTTGCTTGAAACTTTGGCTAAATTAATTTACATCCAGTATCCTGATTTGTACTGTAAGACTGGATTGTTACTCATTTCAGTATTCTGAAACGGATTGTGTTTGACTTTAGCATCACTTCAGCGTACAACAGGTTAATATGTCAATACATACAGATACCAGTAGTTCTAAATTAAATCTTGATTGCGTTACTGTTCAGCAAACGAATAGGAAATTAATCCAATAATATTTTGGTTGAATGATAGATTAGAAACTGTGTTGTTTCATTGATTGAATTATACGGATGTTTGACTGATCTATTAATATCAAAAAAAATTTGAGCCTCACTTTTAAAAATGTTTGTCAGTAATGTTTAGACGCAAATACAAATCATATATTTACATTAATTCATAGCCGAACGAATTGGATGAAGGGTAAAGTTTAGCAGTGACATTAGATAGAACTAAATTCACATTCACGATCCAGTCATCAAAATTTCGGTTTAAATAAAAAAAATTACGAAATTGCTCAAAGGAATGTGGAATTTCCCCTTCTCAAAAACCGAGGGCGTTTATTATTATTATTATTTTTTTTTTTTACATTGCTTAAAAACTAATCTTTTCCGAGCCATTGCATTAATAATGACGTTACTAAAGAATAACAACGAAAATGCAGACATGTGTAGCTTTTGCTTCTCATAAAGTGTATAATATGTTTTCACTGTCCCGTGTACAAGCAACACAAGAAAACCATAACACTCATAAAACCACTTTTGCCCGCGGCCTGACTCGAACCGTGGAACCGCGAGACAACGCACTGGATTCCGGGATCAGCATAGCATCCGCGAATCTGAGCCAATTACAGTACCATCCTCTCTGGATTACCAGAGACAGAAGCTAAGGTAACATCAACTTATAACCAGCCTGGCATTATCTTTCCTCCATCCTCAAATTTCCTGTTTCTTTCTTGCAATTTCAAATTTCGAAAATAAGGTTATCATGTCATTATATTGAGGATATACATCAATTATATCATTACTGATCACTAGTAGGAGCAGCATTTTGTTAAATACGGAACCTCGCATAAGCAATGATGATTTTTTGTTTTCGTAAGAATAACTACTCACATTTTCAATTCTGATTTGCTTGCTAATACCACTGTGTCCAACAGGAACATTAGCTACAAAAACCGCACATTAGTTTGATTTAGGTCCTTGTTTTTTTTTTTTTTTTTTTTTTTTTTTTTTTTTTTTTTTTTTTTTTTTTTTTTTTTAAAAAAAAAAAAAACAGCCATCATTACCCCAAAAATCAATCTCTCGCCTTTGCCATCAGCACTAGAAAAAAATTGGTAAAGTTGAGTGGCACAAATCGTAATGGTTAAATTAAATTTATCGGAAAACTGGCTTTCAGTTCCTACTGACGCATGATGAGATGGCACTTTCTCATTTCAGCCAAAACATTAATTTTATGATTCTTTTCCACTGTTCCAATTGACCACGAAACATATATAAACTTACATATATGATATGTATTTTGCAACAAGTGAAAAGGAGATAAAGAATGAAAAAAAAAAATTTACAGCACCTGGGCTTGAACCGAGAACCAGCATGTTGACAGTTCAACGCGTTACCACTCGGACACCTGGACTTACAGAATCTGGTGCCTCATCAGTTATATGACCAAAGAAAATATATACATATAGATACAACAATCCGTGATTGAATAGTAATCTGTATAAAGAATCAAACTGTTACAAGAGAAGTAATCAGTTAAATGAAAATATTCTAGATGAGACTGGAACATAAATAATTTTTCATTTCGCCGATGTGTGTGTCCAGCTATGAGACACTATTTCTTGTATAGGGAAATTGCTACACCGCTCCTACTAGGCAGAACATCGTGGCAACATCGCAGAGAGTAAATATGACAACGCTTACCAGGAAATAGTCTTAACTTTCCTACTTCCTTCGGCAAGGAAGAATACCTTTATAACGCGTAAATAATACACGTAATAATTTAACACGAGCAGCACAATTGGCAAAAGTTTTTGTTGGTTTCACAATTATCCAACTTACAGCTGGTAATTGAAAATACGGTGGGAATCCATGTTAATTGCATGAGGGCAATACAAAAAGTAACGTCTCCCAAGCATTCATAGATAAAGAATCAAATTATTTACCGTTTTAGAGGTTGAACAAATATCTATTTTTCTACATCATTACCATTTCGGAACACGCGTTTGTCAGTGCTGTGAAAGACTATGCGTCGTATAAAAAATCGTTTATGTTCTGGTCTCATATTCGGGAGGACATAGGTTCGAATCCAAGTTCGGCCATACAGATTTGTGGTTTCCAAGGTTTCCCCAAATCACTCCATATGAATACCGTAATGGGTTCTTTACAAGGGCATGGCCGAAATCCTGGCCACTACTCCTATCCAGCAAATAATCACCTCTACGTCGACGAGGCGTAAAATCATTAAAAAAAAAAAAAAAGAAGAGCCGGTTAATTTATTGAGGAGGTCGCTGCTGGCTTGAAATCTATTAACAATACCTCCTCCCTATCCTTATTTTTTTTGTTTATTGCTTTACGTTTCATCGATGTAGAATGTATTAAAGAAGGGAACGGCCATGGCCTTCTATAAGAATCATCCCAGCATTTGCCCGGAGCCAGAGCATTACCGCTCACACGCCACGCTCGGTCTTCCGGTCTTTAGTCATTATCAACCTTACTTTACCGGCAGACAGTGATTGTTTGAATCCTTGAGACCTAGGCGATTATGGAGTCGATTATGACGGGTGACAAAACTTGAGCATTCCACTTTATACCGGAGACTAAAGAACAATCACGCGAACGGCGACATCCTCATTCGCCAAATGCTTGTATTTATTTATGTTATTCCAAACAAAGAATAACGCAGGTAATTTCTCGCCTTGTTAAATAATGAGCATTTAGCCCCAGTATTTAATAAATCCCATTGCTGTAAAGATCATGAAGTAATAGTGTCAGAAACAACTAACAGCATTGTAGAAAACGGGAAAAACGGTAATTTAAGAACTCCCTGTCTTTAAGCCCGATTCTCAATTAACTTTAATTACTTATACCAGTTATAAAAGAATTTATTTTTGTCCTACGATAATAATCTGGTTGTAAATTGTTTAGTGACAATGGTCGTTTGATTTGTTGTGGTGCTAATATTTCATTCTAAGTGATTAACTCTCATTTATTTATATAGTGCATAATCATTATCGTCCACCTACAAAGATAGCAATAATTTCTCTTGCAAATTATTTCTTTCTGAACCGCGATGATCGTTCTACTGTGAAATAATTATTTTGGAAACATGTGTGTTGTTTGAAAAGGGACAGATGATATGATTTCGGCGCGGCTTGAAACCCGTGTAGATTTTCGTCAGTTCTGCCGCTGCAAATCTTTCATGCTTACGTCAGCTATTAGTTACAAAACATTGGGTAGTTTCGCAGATCTTTATCTTATTTCCTGACGCAGTTAGGAAAGAATCATGGATACCTTATACTCATAAGCAATGTGCAGTTTCGGTACGCTTAAAAATAAAATTCAAGTAATGATAAATTTCTAAATTAAAAAAAAAAAAAATAAGAACTACTTGGATTTGAACTTGGAACCGCTCGCTCAGCAACCCAGAACGAATACCATAGGACCACTGCACGCTCGGTGCTACTTTCCTCGTACAGATGTATACAAAGCAGCGAAGGAAGACTGTTTCATTCAATCCATATTGGAGAGAGACACTTCCGAAATAATTTCTTGTACTACTAAAAATTCAACCTCATGGAACATCATTATCCCTTGGTTTGTGGACTGACCAGATATATGAGTGAAATATTTTCGGAAGGAATTATCAAAATGAGTATAACAATCTTATCGTTATAGTTTTATGCTAATAACCCGTAGTAATATATAGCATTGAGCCTGTTTCCTGCCTCACTTTAATGCAATCCCGTTAATTACAACTTTTGGGATACATTTCACGATCTGAATTTTGGTAAAGTATTATAGAAATATAATGGAAGGTTGATGAACCGTTCTGCCAATAAGAATCGTCAGTGGGAGGAGCTTAATTCCTACCTGTTAGCCAATTGTTTCCTGCATTGACTTAAGGAAATGAAAATTCTGCAGTATAGATGGCTCGGAATAAAATATCCACCAATGAAATTGCGAGGAGGCGTAGCCAGTATTGCGTTACTGTTGCCTGGGATGACATTGATGCCAGATTGTGGAAAATAAGAGTGATAGAATTTTTCAGCGGCGGCCAGAAATAAAGTCAAAGTCTGTACATTGGTTTTTAAAATGTTTATTATATTTTTTATCTTCAAATTTTACACACGTTCACACACAGTAAGACTAAACAAATGAGTTTGGCTTAGTCTTTATTGCAAGTGCAGCTTCTCACAACTAATACACATTTGATACATAATTCATATTTAAGTCTCTTTTAGCACTGCATGGGCACAGTATTCCACAAAGTAAGCCAAAACATTTAGGAGGGAGTTATTCTGCTTGAAATTAGATTCATTATATATTGGAAAAGTCAGAGGCCACAAAAAAGATAATTTGTCAGTACATCTTTGGCTCCATGTATCTAATACTTTTTTATTCAAATTCTTCTCTTGATAATTTAATAGTCAAAGTGTATGTGAGCAGTTTATAAGTAGTGATAAATTTAGCTGATGCTTCTAGTTGTGTCTGGATGCTGATATCCATCCTATCACTAAAAATTGACCTTCTTTTGCAAAATGTAGTTGAAAACTTGCCACGAAGAGATAATTTTATCAGTTATAAACATTCTAAAGAAAAAGGATGTTAAATAATTGTAATGAAGAATAGAACTCTTCCTGTGCATTAACAGAAATGGTTGTCGCATATCAAGAGCAGTCCCTTATTATTGGAAAGCACAACATTAATCTAAACACCTCACAAGTAACTACCAAATATAACTGTTAATAATTCTTTAGTAAAATAAGATATTTCTGAGAATATACTGCACTAAAATATTAGTGTACTAACAATCACAATCATAGCATTCAACTGCCCTTCTATTTAACTGTGATTTGTGATAATTATTCTTTCATTTCTTTATCATAAATTACTGCATCTCAACAGTTGAAACGAATTTTAATTCACCAGTAAATATAATACTCACAAGTTCTAACTGATTTATTTCTTACATAAGCGTGCTGCTGCAAATATTGGGTGTGATACAGTGAATGTGTTATTGTACTTTTTTCAGTCCTATTACATTTCACACTGAAGGTGTATAATGAAATTGTAATAATTTATGCTATGCAAACGATAAATTCTGTTGCAGAAAATGTTGCTACTATTTCAAATGTTGTTATGATGCATTTAGTGTGTGTGAGTTTTGCTTGATTTTGTAGTGGCAATAATAGTGGAGATAGAGGTTAAGTTGAAATGTAGCCTGGACCAGAATGACATCCTTACAGCATAAGATACGAGGAATTTGGTTATTATTAGTAAATAAGCTGCTAGTGATGACGTGCATAGTGATGTAAACTACTTTCGAATATTGTATGTATAAATGAACTAGTCAAAGAACTCCTAAAATTTATTAAAAATGAACAGTGTTATAGAAGTGTATTCATATTCATAGAACTAATGGACTACTAAGGTTATAGTTAATTAACAATAAAAATACAAGACGAAAGAAACATTTAATATTTTAAAGCAGAAATATACTTACTTTGGAATAGACTGTGGTGTAAAGTTTTTATGCATTGGAGATATACATCACCGGCGTAATCCACACTCTTTTGGAGATGGAAATAACCAAATTTTCGGTTCCTTTGGATAATTTCCATTGCATCTCAGAATGCAACATGTGTATACTATTTCTGCAGAATAAAAATTCAGTAATAACTATTGTAGAAAGCAGTAAACTTCAACAAAAAAAAACTCTCACTTCAGATACACAAAAGCTTACAAATAGTGACTCTCTCAACTGCCATGCCTAAAATGTGACATTAGAACCGTTTTGTGACATAGGCACCCGGCATTATCTCATGTAGGTGACTAGGTATTGACTAAACACACTCCTGGGTATAAGGCACTTCCGAACCAAGCGACAACTAGAGAAATACTGACTAACTCAAACATGGCCGACTACCTCTTTGTTCCCTTAGCCAATTATAACCGTCTCTCACAGTCAAATGCTCCTTCACAGCCTATCAGGAATTTACACTTAAAATAGAATATCAAAAATTCTTTTTCTACATCACTCTCATCACTCCCTACCTAATTTTATACAATATACTAATTTGAATGGTCTGTCTTCTATTTTGAAAACTTCTCTGCCTGGTTGCTACACAGACCAAAACAGTTTACAACTCGTTGCTCGCTTAGCTGGAGTTTTTCACATACCAGAGTGATATTCCTTAATGGCTTCATGAAACCAGTTTCCTAGTATTTCTGCCTTCTCCAAATCCACAGTAACTTCTTCCCCATACTTACCCACCATTGTCTGTATACTTTACCTTCCCCTCACCTTTGTGACAAAGCCATAGATATTCCTAGATGCATCACCTTTAGCCTCCCCCCCCCTTCTTTGCTGTTATAATATTTTTCATAAACCCATCATTAGATTCCCTCTTTGCTGTTATTAAGTCCTTGTTATTAAGTCCTTGTTATTAAGTCCTTTCAAGGTCTCTCTGCTTTCTTGGTGTTTCTTAACTCTGTTGTGTTCTCTTCTTACAACCTCTTTAGCCTCCTCACCTCCCTTTTATAGTAAGCAGGTACAGTAGAACTCCAATTATCCGAACTCCAATTATCCGAACTCCAATTATCCGAACTCCGATTATCCGAATCGCTTTTTTAATTAAGACGGAAACGTACTGCGATAAAGCTTCCCCTCTTTTATAAAACCAACCCAAAGTTCGGATGACTGCAGCATTGTTTACCCAGTGGTAAGGTGAAATTTTAATCCCTGAAGCACATAAGCACAAAAAAAAACCTTGGAAAAAGAAGGCATTTTCAACATACATACAATAATTAATTAAAATAGACCCTTTTTGGGAAAAATCCGATTATCCGAATGGGGTCCGGTCCCAATTGATTCAGATAATTGGAGTTCTACTGTACTTTTCTTTATTTTTTGTTTTTGAATAAATATTTATTCTACCCCTTCCCCCTTTCTTATTATCTCCTTACAGAGTGGTCTGATGGCTCAGTGGTTAAGGTGTCTGACTGGGGATCAATAGATTCCCGGTTCAAATCATGTCTCAGCAGGGATTTTCTTTGTCCTTTAACCCAACCTTAACCTCTGGCACAGCTTGCTGCGTAATGTGAAGTATGCCACAACACTTCCGTGGTTTTGGATTCCATGTTAAGCTTTAGGTCCGTCGCATCTGGTAGGACTACCAGAAGTTTAAGGTCACTATGATAGGAGCGGAATTTGCAGCCAATAGAAACCCTGTCACTACGGCATTATGACACATGGAATTATTATCTCCTTGAAAACTTCCCAACCTCATTCCACTGTACTGACATCCTTCTGAAATATCTTTTCAGTTCAGTGACATGCAATCTCCTACACCTGTATCTATAACCACCATCACTTTTGGCCACTAATTTATTAAATGCCCTAATATCCATCGGCTCTGCATTATGATCATTTATTCCTTCTGTAACCTGAGACCCCAAAACATTGTTGTCAGGCCTTATTAGGAATATATCCAACATGTTTAGTCGCCTTGTACTATGTTCAACTACTTCTGTAAAGCCTCCTTCCCTCACTAACATATTTTCAAACCTCTGTTATGTTGTATTATTTATATTAATTCACTGCCAGTTGATCTGGAAAATTTAAGTCCTCATCAATAATGACCATTCTACTCTCTCCTCTGAACTTGGATATGAATTTAATTTCTCACCAAGAGTCTCATCATCATCTTTCATTCCACTACAGTAGTCAGCCAAGACCCTAAATTTACATTTGATGAACCCTGAACCCCTAGTAATTCATAAGGATCATTTATGAACACCAGTGAACTGTAATGAAGACCCATCCACCAATTCCTCCTCCATCTCTACAGTAAACCTTAGAACCATCAGGAAAGACTTGTTTATCAGCACTTCTTCTTTTAATCAAGACCCTATACCTATTTGTGGTTTATGTAATGCTATTAAATTGTCAAATTGTATTGTTTTGTGAATTATACTCCTACAATTCACTATTAACAATCTTATTTCTGCCTTTGTTATGATTTTAGTATTACTTATCACCTCAACATTTTCAAACCTGTCCATTTTTTCCTCGGATTCTACTATTTTATTATTATTTATAATTTTTCCCATCATGCCTCTGCACCCAGTATATCTTTGGTCACCTGTTTTTAGCCCCACGCCAGTAGCTTCTAATTGAAAAATGTGTGCTCTTTACCCCATCATATCTTGAAGTGGGCTTTCTTACAGATCTAGAAACACCATTTGTTTCTGGCAGTATAGTGTAATTACTGTGCTGAGAGATAAATCTCACATATTACTATTTGGCTATTATTAGCAAAATGTAATAACAATTAATAACTGAAAAACAGGGTGTCTGGCAGATTGATGAAATGAAGAGCTGCTCATTACAGTATACCAGTCTTGTAACACAGCAATCAAAGTAACTTTTAACAAAAGTGGAAACTCAACCTTTCCTGATATTACACCTGCAATAATATGAGCTTAATGTATAAAATGGGATGAATAGCTGAGTAATATCTGTGAGGCAAATAATAGTCAGAAAAAAACAAAACATCTACTTCCAGCTGTCTTGAATTTTGAATTTATTTCAGGTATAGGGTATTTTATTAATTTTTATAAAATTACCTCTTACATTTTGATGCAGAATACTGGTCTGAAGACTTTTATTTAATGCGCTGGATTAGTTTATTATATCAACATATACTGGCACAATGGTTACAATTTCTAATTCAGATACATTTTCATTTATGTTATAGAAGTTCAGGTCAACCATGCAGTTTAATTTATTTAATATCTGTGCCCTGATAAACACAACTAACTCCTCATCTGATACAATCAATGTTCTGGAAGATTTGATTGCTCCAGCCAATTGGGAGAACGCAACTGTCATGTTGTTGGGAGGCACGGTTGGGATCATGGTGTGAGTTGTTATCTTTGCATCAAGGCAAGCCATGCACTGTACTTGATGTTGTTAGAGCATTATCAATCTTTATAGCACCTTTTATTCATATTAATGCCACTGATTCGAAAGGTGTCTACGATTTTCAGTGTTGGTGGCATAATCAGTATTAGATGAATGCATGCAATTGCCGACATTTCTGTGCAGTTTTATTTGTAGTGGCCACCATATTTTTGCAGGCTGTCATCTACTGAGAAGCCAGTCTCTCCAGTATAGACTCATTCACAACTGCAAGAAATCTCATAAAATCCTGTAGTGGGGTAGTGGGGATTGTTTGTATTTTTTCCCCCCCACCAAGGAGGTGCTGATCTTTCTCTGCTTATTGGAAGACTAGTTGGAATGCTGACCTAATTTAACAGCTTTCCATTGCAATCCATGATATGTATGTTTGTGGTTTAGTTGAATGCTCTTGTGGATGTTGTTGTATTCAAAGTTCAACCGACTTCATGTTCTGATATCTGTTAACCCTGAATTTGTGCTCTAGTATCTACAGTTCTTTATAAAAACTTACAGGCTCACACGCTCTAACAGCTCTAGAGTATAAGGTTGTAACACAACAATTCTCTTTGTTGATGGATGGGGGTGCAACACAGCATTTAGATAAATGTTTGTGTACTCTGATTAGGGTATGCTGAATGCTCCCAGCTCCCATTGTACTGCTTTCTTATTGAAACATCTAGGAACATCTGCTAACTGAATTCCTCAATTTCCATCACAAATTTGATTTATGATGAGCATTGTGAATGTGCTTAAGAAAACTCTTCTCAAATATCCCTCCTGTGCAGCCAAACTACAAGTGTGTCATCCACAAGGTTTGTTTGAGCTGAAAAGTATTCAATGCTTCAATGAAAATATTATTGGCTATGGGCAAGTTGAGATCCCGTGGCTGCTCCTTCCACCTGAGTGTACAGCTTGTTTCATACTGGAAGAAAATTTACTTGGGACAGAACTTGTCAAGATTTACTTATTTCACCAACATATTGGTAGCGAAACATTTTGTGCTTATTTCAAAAATCGCTTGATGCACATGCAAACTTGTCTACTGCGACGTTACATTGAAGCTGACTAATACTTAAGATGGATTTTGGTGTTGACTTTAATGAAATTTGTGCTGTTGCATACTGCTGAAGCTATGTCATCTAACAGCAGTTTCAATTTGTGAGCAATGTACTGGGCTAGTCAATGTATAGGAGAGTTGATTGCTCTCACAATTTGCCATTGTATTTCTGACTTTCAGTAACCATAAGAGTTACCACTAGTCACTGTGGTTTTCCTTTAACATTGGTTTTACATTCTGTTGGAATACTGAGAAGTTGTTTACTCAAATTGATATTTCAGTTCTCAGCCTGTGTAGTGGTTTTTAGTCCAGGAGGACATTAGTTTCTTCTTCTAGAAGACTCTCAACTTTGTCATGATAATCTTCATACTTCATTACTGCCACTGTGTTTCCCATAACTGCTGGCAGCACCATTAAGTACCATGCAAGATACGATCTGCTTGTTCTGCATTTAAACCAACAGTGAACTTTCACGATATCCATTACTGTAAACTTAGTTGCGAGCAGTGCAAAGTTGGGACTTTTTACAAGCACTGATGTGGTCACAGATCAAACTGCTCTTCTGGTAGATTCACAATTTTTTTTTTTATAGCTCGATTCCTATTCTCCAGATGTCGTTGAAACTTTAGCATCCCAAACTTGCATGCTTGTCTCAATTTATTTTAGCTCATGCTCGATGTGCTGCAACCAATTCAGTGCTTAAAAACGGCTCTCATTGAACTCTCCCGATAAGCTGGACTGACGAAACCTTCAAGAACACCAAACATTCCAATTGTGGAGATAGTTGTGTTTAGGATATCATGTAAAATACATCTGTTAGACAGACTGAAGCAGATCATTTGAAACATCATCATTTAATACTAGGGAGCAACCTGGGGAGCATGGAAGATATGTATTCTGGCCGCAGAAGCAGACATATCTACTTTATTTAGCTTAAAAATGGCTGCATTCAAACTCCACTTACCACACAAATATTTCTTTCACTCACCTGGCTACCTGTAATCACATCAGCATTAAGAATCAAAAGCGTTCTTTCCTTCTGAAATTTAAATGAAGTCCATGGTGTGTATAACTGTTCCTCCCAACCCAGGCTACTTTGATCAAACAAATATTAGAATTTACAGGTTGCAAGAGAACCTTTTCAACAATGTATCTGACTCCGACATGCTGCCACATCCAGGGTTTGTCATGACATTCAAGGATGTCTATAAATCCCATATTTATCTGACGTGTGTTTGGTAATTTAAGCAATGTCTCCCTCAGTTAAGAAATTGAGGTCCTTATCAAGACTATTTCCTGGTTTCCTCATAATTATAATACTATCTTCCTTTGAGAAGTCTTTCCTCAGACCTTCACATTTGCAACATTTCCAAGAACTATAATGATTTTGAAATTGCTGCAGAGTTGCCCCCCCCCCCCCCAATCACCGATTCCAGGTAACAGTAAATTTTGACAGCTGAGAATTTCTCTTTGTTGTATTACTGGAGACCAGATCATTAAGTTCTACTTTTGTAGAGTATCCAGTTGCCAAAACAAATTGGAACACTCAAAGTGTAAACCATCATGTGTACAGGGTTTTCTAACTCAGCTGCCAGAACTGACTTCTTTTAACTGATTACTCTGCCTGAACATAGGAACAGTTTTTTGCTTTCAAGGCCTCCAAAAACATCCTTTTGACAAATGATAGATCTGTTGAAAGTTTCAGAATAACTTATTCATGATATTTTATTCTGTAGGGCTGACAGTTCCTAGCATGCCAAAGTGAGAGTCATTGTTGGAAAATTTGCTACAGCCCCTTTGAAACCAATGTTCAAAGTCCTGTCACGTCACTTCTTCCTCCACTGTTCTCCAGCAATTTCCACACTTAGTATCCATTCTGATGTCTTTTTTAAAGATATTTTCTTATAAATTTTAAATAGTTTACTTTTGCATTAACTGTTTGTATGTCAGTTATTCAAGAAAATAAAAAATAGGCTTGATTTGAAATTCTAAAACTTAAAAACCTCACTCAATCTTTCTTAAATGTGAATTAAATTTAACAAATTCAGTTACAGCAAAACAGCACAAATGAACTAAAATGAAAAAACTAGAAATACTTCCATCTTATATAGCAAAACAAATGGAAGTTTTTATTTTGAGGTTATTTTGATATATGTGAAGACTATTTTATGGAATACTGAGATTTCATTGCATATTAATGTACCTACAATACATTTTATTTCAACCAAACAGATGAACAAGCAGATCAAGTGGTAAGCATTGGGAGATGTGGAGGCTGCTGCCAATCTTCCATATAGAAGATATCTATTAAGGTCAATAGATTATGACATCCTAACTGTGTGACGCTAGACTCCTAATTGTCTGATTATTTTTTCAATATACACACAAACTTTGGTCCTATACATATTGGGTTATAATTCCATGTAAAATTTGACCAAATGGTTAATTGAGAAGGCTCAAGAAATATTTTTAGGATATTAAGAGAACAGATCTATTCACAATGGCTTCTGCAGCCATAATGAGTGTGTTTCATAGTTGAAATAGGGATTTTAGTCTCTTGAATTTTGTATAAAATTAATAATCAGCCATTGTTTGTGTTTTATTGAAGGTTGGGTAAAATGGAGGAAGCTTTCTATTATTTCCAAAAAGCTGTTGATGGGGCTCCTGGAAATCTGCAAGCATTCCGGAATCTTCAGAGTATAAAAAACTTGCTTGTTGAAAGATGGCACTTTCGTATGTTAAATGACAAATGCCGAAATATGGCATTTAGAACAGCAATTATGAAGAGAGTGAGACAGGGATTTGACACTGTTTTAGACATTGGCACTGGCACTGGAATATTGAGGTAAGAAAAATTGATAAAAGAATACTTCCAGAAACAGTGAGGCAGGCAATATTAATATGGAAAGGAAAGCTCACTTACCAAGACTAAACAAAGGAGGGCAGCAGTGGGGTAAAAAAATACCTGCTACACAAACACTATATTTTTGCTTCTGTCCTTAGCATTAACAGAGAGGTTCATCCATGTGAAAGTCTTATTGGATATTTTACACATGGAAAAGATATTAACCGTAAGGTAATAATTAAAGAATTAGGTATGTAGTGAACAGTTATCAAAAATTATGTGCAAGGTAATTTAATAAACTGTATGTGCCACTAATAAGTTCACCAGGGTGGTACTGTTAAGAGGAAGGTAAGTATTATCTGATTCTGACTATTCAGTGAGATAATTTCTTCAAACACATGACTTACCTTCCTCTCTGCCATACCACTCTTGTAAAATTGTCAGGTGCTTGTGTAGTTTATTCATTTACCTTGTAAATATTTTTGTGATAATTTTTTTGCTACTTTTGTACTCTTTTTAATTATTATCCGATGATTAATTTCTTTCCCAGGCAAAACATTTTCAACAATATTGTTTGTCTCACCCCCCACCAACTCCAATCTGATCCTAACAGTCAAAATCAAACTGTTCATGTGACTGTGTTAACAGTAGGAACATGTGCAAACCTAAACATACTTTAACAACTGTAATGATAGCCCAAAATATTGTACTTGTGTAATGTTTTCTGTCGCTAAAGCATTCCTGACTTCCTGCTTTTGTAAGTGCTTCGTCTTATTTTGAAATGTGAAGATTAATGTTACACCACCATCCGGCAACATTGTTGCATTAATGTTATCCACCATCCAGCAACATTGTTGCATTGATGTTATAGCTTATTTTATCCCTTAATCAAATTAAAAATGACATTGCATTATATTTTACTGTCAGAGAATGGTGTAAAACACTGATTGATCCTTAACCCTTGTAACTCTGTGTGACAGTTCTGTGACAAACCAGCAAAGTGATAAGTCATGAATGTTACTATTCTCAATCAACGTGATTTAACTTTCACAATTCAAAATTTCTCAAATTGAAAAATAATACAATTATTAAAACTTGCCCACATAATTTTCTTTTTGATAACTTTAGTTATAAATGGTTAATGACTTCTAATGCAGTTTGTTCCCCTTTGTTTCATCTACAGTATTATGAAGAAAATACATTATATGGTGGAATACACTGTTTTGTCACATTATAGTTGTGAGATTCCGTGGTTCAGATTCAACGTTAAACTGTAGGTCCCAGAGAAAATGGGTTGTCCTATCTCTGATGGAGTGGCTTAGTGTGCCTCCTTTGGGTTGTGGACAAAGTTAGTTTATTTAGTTCTGGGATAAAGATTCACAAGAATGTGTCAAATTTAAGAGTGATCTTGTTTATTTATAGGAGTGATACGCTAATAAGTTTCATTACAAATGCCTGTAATATCTCTTTTATTTAGTTCCATTAAAAATTACTGAATAAATTCAATGTTTGCAATTACAATAATCTCACTTGGGAAGATTAATGGGATAGATGGGATGGGGGTGGTTATGAGTATCAATACAGATGTTTGTGGTGGTGCTGTAGAACACAACTAGGTTTGTTTCTGGAAGTTAGTATAGTACACAATCAGTAACTAATATGATACAGGAGATGGGTATGGAATATTTAGATGACGAGGGTGCTTAAGAGACTGCTGGGAGTGTATATGGCATATGTTAGTAATAAAAAGTAGGTGGTTGTTGGTATAAGAACTGAAAGTATTACATGGAAGGTATAAAATTACAATGACTTTAAATGAATACTTTATTTCAAAAATAAGAGAATGAAAAAATTTTCTTTCTAGGTTAGAGAGTCAGGTATTGTAATTAAGTACCATAGAAAATGCAGAATAATAAACATTGACAGAATGCTAAATAGAAATTTGAGAGAATTTTCCACTGGGGAATGTGTTCCACCATAATTAATCTGTAACAATAATACTAATTTAATTTTTGGTTATCAGGATAATATGTTAGTTAACATTTCTTATTTAATAATTTCTATTTCTGACCTGAATGCAATTGTTATTAGAACAGTTCAGTATTACATCATTATATTTTATTATATTATGCACTGAGCAATGAAAGAAATTAAAGTAAAAAAATCAGGTGAATCATATATTAATTAATGGAAGTTGCTATTGGGTTATATGCTTCTAGGGAATTAATTGCAATAATAATAATATATAATATAATTTGACAAATGGTATTAATATATTTCATTCAGCCTCTTTGCAGTGGAAGGTGGTGCAAAAAATACCTATGCATGTGATGGATCGAAGACAATGATAAAAATTGCTACAAAAGTGTTTTCTGCAAGCAATGTTTCTGACAGAATTCACTTAATTCATAAATTGTCCCATGATATAAAAATACCAACTGACATTCCAAATAGGTAAGACTTAATTCATTGAATTATCTTTTATTTCATATTCTTTGCAAATGACTAGCTATAAATTTAAAAATAAAAAGGATAAGGAAGTTAAACTCATCACTTACCAAAGATGAAGGCAGGAAGACTGCATCAACTCAAGAAAGACACAGTTTACATTAGTTTTATGGAACACTTATTCACACAAGACAATGATGATATGTGTAGAAAATAGTTGATGTGTGCAATCCATAGATTACTTTGTAAATAGCAGAAAATAACAATTGTAAAAGGGGAGACAGAAAAGGAATAACTATGACAATGTAATTTTCCTGGATAATAATATTCAAATGATGAAGGTTTAAAAAAATATGATAGTAAAAATAAACAAGTAATAGGAATTACAAATTAGAATAGGAAAATGAACAACCTCTACCTTAGATGATGGCTGGGTGTTGTGAACATGTGTGTTAATGATACCCATCTATCATCTAAGGCCAGTGATGGTTCATTTTCTTGTCCTAATTTGGTAATTCCTATTCACTACTTAATGCCTCACCCTAAAAAATAATGGAATAGATAATAATTCAGTAATTCATTAATTTGTCCTCACCTACTACAAGTTTTACCATGCTGCATTGATCCAGGACTCACTAGCATTCTGCCACACTTTCTGCTTGTTACCACTGCAGAGAATGACAACCAGTGTGATGAGACTGAGCCCATCATAGAGCAGATCAGACCTCCATCCCAACTGGATCCACCTCCCATTTCTCAAAACCATAACCTCCTCCTATTCCAAGAGTTTGTAGCATCTCGTCTATCCTCACAATCCTTCGTCATCTTCATTCCCCAATAATACAACCTCAGTTAACTGAAACCTGAGCTATGAGAGAACTGTGGGAACATTAATTTCATTGTTCCAGATGGACTATAGTACTTATGAAGCTAAAGCTGTTGGACAGCTTTCCAGCACCAACACCCATCTTCCACAGATCCAATGTTTCCAGTTTGCCTGAGAATACTTACTTTCCTTGGCCTCTGCCTATCATCTTAATCCTTCTTCCTCCTCTTTCCTCCAAGTCCCCACACGCATAGCTTATACTTCCTTTCCAATATCCTCAAGCTTGGCAATCCCGGGTGGCCTACAATTGCAACTCACTGAAGGGATTCCAGACTTTGTGTATCAATGCCTTCAACCTTTTTGGCAATACCTTTCTTCCTGAATCAGAGACACTTATCATGTTCTGGGGTGTTTTGTCCACAGTCTCCACTCCTCAACCTCCAGACTCCTTCCTTATCTCTGCTGAAATTATTTCCTTGTACACGAACATCCCCTCAATGTCAGAGCCTCAGTACTCTTGAATACTTACTGGATATGCATCATTCACACAACACATCCATTCTCATATTACTGGACCACTTCACCCCTCCAAAAAACTACTTCTCCTTTAATTCCCAAGTTTATATTTTTGTACCTGTATGTATTGCGCCCTTAGCATCCTATATAGTACAATATACAAATTATATGGAATAATTCAAAATAGTGTGTATATAGACAGACAGACATACATACATACACACATACACACACAAACATTTTAACCAGTCTGTGACTACACACAAGATAAAAATGTACAAGTTTGATTACTGTAGAAGCAGTGGTTGACCAAGTACTCCTTCAGTGTTGAGCTGAATTTAATATTTTCTCTTACAGGTTTCGTCCTTAGTGGTATATTATTATACAGTCTGATTCCCATATGAAGTGGTCCTTTTTCACAGAGGCTAGTATTTGTTTGTGATATATGCAAGTCTAATGTCTGTCTAGTATTGTATGTGTGCACATTTTTGTACTGTATACCCAGAACTGTCCATATTTTTTTATGAATTTTATATTATCTAGTATATATACACAGAGCTGTGGTAGAATGTGCATGTTTCTCTATAGAAGTCTACTTGAACTGCAGCTTTGTACCCTTTCATAATTCTAATAATTATTTTCTTCATTTTGAAGCATTTGATACTTGGTAGGGAGTTTCCCTAGAATATACCTTAACCCTTTGACTGCTGTTGACGTGTATACATGTCATGCTGCCTGCTGGCCCCGAGTGCTAATGACGAGTTTAGACGCAGCCGCCGGTTTTCCCCTGAGGAGTGCTGTTGACGAGTTAAGGCGCACCCACCTGCCGCTACCTGAGTGCTGATGACGAATATAGATGCGCCGCTACCTGAGTCATACAGCGGACTTCACGACCCATTTCTCAGTAGCCTTTTGCAGTTCTGGTCGCTAGCTTATCGTCCGAATGTTTGTCTGTAGGGAGCCCAGGCGTTGCTCTACAGTTCACTATTCAACAGAAATTACATCAGTCTCCTTTGTGTCCTGTATTTTATGTAGAAAATGGCAAGACGTCATGGGTGCATTGAGGAAGAAATCATGGAGATTCTTACGAGGAGTGACACCGAGGATGAACTACTTGATTTTGATGGAAGTGATAGCTTTTCCACAGAATTGGAAGGCTGTAGTCATAAACCATACTCGTCAGCAGGGAAGACAATGCAGTCTCATGTTTCAACAAGAGATGTTAGTTGTTCTGAATATGAGGAATCAGAAAGTGATAGGGAAACACTTACGAGGAAATTACGTCTTAGTGATAAATCTGACTGGAAAGAAAATGATTTTCATCCAGTTAGTCACGCATTTGATGATACGCTGTCGGGACATGTGTGACAAATAGGGAATGTGCCAAATATTCTGTCAGTTTTCATATTATTTTTTTACAGAAGAACTGATGAAATATATAGCTGATGAAAAGAATCGGTTTTATATAACCACTATGGAGAATATTCCAGAATCAGTGCATTCTTGAATATCAAAGTGGAAAGATACTGAATATGATGAAATTTTTTGTTTCATGGCTATTTGTCTTCTGATGCATTGCGTGAAAAAAATTGAAAATTAGCTAATATTGGACCAGAGATGTTCTTCTAAATACCGCAATTCTTGTTGAGTGTATGTCCAGATACCGCTTTTTATTACTCTGGTGAGGTTTCTTGAGATTTCTCCGAACCCCCCCCTCCCCCCTCCCTATTTCAACTCGTGTAATAGACACTTCACAGCTTTGAAATGTTTAAAAATCTGTTGAGTACTTATGTGGAACAAATTTCATCACAGAAACAAAATTATGTATAATCGGGTAATTACAAAGCGCAGCAAACATTCAGTCAACATCGAGATATTTTGGGAATCTACATCTACAAAGATATTCTGCAAGCCAAATTTCGGTGGAGGATGCTTGTGAAATTATCATTTTCAGGTGTCTTTTTATATTCATGAATAGCACGAGGAAAAATCGGATGCCTTTAACTCTCTGTATAAGTTCGAATATCTCTAATTTAACAGTCGTGGTCTGAACGCGGTATGTAAGTGTGGAAGTAAAATATTTCTAGCATCTTCTTCGAATCTACACTCTTTACAATTCAACAAAAACACTCTGATACAGTAAGGAACATATAGAAAATTGCAGTTGTTATAAACGGGTATGGAGGAAAGAACAGTAAACTATTAAGGTAAATTTAAGAATCACAATGCTTTCGTCATAAGCTGCGAAAATCTAGTAAAAACTACAAGCAAGATATAATTATTAGTGACGAATAATAGGGTTAGTGATTGTTTGATTCTGCAGTAATTTATTTGCAGAGAAACTATGTAGTGCGAGTATTGATTGTGTATCAGCCATGAGAGGTTACGCCAGGAATATTCAGCACTGGGCGGGTGGGACAGCGCGGGCCACTCCGTCCCCAGGAATAATCACTTAGCACAGGTAGCCGGTCTCAGCGCGGCAGGTAGACGATCCGCTGTCAACAGTCAAAGGGTTAATAATGAGTGCACATACGCAAAATAAATATTCCTAACTAGCTGACCCAACAAACGTTGTCCTGTCCAAACTTAAATAAAATTGTTAATGTTGATATAGCATTGAATGATACTGGTCGCATTGTAACAGGTTGCCTAAAACCAACTCCTATTAGTAAAATATACCAAATCATGGTTATAGCACCACCTGACATTCGTAGGAAAACAGCTGCAGAGAGGGAGAAGAGGAAACAAGAAACAGACCCCAGACACCCTTTGTTTGGACACGAACCTCAACCCACAAGGCTGAAGTGAAGGAAGAGCTTCGTACAATCAACTACAGACATAACATCTTCTACTGGAGCACGCCGTCTAGAACTATGGCGAAATTTGTTGCTTGAAGAACAGTGGAGAAACATCAAAGAGGCACCAGCTGCGGGATGTAATCAGCCATATGCTATATGGAAGGCTCTAAACATATTAAGAACTGAAGTGTCCTGATGCAAATATAATATTAAAAAATGGGGGTACACTAATGACAACGATCTATGTGAATGTGGTGAGCTTCAGAACCCACAATATTATTATTATTATTATTATTACTCCGCGATTCACTAAAAGTGTGTGGCGGAGGGTGCATTGCACCTATCGAAAGGGGTTATGGTTTGGAAGGGTTATAAGGGATATGGCAGGAGGCGCCCATGGGCTATTGTGAGGAACCATCCCCGCATTCGCGTGGAGCTATCCGGGAAAACCATGGAAAACCCAGATCAGGATGGCTGGAGTGCTTTATCGAAAGCTACTCCTGTCGGATTTTAAGTTTACTCGCCCGGTAAATCCTCTCTATTCCATTCCCTAATCGCTCGTGGGAAAAATGAGTACAGAAATGAATCGGTTCTGGCCCTGATTTCTCTTATCTTATTTTCACGGTCATTTCGAGATATGAATGTTGCTGGTAGCAATATTTGCTGACTGTCATTCCGAAATACATCTGTCGTGAATTTTTCAATTGGCTTTCGTCGAGAGCAACGCCTTCGGTGTTCCAGGTCTTCCCAACCTAACTCCTTCAACATCGCACTTACATCTACTGATATACAGGAATCTCCCTGAAACCTGCAATATCGACGACCTTTACAGGGCAAATGAGAAGGCCATCAAGATTGCGGAATTCTGGCCGCATTCTATATAATTGTGTTTATAGTTTAATATTAATTAATTAATGTTATTTGTTTTATCAACTTGTTATGTCCTGGACACTAGAAATAAAATTTTGGGAATTTGTGAAAAGCTGTTGAAAATGTGTAAACAAAGTAAAAATGAGAAAAATACATAGTTCTGCGTGATCATTGTATTTATTAAAGATTGTGTCCATTATTATTCAATTTAAAGGAGGAGTAGTACATTCTCAAGTATGCCAATGGGAAATTTTACATGGGAGATGAGTTCTTTTGGCAGTACACCACTGAAACGCTGGAAATGTGTGATATGCTTGGAATATGTTTGACTTGGAACCATGAAGTTGTGTTCCAAGATTTAAGTTTCATTTAAATTAAGTCAAAATTTCATGTTAACCAAATGATTTATTTGCTTCCATTAAATTTGAAATCTCAATGAAGCTCAACATGTTTTAATTACATTTCGATCATCACACCACCTAACAGGTTTTGATTGTTTCATAGATCTTGCTTCCAAAGACTTTTTATGTGCCATTGTAAATTAATTTCAAATGATCAGTTTGCAATGCTTCAGAACTTTGGCAATTGCACAGTTCTTCAGAAGGTTGCATGTTTGTGTTTCATTGATTTGCATATTCAACAGCAACTTGAATGCTGAGTGAGCTTTTTGACATCCTTCCAACAATGTAACTGCAATTCCTGACGAAGGAAATGCAAATGAAATTTCATTCTGCAAGTGAATCATTGCCAAAATCAGTGAGATCAAAAAAGTTTTTCCTGTCTCACAGAGTGCACCCAAGAAGAAATTCCCTCTAATTCCTCTGTTTACATCTTTCATGGGCATATTTTTGTTGCTTACTGAACAATGGAACATTTTTTCAAACTGATTCTCTCCATGCATCACAATTGTACGATTAAGCACTGTCGTGACTTGGGTTCGGATCTTTATGACCAAACAAGTAGAGAAATATGCAGGCAAATATGACCTACAAATAACAAAATATGACCAAACATTTAAATTTACTATACATCAAAACAAGCTCAATTATACACCATTTATTTTATCTAGTAATGTCGCTCTCATATAGACAGCATAATTTGCTTCTGTGCACTCACTGCACCATTGGGAAATTAATTTAAAATCATTTTGTTAAAGTCACTTTATTTTCAGATAATTTACAGAATAAAACTCTTCCATCTGTACTAAAATACTCCTATCTAAATTCCCTTGCGTAACTTTGCACTTTCAGAGAAATTTTACTTTCATCATGGCGGTAGATCTACTCACTGATCCACTGCAGATTTAAAGATGACTTAGGATCTTTCATTGAGATATTTAATGACGCGGATCGACACAGGTGTGCTTCTGCTGCATTGTCGAGATTAAAAGACAGATGGAACATTACGTTTAAAGAGTTACAATAATGTATCACTTTAATTCTTGACTGGTTAATTCTGACCACAGTGAAAATTAGTTTTTTCCCCCTCTGCATGTATAGCAGAAGTACAATTCTGTGAATAATTATTCCAATTTCTTCTGATCTATATCTAGTGAATTCCCAGTACTATTAAAAAACTACCAGATTTTTCCTCAAAATATGACCATATGACCATGAACATTATCGAAATATGATCAAAACTAGGAAAATGCTCTGAATATGCATTTATATGCTGTATAAAATATGTTTAATTACAATCAGAAACTTTGAATCAGTGTTTAATTCAGCATTTCAGCTCAAAAAGAAGGCAGGGAAAAAATGTGACTTGGCCTTAAGATCCGAACCCTAGTCATGGCTAATTAAGGTAATACCTTGTTCGATATCATCAAGCACATGTCTTCAATCAATATCAGTGGAAGAGAAATAAAATAACTATATTTGTTGGACAGATTGAAAAACAAGACAAAAATAAAAGCAAAGGTAATTTTATTTTAATTTAGGATGGAATGCATTTTTCCAGGTTTTTCTCCAGATTTTGCAGTCTTTTTTGTTTTAAATAGAAAACATTTAAGTGCAGTAATTCCATCACAGGCACACAAGGAACAAAACAAAAAATGTAATTACACATATCCATTGTTCGACTCATGAGTTCATACAAAAATCCAATAGAAAAGTATTTTGGTTTTTTTTGTCAGAATTTTACAATTTTTTCCGGTAACTTTTCCTATTTTCCTTTTCCTAAAAATCTTATTCAGACTATTAGAAACACACAAGAGTGGAGGCTTTCTTGACATTGAATATAGATGAAATGTTCTTGAGAAACTAGCTGAGTGAAAACATTTGTAAAGCACCGCCAAAACATTGTGGTTTACAAACATTCTCACTTGGCTAGTTTCCCAAAAACATTTCATCTATCATAAACATTTTTAAAAAAATAATTGATCCATAGAAAAAAGCACTTTCAGTTTTTTGTGAATTTTCAATGCAAGTTTTTCAGTTTTTCTTTTCTAAAAACCTTATTTGGACCATTATGGTCATTTACAAAAATTAGACAAATTGAACCATACAGAAGAGTACTTTCAGTGTTTCACAAATTTTCCAATTTTCTAGGCAACTTTCCTTTCTTCAGAATATATTCAGACTATTATCAACATTTTTTTAAAAATAACAAAATTGTCCGTACAAAAAAAAAATACTTTCAGTTTTCCCTGAATTTTCCAGGAAAATTTTCAAATTTTTCTTTCTCTATAACCTTATTCACTATTACGAACATTTACTAAAACAGCCAAATTAGTTAACAGAAAAAGATGCTTTCAGTTATTCCTGAATTTTCCGATTTTTCTTTCTCTAAAAACTTTATTGGGACTATTATGAACATTAAAAAAAAAAAATAGACAAATTAGTGCATAGAAAAAAAGCACTTTCAGTTATTCCAGAATTTTCCATTTTTGTGGGCAACTATTCCAATTTTTCTTTCACTAAAAATCTTATTCGGACCAATATTAATGTTTAAAAAATTATCCAGATCAGTCCATACAGAAAAGTATTTTCAGTTTTTTCCAAATTTTCCAATTTTATGGGCAACTTTCTCAGTTTTTCTTTCTCTAAAAACCTTATTCAGGCTATTATCAAATTTTTTTTAAAAAATGGTTCATAGAGAAAAGTACTTTCATTTTTTCAGAATTTTCCAGGCAACTTTTCCAAATTTTCTTTCTCCAAACACCTTATTCGGAATATTACCAGTATTTGAAAAAATTAGGCTAATCAGTCCTTAGAAAAATAGTACATCAATTTTTTCTGAATTCTCAAATTTTCCTGGCTACTTTTTCAATTTTACTTTTCCTAAAAACCTATTTTTTACTATTACAAACATCTTTTTATGGTTGAGAATTATCCTGTTGAAAAATGGCACCATGATATTGTCACATGAAAGGTAACACATGAGGTCACAGGATGCCCCTGGCCTACAGTTTTACCATCAGCAATTCCTCACTCACTACCTGTTGTCATACCCAATGGCTCAAGAGTAACCCTGCTGTGACTTTCCAAAACATTGGAAGAATGGGACCTCTCCCCAAGTGGCCATCATATTCTTCAACAATTGTCATCTGAGGTAGTGCAGAATTGCTGAAAACAATGAATGGTGTCACATTGTACGAATTCTCTAATTTTTCACAAGTGAGAGCAGTGTAGGGTCAAGCACTGTCATGGAGAATAATCATGTGGATTATCAGCTGGTCACGATTTTTATGGCAAAAAGCAAGCTTAACATCAGCCAAAAAGTTGCAGTAGTTTGATGGATTGATAGTGTGGTGTCCATTCAAAACACCATCTTATTAAAAGGAAAAAAAAGGGGGAGAGTGTTGTAAATGTTCCACTCTGCAATGCTTATCCACGGTTGACGATCATGGCTCTCATTTTTTACCTCTTCCAGGCCTTTCCAGAATTCTTTAGGCTAGGCAAACTCATGAATCATTGATGGTGTGTGATCTTTCATCACACTTTCAATCTTCATAGAATTTTTCATTGTGCCATTTAGAGGGTTATGTCTTGCTCTGACATTGTTACCTGTGCTACTGCATGTCACAAGGCCAGTGGTCACTCTCCCCACACCTGACAGCCCCACCCAATTTATCTAGGCGAGTAACCCCCACTTACCATACATGATGGTTGCAGGTTGTGAACTCACAAACACAAATAACATAGAAATGTTTGAATTTCGGCCCTTTGTCAACTAGAAAACATTATGGAGGGTGAGTGTTGTGTGAAACTGGTTCACAGAACAACCATTCATCATGAACGTAGAGGGTGTAAAATCAAACAGAGGGTAAGCAGAACATTAGTGATTTAAAGCTAATACCCAAGCATTGCAAATTATCTTGTAGGCAAAAAGAGCAAAATGATATAATAAAATCTTATCAACATAAATTTAATAGTTCATTTCTCTGCCATAATTTGTAATTGCTTTTCACTACTTTGCTTGTTATATATATTGGAAAGGACAGATAAAATACACCCAACACTCACCAAAGTTGAAAAGGAGGAGGACAGCAGCAACACAAAACAACACACAAACAGGGAAATACAATATTTTGCATAAAACCATTTTTCTAGTAAACAGAAGTGGCTGGGCTTGCACAAGCCTTGCATTTGATGCAGCTACTGATAGAATATTGCCTTGTGGCAGTTCCTTCCTTTCATTGTTACCCATATATATATATATATCTTTAGCAATGCTCGGGCATTAGCTTTAAGTCACTATCCCTCTACCTGTCTTCTGTTTATCCCCACTATGTTAATGGCTAACAGTAACTCTGTAAGTCAGTCTCCCTTAACACCCATGCTCCACAATGTTCTCTAGTTGACAAAGGGCTAAAACCAGAACATTTCTGTCATTTGTGTTTTTTGTTCTGTCTGTTTTATGTGTTTGTGCCCCAAAACCATCATCTAAGGTAAGTGGTGATTCGTTTTGCTAACCTTTTTTGTACTTCATATACATACAGGAAAATTTAATCCAAACTCACCACTGGGGACAGTGGCTGGAGATATATATAAAGATGAATGTGTGTAACAAAATATTTCAGTATTGACACTTACTCCTGCAAGTAGATGAGACACTTAGTGAGTAGATTGGTGTGATCATACATGACCTCTTCGCTAAGTGTCTCATCTACTGGCAGCAATAAGGTACAATAACTAAGTGGATGTCAGTGTGATTACGTTTGACCACTTTGCTAAGTGTCTTATCTGCTTTCAGGAATAAGGTTCAATACCGAAATATTGTGTTATATGTGTTCATCGATCCCCACCACAGTTATCTGTGAAAAATGTTGGATTGAATTTTCCTATCTTCCTTCATTGCCTTTAAAGCATTTTCCGTCTCATTATTATTGTTATATACAAAGAAACAATAAGCAAGAACAAGATTCACCATGACTTTTGCTTTGTTTGTAACAATCGAATACCACCATTCTTATAGCTGGCTAGACCTCAATCACCCATGCGAACTCTGTCATGAGTTTCTGTTTTCATTAATAAGGGAAATACCCAAAATAATGTGTTTTGTATTTAAATAGCATTATTTGTCATTACTCCCTTTGACTTTGGCGAGTGTTGTGTTTATTTTTCTTTCTGTTCCATATATCTATTTACAAATATTAATTGGTTTTATCATGGACGTCAACACCTTTTTTTCAAATTTGATGTTTACAAAATATTAATTTTTTATCCAAATCCACAGACATCCAACAATGAAATTTGGTATACAGGTGGTAAATTAATGTCTTTACAACATAATTTTTCAAAAAATTGATCTTTTGAGATTTAAAAAAAAAAAAAAAAATATCAAAGAACGTTCCATTTCAGAGCTCTATTCATATAGTTTTTGAGCTATAGCAGTTTGACTATGACAAGACAACATCAAATTTTGCCACTTTTTTTGGAAAGTTAATTGTTCAGTAACCAACAGCCTAAAAGATCTGAAATTTTATATTTTTTTGTCTTGATAGACTTTCTTATTGTTTTATTTGGTATGAAATGAACTTATTAAAAATTACAATGTCATGCATTGAGGGGCAGTTTATTTTTATGAAGTGCTCATTAGGAAGGAGTTAGTGGGCGTTTGTCTAATTGACAAATTAATGGAGCTATTTAAAGGATTTTTTCTCGAATTAGCTGCAATTCTTTGGAATATTTTTAGAGGGGCCAGATTGGTGGCTGTGGTTGAATGTGGAAATTAATTATAATTAGTAAATGGGAAACATTTTTATATTTAATGCACTAGTTCCAGGACATTTAAGAGGTAAACTGAGTAAACTGAAAGGTTGTGCACACAAACCACACAAATGGACACAAGTGTTGGTTCATTTTATATCACAGAGTGACTGTTGGCAAGTACCATCAATTTGATTTATTTTTCTAGGCTATTGCATAACACCAACAATATATTGAATAGTGCCATTAATTTATGTGTACTAATATTAGAAATGTGACAGCAACTCTGTCTCTCTGTCTGTTTGTTATGTTTTTTTTGCAGTTAACGGCTAGACCGATCTTGATGAAATTTGACACATAAAATATCCCACATTCTGTGTGTCCTTTTACACAGCAAGAATTGACTCCATTTTCCTCATGAAAATATTGCTTGTCTTCTCATTCATCAGAGTTAATACTAACCTCCTGATGAACTGTCATCATGAAAGTCTGAACTCTCGCTAAGTGTTATTGCCCTTAGATGGATGGAAGCATTACACCGATCAAGCAATCACTGTGTTCATAAAATTTTGCACTCTTTGCAGGCATCATTTTGAAAGATTGTACTCATTTGCCTTTTTGGGTTTTGCACTGCATTTTTATTGCTGCTAATGCCTACATTTTGGACCCAAGCAAGGGACTTTCGTCAATGCTGTGTCCAGTCATAAATCTGCTTTGTTTATGGATACACTTAATGAACTGTTTATATTTTGAATTAGCAGCGAAAAAAAAAGAAAGAAAAAAGAAAATGCTACTCAAAACCCAAAAAGGCAAGTAAGTGCAATTTTTCAATCACTGCCTTTGCTGTGGTTTATAGTTCATCTGTCATTACATCTACTAGCTTAGCTACTCATAGTAGGATATTTGAACATTCTCACCATAGAAAAGTTACATTGATTTTTTTTTATAACACTCTGCATAATTCACAGGGTAACTCTGATTGTGACAGAAACTGTGGATGCAGGTCTTGTGGGAGAAGGCATCTTGCACACTTTGTTACATGCTTGGGCAACACTGCTGTCACCAGAAGGCTGTGTGATACCAATGGGAGCTAGTCTACTGGTAGCAGCCATCAGCTGCCCCTACATCTCATCTGTCACACACACAGTTGGGCCACCTCATCTTGTTGCCAAGCCTGATGGACCATATGATAGTGAAAATTTAGCACTAATTCCTGGTGGATTCAGGTAATTTTATTCAAATGTTTGTTATTTTTATCATCATTTATAAAACAAATAAAATTTAGTTATATACAGGGCTAGGCAAAATGGTTGCAGCTATTTCACGGTTTTTCTTTTGGCTGTCCTATTATAGGTATGATGATGGGGTTTGCTGTTATAAGACAGGTGGCTCTCCAAGTTTTGATTGCACTAAATGCAAGCTTCCCACGGTATCTGCTAGAGCGCTAGAGAGCAAGATTGCTGAAAGTGAGAAAGCGTACGTTGTTCTCGAATTTCATTCGACTTGGTCTGTGTTAACTGTTCAGCAACACTTTAGAACAATGTTCGGCAAGGATCCCCAGCATGCTAACACCATTCGGGGTTGGTATCAACAGTTTAAAGCCACGGAATTCCTTTGTAAAGGTAAAACAACTGGTCACCCTCCTGCGTCTGAAGAAACCGTTGAACGTGTGCACACCAGGAGTCTACTCCGTGAGCGAGCAGGGAATTAGGTTTTCCACAGAAGACTGTTTGGAGAATCCTACACAAGCAACTGTGTATGAAGCCTTACAGGTTAAAGTTGCTACAAACCGAGCATGGTGGTGTAATGGATAGCGTTCTGGCCTCGCATTTGGAAGGATGGTGGTTCGAATCCCCGTCCGGGCATACAGATTTGGGTTTTCCATGGTTTCCCAAATCACTCCAGGCAAATGCCGGGATGCTTCCTTAAAAAGGCCATGGCCAAATTCCTTCCCATTCCTTGCCCCCATCCTTTCCCGTCTCTAAAGACCTCGCTGTTGAGAGACGTAAAGCAGTTTTAAAAAAAAACACTTGCTACAAGCATTGTTGCACAATGATGAAGTGCGTCTTTTTCAATTCTGTGCCCAGTATCTAGAACAAGACGAAACATTCGCAGAAAAACATGTGTTTAGTGATGAGGCCACTTTTCATGTGAGTGGTAAAGTGAACAGGCACAATGTGTGCATTTGGGGACTGAAAACTCCCATGCTTATGTGCAGCACGTTCATGACTCCCCCAAAGTGAACGTGTTTTGCACAATCTCACGAAAGAAAGTTTATGGGCCTTTTTTCTTTAATGAGATGATGATCACAGAGAAAATCTATCTGCAAATTTTGCAGAATTAGCTCAAGCTACTTCTGGAAGCTGACAGTGAAAATTTCATTTTCCAACAGGACGGTTTCTCTAGTTGCCTGTAATTTCCTAAACACCAGGATTCCAAAGAGATGAATTGGTCATGCTGGGGATGCTGATTGTCAGCTGATGTCATGGCCTCCTCGTTCCCCTGACCTAACCCCCTGCGACTTCTTGTTTGGGGTTTCGTAAAAGACACAGTGTTCATGCCACCAATACCAGTTGATCTGCCAGACCTGCAGGTTCGCATCACCAATGTATTTGCTCTCATTGACAGAGACATGTTGCATCAAGTATGGGAAGAACTCGATTATAGACTTGATATGTGCAGAGTCACTAAAAGTACACATATTGAGCATCTGTAGACACTCAAAAAAACGTTCACAGTTTGTTTATATATCTGTGTAACCTTGTAAGTATATGTCAAATAATAAATCTGTAGTAATTTTCTGTAATCACTGCAATCATCAAAAGTAGTTCATGGAAGGGAAAAGATGACCATGACCATAAGCTGGCACTCAATTTCAGGCACAAGGGGGTGGGAAGATCTTCTTTTTTAGGTAAGGGTGTCAGGGATTGGAATGAGTTACCAAGGGGAATGATGAATAACCTACCGAAAACGTTAAAAGAATTTAAAGTTAAAATTGGTAGAGGGCAAATGTAGGCTATGGGGAAGTTGGGTGTGTAGGGAAATTGCCACCAGAGCGTGTGCTCCATTGCAATTAAATTAAATTAAATTCATTTTGACTAGCCCTGTAACTTACAATTTAAACTTTCTTCACATGTGATATTACAGTATTTTAAAAAAAAAAAATCAATACATCTTTTTATTATGGTTTCTGTAGAGCTCTTTGACTCTTTTAAGCATGCTTTCTGTCCTTTTTAAATATATTTATGTAAAACCAATAAGAACTACATCGTATTCTGTACCTACTTACTAACTATTCCAGGTACTAGTCTTTTTCACACATCAAAACCCATCTAAAACTCTGCCATTTTCATGACATCTATTTCTCCAGACTCTGCTCACATTCTGGTTTCTTAACTAATGGTATGACCATAAAACTGTATGTTTCTGGCTGCCATCCATAAAACTGTATGTTTCTGGTTGCCATCCACAACTCCATCCAACCTCAATTGCCTTTGTTTTGTTTAGTCCATCACCCTCACCCAAATTGTCAAACTAAGGTTCGTTAAAGTCCATGAACATTATTCTCAACTTTCTTTCCTCCATAAAATCTTCTGTCTGTCACGTCCTCTCATTCGAGAGGACGGTGGTTCAAATCCCTGTCCGGGCATTCAGATTTGGGTTTTCCATGGTTTCTCAAATCACTCCAGGCAAATGCTTCCTCCAAAAGGCCATGGCCAAATTCCTTCCCATTCCTTCCCCCATCCTTTCCTGTCTCTAAAGACCTCGCTGTTAAGAGATGTTAAGCAGTTTAAAAAAATCTGTCTGTCATCTTATATCTTCATTCCACACCTCAAACAAATTCTAACTGAATGCAGACAATGACAATGAAAATATGCACAGAAATATCTGTACAAGTTATCTGGCTCTGAGTCTGCCCCTTCTCTACCAATACTCCACACCTATACGGCTCATGCATCTTCCCTTCTAATTGCCAAAACCTCATGTCTCCACCACCCAACCCCATTAACACTCCCCTACAACTCTTTGTCCCATCTATAGATAATTCACAAAATTCATTGGTTAACCTCTGCTTTTCTTTCTGAAACACCTCTCACTTTCACTTCTAAGGGACTCTTGTTACCACTGACTCCAAGGTTTGTTCATGGAGCTTGTGTTATTTTTCTTCATTCACCGTTTCTGCTTGGTGCCTCTGCTTTATGTAATGTTTTATAGTTACTTGTGGAAAATGACTTTTCTTCTATTTGAAACTTGGCCGCCTTTTCTCCTTGTTAAGTACATTATAGAAATAATCTGATTAATGAAAAATTTGTAATCCTTTCTTTGCACACATCATAACTTTTCAATTCATTAATTATTTTACAATGTTCCACCAACGCCGATGGCATCTATTTCGGACTTCCTTCTGAGGTTGAACGGTTCGTGAATGGAATTTGTGATGATTGAGTTTAATATCATGACTTGGCCATATCTCTCTTAGCAACCAACACCTAAAACAACAGCCACACGAAACAAAACTTCAAATAATATTTATAAGTATACTTACATAACATAGAGTAACTTGTAAATATGTGATTGCCACAAGCTCTGGTCTACGACTTTCTGTCGTACTCTTAGCTGTTGGTATCTCATTTCTGCCACAGTGGAGCATGACAACAAATGCTATCAGATTGAGTCCAGCATCAATCCCTACTATATCCACCTTCCCTTTCCCAAGACTGTTCCCTCCTCTTATTCCAGGAATTCCTCACAATCTATTGTCAACTCCATTCCCACTCCAACAACCTCAGCTTTACTGTAACCTGAGTCACGAGAGAATTGTTCAGGAAGAAGAATATCATCATACTTGCAGCTGATAATGACTAGACCATAGAGATGACTTTGAGGTTGAAACAGCATTTTTACGTCGGTAACCATCTTCCACTCTCCCAAAATTTCGATTTGTGAGGAATATGTTTCTTCCTTGGTATTGAGGGCCACTTACAGGGCATCCCATAACAATTCATTTTCCTTCTCCCTCCCGAGTCTCCATACGCCAACATTATACCTTCTTCCCAAACTGGCAATTCCAGCCCATGCACAGCACAAGGAGCATCCATAAACTACGTAACTTCATTTTGGCCTCCAGTGAACCTCCCCTCCTCCCCCTTCTGTATCCTGACATGGCTTTTGCCCCTCCCCCCTCCCAACCTGCATGGCATGTAGCTTTTTTCCGTATTGATTCCAGAAGACATTTTTTACCTCTTGTCAGGCTATTGTAAATTATATGCGGGGATAAAAAATGATCGAAATAAATATTCACATGCTGTGGTGTGTTCTGTACCTTATTTTAACTTAAAAAAATAATATTAATGATAAGCTATGTGGCTTGGCTTGAACTCCCCTTCCCCCACATATCCCAGTGTAACTTTCTACCACTCCTTCCCCTCTCCCCTGACTGAATCAATAGCTCCGACATTTCATGCATAACCTTCCTTCCTACATCAGAGACACCACACACTTACTGGAGCATCTGTCTACAAAACCCACTCATCTTCTACCAGACTCCTTCCTTTTCTTCTTCTTGTGCACCAACATCCTTGCTTTTAGAGCTTCAATTTTGTTCAACATTTCCAGGACATGCACCCCCATACAGCCTCCCCAGCACATCATTTCTTATATGCTTGACCCATTCTATCTTTTCTAAAAAAATACTTCTCCTTCAACTCCCAAGTTCAGCATCAGATAATGCCATGGATACCTGCACGGATTGTCTGGAGGAACAATTTGTGAACAAAATAATACACAGTTCCCTTAAGTATTTCAGATACATAGATGCCTGATTTCTTTAATATCATTAACAGCAGTCATTCCATCGGTTTCACCTGGACTTACCCCCACACAAACATCACCTTCCTCAACATTTTCCTATGACAAGGTGTCCTCCACTCCTCTGCATATTTACAAACTTACAATAGTACCTACACTTTGACAGTTGCTGTATGTTCCACACCAGACGTTCCTCTCCTTATAACCTTGAAATTCGTGGCAGGTGCATCTGCTCTGATGATGAATCACATTCCAAGCACTTCCAGAAACTAACACAAGCCCACATTTCCAACTGCTGCCACACTGATCATGTACAAAAACAGATCTCTCGTACTGCCTTCCACTACTCTTGTTCTGCACCCCAAGAGCTGACTGCAGCCCTGTATTCATTATCCAGTTCTCTCCTGTTTTCTTAGTCCATTAACCAGATCATACACCATCTTTTTTCTTAGAAATGGGCACTCTTCTTCCCAAAATCTTGCTCACTGCCCTTGCACCTGCTCCACCAGACCACTTAAACTAAACATCTTGATCCACAAATACTTGAATTCTGATAGTCCTATATGGAGTGAATTTCACAACTTCCCATAGCAGCTGCATCGCTAACTGTACATCAGCAGAAATGGCCACAGGCAAACAGTTTACACTGCCAGTTCCCATAACTTTAAAAGCCACAAAACTGTTTTACAGTCAGGTTTTCTGTTTTTACTAATTGCCTAACACTATTTTTAAGTCACATGTATCTTACATATAATAAAAATATAAAAAAGTATAGGGAATATTGGTCTGGCACAGATGAAGGGAGGAGGTCATGAATACATTATGTGTATTATGTTATCATTGAGGCTCTCTTGCCCTTATCTATGGTTAGTGGTTATTTTATTTTCTCCATCCTTCCATAACTCCATTTTCATTGCCACTATATTTCGATTATCATATATATATAGGTTTGCTGCTGTATCTTACTAGAGGTTAAGACCAAGGGATGCCTGGTACCAAAGTCATGTTGATAGACTAGTTTCCTTCCGTGTAATTCAGAAGGGTTTTAGTATCAGGAAAGAATCTGGCAACTGTCATTGTAACACACTTGTTAAGATTGTTAGAGTTGCAGAACCGACGTGGTCCTTTTTTTCTGATTCTTTTTTTTTTTTAATTTATTACTTTTTATGGCAATTCCAGAGATTATATTTTCTCATAATAGGCCATTTGACTATTTTAAGGAAATTGTTTATTGATACAAGTTATTCACAAGGTACTATTTGATTTTTGACTGAAGTGCTTATTTTACATAAAATCCAAGTTTAAAGTGTTTAAATATATGTCTATATCTACATCTATACTCTCCAATTCACAAATATTTGGGGTAGATAAGTACCAATCCTAATTCTGTGAATTCCAATCCCAACAGAATGAGGAAAGAAAGAATACATAAAAATATCAGTACGGCATCTTATTTATCTAATGTTATCTCTCCTGTCATTGCGACCTAAATAGGATAGCGGAAGAAGTATTTAATTGCACTCATAACTTAAAGAATTTCACATATTCTCCAACAAATTCAAACGAAAATGACGTCGTCTGTCCCAGCCCAACCCAACCCACGTATCAGCTCTGTGACACTTACGTAAGGACTGTAGCTAGCGGTCACGAATTGAGCATCTCTCCTCTGTACTTTCTCTAACGTGTCAATCAATCCCTTGCGATACGGATCCCAAATTCCACAACAGTATTCCAAATGCGGAGACACTAGTGTTTTGTACGCTATTTCCTTTGTATGAGAATTACCACTTCTCAAAATACGACCTATAAATCGTAGTTTAGAACTAACTTTGCCTAAGACGGAAGTTATGTGCAAGTCCCATTTCATGTTGCTTTGTACTGTTCCGCCTAGATACTTCAGGGAATCTACCGTGTCATCAACTGAATTGTTAACTTTATACTCGTGAGCAAACAGGGTCTTTTTATTACTTATTTGCATTGCCTTGCATTTTTTGCAAGTGTAAGCTGCCATTTATGGCACCATTCCAAAATAACATCCAGATCATACTGAATTTCTAAGCAATCATCAGAGCCCCTCACTTCCCTATAGATAAGTGCATCATCAGCAAACAATCACATCCTGCAATTAACATTGCCACCAAGATCGTTTATAAAAATTAGGAAAAGAAGTGGCCATATTACACTTCCTTGTGCAACACCCGAAGTAATATGTAGCTGAGAAGAGGCTTCTCTGTCAACAATGACATACTGTGATCAACCAGTTAGAAAATCACGTATCCATTCGCAAATCTGATCCGATGTACTGTATCCTCGAATCTTCATTAATAGTCGGTTGTGTGCTACAGAGTCAAAAGCTTTATGAAAATCCAAGTAAATTGCATCAAGTTGTGAACCTGCTTCAATAACTTTCATTACTTCATGCGAAAATAGGGCCAGTTGCATTTCACACGGTCTGTTCTTGGGAAATCCATGTTGGTTTGCTGTAAGTAATATGTTTTTATCTAGAAACTTCATAACGTTAGAGCATATGACATGTTCCAGAATTCTACTTCAAACAGATGTTAGAGATATGTTTCAATAATTCCTAGGATCTCTCCGATCTCCTTTCTTGATAACAGGAATCACCTGCAATATTTTCCAGTCAGAAGGTACTTTTCTTTCTTCTAAAGATTTACAAAATGTATCTGACAGAAATGGTTCTATTTCTTGCACGTATTCCAAGAATACTCTTACTGGTATACCATTGGGACCCGTGGCTTTCCCCCACTTCACAAGCTTTAATTGCTTTATAATATCTACACTATCAATTTGTACTGGATTCATCACAAATTCTGCATGCTGTGGAAAAGCAGGAATGTTTTCCATGTTTTCGTCAGTGAAAGAATTTTTAAATTCGGTGTTAAATACAGTAGCCTTGTTGCAGTTGTCATCAACTTCCTGACTGTCTTGTAGTAGAACTGGCACATTGTTGTCACTACAGCTAACTTTTTTTTAGATGTGAACAAAATTTCTTTGCGTTTTCGTTGAGGCTCTTGGAAAGTGAATTGAACAAAAGTCATTAAAGGCCTTGTGCATCGCATTCTTAACATGTCCTCTTGTCTCACCTAGTTTTCCTGAACCAATCCTATACATCATTCTTCTTAAGAGTGCATGTATCTTCCATTGCTTTTTAAGTAAGCTTTTAACTTCACTTGTATACCACAGGGAACCGTTCCCATCCCTGATTGTCCTTTTCGGTATATGTAAATCCATACCTTCCCTGACTATGCACATGAATCAAAGCCACATCTCTTCAACTGAACCTCTTTCTTCTATAAAGGTAAGTTAATTAACCCTCAAAAACGTTCTTAAACACTCCTTTGGGACTTTTTCGAACCTTTAAACGATCCTTTCTTTTTGCAAGTGGCTGTTAATTGTACTGTAGCAATTACAGCTTTATGATCACTTATTCTTGTGGTGGTAGAAATGTCTGAGAATAATTCAGGCCTATTTGTAACGAGAGTTTCTAAAATGTTTTCGTTATCGCTGGTTCAGTGACGAGCTGCTTAAGATGAAGATCTGAGAAAATGTCAAGAATAATTTCAGAAGATGTTTTTTCCCTGCCACCACCAACGTGGACGTAACTAGTCCTGTCGATATATGGAAAGTTGGAGTGAGCTCCTAGTATTATTGCATGATCGGGAAATTGACAAGCTATATTACTTACATTATTCCTTAAGGCCTCAGCAATAGTTACATCTGCATCTGGTGGACGATAGGAAGACCCTATTACAAGTTTAGTGCACCAAAATACTCCTTTGCAACATGGTGTGGGCCAACAATGGCCATGATGTCACATGTCAATAAGCACTCTTTCTAGAGAAGTAACCTCTTATTCCACTTACTTTTTCGGGATTTGCGCTGCTCTTATCGATGTATTACTACCGACATTTTGGCGCCCAACCTAAAAGAACATTGTCGTCACGCAAGACTCGGTCAAACAACAAAATCAGCTGTAGCAGAACATCAGATGGAAAAAGATCATAAAATTCAGTGGGAGAAGACAGAAGTAATAGCACAACCAGTAAGTTTCCTAAAACAGAAAATAATGGAATCGATAGAAATTTTCAAACAACCCAAAAATTTCAATAAAGTGAAACGTGGAAATGTGCATTCGTGGACAATCGCAACACAAAACCTCTAACGACAACAACATCTCTGGAACAGCTGACACCCGCTGCCGGTAACCAAAATGATTGGCTCAGCGAGATCAACGACGGAGTGGTGTGAAAACCATCACAAGTGATACTTCACTTCCCCGTTACGACTTTCTCACACCAATGCTATTTACACGATATTTACATGTCAGTTATATTTCATACTCTCTCACCAGCATCTCCAGACTGACTTTTTACAGTTTTGCCGTCAGCTTGGCCTTATCATCAGTTCCTTATGGCTTATTGCCTCATTAATATCAAGTTTCCTGCACCATGATGTCCCTGCATCCTCTAAGAATTCACAAAGCCTGTTCACAGTAATGAAATGTATCACTACTAAGCTCTACGCTGCAATTTTGGTTCATGACTTGAAAATATGCAGTTCCACCTTCACACACCATGACCCCTGCTACCGTGCTTTCATTTTTAGATTTTCCTCTTACTATTGTGTTTTGTCTTGTTCTCTTAGAACTCAGGACAAATACTGACGGTAAAGGAATACATTGCTACAGTAATTATCATTATCCCGCCGTCTTGTCCTAATGACTTAAGCATTGTGTAGCACCATCTGCATCCATTCTTGCCCCTCTGCTGCTGCATTTCCATGTTCTCTTAGAGTTCAGGGCAAAACCTTACATTATATCAGAAAATGACTTGCACAGTTCCCTGTGTGTACATTCCTGACAACTTAGTCATGCTTTCTGCCATGGGATCTCTAGCCCTACTGCGGTGTTCCCATAACTGCCCTCTTATAGTACTATGCAGTTTTCTGTACATAACCAACTTCTGGCAATCATATTCTTCATCTATCCTATTTGCATCACCATAATCTCTTTTTATGAGCTTACTCATTATTCATGGCCATTTTATCCTTTGGCAATACCTTTTCCCCACTACTAAATACACTGGCACCTTTCTGTGGGCTTTGCCCATCTGTAGCCTCCATTTATAACAACTGATTAACTTATTATTTCTGCTTAACTTCTTGCAAAGTATAACTGCCATCCTGATCTGGGTTTTCCATGGTTTCCCCAGATCATTCTACGCGAATGCTTGGATGGTTACTCACAATAGCCCATGGGCGCCTCCTACCATATCCCGTATATCCCTTCCAAACTATTACCCTTTCGGATAGGTGCAATGCACCCTCTGCCACACACTTTTAGTGAATCACAGAGTAATAGTAATAGTAGTAATAGTAACTGCTTCCACACTTGCAATTACTCACATTTACTATTGCAGTACGCTATTTTTCATTTGGCCCACATTATTGCAAGGTGTTTTGTTGACTGTTGCTTCTGCTGACAACTACAAAACCTGCATTGCTTTCCGTCAGTGTTCTCTGCTTGCTGTCTGTCAGGGCGTAGTCGAATACTGGGGGATTAGGTATCGACTATGATCACCTGAACCAGTCTGCTGCCAAAATATTCTGAGTCCAAAAGAAAGTTCTGTAACCGTGTTAAAACCTTTTATGCTAACTGATAAATAAGACCACAGTCGCCACTTGTAGTTTTAAACCCACCACAAGAAGGGTATTAAAGTATAAAATGAAAATCAAGAGTTAAAATCACTAAGTTATATTTTCCAAAATTCTTCAAACAAATAATGTCATTTTACAGTTAGCAAAGCAATCGGATATTATCGTCACCAAAGATTACAAGTTGAGACCAAGAGCATTAAACCGCTTCTCCCCCAGTTGAAACAAAACAAAAGTTCGAAATTCACATGTCCATCCAAATTTTCAAAATGTCCGCCACTAACGCGTCCTTTCCTCAGACATGCGCACTACTCGCCGCCATGATGTTCCATCTTGCCCTGACCACTCCGCGCGAAACCCAAACGTGCGTTCACATGCACTTCAACATCTAGACTGATCTATCGGCTTCCTGGTGTCTTCTTCCCGCTTTCTTATATAGGAGTTGCTCATGTGATGACGTATTTCTACAGTGTACCTCCGCGCTCTTAAACATACCCTACTGTTTGATCTAATAACTTTCTTAATACTAGGTTAATCTCAGCAAGGAAATGGTAAAAAGTGATGTGTGTTACTAGATGAAGTGTTTAGTGTCTGAATATTATGTTAATTTTGTCTCTCCAAAAAACTTGTCGATATGGTTGATTTTCCCAAGTCTTACGGCTTTAGTCAAAGTTTTGTTATTTTTAAAATTGGTTGTTCTTATTAACACGAAAGTAAGCTTAAAATGTTATTCTCGATTTTAGGTTCTCCCGAAATATCTACTTTGTTTAAGTCAGTTAAGTTATGGTAAAACCGTTAATTCCTAACAATCGGTTGTGGCTACTATTTAGTTTTCATGGAATAACTCTGAAGTTTTATGGATTATTGAGCCGGAAAAATTATCAAAGTGTAGCCTGAATTTACCTGCGCATTTTAAAGTTTATCTTATCTCTGTAGCTGTTCTATCAGAGACACAATAAATTATTTAGTGATTTACACGTGGATTTTATGTCGAGTGTTTTTAGGAAAATCATAACATCGGTTCTATGGCTTTAAACAGCATGAAATAATTATGTGGGAAGCTAAAAGGATGGATTATAAAAACAAGCTACTCTTTAACCCGGAATCTAAGTAGGCTTTTGAATAATAAAATGCTCAAGTGGGGTGTCCAATTTTACGTGTTCATATTATGTTTAAAAATACTTAAAGTGTTGGAAACTATCAGATTTAATTGAATTTACTTCACTTTCGGACTGTTTTATTTTATTCTCTACTTTATATTGTGTGGCAGTGTTTAAAATCAGTGCTGAAGCCTTTTATATGTGCAGTGTCTGTAACAAATTATTTCGTGGTCGGATTAACATTCAACAGGTTAGTGGAATGTCTTAAAATGTGTTTAAAAAAATCAATTATGTGTGTTAGCTGGTATTTACATGTCCTTAGCGCTCTTGAAATGGCTTTAAAGTGCTGGAATTAATTCCTAAAAGTTGGACAAATTAATCGATTTACCGGCGTCTATTTACTCACTGATATTTCATATTCTACGGACTGAAACTATTTAAAACCTATTAAAATTGAAAGATTATTTTATTTACTGCTTGTTTTTCTACTTTTTAAATCCTGAACCTACTTAAAAGACCAGAATTATGTATGTGAACTGTTTGAGCAAAATGAGTATTAAAAATCCAATATAATTACTTCTTATGACTATTAAATGCTTTCAAAACTATCAGAATCTGTTAATTTATTTACTAGGCGGTCTCAGGGATTATTATTGTTACTTTTGGAGCTTTAACATGGTCAAGTTTTATTACAATGAATTATTTTCATTCTGTTTCAGACTGTTATTTTATCATCCAGTTTATTTCTTTAAAAATCCTACTAAACTATATTTATTTCTGAAGTTATGGTTATAGTGAGTCTAGGCCTGTGTAATATAGGTTCTTTATTGTCTTTACTGTACTGAAATCTCTTCGGAAATACTAAAACTGGAATATGCCAAAATTTATGGGTTAGATTTTTCCTTTACTGAAATTACTTATTTATCTCTGACATAATGTGTATTAGACATGATAAAAGGTTTATTTATGCATACTATTTGCAATTATTCAACATTTACTTCGTTTAAATCGGTTCAAAATATCTCGCCAACCAATCGTTAGTATCTGTTATTAAAAATTACTCCTATGTGAAATAACCTATTTCCTGCTGAACTATCATGTCTTTATGGCAATTTATAGTTTATTTACCTTCGTTATGGATTATTTATTCACTTTAGTGTATGGAAAGTGTTGTCAACTTAATTTAAGGTGTGGTACCGGATACTACAGTTAACCCAAAACTCGGCCCGATTCTAACCGAATATGAAAAATAGAACGAGGGATACCTTACATGTCGCTGTGGCCTTGATGTCGCAGCATCTGTTGCTTCTTCCTAGCATTACTGGATGACTCCATCCTGCAAACAATTCAGTCCCATTCTGCAACAAAGCCTCCAACATGTGTGTGATGACTGCCTGCCCATCTACCCCTGCTGCTTTAGGAAATCCTGTTTGGCAGCTTAGCTGAGGGCTGCTTAGAAACAGAAAATGGTCTGTAGTAAATAGAAGCTCCTTGCTATTAGAAACTGCTTAAAATTGTCATGAATTGCCTGTTTCTGACTAGTGCTTAAGTGCCCAGATCAAATATTGTACAGACAAAATTAATTGCCTTGCAGAAGGAATGGTAGAGGTCAGACTTGCTGCTAGCTGTGAAATAGAAGACAAAATCAATAGAAAAGTGCCAGGCATGATCAAGCAAGAAGTTGAGGGAAGATTGAAGAAACAGTTGTCAGTGGCAATAAACGAAGAAATCAGAAAATGCCAAGGGGTTCTTACTACTTCCTACTGTCAAGGATACATGGTAGAAGAAAAATGAGAACTCGAGAAAACACTGTTCTTTAATTGCAATTCTTTCAATATTACTAAAGGGATAGTGTGACTGGTCTAGGGCCTGCCATCCCTATCTGCTACCAAAAATCCCCATAACCACAAGCTGTAATTCAATTTGATGCATAAGGGAGTGGGAAAATTTCCTTTTGTTAGCAAGGGTGTCAGCGATTAGAACAAATTACCAAGTAAAGTGATGAATTATTTACTAAAAATGCTGAAGGAATTTAAAATTAAAATTAGTAAATTGCAAAAGTAGATGCGGGATGAATTTAACTCAAATTATACAAGATAATTAAAAATAAAATAAAAAGTGGTAATTAGATGATTGAGAGTATTGCCAACAGAATGTGTGGTCCATCACAATTAAATTAATAATAAAAATGAAAAAGTAAAAAAATGAAAAGAAAGAATTTCTAAGATTGTTGATAATGAAAATAAAATCAGTACTGTAATGGGCAGAATGAAATCTTGAATTATGTGATCTATCTGTGCTCAACTGAGAAATTAACTAATCCATAAATTCCTATGGCGTACTTAAAGTATTGTGATTGCTCTCTCCTTGACCACATTTATGATTATCTGTTTTTGGGTTTCATTTAATGAGATGGCTCATATGTTCAGATTATTTGGTCCCATTGTCCTAATGTTAAGTACTTTACACTTAAGATAAATGTTTGTATAGAAGTTTTTATGTCTTTTTCAATCACTCAGTTGAATCACGAGATAAAAATCTGTTTTATATCCATCTTTAATTTTCGAAGTTGAAATCGTGATCCTTTTCTGTGAGATTTTCATTCATTTGATTCCAAATAACTTTAGCAATATGTTGACTAAAATATATTATGTTCTTTTTTTGATAAGACCACCTAAGGACCACACAACATGGTCCACCATTTTTACACAGGTAGCCAGTGTGAATGTGAGAGATTGGATTTGTGTCCTGCCACAATTATAACCATATTTGTGAGACCCGCAGTTCTTAACCATTAGGAGTCATGTTTATGTTGCTGTGTTATAAGTGTATTTTGTTTTTGAAATGTATAGTATAGAAGGTAGAGATTGGAGACTGTCTCAGCATTCATCTAAATGATTATGGGAAACTGCCTGAAAAGCACAATCAAGACAGCTGGTACAACAGGACCAGGACTCAAACCTGGTCCTGTTGTACCTTGCTTATTCAGGCATGCCACCACGCTGGTGGGTATTCTGTTCTTTGCTACAGATAATAAAATGTAGTTAGCCTTCAGTAAAATATCATGACTTTAGAGATAGCTAAGCCAAAATTAAACAATGTCAAAATCAGTTGTATGATACACTTTCCTGATCACAAATCCTAGTTAAGTATATCTCAGGACATGAATATGATTAGTCTGATGTGTAAAAATTACCATCTAGGATGCTGACAGAAGCTGTGCTTGCAGTTAGTGTCAATTTCTGTGACCAAGAGCAATTGGAGCATTTGCTGTCTCCTGAGAATAGATGTACTTGCAGTGCCTATTGTCTGGAAGGTGGTTCCATTGATGCTGCAGTAGCATGGTTTGAATTAAATCTTGATGAAGATATTTCTCTGTCATCTGCTCCTGGTACAGGCAGTTGTTGGGAGCAGGCCATTTTTCCTTGTGCACCTCCGTTGCACATTAGTACTGGCCAGAAGATATCTTTCAACATATCGGTTTGTAATTCTTAATTAATTTAAATGTTAAACAATCAAAAATTTAATTTTCATTGAATTTCTCTCTTTCTGTTCTGCAGTTTTATGCCCTTTCAAAGTTCTTATCTGGCTATACTTTTGTAATTATTTATCTTTTAGGTCCAACATTTAAGTATTACTGGGTTATGTCAGTATTAATTCTCATATCTGAAAACTAAATTATATTTAATTTGAAAACACCATCTTTTAAATAATTCAATAGCTGTATTATATTTAAGTGAAGAGTGTCATTGATTTGCAATAGACAGAATAAAATTTTTGGATTTGACTAATTAATTAATTGAAGAATAGGCAAAGATGTAGACTGCGTTCTGTGTTAGTGGAAAATTAACTTCTGTCATTAACACAAGATGCAAAAACAAGATGACAAGTTCATTATTGTTACGACCAACAAAGTTTTTCTGTATGTGGCCATTCATAAGAAAGTGTACTGATACCAATATAGGTTTTTCCAGTTTGATGAAGTATAAGTAATATTACATTTCAGGATTTATTATAGAATCACTGATAAGCAAGATCTTGGTCCTAGCAGTGATAAATGCAGCAGAAAATTCTTCACCCAATTTGCTTCAGAATTTGAATCCTCCTAAAGGAATTTTAAAATACAGAAATAATAATACCAAATGCTTAACAATAATGGTCCTAAATTGTTGAAGTATAAAAGAGACTAACAACAGGGTCTTAATATTAGGGATTGAAAGCTGGTTGATGCCAAAGGTTGAATTTAGCGAAGTATTTGCTTCTCATTTCAGTGGTTGTTTTTTAATAAAAACAGAACTATCTCAATGGGTACATATATGTTTTTGGCCATTCATGAAACTGTTAATTTCCTTAAAATTACTGACACAGGTAATTTTTACGAGTAAATTAGGATAAATGTAAAAATTGCCAGAAATTTAAAGTTCATAATAGGGTCATTTTATCACCTCCCAATCCTAGTTCAGCCAATGCATAATATTTTATAATATCTTTAATAATATTTCTCAAAAATTTCAGGGACATATATTAATCGTAGTTGATATTTAAACCCGTTGCTGGTTGAGTGAAACTTTTAGGTCAGTCAGAAAAGATAAGTTATAACTGAAACTTTCCTGGAATCATTCTTGGGAAATTCTCTTAATCATATGGTCAAAGAGCCAACACATATCAACAAAGATACCCTGTACATTTTGGATCTTTTTCTTATAAGCAATCTGGTTACTGTTGATACAGTTTGTGGTAAAGGTAAGTGGTGGCTCATTTCCCTATCCTAATTTAATTTCTTTTTGCTACTTTGCACTTTTTACTTCATTCTTTACTATATATACATTACAGATATTCAGTATGCAGAATATAACATTAGAATGCTTAGTTACTAAATAGTATGGTAAGAGGTTTGGAAAATGAAAAAAAAAAATTCTTAATCTGTTGTCTATCAGTGTACCTACCATATAAATACTAAAAATAAATAAATAAAATTCTACACCAAAGAACCATGAAGCTCTATAAATTGCCTAGGTTTTTGCATCTAAAACTGTAGTCTTTCAAAGTGATTGTTTTAAAAAATCAATGATTTTCTTTTTCTGTGTCATTCCTGGTTATTCTGAAGTGGTCTGTAAATGATATTTAGAACCTAATGACAGACTTTATACTTTAGTTTTCAGGTGGTCAGCTTTCGATCAACATAAGTTCAGATGAAGAAAGAAAGAATGCCTCAGCAGAAATAAAGACAGCACATGAGTCAAGGACAGTGCCAAAATCTGCTTCTCCAATATCAGAAAAATTTCACAAGACTGATCTTGCAGAGCACCAATCAGTATTTTATAGCTTCATTGCAGTATCTTCTGAAGTCATCAAAGCATTAAATGACACATTATGGGTTGATACAATGTATAATTTATCAAGTAACTCAGAAGTGCTTAACAGAAAAAACATTTTAGATTTATCACCATTCCCTCTTCTTGGTTTGAAAGTCTTGAAGGAGCAAGGCATATTACACAAAGATTGCTTGTTAGTGTGTGGAGTAAAAACTGTGGAAGATGAGATGGCAATTAGGAGCTGGGCAAGTGCTCGTGGAATAAATAATTCGTGTATAAAATGTGTCAAGGATGATGATGAATATTTGGGCTGTTGTACCTATACTTTTGATCTAATTATTGTTCAGCCATTTGAAATCAATGGTGAGCTGAAGGAAAAGACATTTACTTGGATTCCCACAATTAGGTGAATACAGAATATTTCCATATGTTGTTAATATATATATTACAAAGGATGGGAAAAATAAACCAATTGTTCACCAAATAGGATGGCAGGAGGCTTGTGACAAAGGGTAGCAGCACAAAAACCAGAGAGAAACCAAGACTTACTGGCCTTGGTGTGTGCACACCTTCCTTACCAAATGGCCAATCTCTCTTTACATAAATAAGGGTTTAAACTGAGATATTGTACAGTTGCATTCATGTCATGTTTTGTGTCCTTGCAGGTTTTCTTCCTTCAATTTTTGTGTGTGATGGGTTTATTTTTCCCTTTCATTTGTCCTAAAAGCCATTTAGTGTCATTATATACATACACTGTCTGATTAAATGTATCCAGACACTCCTACATAATGCAGAATTGAATGCTAGATGTCATGACAGTGGATGTCACCTTAGTAACAAATCCATCAGGGACATTTGAACCCTTCTAAAGCTGCTCAAGTCAGCTGTTGGCGGCATGATTGTGAAATGGAAACATAAAGCAACAACCACAAATCAACCGTGACCAGACATACCTTAAAAATAATGGGATACAAAGATCTAGCTGCTTCTCATAAGACAAATATTTCTGTAGTCACTGCTAAGCGATACTTGAGGTGATATAAAGATGGATACCAATGGACAGTAAATTACTGTAAATGAGTGATTTGGAGTAATGAATCATGCTATACCCTGTGGCAACATGGTGGAAGGATATGGGTTTGGCAAATGCCTGGAGTGCGGTACGTGCCATAATTTGTAGTGCCAGCAGTAAAGTTCTGAGGTGTGGGGTTATAGTATTGGGATGTTTTTCATGGTTAGGATACAGTTCCCTCATTGCACCCAAGAATACTTAACATTTGGAATGATATGAATGTATTTTAAACCATTATATACTGCTTTTGTTAGAATACCAGTTCATAGCTGATGATTGTTTGTATGAGCATGACAGTGCATCCCATCATAAAGCTGCATTTGTGAGACAATGGTTTATAGACAAAAACATTCTTGAAATGGATTAGCCTGCCAAAATTCTTGAGCTGGACGCAATGGAGCAGCTCTGGGTGGTTTAGAACTTCAACTTTGCTCCAGACTCCAGTGTTCAACATCACTACCTTCCCCGGTTTCAGCCATTCCTTCGCAGAAACCTCATTGAAAGTCTCTCAAACAGAGTTAAAGCTATCATTAAGGCAAAGGGTGAATCTACCACATTTTAATGTCCAATAATATGGAATATGACATGGGTAAAGTTTAAATGTAGTTTGAGATAGATGTCCATATACTTTTAATCAAATAGTATACATACAGTAAACAATGAAATGAAAGGTGGTAAGTAGCAAAACGGAATAACAAATTAGGATAGGGAAATGAGCCACCACCTTCCTGTATATGATTGATCTGGGATGTGAATACACAGAAAAGACAGAAACACACATGATAAAGAAATTTTTGGTTCTAGCCCTTTATCAACAGGAGAACATTATGGAGACTGGGTATTGTGGGAGACTGTCTCAGGGAAAGACTGTTGGCCAGGAAAATGATGGGGGTAAATTCAAGTTTGAATGCTAGAACTAGTCCATACAGATAGTCACCAGCAAACACTATGTTTACAATTAATTATTGATTCTTGTTCATAATATCCATTGTCTGTAAGTTATATTAAGTATAATGAATCAATTCCATCCAAATAGACTTGCTTATATTTTTGCCATTTCTGTGTTCTTGATTAGTAAACAATACCTACATTTCATTCCATGCCCATTATGATAACCTGTTCTGTACCTATGCCATGGGTGTGCTCTATTCCAAATACTCACTGTAATTCTTGAATCAAGTTCCTAAATATCCCACATGTAGCTCATCATATAAGAGGGTGGCCCAGAAACTAAAGCACCACTTTTTTTTTCTCAGCCCCCAACAATGATACGAATGCAAAACTTTAGATATGAATTCTTCGAAGTTTTCAGAGTGCGCGCACAAAGTTTTCATTTCCTCTGACAGATATCATACTTGCAGCAATGGTTCAACATGGCGTCTGTTAGTGATATATGTTATAAGCATTGTGCCATCATTGAATTTCTCACTGTGGAGCAATAAACGGTTGAAAACATTCACAAACATTTATGTGCAGTTTATGGAGCATCAGCAGTTGATAGAAGTATGGTTAGTTGCTGGAGACAGAGGGTTCGGCCATCTGAAAGTGGTTCTGCAGCGCTCCAAGATTTACAGTGGTTGGGAAGGCCACCCACAGCTGTAACACTTGACAAGATACAGCGTGCTCATTCACGAGGACCAGTGCATAATGAGTCGGCAGTTAGTGCGGGAGCTGTCTATCAGCAAAGGAAGTGTGGGTGTAATCGTCAGTGCTCTTGATTATGCAAAAAATTGTTCACAGTGGGTTCCACACCATCTTACGGAGGAACACAAAACTCTAAGAAAAAAACATTTCTTCCGAGTTGCTGCAACATTTTAAAGCTGAGGGGGAAGCCGCCTTGTCCCGGATTGTGACGGGTGATGAAAACTGGGTTCACTATTTTGAGCCCGAAACAAAATGGCAATCGATGGAATGGTGCCATCCTGACTCTCCACAGAAGAAAAAATTAAAAGCAACTGCTTTCACTGGTAAGGTCATGTAATACCGAGAGGCTCCACCATTAATTCTGAGGCATACGTGAACACAATAACCAAACTCAAGAAGTGCTTCCAGCAACTTGGACGCCATAACAACCCAGGTGATTGTTTGCTTCAATTTGATAACGCACGCCCTCACACAAGTTTGAGGATGTTGGAAAACATCACTAAACAGGATTGGACAGAGTTACCAATGCACCCTATAGCCCTGACCTAGCTCCCTCATACTATCACTTGTTTGGGCCATTGAAGAATGTCATTTGTGGGAGATATTTTGAGGATGACAATGAGGTGATTTGCACAGTGAAGAAATGGCTTCGTGAACAGAACAAGGAGTAGTACCACCAGGGCATACATGCTCCTGTGTCTTGCTGGAGGTAGGCCATAGAACAGGAAGGAGATTACGTGCAAAAATAGGGAGTGTAGAAGAATCATCATTCTTTCTTGTGTATAAGTTTCATTTTGTTCAATAAATAATTGTTGAAGTAAAAAAATGTGGTGCATTACTTTCTGGGCCACCCTTGTATATCATTTGTATAAGGTATTTTTTGTCACAAGCCATTATCGCACTTGATACCTAACCAAAATGTATAAGTGAGGTATAATTTTAAAGCTTAAGGTCTCCACTTTGATTACATCTTATTTTAGAAAAGAATTTCCGAAATTCAACCTTTAAAGGACAAAAATATTTCTTTTTCTAAACCGTGTTTTTCTACCCACTAACCATTTATCTCCCTTGATACCTAACCAAAATTGATAAATGTGGCATCATTCTAAAGACTAGGGTCTTTGCTTTGGTCATGCCATATTTTAATATTGGAATTTTTCAGAATTTTGTCCTTAACACTTTAAGGATCAGCAGCTTGGGTACATTCTGGGCCCGGAAAACCAGCCATTTATGGCATTCTTTAAAATGTCACTGACATGTTTGTATTTGACATATTTCAAAGAGAAACTCATATAATAAAAGAACAATCTTCAAGGTTTATTTTACATATTTATTCTAATTCTCTTAGTTGGTATCAACAATGTTAATGACAAACACAAAATGCATAATTTTTGTTTCACGAAAAAATTGCGTTTTCGGTTTTTGTATTATTTCACAGGTAATTGGCTTCAGCGTGGAAGATTTTGAAGCATTCTGGCATGCAATTCTTCTCCTAGAACTTCTAAAATTTCTTGCTATTTGAGAGAAACTAACAAGAACTTGTAAAACTCGCGATGACGCAAATACACAATCGTGCAGCTGAAGCTGTCTGGCACCTCTTACTGTTTCTTTCGAAGTAATTCCATAAGCCCATCAGTCAAGGAGAATATAGAAAGATGTTACACGCCACTCTAGTACAGTAGCCGGCCCCTTCCGGGTAGGAAACAGGCATGTGAGTTCTGAGTAAACAGTCGCCCGACCTATGCTCGGGGTAGGTCACCAAAGTGTTAAAGGGCAAAACTATTAATATTTCTAAAACATGTTTTTCTGTCATGAGCCATTTATCTCCCTTCATGCATAACCAAAAGTGACAAATGAGGTATCATTTTAAAGATTATAGTCTCTTATTTGGCAACATTATATTTTAGGAAAGGAATTTTTCAGATTTTTACCCTTAAAATGCAAAAGTATCATTGTTTTCATAACATTCTTTTTTTATCACGAGCCATTTATCTAACTAATCAATACAGAGAAATGAGATATAATTTTAAAGATTGAAGTCTCCACTTTGGTTATATAATATTTTAAGAAAGAACATTTTCCAAATTCAATCCTTAAAAGGCAAAAAAATAACCACTTCTAAAAAGAGTTTTTTTTATCTCTCTTGATGCTTAACCAAAATCGATAAATGAGATATCATTTTAAAGAACAAAGAGATTGCTTTGGTCATATTATATTTTATGAAAGTCCTTTTTTATAATTTGAATCTTAACCTCTTCAGTCCCGAGGTATCATATATGATACCTCCAGAAATTTTTTTTTTTTCTTGTTCAGCTGAACCTTTTCTGGCCTATCTTATCATGTACAATATGCATCGCACTTCTCACAGCTCATATGTTCGATCTTCTGCTTTTGGCAGCTCTGATTGGAAACTTTGGATCCTGCAGCTGTACAATACGGCTCCTCGAAATAAAGGTTAAGACATATATTTTTTCCATGAAATAAAGTAATATGAAGCAGTAAAGTTATGTGTATAATTTTCCTGCTTGACTCCCGAGGTATCATATATATACCATCTATAAAAAATTAATTATTGTTTCAAAAAATTTTAAGGTCATTCATTGTTAATTAGCATTAACACAAAGTAAATAACACAATAGTAGTTCTCTTGCACTTGTATTATGAGCTCGGGACTGAAGAGGTTAAAGGGCAAAAGTATCAAAATAGGTTGGTGGAAGTAGTATATCATTGCATTCGTAAATCAAAGAATTCCACATATTCTACAATAAATTTAAACAAAAACATCATCTTCTGTCTGTAAAACAAACCCAGTCCAATCTGTCAATTCTGTGACGCTTTTGTAAGGATTGTAGCTAGCAGTCATAAATCGAGCAGCTCTCTGTACTTTCTCTAACATGTCAATCAATCCCTTGCGATACAGATCCCAAACTCCACAACAGTAATTGAAATGCGGATGCACTAGAGTTTTATATGGTATTTCCTTTGTATGGGCATTACAATTCCTTAAAATATGACCTATGAATCGTAATCTAGAATTAGTTTTTCCTGCAACAGAAGTTATGTGCAAGTCCCATTTCATGTTGCGTTGTACTATTATGCCCGGATAGTTCAGGGGATCAAATTTATCAACAACCAAATTGTTTACTTTGTACTTGTAAACAAACTGATTCTTTTTGTTACTTATATGCATTGCTTAGCACTGTTTGCAGTTAACTGTAAGCTGCCATTAATGGCACCACTCCAAAATAACTTTCAGATGGTGCTGATTTCTAAGCAATCATTAGAGCACCTTACTTCCCTATAGACAAGTGCGTCATCAGCAAACAATTGCAACCAGCATATAACATTGTCACTGAGATTGTTTATAAAACTTGGGAAAAGAATTGGTCCTATTACACTTCCTTGAGGAACATTCGAAGTAACACCTAGCTTAAAAGAGGCTTCCCCATCAACGATGGCATTCTGTGCCTGACCAGTTAGAAAATTGTGTATCTATTCTCAAATCTGATCCGATATACCATATGCTTGAATCTTTACTAAAAGTCGCCTGTGTGGTACAGCGTCAAAAGCCTTCTGAAAATCAAAGAAAATAGTTACAACTTGTGAACTTGCGTCAATAACTTTCATTATGTCATGTGAAAATAGGGCCAGTTATGTTTCACATGATCTTTTCTTCCAAAATCCATGATATAGTATAAGGAACTCATTTTCATCTAGAAACTTTATAACGTTAGAGCATATGACATGCTCCAGAATTCTACTGCAAACAGATGATAGAGATATGGGTTGATATTTCCTATGATCTTTCCAATCTCCTTTCTTGAAAACAGGAATCACTTGGGCCATTTACCAGTCAAAAGGTACTTTTCTCTCTTCTAAAGATTTGCTGAATATATCTGACATAAATGGTTCTATTTCATCCACGTTTTCTGATAATACCATTGGGACCCGGTACTTTCCCCTACTTCAGGATACTTCATTGCTTGAAAATACATACACTATCAATTTGTACCAGATCCATCTCTATTTTTACACACTGTGGAAAAGTGGGAATGTTTCCATGTTTTCGTCAGTAAAAGAATTTTTACATTTGGTGTTAAATATGGTAGCCTAGTTGTCGCTGTCATCAACTTCCCTATCATCTTGTAATAAAACTGGCATATTGCTTTCACTACAACTAACCTTTTTTTTTCTTTTATGAATGTGAGAGTGCGAAAGGGTTACGTAGAGTCCAACCACTACCTTTCACAAATCAAAGTTCGTTTCAGACCCAATTGGAAACGATATCAAAAGCCTAAAAACCCACGCATTGATCCAGAATACTTACAAGAACATGCACAGGAATTCACACAATCGCTACAGATAAACACACAGACATGGGACGAGCTTCTTGATACCATTCAAGAATCAGCAAGGAAACTTGGCCAGCCTCCACGGAGACGGAAGCACAGATGGTGGACATTAGAGTGCGATAAAGCCCTGGATTCACGTATCAAAGCCTGGAAGAATTGGAATAGCCACCGAACACCAAATAATTGGCAGATTTTTTTAGAAACACAGAAAAGAACATCCAAAATAATCAGACGATTCAAACGTATGCACCACATTAAAAGATTGGAGGAAATACAATGACTTCAAAAGAAACAACACAGTAAATTTTTTCAAAACTTTCCGGGAAGAACTGTCTACATTTAAACCCCCAAATCTTTGCTTCCGTCGACCTGATGGTATGCTTGAAACCAACACAAAGGCCAATTGTGACATTCTGAAGCAGTTCTTTGAGAAGCTGTACAACTGTGAACCACCTACAGAGAAACTCCATTTCCAGATACCCTCCCCAAACCACGACTCAGCTCCACCAACACTGGGTGAGATCCGAAATATCATACTTCAGTTGAAAAATAATAAAGCACCAGGGGAAGACGGAGTAATAGGCGAGATGTTCAAGATCGGGGGCGAACTACTGACTGACCGGCTGCACGCTATTATTTCAAATATATGGGAGACCGAAGTCATACCTGCAGATTGGAAGATTGCATTAATTCACCCACTACATAAAAAAGGATACAGGACAGATCCAAACAACTTTCGAGGGATTTCACTTCTGCCATTCGCCTACAAAGTACTTTCTTGTGCCCTCCGGTCAAGGTTGGAGAAGCAGACAGAACAAGCAGGATTCCGACCACACCGATCATGCACAGAACAGATCTGGAACCTAAAAATGATACTCCAACATCGTCAGTCAACCCGCACAGTGGTAACTTTTGTAGACTTTAAGAAAGCATATGATTCAATTGACCGCACTACGCTGTTCAATATACTATGCGAATATGGAGTAGATAACAAAATGACTATTTTAATTCAACAAACTTTAACAAATACAACTTCAAAAGTGAAATTTATCGGCGAAATCTCTGAATCTTTTGAAATTAAAACTGGCGTAAGACAAGGAGATGGGTTATCACCACCCCTGTTCAACTTGGTACTAGCATATGGAGAAAAGAAATATCTGGAATATATATGGGAACAAAGGATAAACGAATCAACATAAAATGCCTTGCTTTTGCGGATGATATAACAGTAATTACACGAACTGTTGAGGAAGCCAAACATGCTGTTGAGAAGCTTCATGAGATAGCTATCAAAACCGGCCTCCAAATCTCTAATGAGAAAACACAATTATGGACTCCAAAAGAACAAACCTGAAGCCACTCGTGACCAAATATGGCACTATCAAACAAGTTAAACACTAAGTACTTAGGAGAAATTATTGGCAACACTGGAACTGGGAAAGAAGCCCACAAAAACCGTGCTGAAAAACTGCAAAAAGCATATGCAATTACTTGGAATACTTACAATAAGAAATCACTTTCCACCAAAGCCAAACTCCATCACTACAACACCGTTGTTCTTCCAGGAGCACTGTATGCGACGGAGACTTCATCATTAACGGTAAATGCGAAAGGAATAGAAAAAATGAAAACACAGATACTGAGAAAAATATTCAGCCCCAAAATCCAAGATGACATCTGGATGCGAAAAAGCTCAGAAGAATTGTATTCATTGACAGAAAGATTCACCTCACTCGCATGCAAAAGACGCATGAAATTTTATGGTCATATAGCACGAATGGATGACTGACGACTTACCAAGAAATTTTTCCACATCATTAACGGTCCCCGACAAAACAAAGCACGCTGGTTTGCAGAAACCCAGAAGGACCTCGCAGAAGCCAGCCTTGATCCATTGACATCATCACGCAGTAAATACAGACAATTGATCACCTCACATAAATTTGCCCCTAAGAGCCCAACATCAAAAAATCTGAAACTCAGAAATGCATGGACACAAGAGAGACGTCAAGCCCACAGCGAAAGGATGAGGAGGTTTTGGGAAAATAAGAAGAACAGCAAGAAGAATAATGCAAATTAATGGTTCCACGTGCTCCTTGGCGGGCTAAACGATATAATAATAATAATAAAATATATATATATAAATCCAAATAAATTTTGGTTGTATGTGTATATATATATATATATATATTGGATTTTCAGCGAGGATCTTAAAAAGTGATTTACAACGAAAGTCATTAAAGGCCTCGTGCATCACATTCTTAACATGTCATCTTATCTCGTCTAACTTTTCTAAATCACTCCAATATGTTGTCCTTCTTGAGCGTATATGTAAATCCATACCTTCCCTGACTATATGTACGAATCAATGCCATATCTCTTCAACAGTGCCTCTTGCTGCTAAGAAGATAAGATAATTATCCCTCAAATACATTCTAAAACACACCTTTGGGGCCTTTCGAATCTGCAAATAATCCTTTCTGTGGTTGTTAATTTTACTGTAGCAATTAAAGCTTTATGATTCCTTATTCCCATGGTTGTAGAAATGTCCATGAATAATTCAGGCTTATTTGTAACAAGAATATCTAAAATGTTTTCATTGCCATTGTGGCATCACGTTGGTTCAGTGACGAGCTGCTCAAGATGAAGATCTGAGAACAGGTCTAGAATAATTTCACAGGCTGTTTTATCCCTGCTACCAGTAACGTGAACATAATTAATCCAGTCGATATATGGAAAGTTGAAGTCGCCTCCTAGAATTATTGCATGGTCCAGAAATTGATGAGCTATGTTACTTACATTATTCCTTAAGGCCTCAGCAATAGTTACATCTGCATCTGGTGGATGATAGAGAGAGCCTATTACAAGTTTTGTCCTAGCTATGTTGAGTCTAATTAATAGAATTTCACAGTCCATATTGGTATCTATTTCGTTACACAACAGATGTTTACTAACAGCTATAAAAACACCATTGGAATGCAACCTATCCTTATGGAAAATGTTCATGCTATTGTTAAAAATTTCTGTCAAACTTATATCCGGTTTTAATCAGCTTTCAGTACCTACTTCAATATCTGCTTCTGTGCTATTAATAACGCTTTCAAGCTCATGCTCCTTGTTACCAACACTTTTACAGTTAATAACAAGTACTTTTAATGGTTGAGATTGATTTAAGCTACTCCTAACATGTGGTGTCAAATTTAATTGATCTGCCTGTAACCGTGATCCCGCCTTCATGTCTTCCTCCCTCAGTCCAAAAATTCCCCCAGTGCATTCCACATGGCCCCTGTCACCCGTGTATCCAATTCATGTGCATAATGCACAACTGATCTATCCAAGGGCACCTTACATGGCTCAATCCCAGGGCAAAGATTGAGGAATCTGCAGTCAAAATTTTCGCAGAAATGCCACAGTCTCTGGATCAGACCCTCAACTCAGCTTTGAAGCAGAGATCCACAGTCAGTTCTATTGATGATGATGCAGACAGTTAACTCAGCCGAAATCTTGCAGCTTCTGGCCACAGAGTTCACCCTTTCTGCAAGTCATTGGAAGGAAGAGAGAATATCCTCTGATCCAAGACAGCAAGCATCATTGTTACCGACTTGAGCTACAATCCGCAGCTGGTTGCACTCTGCCCATCACCCATGTGCTTAACACCATTATTTCCATCGTCCACTACTGCCCCAAATGATTATACAAGTAATATTTTATTTTAGTTCTTAAAAACTATTTGTCACTTATTCTTGCTTTTCTATCTTTGTGTCTAGTTTATAGTTTAAATTTACCATCACATTCTCCTTTTAGTTACCATTTCAACTGCCACCTGCAAATTTAACAAATGAAGAGAAAATAATTATCATTTACTGCTGGTGGTAACAGGATAGTGTAGAAATCTAAAACACTGAACACAGATATATTTTTTTTTTAATCATCTACTCTCATCAGCAGTAAGTCCACAAGACATAGGGTAAGGTGGTGGTAATATACTGGGAGAGTTGCTTAGTTTCCTTTGCAATATTTTACCCACTAATTTCTCAAATATGCTCAACAAAAATATTCAAATAAAGTTTTTATTATTATTATTATTATTAAAGCTGAGTTTTATTTTGTATACAGGAATCTTCTGATGGAAAATGGGATTATTTTGCCTCACCAAATAACTATAGAATGTAAGTTAATACATTCTGATTGGCTGAAGCAAATGTCATCTGTTAATGACATTGACTGTACATGTGGTTATGATATAGGAGACTTTATCAATGTATATCAGGTAAATTTTGTATGTAATAATTTTTTTATCATTCTCTTCTCACATGTATAATCTGGTCTTGATACGTAAGAATCAGATATTAAATTTACATGGCAAGGAAAGATGAAATCTACCCACTTCTCACCAAAGATGAGGGGAGGCGGCATACTCTTAAATATTGTACTTTGTGTTTGTGGAGTGCTTTTGTTGCTGCTACCCTCCTCCCTTCAACTTCAGTAAGTGGCGAGTATATTTATCTTTCCTATTCATATAAATATTGTCTCGAGGCATTTCTTCCTACTCCATCGTCACTGAGACTCAAGGATTATACCTGGCATTACAGTGATTATTTCTACAGTAGTTTCAATTATTGTTATTGTAATAACTATTACTTTATTTTATTATGTACTAGCAGTTACCCGCGACTTCGTCCGCGTTGAAGAGTGTTGTAATATAAGATTTTCTTGAGAGGTCTGGTTGCTCAATGGTTAGGGCGTCCAACTGGAGATGGAAAAGTCCCCAGCTTGAATCCCAGTCTCGGCGAGGATTTTCTAAGGTCCTTAGCTCGACCTTCACCTCTGGCATAGGTTGTTGTGTGATGTGAATTACGCCAGAATGCTCACTTAGTTCTGATTCCGTGTTGAACTGTGAGTCCTCTATGTCCGGTAGGATTACTGGGTTACGTTAAGAGGCTACGAAAGGGGCTGATTGGACACACGTAAAGAAGCCTTGTCACCAGGTCAATATGACCATAAAATTTATTTTAGAGCTATTTTTATTAGTAATAGTAGTAATAAATGTTGCAATAAAATAACGAAAATTTATTTATGTTCCACAACTACTTCACTGAATTTTTAAAACAATAAAAATATTCTGTTTGTTAGGAGTATTTTCAGTTTAATATATCCGTATATACAATATTGGGGATTTGTCTCCTACGTTTTGGCTATTTTCTTAGCCCTAGTTTTCTTACATTTCTTTGAAATATTTGAATTTCGTTTACCCAGCATCTCTTAAAATTTCTAATTTCATCTCGCGAATAAAAATGAATATAGTTTTAACTAATAGAAGTTCGAAACGTCGAAATATTAGCATACATTGATGGAATCGACTAAATATCAACAACAAAAAATACTAACATCCAAACATCAAATAAATACATAAGTGGCCCAAGAACGTTCATTTCTGTTAAAAAAATTGCAATACTAAAAATAAATATTTTGATTTGCATTGAATATCTGAAAAAAAAATCTTAAAAAAAATAGAACTTAACTCTTTGAATATTGATTTTGTTTTGAGGATATATTGGTTCCATCAACAGAAATTTAGATATTATAGTAGTATGTATAGTAGTAATTGATCCTTTTATCCATAATGATCAGTGGTACTGTGGTAATTGTTTCTCTATTTGTGGAAACAGTTGAATTGCCTGTAGACCAGTTTTTTATAGTTCATTCGTTTGGAGCCATTAATTCTGCACTAAAATATAAATTTCAGTGTTAAAATAGTAATTGATTCTTTCTTCATAATTGGTTTCTCATTCTGCCAACAGAATTGAATGTCTGCCACTCCACTATCTGAATAAAACATTTATAAATTTCAAAAATCGGTCAACGCCACGTGTTCTACTAAATCATCCACACATATTATAAATCTTTTGATACAATATCAGAACAAAGGAACACATGACATCACTAAAATAGCGCTCTTGAAATAACTAATAATGTTTCATTCTGGCCTAGGCTGCATTTCAGCCAAGTCACAAACTCAGCTAATATTACCGCTAGAAAATCAAAGCTTCTATTAGTTGCGCATTAATACATTCACTATAGGGCCTCTTGCATGTTAGTGACATTATGAATGGCAAAATATTTCAGATCGCGATACTAAATGAACCCAAATAATGACATTGGCAATGTGTAAATTAAATACTGAATTCGTCTAAAACTACATTCATCTGCATGAAGTATGTCATCAGCATCATGACAGTTATTGGAGTAACGTAATTAAAAAAATTACATTAAAATGCTTGTAACTTACAGCGTACATCGAAAAGTCCATAATTCTCTACAACTCTAAGACAACTTTCGTTAATATTGCTGGTCAAGTTAACATCTCGATAAAGTGACTGTTACTGCTCGTGATTTAGTAAGGTGTATAATTGCATTCAATATAGTTTGATTTTGTAGCGGCAATATTAACAGAGACAGTGGTTTGGTTGAAATGATGCCTGGACCAGATTGATTTTTGTTACAGCATAAGGCAGAAGGAACTTAGTTATTATTAGTAATAAATAAACAGCTTTCATATGCTCCTTGTAAATTGTGTGGTAAACAACTTCCACTGTTACTTCATGAAACAATAAGTTTCTATATTAGCCCATTGAATATATTCGTTTTTAAGTGTAGCATTCTATAGATATTTGCAGAATATTGAACAGTAAGTAAAAAGCAGTTTCGTAAATCATAGTCTCTATTATTTATACAAAAATTATAAAAAGGGTTAGTTAAGTTTTAAATTTCGGCAAAAACAATTTGTAATACAGAGTTTACGTCGCGATACACATCAATAACTTAAGATAAAATTATTGTGATTGAAGCTTTGATTTTGTAGCAACAATTTTAATGGAGATTGTGGTTAGATTGAAATTCTGCCTGGACCAGAATGAAAACAAAACCTTCTTGTCACAGCAATAGGCAAGAGGAATTTAGTTATCAGTTATTTAAGAACCTTTAATAAGCACTACGTCACGGTGTGATGTGATGTATCGTGACGTAAACTACTCCCCAAAAAAGAAACGGGAAATAAATTAAACCGAGATAGAACTACGACATTTTGCACTTTTAGTGAACTGACTTTTGCGATGGTATACTCAAAGCATTATACATTTTTTTTTTTTCAATTATGGTGTATTATTTAATATGTTATACTATTTTATGTACGCAAATGAAAATATCTCTGCGAACTTGACAACAGTACCTACCTTTTTTAAAAAAATTTAATTTCCTGCTTCCAAACTATTATTTTTCAAGTGCATTGGTTTTATGGCTTTTAAACTAAACACAAACTTGCATATGTAAGAAGGTTTTTGCTTTTATTTCTGAAAAGTAGTATTTGCAATTTACGTAAAAAGCGAAGAGTAAACGTGGCACGGCAATCTACGAAGTATGAAACTCTTTGTTGTTTCCGAATTGATATTAATGGCAATTTCTAAAAGAACTATGCGTTTTTGCAGGATAATATGTCACTTCGCATGCAATTAACTGACTTCATGCCAAATTTCATTTAAATGTGTTGATTTATTAAGGCGTTATTGATTCCAGAAGTACATCCAAACGCACATCCGAACTTTCTCGTTTTCTCATTTATAGATATATAGATTACTAACTTTTTCTGTGTTTATCTTTATTAATGTAGAAAATAAATAGAATGTTATAAAACATAAATTATCAAAAATCTTATATCTTTAAACGAGCAATTCTTGTGTATATATATATATATTTCGGATCTCGGAAACGGCTATGACGATTTGGATGAAATTTGATATTTAGATAATGTTTTGACTTTTAAGATTACCTAAATAGTTGTCTTCCGTACAAAAAAGCGAGTTTGCAAAATACAAACAATTTTTCACTTGATATCTCGAAAACGGCACTAGCGCCATCTCGTAGACAATTCAGGTACCAGAAAGCCTACAAATAGATTCTCTCTGATTTCAAAGAATATTTAAGCGAACAGTTCTTGTATACTGGCTGAGGCGTGGAAATAGTAACATTGCAAGTCTAATTGTAAAACATTTAAAAAGGAAGATAATTAAAAATTTATTATTGGTTTTGTCAGAGGTGATAAACTTCTTTGAAAATAATATTACCGGTACCAGTTATAAACTAATCACCGTTTACTTTTTCACCGTAAAAAGTGGTTGTTAGTTTGTCATTAAATACTACCACGCGAGGTATGAGCATAGTTTTAGCGGAGTGAATTGATTTAGCACTGATGATGTTCTATCATTACCGTGACGTCACAATCTGATGATGAATTCTTATAGAACGCGACGAAACATATCGAAAATAAAGAATAAATGTTCTTGATATCTCGCTTGGTTTACGAGATATAGCATGTCAAAAATCAGTTATAGGTATAATTCCTTGTGCTTTTGGCGACGTTTCTTCTGGTCCATGCTGTATTTCAACCTAACAACAACCATTTGGAACAAAATAAAACATTAAAAGTACATTTCCACCGTATCGACATAGTGCTTTTGGTGGATTCTTTTTCTGGTCCAGGTCGGATCTAATCCTAACCTCTTCACTTGAGGTATCAGAAAAATAAATTCTTTATTTTCGATTTTTCTCGACGAGTTTCATACGAATTCATCATCAAACTTGGCTGTGACGAAATTTATCTTCTGGTCCAGGTCGCATTTCAACCAACCACGTCAATTTAGCGATATGATATCTCGAGAACTAAGCGAGATATATAAATTTAAAAATATTTTGTACTTTAAATTTTTCTCGTCGAGGTAGATAAGAATCCATCATCAATGGTTTTCGCAGCGTTAATCAATCCCTGACTGGCATTAAGATTTCTGTTTAACATAATAATAGCATTTTTCTTTGAAAGCAATTTATGAGGCGGTCTCGCAAATGGATCTAACGATTTGGATGAAATTTCATATGTAGATAACGTTTTGCTATTCAAGTTTTTAACACGATTAAAAAAAAAAAAAAAAAAAAAAAAAAAAAAAAAAAAAGTTGCAATTTTTGTATTTGGTTTCTTGAAAACGGCTGTAACCTCATCACGTAGAAGGTTCAGGTACCAGTAAGTCTAATGATGTTAGTGAAGTTTCTCTTTGGTTAACTGTGCACCTCAAAACGCCTAGGAAGTCTTCAAGCCTTTTACTTTAATCAAACTTTACTCGAAATCTTGGAAATTAAATAGAAATCGAAAGATGCCGAGCGAAGATCGGTCACCCAGGTACTAAATAATTATATGTTATATTTTGCCATAGTAAAATCAACTGGATTAGCAATAACCCCAATATTGAGATTTATAATTTAAGGACTTAAGTTAAATAAACTAATAGCCTTCAAAGTTATAAATAAAAGAACAACTTTTAGGCCTTAGTATTACTACACCATCTGAAATACAGTCTAATATCATTATTGAATATAAAGCCATGAATTGTGAGAGAGTTTAACTCATTAATAGATTTACAGTTTATTACCTTATCCTTCAGTCGTCTCACCATAAAAATGGCTCTTCTCTACAAACCATAAAGATATTGGAACATTGTTTTATTTATTCGTATAGATCTAGGACAACCGTGTCATTTAATTGAAAATGATCAAATCTGTAATGTAATCATTACAGTGCATGCCTTTGTAATAATCTTCTTTATACTTAAAACTAATATGATTGGAGAATTTCGAAACTGATTAGTACCCTTAATAATTGGAGCACCAGATACAGCTTTCCCTCGAATAAATAATATAAGATTTTGACTATTACCCTCTCTTTAACTCAATATCAATAATAGTAGCATAGGAGGGGGAGGAGTTGGTACACTCCCTTGCCGGAGTAATTACCCATAGAGGGGGGAGGGGGGTCAGTAGATTTAGCAATTTTCTTATTACATTTAGCATGTGTATCGTCTACTCTAGAAGCAGTAAACTTTATTACTGCAGCTATAAATAAGTGATCTCCTAATATAACTTGAGATCAAACAACCTTATGTGTTTGATCATTAGTCATTATGGCTACTTTTACTTCTATTGGCTCTACCTGTTCTTGCTGGAGCAATCACTATATTATTAACAGATCAAAATTTAAATACATCATTTTTTGATCCGGCAGGTGGTGGAGACCCGATTTATATGAACATTTATTCTGATTTTTTGGGCATCCAGAATTACATATTATTACTTATAATTTCTCATATTCTATGCCAAGAAAGAGGAAAAATTGAAGCATTTGGAACATTTGGAATAATTTATGCCATAGCTACTATTGGAATTCTTTGGTTTATTATATGAGCATATAATATATTTACTGTAGGAATAGATGTAGATAGATGAGCATATTTTACTTCAGCAATGATAATGATTGCTGTCCCAACAGGTATTAAAGTAGTTAGATGACCAGGAACACTATATGGAACAAAATTTAAATTTTCGCCATCATATGAGCACTAGGATTTTTTTTATTTTATTTGTTTATTTACTGTTGGCAGGTTGACAGGGTTAGTATTGGCAAATTCATGTACTGATATTGTTTTACATGATACATATTATGTAGTTGCTCATTTTCATTATGTCTTATCAATAGTAGCTGCTATTTGCCTTTATAGGAGGAATCATTCAATGATATCCTCTATTTAACAATGAATTAAACATCTCTTTTTTTTTTTTACTTATGTGCTTTATGCCATTTGAGGCAGGGGTTAAAAATCCAATTTACAATTGTAATTGTAGATTAAAAATCCAATTTACAGTTATTGGATTATATTTAACATTTTTTCCTCAACATTTCTTAGGACTTGTGGATATACCACAACAATATTCAGATTATCCTACTGCATATACATAATGAATTGTAATATCTAGAGTATGGTCAACAATCTCATTCATCAGAAATATTATATTTATTCTAATTATATGAGAGAGAATAATTGCAAACCATAAATTAATATACATCAGTGTATCAAGTTCTAATGAATGAAATCAAAATTATCCACCAGCAGAACAGATATAATGAATTGCCAATTGTTTCTCGTTTCTAATATGGCAGATGAGTGCAGTAGATTTAAGCTTTACATATAAAGTTCAACCTTTTATTAGAAACAATATGGCAACTTGATCGAATATTACATTCCACCATTAAGAGTACAATTACCATTTTTTCATGATCATGCATTAATTGTTTTAATTGTAATTATTATAGTAGTAGGTTATTTTATAGTATACACATTAAATAATAAATTATTATATCCATGTATATTACATGGTCATTTAATAGAATCAATCTGAACTATATTACCAGCAATAACTTTAATTTTTATTGCATTACCTTCAATTTGTATACTTTATTTAATTGATGATACTACATAATGATGTTCTAATTACAATTAAAACAATTGGACATCAATGATATTGAAGATATGAATATACAGATTTCAAAAATATTGAATATGATTCATATTTATTAAATGAAAATGATCTTAAAAATAATAGTTTTCGACTTCTAGATGTTGATAATTGTACCATTATTCCCATAAGTATATCAGTTTGTAATTTAACAACAGCTTCTGATGTTCTACAGTCATGAACAGTCCCATCAATTGGTAATAAAGAGGTTGCTACACCAGGGTAATTAAATCAAGCCAGATTTAATATTAATCATCCTGATGTATTGTAATTGAAGAATAACAACAGAATTATTCTTATCATGAATCAAAAAAAATAATTAGATAAGAAGTTAGGTTAAATAAAACTATTGAACAGCAATTTATAAATATTATTAATTAATACTTCTTTCACCAGATGGCTGAAAGTAAGTAGTTGTCTCTTAAACCAATATATAGTATATTAACAAATACTTCTGGTGAAAAATATAGATACATATTTTAATTCCACAAATATCTCTGTTAATATGATTTTCTCTGTTTATTATATTTTCAATTGCATTAATTATCTATTAATACAATAAGCAAGCTGTCACGTATGACATCACCTGTCACGGCATGTTGTCAATCTACGATGTTACACAATGATATCACGCTTTGAGTCATTATTCTTGGTAATGGACATTTTTGAATATCATTTCCAAGCATCCGTGAATAAATTAACTGACTGAACACTGAAATAAAAGTATGTATTGTGGTAAAAATCAATCATTAGATGCTTATATTTACATAATATTTTATTGATATATAGAAGTATTCCTTAAATTATTTCCATAGATATGTAAGATAAAAGCTTTGTGTTTCGAGCATCAATTTAGCAAAAGTTTTGGATAAAGTGTTACTTAGCATGGATCAGAATTATAACTGGCATTTGATGTTATGTCAGAGGGCATGAATAATTTAGCCTATTACTGAGCCTATTGTCTCAGCAACTGTGTCAGCCATTCAAACGTTTTAATATTGGTCTGAATCACGGATAACAAAAAAGAAATGTGCAAAAACTCTTGAAGATTTTTAATTAAATTTATATCGTGATGCAGTATTGCCACTAAAACATGATACAGTTCACGTATTAATATGCTTGAGATTGAAGTATTGTTCTCCTGGAGACAAGTTTATCGTAGTACGTGGTTAGGTTGAAATGCAATCTGGACCCAGATGGAAAGTGAAACCTTTTGCTATAGCGCAAAGCAAGAGGAATTACACTAAGATGTGAATTGTCAGAACTCTGAAATAAAAGTATTAGCTGCAGATTTGGTAGATTTTTAATAGAACTGGACATTACAGCAGAGAGTATGAGTAATTTAATTTTTTTTTAAATAGTTTGTTTTCATAAGTGTTCTGTTACTTAAATCATTACTTCGTTTTAACGAAAGTAGTTCCACACTGATCGTGACTATACAGCATAGACTATGCGAGGTTACTTACTTACTTCTGCTGTTTGATTGGGCCCGTTATGCACTTTTGAATTTATCCAAAAATGTCAAACGTTAGCCGCCTCGCCTTTCTCTAAAAAATAATTAATTCATCGGTCATTGAAAAGAATTCTCCTTCGGTTTGATTTTCTTTTTATTGTACTCTCAATATTTTAAGACTTTCACAAGTTTAACAAAAAAAAACTCAATACAACAATTTCTTAAGCCAGTCTACTAATCGAGTAAAACAAAACAATCGAAACAGTCAGAGATATTCATAGCTTAAATCTTTGTTTTACACGCTAGCCAACTTAAACATGCCATTATATTATTTTATCTATTACTTACGCAAGTTAACTAAATCTGTGGTTGTTATCTCACATATGCCCCCCATTTCGGAGCAGTTAAATCATTATTTAACTAAATGATGATTTCAACAAAACGAAATGTTAAATAACAACCACAGTTACATTTTCAAAAACAACTAAATTACTCAACTAAATAAGTCTATCAAAATCTTTTCATCGAAATAATGTTCAGATTTTACACTCATCGTATTTCAGGATCAGTTTTAGATATTGTATTCAATTAATAAAAATTAAAGTTAAAATTAGACTACCACTTAATTAGAACTCAATACATACATTATGTTATTAAAAAAATTGCCTCAATTCAACAAAAAAAATCTAACATGTATCGAAATATCTAATACCATACATGGCGAAATAAGAATATGTGCTGTGTGATCATCAGTCATAATATTAGTGTTCCTTCGCCCTATAAAGCTTTAAGTCTACTATATTCCGCAATCCAAATCTTTTTTTTGATACAGGGTAGACTAACAAATAAGCATTTGGATGAGGTTTATCCTTCACTATAAAAGGCCCGCAATATATATCAATTTATTTCTTAATTTGGGCATTGATCTCACAAGATTTTTTTGTTGTTTTAACCAATACCAAATCACCAACATTTAATTCAGTCAACCGAATCCTCTGGTCAAGACGTTTCTTTCTTTCTTCAATCGTAGTATATTCCTTCCATCATAGTGTATATTTAATCCTTTCCTTTTCTTTTTTACTTTTCCCTTCAAAATTTCTTCTTCATCTTCTTTAATATCTTCTCTTCGTATCAAAAAGCATTTCACTTTTTGATTATTTTCACATTCCTCTGGTTTTTTACGACCACAGGCTCTCTGCTCTTGAAACTCTTCGTCATTTTCTTCATAACTTTCGGTACACTCGCTCGCGCCTTCACCTTTTAATACATAAATGTTCCCGCAATCAGATTATTATCTTCGCATCTCTCTTCACCCTCTCTATGCCATTTCTTCATTTCTGCAGATCCCTGAATTTCGTCTTTTAAATTCTCTTTTTCTTTAGTATTAAAAAATGTTTCATCTTTATCTTCCACAGCTTTACAAACATTTTCCAGCAATAAGTCTTTCATAATCTCATGCTGCGACCGTTCAATCATTTCCTTTTTTCTAACATCAGGTGGATATTCTTTCTTTAAATAATTCGTAACAACTTGATGGCGGGCATCCTCGTTTGCGCTTCGCAACAATGTTTCAGTTTCTTTGCTTTGAACCTTTTCGTCTAATACGAAACACGTAGGTACGTCGGCATTAGCTTGTAAACAGGATGTATTCATTTTTTTAAAACTACCGGTTTCATTATTCCTTTTTATCCCTATTTGCGATAAATCCTCATTTCTATTATCATCATTATAACTCCTTATTAAAAATATTCTTACTCCTTTTTCTTCATTACTTTCATACTCAACTTCTCTGCTTCCATATTCGTATTCTTCATCATCGCTGCTAGGAATATCTTTTTCACTTTCATCATCATCCAATGGTAGCTGACTATCACACTCTGCAAAATTCTCCTCTGTGAATTTATCCTTCAAAAATTCGCTATTCGTTTCCGCCCTACCCGTTTCTTCTTCAACTTTTCTTTCACTAGGTTCTTCCTCTCGCACATTGATTTCGGCCATCTCTTTAATCTCTTGGTTATTCCACCCACTTCGTTCATATGTGGAATTGGTTTCGCATCTCTTATCACTAATTAGATGTAGACATTTCCACCATTCTAAGTATCTGGCCATGCTGTTTTGTCTGTTGCCCTGGATAGATTCCGCGCTTGAACTTTTATTTTTTCAATATAGGGTGGTCCTTTAACTTCACCACTCGCTCCCGTGCGGACCTTCACAGTCGCGGACTTGAGTTTTCCGCCCCTCTTCCTTCCTTGATTTCGGTTTTATTTTCTGTTCCCACATACATCACTTGTTTTGGCGGTTGACTATTGCTGCTTCGTTCCCCCGATGTACAATTATTGTTATTATGCCAGTAGCCATTATTGCTCGCATTCTTGTTAAAATTACGACCCCTCTTCCCTTTCTTGCCTGTGCAATCCTTCTCGTCCACATCCTCCACTTCCTTTCGGTGGCCAAAGATTTGCTTGCTCCCGGTATTGATAGTCCCTTGGCTTACCATATCTGTGATCAGATTCTCGATTCCTTTCAATATTATTTTCATAACTTTCTTGGAATCGGTCGAGTCTTTCCAGCATGTCCAAGAAATCTTCCATCTTATCCCATTGAGTAACCACCAGTTTATCTTGAACTTGCCGCGGCAGCTTTTGTAGCAATATCTCCACTTGTTCTACTTCCCCTATCTTTTGGTCCAGGTGCCACAATTCCTTTCTCATCTCCTCGCAAAATTTCCTCATACTGCCGTCGCCTCTATAGTATCTCCTACAGTTGTAAAAATCACTCCTTACCTTGCGCTGTTTTCTCTGAGACCAGTATCTGTCTCGGAACATTTTAGGAAATCGTCATAATTAGTACACCTCTCTGTAACTTCAAAACTCATGAAAAAGCCTCATCTCTTAATTTGCTTTGTACATAGCGGATTTTATTTGTATCCGACCACTCTATTGGCAAGGTTCGGGAATATATCTTTACAAAATCGGCGGGGTGTACTTTTCCACTTGGTTCAAACACAGTCTCTGGTAAAGTAATCTGACAATAACTTGGTATACGACTAACCACGGTGTCTGGCCGCCCTTCCACTTTTTCAAGTCTTTCATTAATGTGGCTCATATTCCCACACATTTGGCCTACTTCCGTCGACAAACCAGTAATTTGTCTTCCTACATTATCAGCATGTTCCGCCTACGCTATGTATTTTAATTTCACATTGCACTTGGCCTTCTAAAATAGTTTCCATCCTGCTTTCAATATCCTTCTGATATCCTTCCATTTTCTGACTTAGTGATCCTTCTATTCTTTCAGTGATAATTTTCTCTTTTTCCTCTATACAGGGGCCTACCAAAACATTAACGTCTCGCTGTACATTTTTTTTAACTTCAAAAATATCGCTCTCAATCGTCTGTAATCTTTCTTCTGATTCCTTTTCCACCTTCTCAATTCTGTCTGACATCCTCCCCATCATCTCTTCTGCCCTCCTTTGACTACGTTCGATTTTTTCATTAAGTTCTCCTATGTCTTGTTTCAATTCTTGCCTGAATTTCTCTTGATTTTTCTCAATTCTCTGAATAACTTTTTCTTGGCTCTGATTCATTTCTTGTTTCATTTCTCTGATAGCATTTAATAGCAACCTTAGGTCCGTATTCCCTTCTCGAGCGTACTCAGGTTGATTTGGTTTTGGCAAAACTGCATGTCCTATTGAATTCTGCCCCCCATTAATTTCATTTTCTCCATCAACCAATTCGTCATCCTCATCAATGTTGCTGAGATCATTGTTTGGAAAATAACCGGTAACCCCATCTTTATCCCCGTTATTAATAGGACTACTACTGAAATTATTTTGCACCGAATTACTATCTCCTCGGACACCCATTAGGTTTTCATATTTCCCATCAAAACTTAAGATTCCGGAACTTACCGTTTCCCCCTCTGACATATTACTATTTGTTTCTCCCAACTCACTAACCAATTTTCCACACTTATTTTCCATAATAATTTGACATTTAAAATTTCATAATGCAAGCAAACACAACGGTTTTACTACTCTTAGCAGAAATTCTTATACCACAATCGATATTAAAACTTACAACTCCAATTCCAGAACAATGATACAACGCTGTCCACATTCAACTCTGCAACATAATTTTTTTAGGAACACACAGAAAAATACCAATTAACTTACAATCTTTTATCGTAACTGCTGAAAAACATGTATATTACCACTGAAAGGAAACAACAAAATTCTACGGCCTCAGGCTTGGAAACAAAGCCGACACATATATACGAAAATGCTTAAAATACTGATCTTTGCTCTTTTAACTAATTTGGCTGTACATATAATTACAATTTCTTAAAATCACAAATTTTACCCCTTTAATTAATTTTGTCACATGAAAAAAAAAAAATTAACTTTGCAACTGTTCTTTACCAAAATGTAACTCAACTTGTAAGTTCAACTTTGATTCCACTTTCATAATAATTTACTGAGTGTTCAAAATTTAGTATCCTTCCTGTTGGAATCTGATCGTTGACACTGCAGCCCCAAAAACAAATGAAAACTGGAATTCTCTTACTTGATGCACTTGCCCGTAGATCAGCTCTCTGCTGCTGCTCAACTGATAACGCTGCTTCAGAAGAAACTCCAGACGTTTAAGGTGTTATGTTAATCAGCTTAATTAACACCCATAATCCTGGTCCAGGGTTCGCCAATTGCGAGGTTAATACTTACTTCTGCTGTTTGATTGGGCCCGTTATGCACTTTTGAATTTATCCAAAAATGTCAAACGTTAGCCGCCTCGCCTTTCTCTAAAAAATAATTAATTCATCGGTCATTGAAAAGAATTCTCCTTCGGTTTGATTTTCTTTTTATTGTACTCTCAATATTTTAAGACTTTCACAAGTTTAACAAAAAAAAAACTCAATACAACAATTTCTTAAGCCAGTCTACTAATCGAGTAAAACAAAACAAAAACCTCGAAACAGTCAGAGATATTCATAGCTTAAATCTTTGTTTTACACGCTAGCCAACTTAAACATGCCATTATATTATTTTATCTATTACTTACGCAAGTTAACTAAATCTGTGGTTGTTATCTCACAACTACAATATATATTACGTGGAGTGATGTAAGTTGTTAAAATTTATTTTTACCTCCGGGACTGCACCACTTTCGGAACCTTCGCGAATCTGGTATATGCATATGGTACTAACCTGTTGAAATTTACATCAGTCACTTCGTCAATATGTCCTCTTCACGTTTTGTGTTCATAATCTGCGGAAAAGTTGCTAGAAATTTAATTAAAAATGCTGAAATATGAAAGGGTGAGCAACAGCGAAATGCTATCAGTTGAAAAAAATTTATGAAATTTTCACTATGCGACATCCATCACAGAAATGGCGCAGTGGCAAAAGTGATGCAGAGTCCTTAATTTTTTTACTTTACTGATGCCATATTTCAGCCACATGTAACTTTGTCAGCCATTCAAAGATTGTATTATCTATTGAATCATGAATATAAAAAAAGGAAGATGGAAGAACCCATAGAGATTTTTTATTTAGTCTATATCGCGAAGCATTATTACCCATATAATACATGTATTAATATGCATGTGATTGATGTATTGTTTCCCTAGCGGCAAATTTAGCATAGTATGTGGGGGTCAAGTTTATGTCGCGATACGTGACGTCACTATAATGCGCGTGTGATTGAAGCTTTGATTTTGTAGCGGTAGTATTAGCCGAGATTGTGGTTAGGTTGAGATTCAGCCTGGACAAGAATCAAAAATAAACCTTATCAAAAGAAAAGAATGTTGAATTTAGTTATTATCAGTTATTTAATCAGCTTTCATAAGCACTACATCACGTTTTGATGTCGTGTATCATGATGTAAACTACTCCCATATGTGGTTAGTTTTAAAATGCAACCTGGACTAGAATAGCAACTGAAACTTTTTGTTTCAGCGCAAGGCACTAGGAATTGCATTTACTTTATAACAATTCAATTTATGAAAACAATCGCTAAGAAACGAATTTCTCAACACTGAAAGAAAAGTATGAATTTTGTTTAAATTTGCATAATAATTATCAGTTTCTTTTTACTGAAATCATTATTGGTTTGAATGAAAGAAGTTCCAAATTGATCGCTGTCTATGAGGGCTAAACCACAATGAAAACTAATATTGTGTGGCATAACGTAAGTTGTTAAGATTTATTTTTAGCATCCTTCATTTTCACTGGGGTCATTCAAGTTGACAACTGAAAATTTTTGCTACATCACAAGGGCGAGAAATTACAGTACATTGATCTTTATTTTACAACAATTCTATTTAGGTAAGCAACTTAAAAGAAATTAATTGCAAGAACACTCATGCGCTACTCATGCCTTCGATGTTGAGTTGGCAAATGTTTAGCTGGAGGCCTATTGTCCTTGTATAGAAGTCTAAGTCCTCAGAAGGACTGTTATATTTGCAATTAATGTCATTGCCATGAGGCCCAGAAGGGCAGTATGCAGCATCTGATCACTGTCACCCATTTAGCAACAACCAGGGAGCACATGTAGCTTAAGATATGCTACGGACGGAGGTAACTTTACTCCCCATATGTTGCTGTGGCAGCGCATGTCAAATATTAGGAAAAGTTTCCTCTGCAGTAGGATTGGAATAGGTGGCTTGATACATACTTCAACTTTGCAGTGGGTAAGATTTTTGGCAAAGGGACACATATTTTAGGAAAGGAATGCAGAAGTTATGCCCACCACAAAGGATGGGGCTTTGGTCAGCTTTTGGGGGTACAGACTGAAAGTTATGCGAAAGGTTGGTGGTAGTATTAAGGTTAAATCAATGGAGACATGGAGTTTTCAAGAAGAGATATGGGAAGATGTCTCTGTTGAAGGAACGAAGGTTCTGTACTAAAGATTGGAAATGATGATTCATCAAGGCTGAAATCTGTTCAGTGGATGATCCATTTGTGGTAGCTATAAATTACCCCGAATTTCTGGCCCTGTGGATCTTGGGAAGAAGGTTTGGATATAATTAGCTTGTGTCCACTAAGAATAAATCAGACACATAGCAGTTTTTAATGATTAATCATGCTAAGGACATAACAAAAACAAAATTATTTATTATAAACGATAAAGATTATTATTATTTTTAGAAAATAAATTTCGCAAAGTCAGGCATTCAGTCATGTGACCATGAATGCCAGTCAGGAAGCATTAGGTCGCACCATCCCAGACGTCAAAGTTCTTATTGACATTTTTGTGGAACAGAACAGGTTACTTGGTAAATTATTCGTTTGTAGGAACTTTTGTCTCGGGAATAGAGTCTTTCTCAGTTATATGCTGAAAGACAAGTGTAATTCGCTATGGAACCAGGATTTAGCATAGCAAACAGTAGCAATATGCCATAACACTTGGCAGATTTTTCGCCTCAAACATCGACTTTTGCTCATCGGAATTCAGTAATGTTAAAACTTTGATGCAAGTATACACAAGTGTCAATTATACATTATAAATAGCATTATTTCAGTTTTGTAGACAATAACCTATTGCTTAGACATACGTTTTGTAAATTAATTGATGCTGGTATGAGGTTACATTTGCGAAGTATAAGCAAGTGCTAAATAGCTAAACCATAAGGAAAATCTAAGTGAAATAACAAAATATTTCATTCTTTACTTCGATACTATCTTGATGTGAATAGTGTCATTGGATATGATTGTTGCTAGGTAGCATTATTTCTGTGCTGTGCCGGTATCGTAACTTTTCAGTTGCATCATGTCTAAGGTATGTTTCTTTTTGCTTTTGTGTACGCCTTTTCTAGAAAAGTATATCCTCAAAAACAGGTGTGACACCATGACAGTCTTGAGCTTTATCATGGTAAATTTAAATTCATTTTTTAATGTACATAATGTAAATGTTTGATTTTTTGAAAAATATTTTTTTTTTAAGTAAACTTGATACTAAGGTAAAGTATTCACCTATTTTAAAATTTAGTCAACTAGCCAATTACAGAGATTTTGAGAAGTGAGTGAGGAAATGGATTGTGATAAGAGCTATTGTAATGGGCCCTGGAGGTACAGGTATGCATATTTTTTGATAAATGTAAATGTTGGGATCTGTGGAGCATGGGAGGAAGGTGCTGTTATCAGAAACCTCAGAGCCTCAGTCTCTTTGTAACTGTAGTCCATTACCTGTGGCACACATTGCTGCGTGGCGCAGTAGGGGCAGCGCAGAGCAGGGCAGGGCAGCATGAAAATAGAAATTGTGTTGGGCAGTTGCCCGCGCATATTAGAGCGCAGTTTCGTGCGACAATTTACAAAGCATTGTTGTGTTGTGCGAGAAACCGACCAAAAACATGTCGATACAAAAACTTGATTGTTGATTTCTGAATCAGACTTGGAAAATTGTTATTACAGAAGTTGAGTTAGATAAAACTTTGCAAAAGTGAGTATATGGAAGGAAGAAACTCTCATCTGGCTTTTGCAGTGACGAGAATTCTCAAAAGGTTATTTCCGGATGACTCGAGCTGAGATTTACGGCATAATGTAACCTCTTATTTTCTCAACAACACTTAAATACCTATTAGAACTGAAGAAAATCTCACAGTATTTTTGTGGTTATTTATTTAATTATTTAGAGTTTGATGGTACATGACATTTATAAAATGTATTTCTCTTTTACTTCCTATTATATTTTTTAAGAAAACTAAATAAGAGAACATAAGAAACATTTGAAACTAAAAAAGCAGTGTTCAACAAATTATTCAAGAAATTGTCTTCACAAGAATCCTCCCTCTCTCGTTAGCTTCTGGGGGACACTATTGAATGATGTGTTACAAATAATAAGAAAAGAAATAATGTAATACTAGCCTATATATCAATCTGTTTTAAGTTTTATTACAAATTAATTCAAAAAGAGAAAATAAAAGTGAAAATTGTAAGTGGACAATTGTATGATAAATGAATGCTGAATTTTCTTGCCACTTATTGGGCTCATTGTCCAAATTTAATTTTTATGTATTTATTATGACTGATATTGTGAATCGCAGGTTGGTTACGCACCAGTTTAATCAATTTTTCTTATTCCATAGTTGAAAATGATTATATGTGAAGCAAGATTATAAATAATGCAAGAAGTATTATGGCAAAAACCGGCACGAGTGAGCTGCGTGGCACAGTTTCTGTGTCGTGAACACAATGTGTCGCAGGCCACGTGCGGGCCAGTACTGCGCTGCCCTGCCCTGCGTCTCAATACGTGCTGTTCCGCCCCAAAACATAGAGACACAGAAACTGTGCTGCGCCACCTGCGTCGACTGCGTGTCAATGTGCACCTGGCCTTACTGTTGTGATTGAGTCCTTGTCACCTGAGAGGATGATGATATGTTTGTAACCAAAGAGAAATTTATACTTACCTTGGCCTCCAAGATTTCTTACAAGGTCTCTCATCACAATCAATTTTTACACTCTCAAATCCCTATATGCCAACCCTATACCTTCTTCAAAGATCAACAATCCAGAGCAAACAATAGTTGCAGGCTATAGATCACACTGAACAGATTTCATCCCTGATGATTCAACCTGGTGGATTCTATCTTTTGTGTAGAACCTTCCTTCATACAACAGAGACAGCCAACGGCCTCCACTTCTCTTCTCAACACTCCTTGTTCCCTCAGATATCACCTCGGTTTACACAAACATCCCCAACTGTAATTGCCTCACTTACCCTTTGACACAGCCTTCCCAGCACATCCTCGCCTCACTTCATCCTCTCCAAAAACTACTTCTGCTTGTTTATTGTCAGATGTGTGTTGCTATGATGAGTATCTGCATGACCGTATCTTATTTATCCACTTCCTGGGTTGTCTGAATGAACAATTCCTGAACAAAATCCCACCCTTGTATGGTTCAGATAAAATCAATACATTCATTTTCCATAGGTCCAAATATAAGAGACTGTGGGGTGAATAATTTATTCATGATATGGTCCCATGAAGGAATTATGGGGCCATACAGATTTGGCAGTAGAAATGCTGAGGGAGACATCCTGCTTGACATATTCACAAGAAATAAACTTATAAAAATTCATGGCTTCAGAAAAAAGATGGCCACAAAATAACAAGATACAGCTGGGATGATCAACATAGACCTGTAACAGATAGGTTAACTGGAGAAAAAGTGCAGGATGTGAAAGTAATATTCAGTGAAAGCCTCAACAGTGACCACAGCTCACTTGTTGCAGATATGAGAGTTACTAAAGCTATTGCAAAGGTAACTAGGAAGAAAAGACTAAGAAAGACTGGAAACTGAAAGACATGGAGTGCAAACAGCAGTTCCAAGAGGAAATTACAGCCAAATACCAACAACAGATATAAAAAAAAGGGCCACCAAGAATGGAATTATTTTAAGGCAAGTCTTTTTGGAAGTGCAGAAAAGATGTGTGAAAAAACAAGCAGGAGAGTTATAGAGAAAAGGACATAATGGTGGAATGGCAGTGTAAAAGAGGCAATAGGCAAAAGAAATATAGCTAAAAAAGCTCTAGATATGGCCAAGTCCTATAGAAGAAACAACATGGAACAAGCAGATAACAGCAATTTGGAAGAGATTGCAAAAGAATATAGAAGCAGCTAATTGGAAGTTAAGAGAAGCGTGCAGGAAGTAAAGGAGAAAAGCTGGGAAGATTTTACATCTAAACTGGAAGAAGATAGTAAAGAGAATATGAAAATGATATGGAATTGGAAAAGCACAAAAGATCGGATAAGGAAACAATTACAGCAATAGAGACAGCGGCTGGAAATATAGTTCGCAATATAAGAAGTATCAGGAAAGCCATGAAACAATATTTTGACAAGCTACTAAATGGACATATTGGGATGAATGCTGAATAAATAAGTCAAACGATGATAGATGAAGACACTCCAATAACATGGTCAGAAGTTGAGCAAGTTCTCCATAAAATGAAAAGTGGCAAGTCAGCAGGAGCTGGTGAAGTTACAGCCGACATGATTAAAGCTGCCAGTCCACCAGGGATACAGTGGCTGTATAGAGTCCTCAGAGCAATTTTGAATGATAACCAAATACCAGAAGACAGGACAAAAGGGGTGATAATTCCTATCTTCAAGAAAGCAAACGGTAGGAAAAGTGAAAACTACAGAGGTATTACCCTCCTATCCCATGGCCTCAAAATTATGGAAAATGTTAGGGAATATGCTGGATACCGGGGTTAGTATCGGCTTCTTCACCTAAACTCAAAGTCATCCAAAAGTTGTCAAAGTTCGTAAAAAGTTCTATAACCGTGTTGAACCACGTAGAATGCTAACTGTAAAATTGACCACAGTCGCCACTTACAGATTAACCTCCTGTAAGAAAGGTACTAAAGTAGAAATGAAAGTCTGAATCCGGATAACTAAATTATATATTCTTGAAAAATTTCACAGAAGTTACAAAAGTCACAGTTAGAAAATCATCAGCCGAAGATCACAGATCATGAAACAGAACAGACCGCACCACCCCAAAATGAAACTGAAATCTGTTACAAACACATGTCGGAGAATGTTACGTTGGTCAGCCATCATGCCATCACGCCTATCTTCCCATCAACCACCACGCGCTTGAGCCGGTCTCGTTGAATTCGCCAAACGGAGCTCTACATCCCATCCCAACGAGATACTTCATCAAAATGCGATAAAAATGGCGGACGGGTCCCTTTTATCAAACTGACCTACTGGCCGAGACAATAGTCTATCTGGAAAAAGAACCTGTTAACTGTGTACTACCAGAAATTCACAGGATGAAGAGCTTAATGAGACAAGTGTAGTGATGTGTTGGGTTTTGTTTTTAAAGCTTCCAGACCAGTGAAAATGAATTTTGAAGTTTGGTTAATTTAAAAGCACATTTGAATCGCGTACTGTTTTACGTCATCATACGTCACATAAAAAATGCTAACTCTCAAAGCCTTAAAATCTCAAGTTAATACTATTTTCAATGTATTCCCCAGCCTTTGCTGAGCTCAGTGGTGTAAAAATCTTTTAAATTGGCTAAATCTATCGGAAGTTATAGAATTTCTAAATTTTACTGTTTTCCGTTGTGCAACCAAATATTTCGCTTTTTATTTAAAGCCGGTCATGGTCTGAAACTAAATTTAGATTGAACCTTTATTTAATTTAAGCACTTTAGAAAAGTTTTTAGTCTGTTAAACATGTTAGTTTATGAGTTATTGAATTTTAAAAGTTCGATTTTACAGCGCCATTACCGGTTGGCTCTTATTTACTTATATTTTCTATTTATTGGTTGATGGTTACCGGAAACTTAAAGAATATTAACTGGCTGGTTGTTTTACTTGATTAGATCTACTTTTAAAGCTCTGAAGCTGTTTAGAAGTGGTGGAATTAAATATTGAGATGCACTCCATGTGGAGATGCCTTAAACTTCATATTTACTGCTTTAAATCAGTCTGGAGCTGCGAGTTATTCGTGAATTTAATATCAGATGGTGAAATTCTAATTATTAAAGTGCTTTACATTGTTTAATTTAGTGGAATATTAGTGCTGTGGTCGGGTAAACAAACCTGTGTTTTCTACTTCAGGATTATTATGGATTACGCTCTTTTAGGTTTATATTTTACTTGAAACTTCTTATTTATGGTTGTTATGTGTGGTTTATGTACTTTTCTGAACTTAAAGTGTTGTTACTTTCGATATTAACGAGGTATCGTGTACTGATGTTAACCTCAAACTTTGTCGGATTTTAACGGAATCTCGAAAATAGAGCGAAAGGTAGCTTACAAAAAGATAGTTGAAGTCAGAGTACGAACAATATTAGAGTCTATCTTAGAAGAGGAACAACATGGGTTTAGGAATGGAAGAAGCACAACAGATCTAATATTTGCCTTGAGAATGCTGGTAGAAAAATATTGGCAAAGAGGGGAAAACCTAATTATTGTGTTTATTGACCTAGAAAAGGCATATGATAATGTTCCTAGATCAACTATCCGGAAAAGTCTAAGAAAACTTAAAATTCCAGAGTACCTCATTAGAAAGATCCAGATACTGTACAATAATTGCAAGAGCTGTGTCAATGTTGGGGATGGTTACTCTGAATGGTTTAGTACCACCAAAGGAGTACAACAAGAAAGTGCCCTTTCACCCCTTCTGTTCATAGTGGTGATGGATAACATCTTAAAAGAACTAAAGAGAGCAATCAATCTACAGGCATTGGTGTTTGCGGATAATGTGGCAGTATGGGATAAAACCAAAGAAGGAATACAAAACAAACTGAAAATTTGGAATAATAAGTTTGAAGAATATGGGATGAAATTGAATAAATAAACAAACAAAAAACTGTAGCACTAAAAATAAGCTGAAAGAATACAGACTGTCATATAAAATCATAAGACCACCAAGTCGAAGTTGTTGACTAATTCAGCTACCTGCGGTAACAGTAGAAAAGAGTTAGAAATAATAAATAGAGTAACCAAAGGAGCCAACTTCTACAGTACCGTGTGGGGCTTACTATGGGACACGAAGGTTCCCTGAAGAACAAAAATTGTCTTTCATTCCTATTCTCATATATGCTTTGGAAACATGCACACTAACATCAAGGGACCTTAGCGAGATCCAGGCATGTGAAATGAAGTTTCTTAGAACTGTCCTCCAGAAAACTAGACTTGCCCATTTAGAGAATGATGAGATTAGATCAAATCTAGAGCTAAGGGAATCCATGGAAGAGAGACTTAGGTCATCAAGACTTAAGTGGTTTGGGCATGTCAAGAGAATGACTAGTAAAAGACTACCAAAAACTTATTTGGAAAAAAGGATAGTGGGCAAAAGACCAGTGGGAAGACCAAGAAGAAGATGGACACCCCAGCTGAAGGAGGACATAGAGAGAAGAGGCTGGAACTGGGAATATATCACGGACCAAGAAAGTTTTCTGAATAGGAGACAGTGGAAAATGATCATATACAGAGGCGGCCCTAGCAAGTTTTTCATGTGGTGCGAGATCTCATTGTGGCGCCCCAAATGAGCAATTTCTTATTAGTGATTAAGTTGTCCATATAGATAGATTGAAGATAACATACAGTTTTTATATCCTACTAATGTCATAAATGTAAAAGTTTGTTAGTTCGGATATTTTTCTATTTCACATCAAAACTATTTAAGTGCTTAGGATAAATTAAGAATAATGTTTTGGCCATCTACTTTTATACCAAATAGCAGTTCCCGTGTGATTTGGATCCGAATATGTATATGAATTCTTTATGAATGAGCAAAGCCGCAGGCAAAAGATACTCTTTATATATGATAATAACTCAAACCTTAGAAAGATTAGTATAGGATAGCAGCGGAATGAATGAGAAACAACAGTAAAAAGGAATACTATATGTTTGAAAAGGTTTATTTGAGCTACTGTGGCGAACACAATGCTCACTTCACTTACACGTCAAATTCACAGTTTTTAATAATTTTTAAAAATATTTAAAAATAGAAAATATATGAACATAAAAATTCCCACTCTTAATACCGAAAAATAAATTTTACCAAAATTTTCCCAGAACCCTCGCTAACTAATTCTTAAACAGGTTAAATGCATTTATCCCTTCCTCCCCCCAGGCAAAATGATTTTCAACACGTATTTTTCATTGTTTTTGCCCCACTCTGAAGCTAATCCTGCTACGGCCTTGGAAAGTTGTGCTAATAGAGTGACCAACGCATTCTCTATTCTATCGATGATATGCAAACACATGTTCATTGTAAACAATTCTTCTGGATCTGTTGCTATTTCATTTATGGCTAATACTCAAAAAATCTTTACTTTCTTCGGCATCTGACTGGGTTAATAATAGGAAATATTCCAGTCTGAGAATCAACTTCTCCAGCTGCCAGTTATCAGAGCTCAAATTCCAAGCTGGGGTGGAAGGGGATATTATCCACCGCCCCGAAACTGGTACTGAACTGTTGAAATTTGTTTTAGCTGCTTAGTTATAATGCCCTCTTCATGTTTTGAACACTCCTTTCTCGGAAAAGTAGCCGCGAATTAAATTAAAAATACCGAAATGTGAGACGATAGGCAACCGCGAAATGGTAGCAACAATGCAAAAATGGCACAAAGATTATTGCTACAGGGATCATATCAACCTAAACAGATTAGTTCTGCTATAGGGATCGTGGTTAGGTTGATATTCGGACTGGACCAAGAGTAAAAAGTTTACGGGAATTTCGTGCTGCGGCATCTATATCAGGAACGACGCATATGTTTACAACGGAAGCAATCGATTATCTCTCATCGGTTGTATCGATTCTAAGATAGCGAGCCATGTTGTACTGCATCTCGGATAAAAATTTTCTATCTGTTAATTTCGTGCGGCTTTTAACAACGAAATGTAGCTAAAATGGCAATAAAATATTACAACAAAGTTTTAACCATCATTTCAAAATTTTGTCATTGTTTTTGAGCTCCTGAGGCATCTAATAGCTGCGCTGAACTCTCACATTTCGACATTTTTAATTTAATTCGTGGCGACTTTTCGGAGAAAGGAGGATGGAAAACGTGAAGAGGACATTATAACGAAGCTGTTAAAACAAATTTCAACAGGTCAGTAACAGTTTCGGGGCGGTAGAGAATATCCTCTTCCACCCCCGAGCTGTTTTTCAACAAATGTGAAGATTTTCATAAATCCACTTTCGTCTGCATAGCCTTTGAAACAATGTATTATACCAAGTCACCAATATAATTATTAACTCAAATTGATCCATGATCTGGCTAAGTGACAAGGTATCCGTCGCTGCAACTGAATAATTCGTTTCAGAAGGGCGTCACGAACTGAAGAGTAGTGATAACGAACTGTAGGGATGCTAAAAACTCTATTCTTGAAACGAGTTTCGCAAATGTTTTGGCGGTAGTCCTGAGTGCTTGAATACCACTTCCCATCGCTTTTTTGATCGGGAGAATAACACAAATATTCTTCAAAGAAATTCGGACAAGGAAACCGATTTAACTGATATTTTGGCGGCACTAGCTATTACCAAATTTCATGACAGTTACTTTAATTAAAATATGCTTGAAGATACTGCTTCAGAATTTTGTTTTTGCCACATTTGTTCCTCTTACCAAATTGGAGCGACTGTCATATCTTTGGCCTCGACAATCATTCATATCCAAATCGAACTTTTGTTAAGGGTCTCAAAGAGTCACTTTCCGGATTGCAAGCACAGCGTAATACTTCGTCTTCATTAGTGTCAGCAAAAATCAAAGTCAAAGATAATTGTTCGACGTGACTTACATCAAGAGTTCAATTCAGTATGATGGAAAAATATTTAGATGACCTAACCATAGTCAAAATTTTATTACGAACTTCATTCGTTTTGAATACTTTTGCCAATCTAATAAGATATTATTCTCGTTATTAGCAATACGGCAGAGATGTTCCATCACCACAGGGTAATATTTTCCTAGCAGTTGGAATATACCCAGGAAGTTACCATCATTAGAATTATTTACTATTTAAGATCCAATGCTTCCTCTGAACAAAATATCATTAATTAGAGAATTGCAACCCACTGTGATTTTTCGTCTTCAGTCTGTATATACAAATGCTTGTCTAGTTATTTAATGGAATTAACGCTTCTATCCAACTGAGCATTGTGTGATTGTGATCTGATGAAGTTTCATGAGTTTTTAGATGCTCTGATAAGTAAATCCATTCATCCAATCCTTCTTTCCCAAATAAAAATGAGACCTTCTGTTGAATAAACAACACATGAACAATATACTTTATCCGCAGATTTAGAATAAAGGAACTATCTACTTTTATAAGTTTCTTCATTTGGTGTTTTTGAAAATACGTATTTGGAAAATGACGTCCATGATTTTTTTTATTTGATTTTTTTCGTTGCTTCAATAATTATTTCATCTCTGTCAGCAGAGTCAATGAGTGACAATTTTGAAATATCATCATAATTTGTACTTTGAAAAGGCGACTGTGGTGGCATGTCTTGTGTACCCATTTGTAATCTTTTGAACAGCAGACGATGTTCTAGCCATAGATATATCTTCTCGCACATGCTGCTCTTCATCATAAGCCTCATTTGAATAACTTCCATTAAAAATTTTCTTCCGTCTCGTGTTAAACTAGTTTGGGTGGCAACGATTCAGGCGACTTAAAAAAAAAATCCAGCAATTTTGAAGCCTTCTCAATTTTGTCTTGATTTTGTTTTCTTTTAAGTATTGTGCACCATACAGATTTTTTTTTTTTTTTTTACTTTAGCGACATGTCCTGTCTGTAAAAGACAGATAAGCTTTGTAAATATTTATGATACCAACGTTAATTGTGTTCACCGAAGGTTTAATATGGTAGAAAGAGAGAAATAGGTTGAATCTCGCCCCATGCATGAACTTCCCAGACTACAGCCGAGAAGGCATGAAACAGGTGCGGGAGAGGCACAACGCGGCATGGGAGGGTGCTGACTTTGGAACGAGTTGTGATTTTCATGATTTGAATAACTCGAACTGACTCGAGTAGCAACTCTAATTGACTCTATTCTATGATACCATACGACCATGCATTAAGCTGAAACTCTTATTTTTATAAAATCTTCTAGATGATGTGTGTTAAAATAATGTATTAATCATTATAGAATTCATTTTTCATTTTTTGCGCAGACGATCTTTCACTGCATTTTCGGTGGCCCCCATACAACGGCGCCCGGTGCGGTCACACCGCTCGCACCGCCCTAGGGCCACCACTGATCATATACAACAACCAAGGCTCATAAACCACACCCGGGAAACTGGAGATGGTCCCCAAAGTTAATTATGATGATGGTCCCACAGTGAAATCCAACTTCCAGAGTTCTTCAGTTCCCTTAAAAGTAGCCAATCGATTCACTTCACCTGAACTTGCTCCCGTTTACACATCACTTTCTTCATTAAGGAAATTTTGCTGATAACAAGGTGCCCTTCACGCCTCTGTGCATATCAAGCCTACAGATTTACAACAATGCCTACATTTCAACAGCAGATTCCTTCCCACCCGAATTTCCCTTTCCTTACAGTATTGAAATCCATGGCACACATGTTCGATTTCATCATGAAACATTCTTGAAGTACCCCCTTATTCTTGTACCCAAAAAAAAAAAAAAACTCTCCTACTACCACCTGCAGTTCACTCAACTCTCCCGTTAACTACATCATTTGCATGGGCATGATTTTCCAAGTGCCTTTCTCAAATACGCATTATTCTCCTCAAAATCCTGCCCATTTCCCTCTGAACATGCATTACCAGACTGCTCAATCTCAAGAACATTTTGGTCCACAAATACTCACCTTCTGATTCTTCATATGGTTTTTCCCCATGCAGTAGACCTCACTGTAAAAATTTGCAGCATGCATCCAGCTACCACTACCTATTCCTTTCATATCACAAGGGTATGTTTTCCTATTATTGAACATGCTACTTGCACAATTACACATCTCATTTATCAACTTACCTGCCTTCAGTACACAGCTTCTTATATAGGCATCCATCATCTCACTATTGTTTATCAGCATATTTGGTCATATCAATAGTTTATACTGGTAACCTAGATCATCCAGAGGCAGCCCATGCTATTTCCCACAGCTATTTAAAGAACTGTTTTACAGTTATAGTTGTCAGACTTTGTCCTGAAAGTACTATCTCTTCGAAACTCCGTATATAGGAACTAGCTTACCGATATATCCTTGACAGGCAAGCCCCTGGCCTCAAATGTAAGTAAGACCCCACCAGTAAACACATCACTTTTTTTGTTAAATGTATACTTTTTAGTAATTCATATTATTATTATTATTCCGAATAACCCTTTTGGAGGGTACGATAAATCAACTTTGGCTATGTTTCTTTGTATTTAATTTTCTTTGCTTCCAAACATCCTTCATTCTTTGAGAGTGTTGTTCCTTTTGTTCCTGGGTCCATTTCCTTCCCTTGATATATTTCTGTCTCTCCTGAAAATCTGCCTTTTGAATTACTTCTCTAAAAAGTGTTCTGCTGTCTATTATATCTGCTTTCACTCCCGCAATTTTCATGTCCTTTTCAGTTTCAGTGAACCATGTGGGTTTGGATTTGTATTTGTTCAGTAGGGTGAAGATCTGTTTTGTTAGTCTATTACTATCCATTCTGTATATGTGCCCGTAAAATTTCAGTCTTCTTTTCCTCATTAGAACTGTTAATTTTTCTATTTTAGAATATAGTTCTCGGTTTGGTCTTAATTTGTATTCAGCATTACTATTAGGTTTGGGTCCCAGTATTTTTCTCAAGATTCTTCTTTCTACTTTTTCCAGTTTTTCAAGATCCCCATATCTTGTTAGCTTAAGCGTTTCTGCCGAATACAGCGTTTCTCGTCTAACCACTGCTTGATAGTGCCTTAGTTTTGTGTTCCATGATAAGGATTTTTGTTGTATATGTTCTTTGTCATATGAAATGCTCTTTCCATTTTATGTGTTCTAGTTTCTATTGCAGTCTTTTCTTTTGTGTCACTCGTTATCCATTCTCCTAAATATTTAAAACAATTTGTTTTAGCTATTGTTCCATTGCAAAGTTTAAGATTTTGAGGAGCATCATTGATGTTTGTCATGAACTGTGTTTTTTCATAAGATATATGTAATCCTACTTTGGCTACCTGTTTCTCCAGTTCTTCGATTTGTTCTTTTGCACTATCCAGTGAATCGGTAATTACTGCCATGTCATCTGCAAAAGCTAGACAATCTATGGTGATTTTATTTGGATTCCTTCCCAGCTGAACACCCTTTGTGTATTATATATAATTTTTTCAGATCAACTTTTTATTTTACATTTCATTGTATTTTATGACTTTTTGGTAGATTAATTTTCAACTGTCTAATGCTTCCTCCATCATTCGCAACCCCATCTTTCCCACCTTCTTTATCTCTGGCTTCAATCAAATTGTGAATCTTGGCATGTACACATTTGATCCCCTTGCCATATTTCTCACCTCTAAATATGATTAAGGTTTATACCAAAATATTGTAAACTGTGTTTGTTTTTTTGTTTATCATAGCCCTCCTGACTTCATCCATGGTGAGCAATGGGTTTATTTTTCCTGCTCCTCATTACAGTGCCTAACATTATTTTCTTTGTCACTAATATCATTTCTAATATCTTTTCTGTGTTCCATATCTTCTGAATGAAAAATCTAACAGGTTCGCTCTGGTTTTCATCAATTACATCCTTGTAATTTCTGACTTTTATAACTTAAAAATTTGTTATTTCACACTATTAACCTTAATATGATTATAATGTAAAATTTTAAATAATCATGATGTTGAAAGTGATCATATTATATTTATCAGAAGGGGAGGAGGGGTGCATGTAAAGCGATTTTTTTTTTTTTTTTTTTTTTTTTTTTTTTTAGAAGTAGATATCATGTGAAAGGGGCAAACCACCCACTTTTAAAAATGTTTTAATTTTTCTTTTCTTTTATATGAGTTTTTGGAATATATAGATGGATTTAGATGTGCACACACCAATGTCCATGTGTTGAATGGAGATGGACTGGCATATGTGACGGTGGAGGGGAGGAAGAAAGTACTAAATCAACAATTGTTAATGCTGGAGCTGTATGGAAATGAGGGAATATCACTGATGCAATTAATGTATGAGGATATAACTATTTTAAGAAAATAAAAGATAATTTGGGAAAGATACAATATAAGATCTTTACAGTGTGAACAGTAATAGTAATAATAATAATAATAATAACAAGTACTGTGTCCACTGAAAGGGACTTATGGACACTGTTCTTTCTAATGGATTATCATTTTCCCCAGCCCTGAAGTTCCATCATGCCACTTTGGTACAGGACTTTTTAGCATTCTGCCACACTCTCCACCATGGAGGAGACTGATAATAAGTATGATGAGACAGAACCCTACCTAGAGCAATTCAAACTTCCATCCCAATTAGATCTACCTCAACTTCCCAAATATGGCCCTCTCTTCATGTTCCAGGAATTCCTCACATCCAACCTGTCCCCAACCGCTTTCCTTAACTCCAACTCCAACAACTTCAGTGCCATAGAAAGCTGAATCATGAAGGAACTATTTATGAATAAGAATATCGTCACTTTCCCAGCAGTCAAGGCCTCATCAACTGTAATCATAAATTGCAGTGAGGCCGAGGCTTTGAGACAGCTCTCAGATATCAGTATGTACCTTCTCCATCCTACAGATCCTACTACTTCAATAAGTCAACAAGTACATTCTGTCCTTGACCTCCGAGATTCCTCTCCCAAATATGTATCCCTCCTTACTGCTCAGAATCCCTTGACCCCAACCTTGTACCTTCTTCCTAAAAGCCACAAGACTGATAACATGGTGCGGCCTCTCATATGGGTCACCTATTGAATGGATTTCAGCTCTTTGGGATCATCACCTTCAATATTTGGACAGAATATCCATTCATTCATAAAGGATACCCCATACATCCTCAAATATCAACAATCCCCACTCCTCTATCGCCAAACTCCTTCCTTGTCTCAATAGATGTCTCTTCCTTGTACCCCAACATCCCCAGTGTTAGGGCCTCAGTACAGTGGAACCCATCCTGGAACTGCAACCCCCAACAGCCTCTCCAACATGTCCTGCCTCATTTCCTTGGCAAACCTTGTTTTATCACGTAACTATTTCTCCTTCAATTCACAAGTTTACCACCAGATACACAGCACTGCCACGAGAACCCATATGGTCCCGTCCTATGCAAATGTATTCCTAGGCCATGTGAAACAACAGTTCCTAAACAATATCCCCACCAAATCTTTTTTGCGTTCAGATATATTTACAATACTTGGACTATCTATTAGACTTCCTCAACTCTCTAAACAACAGTCATTCCATCTACTTTATCTCGACATATCCTCACAGCCATGTCACCTTTCTTAATTTTGGCATTTCCTTACAGAATGGGGATCTATAACAATACTCCACTTAAACAATTGCCATCCCTCCCACACCAAATGTTCCATTCGGTATGGCCTTATAATCCATGGCAGAATCATCTGTTCTGATGTAGAATCTCTCTCCAGATACACTAAAAATCTGTCCCAAGCTCGCATTTCCCGCATCTATCCCTCGACACAAAAAAATTTCTTGTGCTTCAACCCAGGGCCGGCGTTAGGGGGAGGGTTAATCTGGGAAAAAGTACACCAGGCCGCTAAAGAGGGCTTGCCAGCCTGGTTGCCTAAATAAATAGAAATCAAATACAAATTTTAAAATCTGCACCAATGATTTTGAACATTTTTGTATTAAAATTTTCTGAGTTTATCCAAAAAGCCAAAGTATAAAGTAAAAAATTGTTAGGAGGGAGGAGAATCTAAAATCGCTTACCCGGAGCCTGAGAATCCTAGCGCCGTCCCTGCTACAACCCATCCTCCACATAATTACTCTAATGTTAAAAAATAAATAATAATAAAAAATCACACACACACAAACTGCAGCCCCATTTTCATCATTTTGATCTTGAATCCATTAACTTAATCCTTCATAATAGAAATGACCTTCTATGTTCTTTAACTGGGATATACACCACCATTTTCCACAATCTCAACTCAATCTCAAGATTATCTTGGTTCATTAATACTCACCCCATAATTCCTCCAAAACACCACATTCTCATGTAATAGACCCGTTTGCAATACATGCAACATGCACCCAGCTACCATCACCAAATCTCCAACCACACGTGAAACCTTTCCCACCATTGGACGTGCTACTTGCACCAAAAGACACCTTATATATTAACTCACATGCCTCCATTGTACTAGCTTATGTATAAGACTTATCACTAACTCAACTCCATCAGAATGAACAGCCACAGGCAAAAGTATATACCAGCAATATATCCTATCCTTTGGCAAAACATGCCAGTTTCCACAACTTGAACAATTACAACAACTTTTTTTTTATAGTTAAGGCCACCAGAGCATTCCCTGACACCACAACCTTCCACTGTACCCAGCATTTATTATTATTACTGTCTGCATTTTATCGATTTTATATTTTTTCCCACTTATAAAATTTTCGATATTTATACCCGCAAACATTAATTATATTGGTGATATTCCCTAACTTCCAGAGATAATACACCTCCAGCATTATCAATTATTGATTTAGTACTTTCTCCTCCCCCCCCTCCCCCCTCATCCCTACAGCACCACCTATGCCAGGGGTAAGCTAACCCAAATGATCTTGCGGGCCACTTTTGAAATGCATCACAACTCAGCGGGCTGCATATAAAATTATACTTGTATATCCCAGTATTAGATTTAGACCCACTATAGACATTTTCTGGAGTGAAAAATTTAAACATAGTGAGTTGTTATTATAGTGTTTACTATTATTATTACGTCAACATAGTTAATATAATAATAATGATACTAAATGCACATTTTAAAGAAATATATAACACTAAAATGATATATAGAAAATATACAAATGAAATAAATTTAGAAAATATGGAAGCAAATATAATTAATTTTTTGAATACATTGGTTTATGGCCATTATAAAATAAATGTATTTAGTAAAAGTATGATGAATCTTGCGGGCCAGAAAAATACTCAAGGCGGGCGCCACAGGTTGGCCATCCCTGACCTATGCCATGTCACCTCCATTCACCAGGCATATGTCAGTGTGTGCACATCTAAATCCACCTAGCATGTCACCTACTTGCAAGAAGAAGGTTAACCGAAATCTTGCATTTCTTGTGTTTGTCCACTTTGTTTTCATCGTTCCCAGCCACTGTCATTGTGGTAAGTGTTGGGTCTTATTTCCCTACCCTTTTCTGCTTTATTTGTATAATACTACTATACTGTTTACTATACTGTTATACTATCTAGTCACTACTGAACTAGTTAAAATACCCCCTGGATTTCTTGAGATATTGGTCAAACTTTAATATGAGGTACTATCAGAAAAAAAACCATAAAATAGCTCTATACCATTAGGGTTTCCATCCCCTGATGCTTCACCACTATAGTTCAGTAGTAATCTGTTGTTATTTTGTGGATTTTTGATGTCAGTAGAGCGAGAAATCTGTTTCCTAGAACTCATGAAATATGTTAATTTCTCTAAGCACTCATAAAATAACCTTAATGCTTATTAACAACAATGAAGTAAAAAGAAATGTCATAGGTGATATTTATATGGAATGGAAAGATGTTACTGTGTTATCTTAAATTTATTGTCAGTTGAATTTTCAATCAAAATGTTATATTTTGTGCTTGTTTGAATTATCAACACGGTTCACTTTATACACTTTCAGGTCCCTCATCATGTAGATTTCTTTCTGAAAACTATTGAGATGAAAACATTCAGTGAAGATTTTATAGCACTGCAATTTAATTTAAGTGAAGTTACAGACTGTGTTGAGGCTAAGGAGCTTTGTGTAAGGACAAAGGCCTCTGGAAACTGCAATGCAGTGGTCTATTGGTACAGGATGTGTATGCTGAATGGAGGTCCTGAATTTTCAACACTGGAGTCTCCATTAATGAGGCAAGCGGCATTCCTGATTGAACCAGAACTGTCTGTCACCACAGAAGATTTCATTAAAGTGATAGTTAAATACAGTCAGAACGTTTTTCACATAGAAGCTGAAAAATTTGAATAATTCTTCTAACAAGTGTTTAAGTTAATGAAGTACAACTAATGTAATAAAAATGATTCAAGTGTTTTGGATATGTACATTAAATGAAATTAACCATTTCACATACAGCCTGTATTTTAGAGAAACTGAGCCATGCAGCTGCAGTAAGCAGTTGGTCCTTTTTTCTAACTTAAGTGCTTTGATTTAATTAATATGTTGCTAGCATAAACTCACTGATAGTTTATGAGCACACTTCCTAAATATGTAGTAATGAAGTCATTTTAAAAAGCTGATTTCATTTTAAAATACGACACCTCACAAACCAAAGTAGTCTGAAATTTTTGGCATATCCTCTTATATAAAATGCTAATCTGGAGACTGCACACGTCGTCTATAGCTATTGGCTAGAGAACGGTCATGTGCCAGCCTTCACTCGCCAATCAAGAGCCACCATATTACATTCATTCCTTCATGTTGGATTTTGTTTATTAACGACAACTAGATGCAGAAATTCATGCAAGGAGAGGAGTATTCAATATTTACGCTATTTTATCTGTATCAGTTATAAGACTAGGTAGACCATAACCTAAGATTTTTTTTGGCAGACGATAAGAAACAATGAAGTTTATTAAAAACTCAGAGAAACGTATGTAATCGCGAAATGTATCAGTTAAATAAATAACAGTTATCCATTTTCAAAATTATAGTCTCCATCATCTAAAGTAAAATGCATTTATTTATGTAAAATCCTAACCAAATACTCTTATAGTCTAACCAGAGTAAAGTATTCTTATAATGAAAGACATCATTAAAAATGACTTATTCCTTTTTCCTTATAAGCCTTTCCAGAACAAACGCTATATATGATACCCTTAGTTTTTGATACATGTGTTAGCTATGAAATGAGATTTAAGATTTTTTATTAGATTTAAATCATCAAGGATACAACTATTTACTGTATAAGTGATGTGACACACGCAATTCAGCAACAATATTATTGACACAATATAGCAGTAAGCAGAGATATTAGAAATTACTTACACAGTTTAATTCATATCAAATGCTATGAAATTAATACAGCCATTAAGCTTGCTTTTCGTAGCATTTTATTCTTTAAAAAATGTGTAATAATATTTCGGCTGAATAAACGTGGAACTACGAATACTTTTCAGTAACATGTTGCTAATGAAAGTAACATTTAAGAAACTTTAATTTCTCATAGTGTCCGCTATAACGTAACTGCATTGCCAGATAAAATGAAATAGTCTGTTGTAGAAGCAGCTACACAAACATACGAAAAGCAGGGGGACAAAAATTAATGTGAGGCAATTATATGTCACAAAGTTACAATTGGTATGTTCGTTTAAATTTACATATTGCTTTTTATTTATCTATGCAAAAATTCACATAAGGAGAAGGGTATTCTATGTTTACGTTATATTACCTTTATCAGTTTATAAGAAAAGAACTAGGTAAAAACGTAACCTAAAATTTTTTTGGCAGGAGAGAAGGAACAATGAAGTTTATTAAAAACTCAGAGAAAGTTTACGCAAAATGTATGAATCGTGGAATGTATCATTCAAATTTCCATCATTTAAAGTAAAGTAAATAATTGGAGATCGCAGTTCTGCCAGGAATTGCCATGGTAAAACGCAAGACTCCTCTAGAAATACTTTCCGAAGTACATTTAACTGTATTATGCCGGTCCAGGCTGTAATACGACCTAATTTCTGCTTGAAAATAATGGTACAGGCTGCATTATAATGGAATTACTGCTTGAAAATAATATGTCTTGTGATTGACTACAGCAGTATTATGATGTCATTACTGAATGTTATTTTGGCAGAATCGCGATCTCCAGTAGACCCGACCGTTATTCATTTTTCCTTACAAGCTTCTCCTGAATAAATTCCTACTACTACCATAGGTGATGCCTGTTGTTATTCATATGAGGGTAATAGAAGCTATGATTTTTGAACGTAATATTAGTGGAGAGTTTGGTTAAGTTGACCAGAATTGCAGCTGACACATTTTGTTACAGCATAATGAGTTTTACAAACCATTTAAACTGGTTTAATAATTGCCATGTTACTAAAGGTATTTATTAGTGCGAGTGAAAGTAGTTCCATATATATTGTGCTTAATTGTGCCTGGACCAGGAATAAAACTGATATTACATGGATAGCAAAAGTTTTCGGGATTCCTTTTTAATTCTTTTAATTTCTTTTTAATTTTATTCGTTCTGTACTTCCGTCATCATTAATTCAGTAGAAGTTACTACTGTAAGGCTATGTGAACTGCAAATGAAATATGTAGATCATTACAAAATCAAGACCATTAGCATTATGCTATAACAATTCTGTATAATTAACCAACTGCAAACAAACAAACTGCTAGAATATTGCATTCAAACTGTCATGTTTGATGGGCTCGAAGTTAGTAAATTGATAAGAAACTAACTCAATGTAGCAGAAGATACAATTGAAATTATTGAATTAGTCAAGTTTTGTTGTCAGTCCATCTGTCACAGGCATCTGAGTCTTCCACAAAATATGATTCAGAATCCAAATTTGCAATTTTTATTTGATTCATTGATAGAAAAATTATTTCATACCGGTATTTAAAATTTTACTTCTGGTAACTTTAAGTTTGTCTCCAATATTAACTTAATTGTAGCATATTTCAATAATTTTGTAGTTAGATGCAATAGTCTAGTGCGGTACAAGCCAGCTTACATGAGCTGCAGGCCTGGACAGGAACATGAAACTGAATCTGTAGTTACCTGAATCCTTCATACAAGGCCACAGAGCCAGCAGTTTTTACCGTGAAAGACACTGTTCGAAATGTTCTGGAACCTCCTAGGAAGACGTCTCCAAACAGCCAATTAAAACTCTGCATTTGCACCGTGTGATGCAAGCCAGCCCACCCCACTATGAAGCAACAGAACAGAGACATATTCTGTACGGGCTCTCTTTGAAGTACTGAAGATCATGCAGTAAATTTGCCACTCTTTGACCAAAGTAGTATTAGGAAAATTCACCACCATATCCACTCTTCGTAGGCACAAGGCGAAGCTCGTACCGAACCTCCCATTATTTTATTTAGCCATTTGGCTATCGCGAGGAAGCATAATTCGCTTTTGTGCATAGTTATGATGTACCAGTTAATTGTATCAGTCCACTTGTTGTTTTGCAGAGATCAGGAATAAACTTAAATGCCTGTCAATCTCATCTCTGAAGCTCATTTCAAATACCTCAAGTCATTAGTTAGAGTGATTTTAATTGTTTTCCAGCCCATACTCGCAGATGCCAACTGGAAGAACCATGCATTTGGGAGGCATTCAGATTTGGGTTTTCCATTGTTTCCCCCAAATCACTCTAGGTAGATGCCGGGATGCTTCCTTCAAAAAGGCAATGGCCGAATTCCTTCCCGTTCCTTATCCTCAGTCCCATCCCGCCTCTAGTGACCTTAGCCGTCGACGAGGCATAAAGCAATAAGTAAAAAAAAAAAAAATGGAAGAACTAAAAGTTGGAGGCAGAACGAATTCATGTGCAAAACCAGGTAAGTCGAAGGTAATACTTCGCCCAGCCTTTACCACACAACAATACCCCAGTAATAAATTAGATGACAGGGTGTGGCGTGCCTAATCATTGTTATTATTTTGGTGTCTTCTCCACTTAGCAGAGAAAACAACAATTTTCTCTCGCTATAGTAAATCTTCTGAGGAATAGTAAGCTACGAAGGGTTGGTGGTGTTAAGTGGAATAAGTACACAAGAAGCAGGAGCCAAAACTGATGTACCCAGTTAACGCAGCAGCGAGCAGGAAGCAGACGCTAGACGGCAGAGCGGTCGTGGTTCGGCTTGGCTGCAGTCGTCCAAGCAGACGGCGCAGAGTTTGAAAGCAGCGACGGCAGAACCACCAGAAAAGTAAGTACAGTGAGAGAAATCAGTGTATAAAAAGTGTCAATCATGCCACAAGGTGCATCACCGAGTGTAAAAAGTGTGCCGGAAGAGAGTGGTGTAAAAATTATGGTTACTGAGGCTCTCAAATTAATTCCAACCTCTTTCGACGGAAATAAAGAGTGAATTAAGTTCTTTCATCGAAAATGTGTCCACAGCATTTTCCCTAGTACCCAAGGAAGAACATTATGTATTACTTAAATTTGTAAAATCTAAAATAATACGCACTGCTCGCACAAAATTAATTGTGAGAGAGCAAACGAAAGATTGGCCATCAATAAGAGATATTTTGATTGAGAATTATGGCGAAAAGAGATCGCTAGATTTTTATGCTTATCAGCTGTTTTCCGCCAAGAAGAGAAACGAGGAATCAATTGCAGACTGGGCGTCAAAAATAGATAAATTGTCACATGATTTTCGGCAGGCTGCAACCCTTGAGATGGACGAACCAAATGTCAAGGGTAGTTTAGCTTTAATCGATAAGTTGAGTAAGGCTGCCTATTTACAGGGCTTGCAAAATGAACGTATTCAAACCATGGAGGAAGGAATATATGGAGACGAGATAACGCTAAATCCGTGAAACCTCGTGAAAAAACTGCGCTTGCACGGCGGCCATCGTAGGAGTACCAAAACATTGGTCTGTTTGCACTGTGTCAGCTGCTGAGAATATTTCATTTTCTAATATTCTAAAGTTTTCTATAATTACAAGTTGTGATGCATATGATTGCACAAACAGATGAGATAGGAAAAAACCTGGAATAGCGTTTCATAAGTAAGTCACATTGTAATTATCGTTCTTGAAGTATCTGACAGGCAACTGCAACAGTAGGGCCATTCGCTATAAATTTATTCATTGTTCTCAATAGGATCATATTGTTCGCAAATGTGTAGTGTATACAATTAGCATATGTTACTATTTGCACCTGAAAAGCTAGCCTTATTGTAGACAAGTGTTGAAAATTTAATTTAAGCGGGTCATGTTTACATCGCGACACAGTGAATATGGTATTCTGCATGCTTTACTCACGTTTAAGTTTACACTGAAAGTGCACGATGAAATTAATTGTGATAATTTGTGCTGTGCGAACTACTAAACATGATGAAATAAACTTTGTTGTCCGAAATGTAGTTCGCGATGCATTTCTTGTGTTTAGATGTGTCTACATAGTTTGATTTTATAGATGCAATATTAATGGAAATGTTGGCAGGTTGAAATGTGGTGTGTACCAGAAGAGAATAAACAATTTATTTATCATTAGTGTTAGCTTCTGATTTATGAATGCACTGATTTTTATAGCAAAATTATATAGGCCACTGACAGTACAATATCTTCTAAGCAAGCTCAGAAATTATGAGGTTTTTTGAAGTGTTAATTTTTTTAAAGTTCTAAACATTGACTTATGCTATTTCTAAAATTTCAGATATGACTTGTTTCTGTTTGTAAATACGTCTACAACTATATTTCTAGATTTTGAAATCTTTGTTATCAATTACTGAAATAGAATGTGAAAATATAACCTATTTGAACATCAACTAAAATTTAAGAATTGTAGAAATAAACAGTTTGTTATTTAAGTTAAAAAGAATTACCTGCTCATTAAGTTACGCCAGAATTCATCATCAAATATGGATATGGTGAAAGTTTTCTTCTGGTCCAGGCCGCATTTCAACCTAACCACGTCAATTTTAAGGTATAATATCTCGAGAACTAAGCGAGATATCAAAAAAAAAAATATATTCTTTACTTTCAGTTTCTCTCATTAAGAATTCGTCATCAAATTGTGGTGCCACGGTTATCGTTGAATCCCTCATAACCTAACAACCTCACTTTTGAGACAGTATATCTCGCGAACTAAGCGAGATATCGAAAAATTTTATTCTTTATTTTCGATTTGTATCGTCGTGTTACAAAGTATCTATCACCAAATTTGACTTTGGGGACACGTTTCATCTGAATTTCAACCAGAAACTCCACTCTTTTGAGATAGTATATATCTCGAGAACTAAGCACGATATCAAAAAATTTATTCTTCATTTTTGATGTGTCTCATCGAGTTACATAATAATCCATCATCAAATTGCGGTGCCACGGTTGTCTTATGATTCCCTTGAGGTTTTTGTTCCTATTTCACGTGTTTCCCCTGTCAAGCAATATGGCGGTCTCCCCTCCCCACTTCTCTCCACCCGGTTTCACCCCAGTATGTGGTGAAGGTCCCTTGCGTCGTCTCCATATATTCCTTCCTCCATGATTCAAACAGTAGTCAGAGCTCAGTGTTCAAAGATAAAACTTCCCAAGTCCATGGATTTATCTTTGAAAGAAGGATCAGCTATTCTGTTACATAAAGAGAAATCCTTACATCCGAGGGCTGAAATGAAGCCAGTGCATTATAGGAATAATAGTATTTCCTTTAAGAAATGTAATTTATGTGGGAGAATTGGGCACATAGAATTGTTCAACGACTTGTCAGTTGTGCCAACGAATTGGACAAAATGACAGAAATTGTATAAATACGCCAACTTTCAGAGGGGTCCATTATATCACTTGTAGTTATTGCCATAATGCCGGACATTCCATATCCGATTGTCGGATCAAGAAAACAGGTGTTCCAAATGTCGAAAAGTAGGACATTTCCCATCAAAATGCAGAAGCAAATTCAATAACAAACCATATGAAAACAAACGAAATTATGGGCGAGTCTGTACTGTAGGTTGTCGATATCTAAATGATATTAAATTTTCGTGCCCAGATACCAAAAGTAGTGCAATTAGGTTCCTCTTGAACAGTGGGTCACAAATCAGCTTAGTCAGCAAATCATGAAGAACAATGATGGGGTCAATCAAATTAAAGGTATTGCCACCCAACTTATGAGCACATACGGTACGGTGAAATTGAAACTGTATTTGAGGGATAACATTTTCATTACTCATAATTTTCACATAGTTTCTGGAACCGTTGACATAACCAAGCACGGGTTAATTGGTCGTGATTTTCTAATACAACATAGAGCTGTCATAAATTATAGAACCAAGGCAGTTTATCTAAGATGTCATTTTGTGCCAATGTCTATGAAAGCCGAAGGTGATAACACAGAAACTAAGTGAACAAGAGTATTACACACCAAAACTCAACACACCTGTTTTCATGGCAACCAGAAGTACCAAACAGGGAAGTGTCTTTTCAGAAATCAACAGGGTAGGAACCAAGGACCTCAGTAGAATAAACAGCATTATGGGGCAGGCTGATACTTGCATAAGGGTCATCCACAACAGCCAAACACAAGGGGGTACATGGGAGTGGAAGAGACAGTACACATTTCAGTTACTCAACAGCGCGGCCCAGTGTTTAATCGGAGAAACAGTAAAGCCGACGGAGAAGCACTAACTAACCAAGAGTCAGATAGCCCCCAGAAATATTTTACAACCAAGCTGAACGAATCAACATAAGGTACAGAAGACAATTTGATTAAATTTGATCCGAGAGAAGAAAGGGTATTACGCATTAAGGTGCAGGGATACCAAAACACAGAGGCATTGATCAGTAAACAAGAATTAATAAAAAAAAAGGTTCTCATGTACCAGAATCTCTCGTTCCAGTCAGAAATGGAGAATGCATTCTTCCAATTCTAAATACACGAGCGGAAGAGGTTGAATTTTTCTATGCTCCTTTACAAGCACAGCCAAGGCCTAATCTGTAAAACGCGTCACATTTGCGCGCAACTATTAAAAAAGTGGATCAGGTTTCAACACGCACACCTCCAGCGCGACCACGTGTTATTCTTTTAAAGGACAACTTGAGGCTAAACCACCTGAATACAGAAAAGGAAGAAGTCGTTTATGAATTATGCTTGCTGTATAACGATATTTTCGTCCTCCCTGGGGCTAAATTAACACACACAGATACTGTGAAACACGAAATTAAATTGTAATCGTAGGCTTCCGCGGCCAGAGTCAGTTGATTCTTGGCTGTCCGGGTGGCGCCGCGTCATGTTCCTTGAAACCGACCCTTATTCCGGGGTCTTCTTCCAGGGCAGAAGTGTGTCTTCGGTAAGTGAGTGGTCTTGATTTATAGCCGAGGCCCGCGTCCGTCTAGATGGTTCGATTTTCCCAGCCAATCGAAGGTCCGAGCCGTCACGTGCTTCGTTGGTCTGGTGGGAGGAGACACGTGACATGCTCTGTCCGCGCCAGCGAGAGCCAGGCGTGTAATTTAAGCCCGTTGTCTTCGTTAATATTGTTTGGGCGCTTAGCAATTTCTAACGCCTCCTTTACCCTCCTTGGCCACCATTTATCCTCGCGCACTATAAGTTTTGGAGTTCTATAGAAGGTATAACTTCAAAAAGGCAAATTGGTCATAATTCTCAGAACTGTTGGGTGCTGAAGTACTTTCTATAGAACCAACACCAGAATACTATGACATCTTCACCATCACTGTCAATAAATGAATCACAATTTCTACTCCTCGCGATAGTCAGATTTCTTACATTCCCACTCTACTCATGGAATTTAGGAATTTATTTAAGAAGATTCTTTTGGCAATGCAATGGTGGAAGCAGGAAACAAACTTATTTCCTCTATAAATAATAAAGGAAATGGAAATTAACTCATCACATACCAAAGTTGACATCTGCGACGAGAGAAAACATGTAAGTTGGACACACAAATACAATATTTCTGTATTAACCGTCTTCATGTAGTAGAAAAATGAGCCATTTGGTTCCGGATCTGTGTGCACACTGAATGTTACCCCATTCTTGGCTCGTTCTTCGACCAAATGAATAGGGTTAATACCGAAATATTGTATTTGTGTGTCCGCCTCGTGTATTTTCTCTCATCGCAGCCGTCATATCTGATATGTGATGGGTTAATTTCTCTTTCCTTTATTATTTACTAGCTGACCCGGCAATGCTTCACTATTGCTGGACTTGAGTAGGCACATAGATTAAATGAAAAAATATTTACAATTAAATTTTAAACTGCAGTTTCATTCATTTTCAGTTGGAAAGGGTGAGAGGGGATGCGCTTTGGAAAACATATGCAGGCAGTATTTTTCTGTTTGTTTCAAAGTATAAGTGTGCAAATTCCCATTGAAATCATATGAAATATGTGGTTTTGTCTAAATTATGGGGAGGAGGGGTGGGTTTTTAATTTTTTTGACAGGAACCATTTTCGACATCCCCTCGACAATTCACCATAGCTTCGCCGTAATCGGACGAACGGTTTGCGGGTTTGTTTAAATTATGGGGTGTTATGGGGAAGAGGGGGTAATTAAGGTGTTGGAAAGAGATGAGAGGGATTGGGTTTTTGTGAAATTAATGTGTACAGTATTTCTCTCTCTTTTTTAAACTATAAGTGTACAAATTTTTATCTAAATCGGATAAAAATTGTGGTTTGCCTAAATTATGGGGTAAAAAGGGGGAGAGGGGATGAATATTCGGAAACCAAACGTAGGCAGTATTTTTCTGTTTGTTTTAAAGTATAAGTGTACAAATTCTTATCTAAATCGGATAAAAAATGTGGTTTGCCTAAATTATGGGGTAAAAAGGGGGAGAGGGGATGAATATTCGGAAACCAAACGTAGGCAGTATTTTTCTGTTTGTTTCAAAGTATAAGTGTACAAATTCTTATCTAAATCGGATAAAAAATGTGGTTTGCTTTAATTATGGGGTCAAAACGTAATGGGGGTGGAAAGGGGGAGAGGGGATGAATATTCGGAAACCATATGTTGGCAGTATTTTTCTGTTTGTTGTAAAGTATAAGTGTGCAAATTCTTATCTAAATCGGATAAAAAATGTGGTACATATTGCCTAAATTATGGAGTGAAAAAATTATGGGGGTGGAAGGGGGAGAGGGGATTAATATTCGTAAACCGTATGTAGGCAGTATTTTTATGTTTGTTTTATAGTATGAGTGTACAAATTCATATCTAAATCGGATAAAAAATGTGGTTTTGCCTAAATTATGGGGTGTTATGGGGAATAGGGGGTGACATTTTGGAATTTTTTTTTTCATAGGAACCTTCGCAGACGCACACTCGAAAACTCTCCAAAGTTTCATTGCAATCTGATAAATGGTATAGGAATGCATAGAAGACGAACAAACAAACATTGATTTTTATACATAAGACTAGCTGGTACCCACGACTTCGTTCGTGATTGTAAAGAATTCATATTGACAGCTGTAGACGTCTAACCACCATAGTGCACAAATACCAGTCTTCTGCGCTATGTAGTTCCGGTAGCAAAGTAAAATTTACGGATACACGCAAGTCTTTGGATGAAATACGAAAATATTCATGATCGACCAATTTCAAACGCCATATCTCACACATTCCCACAGTTACCGAATTTCGGCCAACGTGCACTACAACAGACACGATTCTACTACCACACATAAACACCAATGCTCTATGCTATGTAGTCGTGGCAGAAAAGTGAAATCTGCGGAGACACATGCCTTTCGTCGAAATACGAAAATATCCTTGGTCGGCCACTTACAACCACCATATCTCCCACATAACGACAGTTTCTGAAATTCGGCCACTGTTGTGATCGAAAGGTGACTCTGTGTTACTACCACACACAAACACCAGAGATCTGTGATCTATAGTTTTTGCTGAAAAGTGATACACCATGACACTTTTGTCTTTGGCAGAAGTATGAAATTGCCACAGGTCGACCACTTTCAACCCCCATTTCTCCCACACCCCCATAGCTACCGACATCTAACAACCATAGTGCACTACATGAGGTACGATTCTACTACCAAACACAAACACCAATGCTCTAAGCTATGTAGTTGTGGCAGAAAAGTGACTAATGCGGAGACAGTCGAAATACGAAAATATCCTTGGTCGGCCACTTACAACCACCATATCTACCACAGTACCACAGATTCTGAAATTCGGCCGCTGTTGTGATCGAAAGGTGACTCTGTGCTACTACTACACACAAACGCCAGTTATCTGTCATCTGTAGTTTTCGCTGAAAAGTGATAGACCATGACACTTTTGTCTTTGGCAGAAGTATGAAATTGCCACAGGTCGACCACTTTCAACCCCCATTTCTCCCACACCCCCATAGCTACCGACATCTAACAACCATAGTGCACGACAGGAAAGACGATTTTTTGTCGAAATATGATAACTCCCTGCACTGACCAACTTTAATCATTATATCTCCCACATCCCCACAGCTATCGGCATTCGGCCAACGTTGTGCACGACAGGAAACTCCATGCTACTTCCACCCACAAACATCGGTGATCTGTGCTAGGTAGTGGTGGCTGAAAAGTGAAGTATAGGAAAAAACACGTCAATTTTTATATATATATATAAGATATCACCCAGAAGCCGTTTCCATTTTGCTTAGTTTTATTTCCATGGGAGAGACAAAGGGGAATCAATGGATTAAAATAGTTGAAGGCTTAGATTTTGCAAGAGACAGCCGTAGATCATGGAGAATTCTGAAGCGTCTAAAACTGATCCAAATAAGACCACTATGCATATAATATCATTGGCAACCAAATAGCGCACTAGCTATAGCTAACACTCAACAGGAAAGCTAGTCACAAATCTAAAATGCTCAAACTGTGAAAAGAAGACCAAGAGGAGAGTAACCACCTCACAACACCATTCCGCATGGAAGAATTAGAAATGGCTATAAAATACAGTATCAGCTGGTAAGAATGATATTAGGACTGATCAAATTAAGCACGTTGTCCTAACAACAAAGAAATGGTTCCCTCTGCTCTTTAACAACTGTGTGAGCAAATGTCAAATTCCAAAGATATGGCACAAGAACCAAATGTTTGCCTTGTTTAAACCATGGAGAAAGGAGTATATGGAGACGTAATAACGCTAAATCTGTGAAACCTCATATTAAAACTCGTCTCCTACTGCGCATGCGCGGTGGCCACTGGCGGCCATAGGAATCACCCCAAAACATTGGGCTGTTTACACTGTGTATGGAGGTGTGAACATTTCATTTTCTAATATTTCGAAGTTTTTTATAATGCCAAGTTGTGTTGCGTACGGTTGCACAAACAGACAAGATAGGAAACAACTTGGAATAACGTTTCGTAACTAAATCACATTGTAATTATTGTTCTCGAAGTGTTTGATAGATAACTGCAAGATTAGAGCCTATCGTTATAAATTTATTCATTGCTCTCAATTGAATATCATTCTCAAATGTTTGTTGGTATAGTGTAGACTATCAGCATATGTTAATACTTTGCAACTTTTAGCTAGCCTCATTTTAAACAAATATCGAAAGTCTAATCTAAACGAGTCAAGTTTATATCGCGATACAGTGAATGTGCATGCTTTTGTCCAGTTTCAGTTTACCCTGAAAGTGTACGATGAAATTAATTGTGATAATTTGTGCTGTGTGAACTACTAAACTCGATGAACCAAACGTAGTTGTTACCCGAACTGTAGTTCGCGATGTATTTCATATGTTTAGATCTGTCCAGATAGTTCGATTTTGTAGCGGCAATATTAATGGAAATGTGGGTAGGTTGAAATGTGTGTACCAGAAGGGTACAAACAATTTATTTATTATTAGTTGTTACTAATTTCATGAGCACCATGTTAGTAACACAATGTGTATCGCGATGTAAACTTCTACCATCTAAGCTTCTGACTTTTGATGCAGTAAATGTACTGATGTTGCTAGCAAAGTTACATAGGCCACTAACAGTATCTTCTGAGTAAGCTCAGAAGCTATGAGTTCTTTTAAAGAGTTCAATTTTTTTTTTAATGTTCTAATTGACTTAATCTAACTGAACCACTCCAATTTGGAGACAGCATGTCTTGAGAACTAAACGAGATATCGAAAAATTTTATTCTTTACTTTCAGTTTCTCTCGTCGTGTTACATAAGAATCTATTATCAAATTTAACTTTGGAGATAGTTTTCTTATGAAGTTCAATCTAAAACACCTCACTTTTGAGACTATATGTCGAGAACTAAGCGAGTTTTCGAAAAATTTTATTCTTTATTTTCGATTTGTCTCGTCGTGTTACATGAAAATCTAACACCAAATATGACCTGGGTGAAACATGTTTCTTCCGAATTTCAACCCAAAACACCTCCTCACTCTTGACAGTATATCTCGAGAACTAAGCAGGATATCAAAAAAATGTATTCTTCATTTTTGGTGTGTCTCGTCGAGTCACATAATAATCCATCATCAAATTTTGGTGCCACGTTCGTTGTACGATTCCATTGAGGTTTTTGTGCTTATTCCCCGTATTTCTACGGCCAACCAATATGGCGACCTCCCCCCCCCCCCTTCTCTCTGCCCGGTTTCACTCCAATGCGTGGTCTCCATATATTCCTTCCTCCATGGTTTAAACCTGACAAAGAAGGAAAAAATCCCAAGAACTTTGCAATTCTTTCACCTATAAAAACTGCTTGCAAGAATTATCTTAAACTTGCTCTTTCCTGTTGTTGATCCCTTGCTTATTCCTGAACAAGCTGGATTCTACCTGGATAAAACCTAAACAGGACAACTACTAAACCTCACTCAGTTTATAGAAGACTAGCCCCAAAGCCCGTCGAAAATGACGGGATTAACGGAGTGTTACGGTAATTTATTTCTTTGCAGTTACTTAACTAAATAGAATTTTTATAAAATAAAGCTCATTGTTATTTATCGTCCCTTGTGCTGTAAAAAAAGCTTCAGTTGTCATCTTGGTCCAGGATACATTTCGACCTTACCCCAACTCCGCTAAAATTGCCGCTAGAAAAGCAAATTTGCAATCACAAGCGAATTAATACATCCCCTGTATCGCATGTCATTGTCACCATGCATGGCGATATAAACTTGATCCCAAATCTTCACAGGTTCTTACACCTTTCTATCTTATTGCCTGTGATAAATATCGATGTTTTAACGACTGACACAGGTTACATCATGGAGCAAAGAAAAGAGAGGAGACCAGGTAAGGGACCTTCTCCATACAACGAAGTGAAGCCGAAAGGAGAGCGGTGGGGAGGGAAGGTCGCCATATTGGTGGAGCCAAGAAATACAGGGAATGTACTGTATATGGAACGGAAGAATTTCTTCGTTTCTAACCTTCACATTACTAGAAATGAAGTCTTATGGGGTCACATTTATGAATACCCTAATTAATATAACCTACAAATATTAGAATTTAAGAAAAACAAGCTGGTAAATAATTTATGATAGAACTTTATTTCTCCCTACAGTCGCCCAAAAAAAAAAAAAAAAAAAAAAAAAACAACTGAGGGTCATATTGCTATTTTGGAAACATTGAATAAATCCCCAGGACTCTTAAGGACTGATAAAAAATTAACATGTTCTAGACAGTTAATTGTAAATGTATGTTCTGATGGGAACTTACCGTGTGAACGACAGTGGTAGGTGAACGGTTTACGTTCTGATCTCGCATTCTGGAATATATATATATAACCTATATAAAATAGAGGTGTGTTTTCATATATTTCACGTTTCAGCCACCACTACCAAGTACAGATCACTGGTCTTTGTGTGTGGAAGTAGCATGGAGTTTCCTGTCGTGCACAACGTTGGCCGAAAGTCGCTAGCTGTGGGGATGTGGGAGACATGATGATTAAAGTTGGCCAATGCAGGACGTTTTCATATTTCAACAAAAAATTTGTGTCCTCTTATACTTCTCTTTCCTGCCACAACTACATAGCATAGACCATTGGTGTTTGTGTGTGGTAGTAGAATCGTGTCTCCTATCGTGCACTATGGTTGTTAGATGTATGTAGCTATGGGGGTGAGGGAGATATGGGGGTTGAAAGTGGTCGACCTGTGGCAATTTCATATTTCTTCCAAAGACGCATGTGTCATGGTGTATCACTTTTCAGCGAAAACTACAGATGACAGATAACTGGCGTTTGTGTGTAGTAGTAGCACAGAGTCACCCATCGATCACAACGTTGGCCGAATTTCGGTAACTGTGGAGGTGTGGGAGATATGGTGGTTGTAAGTAGTAGACCAAGGATATTTTCGTATTTCATCCAAAGACATGTGTGTCCGTAAATTTTACTTTGCTGCCTGAACTACATAGCGCAAATGTGTGGTAATAGCATCGCGTCTCCCATCGTGCACTATGGTTGTTAGATGTCGGTAGCTGTCAATACAAATTCTTTACAAACACGAACGAGTCGTGGGTACCAGCTAGTATCTTATATTTCCACATTCCATTTCAGTAATTTTAATCCTTTCAAAATCTTTGATGGGAAAGATTACAAAATCAAGAAAAATAGGTCTAGCTCTATTTAAAAACAGAATCAAATCCTATAAGAAACTGTATTTGACTACTTCTTGAAAATGGTTTTTGAATTGTTTATTGGTACACCTTATTCATAGAGTGAAGAGATTTTTTGACGAAAGTGCCTTATTTTGCGTACAATTCAAAGTCAAAATTTAAAGAATTAAAAGCCCGCCAAAACGCCCCTTTGCTGCCTGGCGCGTGTAACGACAGTCGTGATGTCACACGTCTGTAAAAGCTGCTGCTGCGAATGGAGCGTTTCATTTTACCCAGGTTTTCAACTATTTTTATTGTTTGTTGCTGGTAATTTCTTGTTATTAATGAAAGTTCGTTTTGAATATAAAATCGAAAACAATTTGTAAAAGCTTACAGCGGAAAAATATTGAAAGTAGACGCCTTATTTGTGGGGCTAGCTATAGAAACAACCACTGAGTTTTATTCTGTGGAGCTTAAAAATGTAATAATTTCAATTTGATAATGCGACAAAGTCACTTACGATTTTCTGTGAAGCTTATTTACACCGCAGTTTCGTAGAGTTAAATGTAATACATTGTTTAAGGCGAGAATTATAAGGGTTAGGGTCCTAAGGTTCGATCCTCGCTCCGGAATTTGTTTTCTTTGGCTACTAGTTACTGTTGGTTGCATCGCATAATCATTTTTTCTCGAAAATCCACCAAAACATCAATTTAATTTTTATTTTTTCTGAAGGCTTCGCAACTTTTTGGATAGTAGGCGAATTACAACCATTTGAAACAACCAAAGAAGATTTCAAAAAGGAAATTGGACGTTACTTGCACACCGAGAAACAGTTTTTTTTTTTTAAATTACTTGCACATTAAAAGTAAATGCCGCCTAATAGACGCATTTATGTCAGGAAGGTAACCTGCAGTTGTCCAACGAAAAGGACACAAAGCTTTCCGAAGTATTGCAAGATTAGCATGAAATTTCTACAATTGATGTCTCTTCTAAAATAAATTCCATTATTCACCGCCGTGCACCTGTATTTTTTGCATGATATTCTATCTCCTGTAAGTTTAAAAACTAAAAGTTTTGATTTATGGTAGAAATTTGTTTCAAACGCTTGCATGACGCTTAGCAACTATTATGTATTCTTCGAATAATAACATGGTAGTGCAAAAAACGGCAAACAAAAACGGAAAAAATGCACGCAAAAAAAATTATCCCTACCTAGGTTCGAACGTAGGACGTTCTGAATTCCATTACCACTCTTCAATCATGCAGCTACCCGAACACTACTTCTTAATTGCTTCTCTTTATGTTAATGGTAAACACTTCACAGTTTTTTCGTGTGAGTTGAAGTGAAACGAGGAAGATTAATGAATAAACAAACAAATTCAGTTTTAATGACAAAAAAATATCATTTATCTATAATCTTTAATCTGCAGTTAAGAAAAATGGTCCACAACATCCAATTGTTCCGAGCGTGGTGAGTGAGCGGTTAACGCTCTGGCCTCGCAAACGGGAGGACGCCGCACAGAGTGATATTTTCTAAATCTAGAGGGACAAAAGTCAGTTTTGATAATAGTCTACGTAAGCAAAATACATAAGTTATTTATATTCAAACCATATTACTAGGAACAAAGGTTTATTTTCCACGAATTCGGGCATAACAATAGAAAAAAATAGATTGAACAATGGGCTTCTTGTGATCCACCGATCAAGCGCTCCAGTTGGCCGCGTCCTTCCACTGAGCTTGGTCGATGATTACGCTGTTTCTGCATGTTAGTACTTTAGTAGTGATTTGTGTGTGCTATTACTTTTGGCGAGCCTCAAGGTAAGTTTACGCATGATTATTTCGTGATAAATTAGCATCATGAAAACAGAGCGAGATTATTTTTAATTAAAAAAAAACTACTGAGCCAATTTCATGTTGAGTTTTAGTTCATTATACCAAACTATACAGATCTCTTACTATATTTATTTGAAAGAGCTGCTTATTAGCTACAAGAAATACCTTCATTTGTTTGCGCATGTTTGCGACACCCATACAACTTTTCTTTATTTTTAGCATGACTGCACAAATTTCGCGTACAGAATTTTTCGACTTATGGGGTACTAACGCAAAACAATCAGTCTCTAACTTTCAATTTAAGTATAAATGAGTCTCAAATTGAAGCTGTTACATTTTTAAGCTCAGCAGGATAAAATTCAGGATTTTTTTTCTATAGGCTTTTACATATTGATCTAGATTTTGTATTAAAAATGAAATTTTACTAATAACAAGAAATGACCAGCAACAAACAATAAAAATAGTTGAAAACTTGGATAATAGGAAACGCTCCATTCCCAGCAGTAGCTTTTACAGTTTCACAGCTTCACAGTTTTAGCGACACTTTGTATCCTCTCTTTTCCTGCCTCCATGGCTTCCATCGGTTGAAATAATGACCCCAGTGAAAACAATGGGTGCTAAAAAATAAATCTTAACAACTTACGCTATACCACGTAATATTTAATTGTGGTTTAGGCCACATAGATCACGATCAATTCGGAACTTCTTTCATTCAAAGCATGTAATGTTGTCAGTAAAAAAAACCTGATAATTAATATCCCATTTTAAACGAAATAGATACTTTTCTTTAAGTGTTCTGACATTTCTTAGCAATTGCTTCACTAATTAGAACTGTTATAAAATAAAATTCAATGTAATTCCTCATGCCTTGCGCTGTAACAAAAAGTTCCCGTTTCCATCCGGGTCCAGGTTACATTTAAACCTAACACATACAACTCTAAACTTGCTGCAGAAAAACAATACTTCAATCTTACGTATATTATTACATGCACTGTATCGCATTTTAGTGGCAATAATGTATCACTTTATAAATTTGGGCTGTAGCGTAATCACTGGGACTCAAAAAGTGCCAGAATGCGAGTGACTGGGAGAAGCTACAGTATATAGCGAAGTATAATGATCTTGCACACGTTCTTTGAATAATGTTATTTGGGAATATGTTGCTGTCACAGCCATGAAAAATATAAATGTGGAACAAAAAAAAAAAAAAAAACTGCAACATCTTTGAACTGTCGTACATCTATTCAACTGAAGTAAAATGAATACTTTGATATTTTACAAGTTACAAAACATTCATTTTTGTTGGTTCATATATTCATTGACACTATACAATCTATTGACTAATAACAATTTTTTCAGCTTATATTTAAAATTATGTAAACTTGATATTTATTTTATGTCTTCAGGAAGAAATTTGTACAGAATTTTCGGTTGGTAGAGTACCCTATTTTGGTATAGAGATTTTTTGTGCCACTCTATATGAAAATCATCCCTATTCCGTGTTTCATATTTATATATTCCTGATGTGATTTCAGGAAGCAGATACACTCAAATAAATATATAGATGATAGAGTCATTTTATCTCTTTAAAAATTTCCCTGCTGAATTCTCTACATTTTATACCATTCATAATTTTTTTTGAAGTATGAATGCTTGTTTCGCATGTGTTGAATTTCCCCCCAAAATTATAACATATCTTAATAAGCTATGCATATATGAGTAATAGGCACACAACATTGTTTCCAAAGAGCAGCACTCTTTAAGCATTCTTAAAATAAAACATTTGCTTAACTTCTTATTCAGTGAATCAATATGCTTATCCCACCTTAAATGTTCATTTAACCATATTCCTAAAAAATTTGTATTATGTATTTGTTTTATATAGGCATCTCCTATGTTCACCAAATTATTACTTTTATTTTTGTTCATTATATGTCTGAAACTAATCCATACTGTCTTTTCATTATTCACAGTCAAGCAATTATCTTGGAACCACTTTTCCACTTCTTTCGTTGTTGCTGTAGTTTTCTGTTGTAGGTCAACTTCATCCTGCCCTTTTATAAAAATATTAGTTTCGTCTGTAAACTATACTTCATCAGCTGTTAATAAATGATTTGGTAAATCATTAATAAAAGATCATGTCTAATAAGGTCAAAGGCCTTGGAAAGGTCTAAACATTTATTTCACATTTATCCACTGCAATGAGAACTGTGTTCAGAAATTGTAAATGGCAGTTTCCTAACCCATGTTGTGAATCACTTAGTATTTTGTTTCTAGTGAGAAAATCATTGAGTCTAGCATACATTACTCTTTCAATTATTTTTGAAAAGCCGGGTAGCAGAAACATAGCTCTATAGTTCTTTACATTATATTTGTCATCTTTTTTGTAAAGTGGTGTTACTGTTGAATATTTTAGTTCTGTTGGGAATATTCCTGCACTAAAGGAATCATTAATGATATCTGTAAGGTGGGAAACAATGTATTTTGTGCTGTGTTTAATGATTTTTGTCTGGTATCCCATCAATACAGCAGGACATTTTATTTTCTTAATTTAGAAATCATGGATGCTGGCAGGATTACTTTAAGGGATGTGCATTTGTTTGTTTGTTTTTATTTTTTTATTTTTTTATTTTTTTTTTATTTTTTAAATATACATTATATACAACAATTATTACTTATTAACTAAATATACTGAATTTATTGACAAGGTGTTGAACAAATTTGGACAACAACCTAGGTGCCTTATGTTATTTTTCAAACAGTGAATTTAATAATAAAATTTTTGTTTCTTAATCTTTTTCTGTGTATTTTCCTTTCATAGCAGCGGGGTGCAAGTGCACTCCCCTTCAAAGCACCCATGTTAGAAATAGCAATTCCTACTTCTGTTATAGTAACTGGATGTAAAAACATAGTCTTTTCATTCATGGGGACATTTATATTACCATTTCTACTGCACATCATGTTGGTGAAATTGTTTGCTGTTTGTGTAGTGTTCACTGAAAATGTCTGCAATCTTTTTTGGGTCCTGAATAATTTTCCCTTCACTTTTTATAACATATATGAATTATTTTTATGCTTTAAAATTGCCTGTGCTTTTATTTACAATTGTCCAAATGGTTTTAATTTTATTCGAACTTTTGGAAATATATGTATCATTTGTCTGCTTTTTTTGTTGCTAATTTTACTTTTCTGAAAAATTTTCTACAGCAATTTACATATGATTTAACATTTTTATCGTGTTTAGTTGATTTATTTAGAATTCTAAGATTTTCTGCAGATTTTTTAATTCCCTGGGTGATCCACGTGATTGGTTTGCTTGTGATTCTAACTCTTTTTTTAATGGGAATGCAACTTCATAACAATACTTATATTTAGATATAAAACAGTTGAACTTATCATCTATACTATTATGCATCCCCCGACCCAGCATGTAGTTGAAAGTCACAATACTATCACCATTCAAGGACCTCCTCTGCATATACTTTTCACCAAACCTGCAAGTTTTGGTGGACATGTTCTTTACGGATAATTTAATAGATCAGAGAAACCCATATCTATGTTGTGATGTCATAGTTACATATTTCATTGTTGGTAAATATTTGGTCGATTGCAGATTCACTCCAGTTCCCATACCTCGTGGCATCATACACAGTTGTATAAATATTATAAGACACAAGCAAATTTATAAGTAGTTGTTTTCTAACACAATTACCATTAAAATTTAATTTAATTTAATTTAATTGCAATGGAGCACATGCTCCGGTGGCAATTTCCCTACACCCCCATCTTCCCCTTATCTTGCACCCATCTATATTTGCCCTCTACAAATTTTATCTTTAAATTCTTTCAACATTTTCGGTAAATTATTCATCATTTCTCTTGGTAACTCATTCCAATCCCTGACACCCTTACCTAAAAAAGAGAATCTTCCCACACCCTTCTGCCTGAAATCGAGTGCCAGCTTGTGGTCATGGTCATCTTTTCCCTTCCATGAACTACTTTTCATACCTACTGCAATATCTTTCCATGCCTCATCGCCAGTATATGCCCTGTACACTCCCATGACCCTTCTCATCCTCCGCCTGTCTTGCAATGAATCCCATTCCAGCTCCTTTATCATATCCGTCACAGATTGCATTCTGCGATAATTTCCAGAAACAAATCTAGCAGCCCTTTTTTGCACCCTCTCTAACTCCTGTATTTGATACGTAAAATGAGGGTCCCATACTACACCACCATATTCGAGCAATGGTCTGACCAAAGTTTTGTAACCCAATTCCTTTACTTCTCTCGTGCATCCCCTCATCACTCTCTCCAACAAGTGCAGAATTTTGAAACCATTTCCTACCACCTGTCCAATGTGACCTGCCCAGTTAAGCTTGTTATCAAATGTAATGCCAAGATATTTACATTTCAAGTCTTCAGTAAGCAATTCTTTCCCCACCTTATATTCATAATTAACCTTCTGTTTTTTATTTGTGTATCTAATAAGCTGACTCTTCTTTGCATTTATCTTCATCCCATGTTTACAAACCCAACTAGATATCCTGTCCAGATCACCCTGCAACTGTTAACAATCCTCTATCGTTTTGATTCTTTTAAATAGCATTATGTCATCTGCAAACAATCTAATTTCACATAGTAAACAATCAACACAATTATTCATTAGAATAATGAATAGCAATGGTCCCAATACGCTACCCTGTGGCACACCCACTTTTACTTCCACTTCTTTTGAGAATGCATTTCCTACCCTAACTTTCTGTTTTCTGCCTTTTAAAAATTCTTCTACCCAGCAAATCACTTTCTCATCTACTCCAATGGTTTTTACCTTATTTACTACCATTTTATGGCTTACTCTGTCAAAGGCCTTTGACAGATCTAGTGCTACACTATCAACTTGGCCTCCCTTGTCCATTTCATCCGAAAAATCCTGCACATATCCCACCAACTGAGATTCGCATGAATATCCTTGCCTGAACCCATGTTGCCTGCTTGTAAACCACTTATGTTCCTCACATATATTTCTGATGTGGTTGCATATCAATCTTTCCATTAATTTACCTACCGCTGATGTCAAACTGATTGGCCTGTAATTTTCAACTCTATTTCTCACCCCTCCTTTATGTACCGGTACTACTATTGCACTTTTCCAGTCCTGTGGTAAGCAGCAAGTATCCAGACTCAATTTAAATAATATTTCTAGATAAGGTACAATGTCACATCCGGCTATCTTTAAGATATCTGTAGTAATATTATCTTCACCAGCCCCTTTATGTTTTTTCAGCTTTCTTATTTCCTTCACGATTTCCTCAGGATGAATATCAAATTTTTTACTATCATGATTTCTAATTGTGTTGTTAAGCTCGTTCTCCGAATTAGCCCCTCCTGTTTCTGATTCATTGTCCCCAATGCTTTAACTGAACCAGTTACTTAAAATCTCTGCCTTTTTCAAATCATCAGTAACTTCTTCTCCATCCTTATCTATAAGTGTCTCTACCCTCCCTTCCCCTTAGTTTCCTGATATAGCCATAGAAATTTCTAGATGCTTCAGTCAATGGTCCTCCTGCACTGACAAGACTCTTCATAAACCCATCTCTAGCCACTTTCTTAGCTGTTATTAAGTCCTTGTTTAGTTGTTTTAAATATTCGCTACTACCCTGCTGTCTCTTAACTCTGTTATGTTCTTTTCTTACCAACCTCTTTAATCTCCTCACTTCCCTATTATAGTAGGGGAGACCGGGGCAAGTTGACGAGCGGGGCAAGATGAAGAATGATTTAATTTAAATTCCCGCTTCTATATAGCAGCACTGTATGTATACTACTAGCTCTCTACATGAATAGGAACTAAAATATAGTGCACTGACGCCGCTCGTGCCATATTGTTCCTCGCTATACGCTCATTGAGAATTCTCTGTGACGTGATGTAATTTTCTACATTTCTGAATTAAGACTTCGCAGACTAACAGGTAAGATATTGTTTTATACTTTGTCATACATGAGTAACTTAAACAATGTGCTTTCATAAGGGCTGTGTATTTGTATCTCATTATTTTTTAAACTGCCGCAATAATGGAAAGTTTCTAACATTGTCGTTCGGGGCAAGTTGACTGGGGTAAGTTGACAACCTCGTCATCTGGTCCCACATGACTTTCGATGTGTCTGTTTCAGGCTTTGAGAGCCTTTTTTTGTGTTTCGTGTAAGAGTCTTGAGTTTCATGACTCACATAGTTTCTGTTAAAATTTGGAAGGGCGCTACTTTCCTTATTCATGACACATTATGATCCAGATATGGTGAGAACTTATAAAATGAAGTCCTCCAGAGGCGAGTGGGACCGAAATGCTTTGGCTGTTGCAAATATTGATGTCAAAGGAGTAAAAAAGTCCTGCTTGGATGCAGCGAACTTTTACAATGTCCCTGAAGCAACACTACCTCGCCATTTGAAGAAAAGAGATGACGTAAGAATTGAATGTTTGTTTCATACGCACAGGCTCGGGATGCAAGAAATTAAAGTTTTACTAAGAAACTGTCGTTTACCTCTTCTGAATTAAAGAAAAAATCCCGAGTTGCGACAACATCAAGAAATGCTTCCGAAGAAAGTTTAGTTCAGTGACCTGGATGTGATGAGATCTATGCAGACTCTCCTTCAGAAGACTGGATACAGTGTAGCATGTGCTTTAAATGGTGGCACGAAGACTGTTCAAACTGTGATGGAGGAAAATTTGTATGTGACTTCTGTTAATGTTTGCACATCAATGTATACATATTAATGTATAACAATAAAAATGTATTACAGTTTCATTAAGTGTCATCTTGCCCCGTGGTTAAAGTCATCTTGCCCCAGTCCTGGGGCAAGATGACAGTTTTCCATTACTTTCTAAAATTAATTAAAAAAACTTTGATAATATGAAAATAAAGTTATATAATTACGAACAATTCAATTAAAGACCAGACTAATAATATTTGCAATGAAATATATTTTCTTCCAAAAATGAATTTATTAAAAATGTTTAATCATTAACATCGTCAACTTGCCCCGGTCTCCCCTACATAGTTTCTCTACTGCTCTTTATTTTCTGCCTTGGAATAAATTTTTCTTCCCTCTTTCTTATTATCTCCTTGAACTCTTCCCACCTTGACTCTACTGTATTTGTGCCTTCCTTCCATTTGCTGAATTATTCCCTGAAATATCTCTTCAAATTTGAAACCTGTGCCTTTTTATAATTGTACCTATTTCCCCCTTCAAGTTTGGCTGCTGGTTTACTGAATCCTCTTATATCCATCAGAACTGCTTCATGATCACTTATTCCTTCAGTTATTTGATACCCTACATGGTTTTCATCGGGCTTAATTAGAAATATATCCAAAATATTTTGTCCCCTAGTGTTTTGCTCAACCACTTGTGTAAATCCTCCTTCCCTTATTAAGATATTTGCAAATCTTTGTTCCCTTGTGTTATTTATCTTATTTCCTTCCCAGTTTACACCTGGTAAATTTAAATCCCCACCAATGATGATCATTCTACTGTCACCTTTGAAATCTGAGTATGAATTTAATTTCTCCCCAAGAGCCTCATCTTCTTCTGTCATTCTTCCACTGCTGTAAACGGCCAACACTCTGATTTTTTCTTTTTTATTACCCCAGAAATCTACCCCAAGTAACTCATGGTCTTGATCTACGAACGCCAGTGAACTGTGGTAGTTTTTGCTAACTAGTATGAAAACTCCTCCACCAATTGCTCCTCTATATCTGCGGTACACTCTGTAACCATCAGGAAAAACCTCACTGTCTAGTACTTTTTTTTTAACCAACTCTCTACCCCAATTATTACTTGTGGTTCGTGTATCTCTATTAAGTTGGCAAATTCAATTACTTTGTTCATTATACTTCTACAGTTTACCATTAACACCCTTACTACTGGCTTTACATTTTCGGAATTTATCTCCTCTTTCCCAGTTTTACCACAGTCAGTTATTGTTTCAGCCACTTCATCTATTTCCTTAACATCTGTGACTTTTCCCATCATGAATCTGCAATCAGCATCACTTTGATAATCTTTTTTTGTCCCTTCACCAGCAGCCCCTAACCTAAAAAAGGCACAGTCCTGACCCCATCATCACTGGAAATGGGCTCCCTCACTGCTTTAGCTAACAACTCAGAAAGTACTCCCTTCCCCCAACATTAAAGTCTTAGAAGATCTTCTGTGTTTTCTAAGAAGATTGTAAAATTGCCAGATGGTGATCGATATACACACTCAATAGTAATTTTACATTCTGTAAGCAGGGCCGCCGTAAGCGGGCGTGCAAGGCGTGCACCGCACGCGCGCGGCACTTCGAGGGGGGCGGCAAAACGAGTGATCGACAGTTGCGCCGCCCCGCTATAGTTGCTACCGATTGTCGCCGCGACGAAATTTGCAGCGTATTATGCAGCGGGCTACCATTTTTTTTTTTTTTTTTTTTTTAGTACACCAGCTGCTTCGGGCGGCCGGCGACACTCGGGATGCCAACAATGGGGGCGGCAAATAATGTTCGAAGGGGCGGCAATCTCACAGTTTTTTGACCTGGTTCGGAAATTTCCTAGATCCACCATTGGATGTAGTTAAACAGGGGGCGGCTTAATCGGTATTGCACGCGGGCGCTCAAACAGCTAGCGGCGGGCCTGTCTGTAAGTACACATGCAGAGTATTCAAAATCTTTTTCCAGACGTTTTGCACTTTTCAATCTTATTTCCTTTGACTTCAATCTAAGTTTAACATATATACATGTCCCACCACATTTGTAGGTTTCCCTGCAGAAACTACTTATCATTTCAAAATGCGGAATGTGAGCTGAACTTGTTTGAAATTCTTGCAACCAGTTCTCACTTAGACACATCATTCAAACTGTTATTTAACAATACTTCATATTCATTAAGTTTATTACTTAAACCTTGCACATTTTGATATAGAACCAAACTAGTTGTTGACCTATGCACCTCAGTCCTCTTACTAAGGATATTTGTGCCTCCCCAGGTTGATCCATAAAAACATTTTCATCTTTTGGCGTTGAAATTTTCTTCACGGTTCTGCATCTTCTAGTAGATGATTGGTTGCCACTATTATAGTTGAATTATCTTGGGTCAATACTGTGTGTCCATTTAGTTCCTCTTTAGTTTTCACTGTGTTTTGGGTTGTTTGTGGTGTGCAGCTTGAATATAATTTCTGTGCATATATTTCTCTAGGCTGCAGAGTAGAACACATCATATTTTTACGTAGTATCATTTTAATTTGGCACACATCTGTTGGTTCTTTTGTTTCGATTTTTGAGTGCTGCCTATGTTTGTATCTTGTTTTTATGTGGCACAGTACCTGTTTGGCTAAAGCTACTTTCCTCTTTAATGTTCCTATGCATGCCATGTCTAGTAAATTGTTCTCGAGGGCGGTCCACATTTACAAATTCGACATTGGTATAGGCTTTACATATTTTTTGATACTTTCGGTTTGTGATCTCAATTTCTTCCTTAACACACGATGATGGTATCAGGTCATTTGATGAGGAATGCTGGTGACATAGACATTTGTTTTTTATTATTATTATTCAATCCAATAGTTGATCATATTTCCGTGCCGATTTACCGCGCTACTTTCGCATTTTATTTTATTTGGTTATGTATCATCTTATTTTATTTCCTGTGTTCCTCTTACAATATATACTGTTTTTCACCCTTTATCCTTTAGATTTCAACTGACGAGTTGTCCATAGCCTTAGCCGGCCTAACATAACCTTTCACTTCCGGTCGTTTTTTACTACTCGGTGTTCGGTAAGCACAAAAACTACTTTCTGTGTTTCCCTATTCTCTTCTTTCCCTCTTCCTTATTTGTTTATGACATATTTAATTCTTTCGCCCGCCTGTGACCATTATTCAGCCCTATAACGTTACATTTTTCTGGGCTGTTTTACCGCGCTACTTTGGTACCTCATTTGTTTTTATTTCCTTTTCGACATATATATTTTTGTTCCCCTGCTATCCCCTATCGCCGGTGTTCTCACCACCCGACTCCACTGCTTGTTTACATTTTTGTCATCTATCTCACTCACACCATTTTTTTTATTCCCCCCCCCCCCCTAACCATGTGTCTATTTGAAAGTTACCTTTCCCAGTGTATGCACCATACTACTCATCTTGCTAAACTGAGATCTCATATTTTATTCCTCCAATCCTGCCCTTCTCTTAACATACCACCAAATGGCCTTACCATAAAACTTCCTATTTTTGGATGCCCCCCCGCAACTTCATCCTACACTCCACTCATTTCGCTTCCAACAGTCCTCGGCACTTACTCACCTAGTTCTCCAACAGTATATCATAAAAGCCCAAAAACACTCATCCCACCTAATTTCCTTACACAAAATCCTTCTTCTTGCATTGCCTGGTTGCATTCATTATTTATATAACATCCTTAATCATTGCAACCATTTGTTAACCAAACAAGCACAAAAACATCTTTCAAAGCTCTCTTCCCTCTGCAAGAGCTATTTTGTTTTGGGCCTTCATCTCCCCAACCCACATTACAGGCAACACATTACCCCTCCACCACTTATCGCCACAACGCCATGTATTTTTCATATTCTCAACTTTCCCCACCCAGCACTTCTGCCACCCACTCCCATCACCACCACCCCTACCCATTCCCCACCACTGGAGAAATCAAAATTCCCAATTGTGAATCTTTCTTCCACCCCCCTCTCCAGACCTGAACTATCAGTTCTTTCAAAGGGTCTTACTTTCTCTCCCACCCCTAAATTTGATCGGATTACTCTTATTAAGGACTCCCTTTCATTCTGCCGCACACTCAACTGGCGGTATTATTTCAATACTACAGGCAGGGGAGACAGCCGATGTGATAACCTGGAACCCAGCCACCAACAATTCCTACCTCCATCCCAGTTAGATCCACCTCCTCTCGCTCAAAGCCGTCCCCTACTCCTATTCCAGGAATTCACCATGTCAACCCTCTCATCACCTTCTTTCCTAAATTCAATCCCCCACTCCAACAACCTGACCTGTACTGAAATGCGGGCGATGAGTGAACTTTAAAAAAATAAAAACCATCATAATCCTCCCAGCTGACAAGGGCTCAACCACTGTGGTCATGGATCAAAGCGACTACACAGCTGAAGCCCTCAGGCAGCTCTCTGACACCTCCACTTACTTACCTCATACCACTGACCCCACTAATTCAATCTGCACAGAAATCCGCTCTTTCCTCAGTCTCCAAGGTCCCTTACAGGGTCTTTCACACCATTCGATTTGCCTTCTGAGTCCTAAGTCCCCCCTCCCCCCCAGGATCCCTACCCTGTATCTTCTGCCCAAGATATGAGTCGTATTTTTTTTTTTTAAGTAAGTACCGTTTTGTCACACCGCGGCTGAAGCGCTACGGTCGGCGTTCCGCGCATGCGCACTGGGTACCTGCATCTCTTGCCTATGCACTGACGCCATTACAGTCTAATGCTTCCTTGTTTACGTTGTTCACTGAGTGTTTAAGATGCCTCCGATAATCGTGAGTCCCGCCGACTGTGAAGTACGGGCTGTTATAAGATTTCTTTGTGCTAAAGGCGTAAAACCGATCGATATTCATCGTGAGATCTGTGCAGTTTACGGACAAAACATTATGAGTGATGGAATGGTGATAAAGTGGGTGAGAGCATTTAAAGATGGCCGCACAAATGTGCATGATGAACAACGGAATGGGCGTCCTTCGGTCGTTAATGAAAGTTTGGTGCAGAAAGTGGACAATAAGGTGAGAGAAAACAGACGCTTTACGATTTCCTCCTTGTGTGATGACTTTTCCAATGTTTCTCGTAGTGTTTTGTATGGCATTGTGACCGAGCACTGGAATTACCGAAAATTGTGCTCACGTTGGGTACCGAAAATGTTAACGGATGTGCACAAAACCAAACGTTTGAGCGGTACCACAACGATGGTGATGATTTCTTAAGCCAAATTGTTACGGGCGATGAGACATGGGTGGCCTATGTCACACCTGAATCAAAGCAACAGTCCATGGAATGGCGGCATTCAGATTCACCCAAAAAAGTGAAAATCAAGCATACGATTTCTGCCCGGAAAATCATGAGCACAGTTTTTTGGGACAGAAAAGGAGTATTGCTTGTGGAATTTCTGCCTCGTAATGAGACAATCAATGCAGCAGCTTATTGTGAGACATTGAACAATTTGCGCCGTTCAATCCAGAACAAAAGACGTGGCAAGTTGAGCAAGGGCATCGTTTTGCTGCATGACAATGCCCGTCCACATGTGGCTAATCAGACCAAAGATCTCATCACATCTTTTCGATGGGAAACTCTAGATCATCCTCCGTAGAGCCCTGATCTGGCGCCCAGTGACTACCATCTGTTCCTGAACTTGAAGAAACACCTGGGCGGTCAGCGTCTTGAAGACGATAACGAAGTCAAAACAGTTGTGATGCAGTGGTTAACAAGTCAGGCGGCAGACTTCTATGAGGAGGGTTCTCAAAAACTGGTTACGTTATGTCAAGTGCCTGAATATTGAAGAGAATTATGTAGAAAAGTAGAGTAAGGTACAGGCTTTCATGTAAAAATAAAATTATTGATATATATTTGCACGTCTTTTTTTAATTTCAAAACGGTACATACTTAAAAAACATAAGGTGGGCAATCCTGGACGTCCTATAGTTGCTGCCTTTGGGTCTCCCACAGAACGCATTTCTGCATTCGTTGACCAGCACCTACAACCTTCCGTCGAGGCCCTTCCATTCTATTTCAGAGACACCCCCCACTTTTTAGAGCATCTGTCAACAGTCCCTACATCCCTACCAAAAATTGCTTCCTGGTCACTATTGATGTATCATCGCTCTACACCAACATCCCTCATGGCCAGGGTCTCAGTACCATAGAACGTTACCTCAACAGTCCCCTCCCCCATTCCCCGCACAACTTCCCTACCACTCATTTTCTCACTTCTTTGACTCAATTCATCCTTACCAAAAATTTCTTTTCCTTCCAGTCTCAGGTTTACCATCAGATTCGAGGCACTGCTATGGGCACTCGCATGGCACCTTTCTACGCCAACCTTTTCATGGGCAGACTAGAGGAACGTTTTCTTCAACAGGTTACCCAACAACCCACCGTGTGGTTCAGGTATATAGATGACATATTTATGATCTGGATCCACGGTGAAAACCTCCTTCTTGACTTCTTGTACTCACTGAATGACTTCTCCTCCTTAAACTTCACTCTCAGACTGACATCACTTTTCTGGATGTAGACATCTCTGTACAGAATGGTCACTTACACACTTCTATCCACATAAAACCCACTAACCTAACAATATCTCCATTTCGATAGCTGCCATCCATATCATACAAAACGTTCCATACCATAAAGCCTAGCCATTCGGGGAAAACGCCTTTGATCATGAGTCCTTTACTCTCTACACCAATAATCTGACTCAGGCACTCATAAACCGCAATTATCCTCCAGATAAAACTGTAGATTTTAATAAAGAACATTTGAAATTCAAAGGACTGACAGTATAGTACAGGCATTTTAGACAGATTTTAGTGGTAACCTCGAAGAAAATATTGTAGATCTGAAATTTGGCACAGACGTCCTTAGTACCTAATAAACAAGTAATAAAAAGTCCCCACCTCTAGGGTGTCTGCGTCATATTTTTTTTAGGTCAAAATAGCTTTAATAGGGATTGAGTACCATATCTGTATAAACTCGTTGTAACATTTAAAATGTCAGACGCAGTAACGTTTTATTGCACCCTAGGTAATTAGGACCGGCTAACCCCTGCATAAAGTGTAAATCCAAACAATTATTATTAATTAAAAGTGAAAGTATAGTCACATTTTATCATGAAGGCAGTATGAAACATAACATTTTTTTCAATTTCCCTGCATTGCGGAAAAACTGGCAAAATTACCAGTCACGACCTAGGAATAAAGTTGTAGTACACACTTTCAGCATTAAAATGGTTTATCGTTCATCCCTCTGTGACATATGGTTGTCGAGATACGCATTGAAACAAGCACACGTGAGTCAACGCTGGGCCGAGAGCTCCGCGCGCCGCTCTCCGGCCATTATGGGTATTAACCTGAAAAAAATATAATGTAGACCTGAAAATTGGTACAGATATTTCTTATTACATAAGAATCATGTCTTGAAAAGTCCCCATCTCTGAGGTGTCCTCTTCATAGATTTATCAGGCCAAAAGGTTTTAATTAGGGCTTAAATGTCATAATCAGTATAAACGTCTGGTAGCTCTTAAAATAACAGCTTTTGTATCATTTAATTGCACTATAAATAATTGGAAAGGCTAATCATTGAAAGACGGCGTAGTTTTGGACGTAATTATTGTACAGAAGCAAAAAAAAAAAAAAAAAAAAAAAAAAAATCACATTTGATAGTGGAACAGGTACGAAACATGACTTGCTTTGTAACAAAGTCAGATTTGCTAAAAACCATGGAAGACCTATTATCAAAGTTGCATAACGCAGTATCAGCATTAAAATGGTATATTCATCATGTTTTTGTGACAAACGGTTGGTGAGATATGCATCGAAACATTCGAAACAATGCGCAGAGCTCAGCATAAGCGCCGTTCCGCTTACCCTTCCTCTTCTGTCTGCATCATTCCAATCTCTTCGAACAGTGCACTGAGATTTTGTGCTCTTGGCATTATATACAAACCGACAGAAAGAAACCTTGAAAACGACGAGATATTTTGCAAAATTATAAATTATACAAACTTTTATTAAAACCTTTGAATGAAATTTAAAGTTCAGCTTCATCATCTGCACTATTATAGGTGACTTTATCGCATGCAGTTCTTCGGCAATGTCCACACATTAGTGAACACTCCAGCCCACTACGAACACATTCAAATCTATTTCGCAGATGTTCTTACAATTGCAGGACACCAAATTGAGGAGATGATCTGGAGCAGATGGAAGTCGGTTAGTCACTAGCACAAGAGCTTCATTCTGAATTTTCTAGCCCCAATCTTCAGGACCTAAAGAATTTCCTAGCCATTCTTGAATCTGTAAGTATATTCTTAGAGAATGTCGCTCACATGCTGCATATGTTGGTGGAAGGGACGCAAGCTGGAAGGATGCAGTCACTGGTTGGGTTGCGAACTTACAACTTTATTTTATACCCTATGTTCGTTCAGATTTTGACACTGAGATATAAAATTGTCATAGAGGGCAACGGCAAATGTCTTTCCTGCGGATATTATGTCTTCTTTCTGTGCGTTGGGATGTTCGAATGTTTCCACTTTGTCACGCAGTACTGCAGAACCCTTCAATAATTTCCAGCCTTGTTTTTTTTCTTTGCCGAAAGGAGCGCTGGCAGTATCGCACCCAGTGAATGCATGGCAATAGAAGGCAGAGTTTTTCATGTTTGTGATAGATTTGCAGAGTTCTGCCACGTTGAATCCTTTACTAACAGTTTGGCTTGTGACAGGGTGAGCTACATTTATACGACTCTTTCACTAAGTCTTGTACCATCGAGGACATCCGTATCGTTGGAAATGACCGCTACATCTTGACCCCTGCAATAATCAAGTGCAAACGATGCAATGCTGACATCCGCATCTCCTTTACACTGAATGGCACGATGACCCGCAGTCTTGAAATTGTTTAAAAGTAATTCGACTAGATGATTTATGTTATGATAGTTTTTCAAAAGCTCAGCTTGGAGTGAAGTGACAACCGTGTTGTGGTGAGCGAAAACATTGGCAGAAGTTATCCCCCCGGCACATCGACGTCGCTCCTCTCTATTCGTTGTCATGTGTTCAGATACATCGTTTGTCGTTGCCCACTATAACAATTTTAAATCTCAGTGTCAAAATATCCATAAACTTCTGGTAATAAAATACAGTCATAAGTTCGCAACCCCACCAGTCACTGCATCCTTTTAGCTTGCGTCCCTTCCACCAACATATGCAGCATGTGAGCGAGATTCTCTACGAATATACTTACAGATTCAAGAATGGCTAGGAAATTCTTTAGGTCCTGAAGATTGGGGCTAGAAAATTCAGAATGGAGCTCTTGTGCTAGTGACTAACCGACTTCCATCTGCTCCAGATCATCTCCTCAATTTGGTGTCCTGCAATTGTAAGAACATCTGCGAAATAGATTTGAATGTGTTCGTAGTGGGCTGGAGTGTTCACTAATGTGTGGACATTGTCGAAGAACTGCATGCGATAAAGTCACCTATAATAGTGCAGATGATGAAGCTGAACTTTAAATTTCATTCAAAGAATTTAATAAAAATTTGTATAATTTTGCAAAATATCTCGTCGTTTTCAAGGTTTCTTTCTGTCGGTTAATATATAATGCCAAGAGCTCAAAATCTCTGTGCACTGTTCGAAGAGATTGGAATGATGCAGACAGAAGAGGAAGGGTAAGCGGAACGGCGCTTATGCTGAGCTCTGCGCATTGTTTCGAATGTTTCGATGCATATCTCACCAACCGTTTGTCACAAAAACATGATGAATATACCATTTTATTGCTGATACTGCGTTATGCAACTTTGATAATAGGTCTTCCACGGTTTTTAGCAAATCTGACTTTGTTACAAAACAAATTATGTTTCGTACCTGTTTCACTATCAAATGTGATTTTTTTTTTTTTGCTTCTGTACAATAATTACGTCCATAACTACGCCGTCTTTCAATAATTAACCTTTCCAATTATTTATAGTGCAATTAAATGATACAAAAGCTGATATTTTAAGAGCTACAAAACGTTTATACTGATTATGACATTTAATAACTTAATTGATATGATTTAAGCCCTAAAATGTATACACATCGCCCGTCGCTCTCGTTATATAGATGAGATAAGACGTAACATAGTAGGTGTACTGGAAAGTGCACCTAGTAAGAATAAGATGATTACTAGACGACCCGTGCGAAAATTTCGCGAATAAAATGCGATGAATAGTGAGGTTCAATATAATGTCACCAAGTTCAGTCATTACTCTTCATACTCCTACTTCATTTATCGATTTTGGTAAGAAATCCAAGGAGATAAATGGCTCGAAACACAAAAAACGTATTTTAGAAATATTTACATTTTTCCGCTTTATGGGTCGAATTACGAAAAATTCCTTTCTTAGAATATAATGTTACCACGGCGGAAACCTTAGTCTTTAATACGATATGTCATTTATCTATATCGATTAGATATCAAGGGAAATATAAGGCTCGTGACACAAAAATACGTTGTAGAACAATTTATACTTTTTCCCTTTAATAGTTGAATTCCAAAAACATTCTTTCTTAAAATATGATTTCACAAAGCTGATACATTACTCCTTATATTCCTACTTCATTTATCGATTTTGGTTAGATATCCAGGGAGATAAATGGCTCGAGATACAAAAAACGCATTTTAGAAAAAGTGACATTGATGCCCTATAAGGGTCGGATTACGAAACTTTCCTTTCTTAAAATATAATGTTACCATGGCGGAGACCTTAGTCTTTAATATGATAGCTCATTTATCTATATCGGTTAGATATCAAGGGAGATAAATCGCTCGTGACACAAAAATCGGTTATAGAAAAATTTATACTTTTTTCCTTCAACGGTTGAATTCCAAAAACATTCTTTCTTAAAATATGATTTCACAAAGCTGATACATTACTCCTTATATTCCTACTTAATTTATCGATTTTGGTTAGATATCCAGGGAGATAAATGGCTCGAGATACAAAAAACGCATTTTATAAAAATTGACATTTTTGCCTTTTAAGGGTCGAATTACGAAAAATTCCTTCGTTAAAATATAATGTTACCACGGCGGAGACCTTATTCTTTAATATGATACCTCATTTATATATATCGGTTAGATATCAAAGGAGATAAATCGCCCGTGACACAAAAATCGGTAATAGAAAAATTTATACTTTTTTCCTTTAAGGGTTGAATTCCAAAAACATTCTTTCTTAAAATATGATGTCACAAAGCTGAGATATTACTCCTCATAATCCTACCTCATTTATCGATTTTGGTTAGATATCCAGGGAGATAAATGGCTCGAGATACAAAAAACGCATTTTAGAAAAAGTGACATTTTTGCCCTATAAGGGTCGAATTAAGAAAATTTTCTTTCTTGAAATATAATGTTACCATGGCGAAGACCTTATTCTTTAATATGATAGCTCATTTATCTATATCGGTTAGATATCAAGGGAGATAAATCGCTCGTGACACAAAAATCGGTTATAGAAAAATTTATACTTTTTTCCTTTAACGGTTGAATCCCAAAAACATTCTTTCTTAAAATATGATTTCACAAAGCTGATACATTACTCCTAATATTCCTATTTCATTTATCGATTTTGATTAGATATCCAGGGAGATAAATGGCTCGAGATACAAAAAATGCATTTTAGAAAAAGTGACATTTTTGCCCTATAAGGGTCGAATTACGAAAATTTCCTTTCTTAAAATATAATGTTACCATGGCGGAGACCTTATTCTTTAATATGATACCTCATTTATCTATATCGGTTAGATTTTAAGGGAGATAAATCGCTCGTGACACAAAAACGCATTACAAAAATATTGATACTTTTGCCCTTTAAGGGTCGAATTCCGAAAACTTTCTGGTTTAATATATGACGTCAGTAAAGCGGAGATCTTAATCTTTAAAACGATACTTCATAAAACGGTTTCAGATAGGTATCCAGGGAGATAACTGACTCGTAACACAGAAAACAGCATTTTAGAAAAATTTACATTTTTGCCCTTTAAGGGTCGAATTCCGAAAACTTTCTTGCTTAAAATACGATTTAACCAAAGTGGAGACCATAAGCTTTAAAATGACACCTCATTCATTGATTTCGGTTAAGTATGAAGGAAGATATAGGCTTGTGACAAAAAAATACCTTATAGAAATAATATATATGATAGTTTAATATTTCACTTACAATTAAAATCTTTTGGCCTGATAAATCTATGAAGGGGATGGGGACTTTTCAAGACATGATTCTTATGTAATAAGAAATATCTGTCTACATTATATTTTTTTCAGGTTAATACCCATAATGGCCGGAGAGCGGCGCGCGGAGCTCTCGCCCCAGCGTTGACTCACGCGTGTTTGCTTCAACGCGTATCTCGACAACCATATGTCACAGAGGGATGAACGATATACTATTTTAATGCTGAAAGTGTGTACTACAACTCTGATCATAGGTCCCGACCTGGTAAATTTGACAGTTTTTCCGCAATGCAGAGAAATTGAAAAAAAAAAGTTATGTTTCGTACTGCCTTCATGATAAAATGTGACAATACTTTTAAATAATAATAGTGCCGATATTACACTTTTATGCAGTGGTTAGCCTATCCTAATTACCTAGGGTGCAATAAAACGTTACTGAGTCTGACATTTTAAATGTTACAACGAGTTTATACAGATTTGGCACTCAATCCCTATTTAAGCCCTTTTGACCTACAAAAACCATGACGCGGACACCCTAGAGTTGGGGATTTTTTACTACTTGTTTCTTAGGTTCTAAGGAACGTCTATGCCAAATTTCAGCTCTACATTTTTTTTTAGGTTAAAACCTAAAATGCCTGGGCTAGTAAAGGGGTTGGCCTTTTTTAAACCAAATGTAAACAGTACTTATCTGTTTTATTTAAAGTTAAGTTCCATCGATATCGGATAAAAACTGTGGATATGTATAAAGAACATTAGCAAAAAATTAGGATGTTGTAAAGGGGGAGAGTAGTTTGATGTTTGTAGAATTAATGTGGACAGTGTTTTTTTTTTTTTTTTTTTAAAAAAAGTATACATTTGCAAAGCTTCATTAGAATTGGGTAAAAACTGTAATTTTGTATCAAGAGCATTTGCAAAAATTAAATGTGGGTATTGTAAAAAGAATGGAGAGAATATGTTTCTCTTTGCTTTAAAATATATGTGTGCACTGTTCCATTGAAACCTGATAAAAAAAAAAAAAAAAAATGTGTGTTTCTATAAAGAACATTGGAAATTAAGAGGGCTGGTTGTAAGGGAGCAGAGTGAAGGGACTTTTGTAAAACTAATGTGAACCGAATTTTTCTCTTTATTTTAAAGTATATATGTGAAAAGTTCTATTGAAATCAGCTAAAAGCTGTGGGTTTGTATAAAAATTAAGGGGTATAAAGGGAGAGAGAGTGTTTTTTTAATTTTTGAAAAAAAAAATTAATTTAATTGCAATGGAGCACAGGCTCCGGTGGCAATTTCCCTACACACCCATCTTCCCCCTATCTTGCACCCACCTACATTTGCCCTCTACAAATTTTATCTTTAAATTCTTTCAAAATACTTATATGTCCCAACTTTAATGTGATCAGTCAAACAGTGTTGAATGCAATTTCATGTAAAGAATATTGACAATAATTAGGGGGATGGAAAGGAGGTGGGTTTTTGCAAACCAAATGTTGACAGTATTTTTCTCTTTGTTTTAAAGTATATGTGTACACAGGTCCATCAAAATCGGATAAAAATTTATAAATTTGTATAAAAATTAAGCGGTGTAAAGGAGGCAAAGGGATGGATTTTTTTTTTGATCAGATACTTTCTCCATTAAAAATGCATATATGTGCCAACTTTCATGGCGATTGGTCAGACCATTGCTTGAATATGGTAGTGCGGTATGGGACCCACATTTTTAGTATCAGATACAGGAGTTGGATAGGGTGTGAAAAAGGGCTGCTAGATTTGTTTCTGGAAATTACTTCAGAACACAATCGGTAACAGATATGATAAAAGAGCTGAAATGGGATTCACTGGAAGACAGGAAGGGTGAAGAGGGTTATGGGAGTGTACAAGGCATATATTTATGGTGAGGCATGGAAAGATATTGGTGTATAAATTAAAAGTAATGCATGGAAGGGAAAAGATGGCCATGATCACAAGTTGGAACTCGATTTCAGGCACAAGAGTGTACCAATACAAAAAAAAAAAAAAAAAAAAAGACGCAATTATAGAAATAACCAAATGCCAATTACCAGAGAACATAATTTTTATCACATCAATATATGGCGCCTTTGAACTTGCTAAAAGATTCTCCTTTTTATGTAAAGAGGTCGGGGATTGGAATAAGTTACCGAAAGAAATGATAAATAATTTACCAAACACTTTGAAAGAATTTAAAGTTTAAATTTGTAGAGGGAAAATGTAGGTGGTTGCAGGAAAGAAGGAAAAAGTGTATAGGAAAATTGCAACCGAAGCATGTGCCCCATTGCAATTAAACTAAATATAGGTCAAAAGGTGTCACAGTCTACTAATCTTAGATATATAAATATAACAACATCCATTTTTATACACAAGATTAATAGCAGTGTGGAAAGTGTATTTGATTATCTGAGCACATTTTCTGTTCTGAATCCTACTGTTTTGACACACTTTAAAACAACTTTTGCCACTTTCCATTGCTACCCTCTATTATCCATGCACAGTAACACAGCGTGATGGTTCCCTTGTGATTTTGACAATTTCTTTCATCTCCATTCTTGAAGACCATTTCCAATTTTTAATGTTTTTTTTTTTTAGTTTGTCTTCCAATATTTAGAGATCTTTTTTGTTCGTCAAACTAATTTCAGAACTATATAGAGCTACTTTATTCCCACAAAAACTGCAATTCTTATCATGTCCATTGACAAATTATGCACACCAGGTGCTTTAGCATAGGTACTTATTTATTAAAAATGCATCTTCAGCGTATTTATATATCAAATTTTGTATTACCTCTCCATTGCTACCATATTCATCAGTAAGGTTCATTTGTCTCCTTTCATTGACCAGCCAACATTAGGATCTGTAGAGTATTGCCCCCATATTTCTATTAGCTCAGCCATTTCCTACAATATATTTCCATTATCATCGGTGTATTCAGTTTTACATTTTATTTTACTTTTGACACTTGTATACAGTACTCTGATAATCACTTCACTCTTATCCTACAGCATTTCTGTCCATTTCCCCAACAACTTCTTTAAATTTGCTTTCCCTTTTCTATCATCATTTGCACATTTCTTCTCAGGTTCAACTCTTGAACCATTCTCTAAAGCAGCGGTTCCTAAAAGGTGTCCATGGAACCCTAGGTTTCTGTCTGAGAATTAAATAAAATGTTCATTGAAAAGAGTTGTAACCATGCTGTGGGAAGGTTATCTTGGTTCTGCCTCCGTTTGTGATGACTTACTGATGCGAGACTGGTTTTTCATCTTATGCTTATAAAAATGAGGATCCGCCAAATAATGTATGGTCAATTAGGGTTCCATGGACAAAAAAAATAATAATTGGGAACTGCTGCACTAAAGGCAGTGTTTTCCCTTAGTATGATATCCTTATATTCAAAAGATCATGGTATCTTCCCTTCACTCCTTTTTTTTTAAGTTCTTCCACATCTTACCTTACCATCTTTACCAATGCCCTTTGAGCTCCTCCCATTCTTCCCTTATGGTCGCTAGTTGCACCCTCATCACATTCTTTCTTATCAATTCCTAGTGTGCTACTCCTTCAACACCTTGAGGATGGTTTCACACCAAGCCAGTCTCTACAAGTCAATCCAGTCATGTCAAAGTCCGTCAACTGCAAGTCCATCCAGTCCAGTCAGGTCCTGTTGTTTCACACCAAACGCATCCAGTCCAGTCCAGTCCAGTTCATACAAGTCAGTTGTAGCAAAATTTTTGTGATGGACGTTATCTATTGATAATCTATAAAAAAAATGCCTTTGTTCAGTCTGTGGTATACTGATTTCCTTACACGAGAAATTCCCAACTGGTTTTTTTCCACCACAAAATTCCAGCAGCTTCATTTCATTTTTGTAGCCCTCCTCAGATTCTCTTTTACTATCATCACAAACAGTGAGATCATCTATTTCTAGCTGGTTACACAATTTTAGTGGGTTTTGTAATTTCCCTTCAAACTCTTTCACCTTTCATCACAAACCCCACACTATTTCAATTTCCACTATCACTATTTGCACAGTACAACTTAAATGCAATTTAAAATCCTTTATGGGTTCTCTTTCTGTTTTGTATCTGCTAGTGAAAATACATCTAGCTTTCTCCTGTTGCAGTTTTGTGTCTCACGCACAATCACGATTGTCTGCTTTCTAACTCCACTATGGAGAAATATCATTTAGTGTCTAAATTCTTACAAAAAGTTCCATTTAAAGATTGGGGCTCAACACACATGGCTGCCACCCAGTTTCACAATTGAGAACATTCAGAAATACTAAGTAGAACTATTAAATTTATTATAATGCAGTCATTTCACCAAACTATTTTAATTTATCATCTTTAAATACATTTAATGGGCTTGATAACACACATCAAAAAGCTGTAGATATCTGATATCATGTTTACATTTTATAAAACAGTTTTATACGCTGATTTCAAATCTGAAAACCGTTCTGCTTTATCATGTCAGGTTTCGAAGATATCACTGATAAACAAAAAAAATCTTTCGGCGATATCTGGGTATCCAACATGCTTTCTAAGACAATTGAGACATGCTGATTCAGAATACGCAAAACGTTTGTCTCTATCACCCACCGTTCTTGAGAGATTAGATATTAACCAATTATAGATGTTTAACATAGTATCACGACAAACAACTCACAGACAGAAGTTTCAGAAGAGCACTTATTACTTCATGTAGTACTAATGATCACATACTATATACGTCAATCTAGTTAAGGTATAATACATATATAAAACACATACATATAAAATAAACATCCATATTTTACAGTGAGTTCAGTCTGAATTTCTTGGCTGTAGACTTGCGTTTATGCTGAGCATTTAGCATCTCGCGCTGAAGCATCCAGCAGTAATCAGCCAACATTGCTGCACTCCATCGGCCCTGATAGAGTGACTCCATCACTGAGATGTCCTCATGAAACTGTTCATCACGTTCGTTGCTGACAGAACTTAGATTCTCAGGAAAGAAATCGAGATGTGAGTTGAGGTGATGAATTTTGAGACATGTTGCAACCCAGCAGGCTGTACACACTAATAAACAACATTCTCATAGTCAGGAGATTTATAATTTCCAAGGAAATTGGCTACAACTAATTTTAATGCCATCCATGCATCTCTTTCAGTATCACCCTGTAAGTCTTCGAAGTGGCTGTCAGCAATGATCTTTCTTATTTGTGGACCTACGAACACATCTTCTTTCACTTTTTCATAACTCAACTCCGGAAACTTGTTGCACAGGTACCAAAAAGAATCCGAGTTGTTATCTAGTGCCTTCACGAAGTTCTTCATGAGCCCTAACTTTACATGAAGTGGAGGCATGATAGCTTTGTCACACTCAACCAACGGCACACGAAGGACGTTTTTAATTCCGGGCTACATTGTATCTCTGATGGGCCAATTCTTCCTTGTACAGTGGTGCTTCCTATTTCTGCTGTCCCACTTGCAAATAAAGCAGCAGTACTTTATGTACAGAGTCTGCATTCCCATGAGAATATTGATAACTTTTAAATCACCACAGATATGCCAGTTGTAGTCGCAATAGCATATTTTGTTAAGAAGTAGCAACATGGTTTCATATATATCAGGTGAGTAGAATAACTGGAACTGATGCATATCAGTTATCGTTGTGTAATAATACTGCCTTTATACTTGTCTTCGACGAATTAATGAACAGTCGCCATCCTTCAATGCTGTGTTCCACCTCGACGCTTCACATTAGATCTTGGACGTCCGTGCAGAAGCAAAAACCACCACTCATTGCAAAAAACTGCAAAAGTTCTCTGTGCCGAAAGTGCAAAGTTGTTGTACCTGGTGCAAGCAAATTAATTCTTTAAGATGAGAACCTAGCAGTTCAGCTTGGCTTTTTGTTAGTGCCAAGTCCCGTACAAGGTCACGAAGTTCGGCATCATTCATCAAATGAATATCTACTCCAGGATGGTAGTCAGTCTGCATTGTTGCTAGGAGATATAGGAGAACTCTCTTCTTGTGTTTCTTGATCGACTCTGTATTCTGTGGACAAGTGACAGGATCATGTGGAATTGGCTTTGAAACTGAGGGAAAACATGTATACTTTACACTTGCACGAGTTTTGTGCAGTGACATCTGCTAAACAAAAATAACAGTCTGTGGCATGGTTGTTTGACTCACACCATATCAGAGGAATGCCAGATGGTTGTTTTTCTTTGCCTTCCTTAGCCAACCACATAAGTTGCGTGCACATCTTAAATAGATGTACCGCAGTGCCCACGACTTACCACTATTCACCTTCGAATCAAAGTATAGCTCATATGCTCTCTTCAGAAATGGTGTAAAAGTTTTCCGATGGGATTTGTCGGTCAGATAGTCGCACACATAGCAAAACAAATCTGATGAATCTTTTTCCTCTAAAAATAAACAAATGAAATAATAGTACTGTGGTCTCAAAAATATTTCGATGTATTATGTTAAGCGTAACTGTATTCAAAAGCGACAAAAACACAAATTAAATCATATTTGACGAAAGGTGTTCCATATAAATATGTATTTTTATATATGTAATCCATAGTTCACAAGTTCTAGTTGGAGCAGATAAGCTATTCAAACAATAATCAACAGCATTCATGCGTTTACACCCTTCTAACTTCACAATTGACTGCCCACTAATTGAGCTTACTACTAAGCACACCATCCTTCCTCTGGGGTTCACATTTCCCTAACCATGTACATGGTGGACACTGGTATTACTAACCAGCCATATTAGGTGCCAATATTTTAAAATCTCACATGCTTGCTTTCTACATCGGAGCAAATGAAGTTGTACCGCCACACTCCTTTTTAAAATTGTTTGAGAACTCTGTTGTTTTCCCCATTTAAGTGGCTAGGAGCAAACCTCCTCTCTTTCTTAGTCAGTTATACTTCATCACAATGCTTCCCATAAAGTTGTTGTTGTTTTTTTTTCTCCTTTTTTTTTAAATATAAAAAATAAGGGAACATAACTGAACCAACTGTTACCAGAGATAGAACATACAATGGTTCAGAGCTATAATGCAGAGTAAACTAAAAGGTGGAATTTATGTGTGTAAACTTTTTATTGGTAGAACATGTGTGTTAGAAATAAGTTATATAGGGATTTGATATTTATTGTAGTGACGAAAATTTTTTGTCTTTATTTCAAATTTTCCTCAGACTCTAAACCAGGATGTATTGAATATGTTCTCTTGCTAACAAGTGGTTTACATCTGTAGAATTTCCATTGTTAGTGTATTTCTGGACCATCTTGCCATCCATCATCTGTGGTACATAACAGTGGGACTTCACAGCATGTCAATGGCACATCTAGTTTTGTTTCCTATTAAATGAAATACTTTTCATACTGCACAATAGCTAAATCAATGTTTAATTTCCCAAAAGTTATAGTAAACAAGGAAAAAATCCAACAATTACAACAGACGAAGACAGGAGGGCCAGACGAACACAAAATGTTTTACAATATTTTGATTTAAAACTTAATTCATGTACGTAGGATTGGCTCATTTGGCAAGGAGGGATGTGCACACACCATAAAGTAACACAAAAAACCTTCTCTATGTATTAAATCTTTTGTTGAACTATGAAATTTCATTGATACTGAACAATTCACCCGTTATATGTTAGAAACATAAAGGAACACTTTGTTATAGTATTATACTTTCAATATTTAACAGAATCCGTTAATGCACAATATTCTTGCAACAGTTTAAAAAAACTGAGTTCTAACACAAAATATCAGAACAGACTCTTCCAAGTTAATTCATGATATGTAACATAAAATGTTAAAACTATGTATCAGTTTTTTTAACTGCTCTGAAATGAAGAGCATGGGATATACAAGTATTGTAAGATATCTTTACTGCTCCACCATAGTTAAATTAAACTTAGCTTAGACCTAGTTGACATTATCAGAGAAGTTGACATTATTAGAGGGGGGATAGTACTGGGGACAAGGAACAGGAAGGAATTTGGCCATGATATTTTTAAAGAGAGCATCCCGGCATTTGCCTGGAGTGATTTGGGGAAACCACGGAAAACCCAAATCTGTATGTCCGGGCGAGGATTCATCCTGGCCTTCCCGAATGCGCGCCCAGGACGTTAACCTTTACTCAGCACACTCGGTGAGAACTATTCAAAGTACAGTTTCACTAGATACGAACTGACACACTAGGTATTTCTTTCTGTGGGGCACGAAACAAAAGCAAAGAGGGCCATTACTAATGCATAAAATATTTAAATGTATAATACTTTATTATTTAATTACAATATTTTAAAAAAAAATTAAGTAAAGGCACCTTTTACCATTCTATTATACATGATATACAATTATGACATTAGAAACAAAAAGGATCTTTACAAAGATTACAAGTTATTGTGATTCATTCAGAAAGGAGTTGCATATTCAGCCATACATATCTTCAACAAGCTACCAACACATCTTAAATGCCTGATCAGGCTGCAATATTAATTTACGGATAAATTAAAAGAATTTTTGACAACTCCTCTTACTTGATAGAATTTCTTTCAAAAATATCTACAACATAACTGCAGTCTTTATATTCCTTGTAAATACAACCTTTTTTTGTAATGATTCTGCTGTAATATGACTTATTTCCACATTCCACAAAATCAGTTTTTTAAATTGGAATTTATTGAAAATTATTCATTTGTATGATACATTAGTTGTGCACAACTCAGATCAGTTGCAATGTACTGACCATAAATGCTACCAACTTTGTAATACTATTTTACTTTATTGATACTAAGGAAAGGGAAACTACTTTTAGGCAATGCAAAGAACAAAGAACAGGGAAAATAACCCATCTATCACCAAAGTTGAATGCTGGAGTTCTGCGACTAATACACAATTGTAGAATATTTTAGTTTAAAACCTTTTTCATGCAGAAACAAGCAGGTCCTTTGGCAATGGAGGTGTATGCACACCAAGCCTGCATGACTAACTTGGCCATGGAAAACAGGATACGGATGGTGAGGGCAGAGAGATAAACTAATGCTCAGTTAACTTCAATAACTTGGGGGATGGGGGAGGGGAGGAATTACGGTAGAATGGCAAAGTAGATATGCATACATAAAAAAATTGTAAACTTTAAAAGTGAATAAATAAGGGAGCAATAGAGTACAACGAAGAATAGAAACACACACACAAAATTATTAATAAATGAACAATAAGTGTTTGGTTTATTGGCAAGGTCTTATTGGAGATTGTATCCAGATGGATGTTTGCTAACCAGGTAGTTTGGTAAGCTAATTCTCAGCTCAAAAGTACAGATGCAGTGGTGGTTTATGGGAAAACTCTAACCATACTCACTGTAAAGCTGTTGTTCAGATGGTTAAGAGTTTCGGTTATTAGCATAGGCTGCTATTGAATGGTATAGGTTGCAGGTGTGGCCATTGATTCTGATTCAGAGCTGTTTGGCAGCAACTTCATGGGGCAGAAAAATAATGTTTGAAGGTGTGGCAGCAAGCTTCTTTTGTAGCTTTACTCCTGCACCAAGCAACAACCTTGGGAGGAGGAAGGGGCAGAGGAATCATGTTTGACGGGCGGCCAATTTCAAGTTTTTGCCCCAACTCGGAACATTTATACATCCGTCACTGCAATGCACAAAATAGTGCAATGGAGGCAGGTTAGTTGCTATATGAGATATATTGTGGTGCGAGCAGCCTGTTCAATGATGGGAAAGGTTTTCTCTATTGTCAAACTAGAATAGGTCATAGCAGGTGGATGCATACTGCAAGTTTTGCAGTGAGGTCTGTAGCATGGAAAAGATCCATGTGGTTGTTTAGGAGAATACAATTATTATTATTATTATTATTTTTGCTTTACGCCTCGTCGACGGCTAAGGTCATTAGAGGTGGGATGGGACTGAGGAAAAGGAATGAGAAGGAATTTGGCCATGGCCTTTTTGAAGGAAGCATCCCGGCATTCGCCTGGAGTGATTTGGGGAAACCATGGAAAACCCAAATCTGGATGCCCAGACAGGGATTCAAACCCGCGTCCTGCCGAATGCGAGGCCAGAACGTTAATATTGACCCACCACACTCGGTGAATATACAAAGGTGAATATTTGTGGATAAAGATGATCTGCCAAATCATACGTGGAGGACAATAAGAATACTTTTGTGGAGATAGTTGCACATTTCAGTGGAAGAGCAAAGGAGGTAGTGCCAATATTATGTGATTTTATTAATGAAATCAACACCAGGTGACCAATAGAGTGCTACACAAATAACAAAGGATAGGGAAAATGTTTCATCACTCACCAAAGTTGAAGGCTGAGAGGAGTGAAAACCATATGTGATGAACAAGAACGTATAAATAATGAAGGAAAGAGAAATCAACCCACCACATACCAAAGTTGATGGCTGTGATGAGAGAAAACAGGCGGACAAACAAATACACAATATTTCGGCAACTGCCTTCTTCAGTAGTAGGCATCAGGCTCCATACATGTGCACACAAAGAACATCAGCCAATGACAAAAACATTTACAATACTTAGATTTTGCAACTTGTTCATGTGATAGGAAAATGAGTCATATGATTCGGGAGGTGTGTACATGCCGAAGTTACCACACAACTATGCTATGTACATTTTTTTTTTTTTTTTTTGGTGCAGAATAAGAGTAGTTATCTGGAGGGTAAATGAGAGCACAAGCGATTTGCTTTTCTACTCCACAGGGTACCAGTGGAGGGCTTACAAAATATCAATAAAACAGTCACTTGTTTATTTATTAACAATTTTTATTCTAATGCTCCATTACTTTTTCATGATTTAACTTTACATTTTTATATGTATGCATATATATGGTGGTGTTCCACCACCTGCAATATATATATATATATATATATATATAGGAAAAGACACTGTTGTGTGTGTTCGCGCCCCACATCCATCATCTAAAGGTAAGTGGTGGCTCATTTTCCTATCCTAATTTGATTCCTTTCCGCTACTTAGAGTCTTTTTTTTTTTCATTGTTATTATAAATATATATATATAAAACTAAGGAAGGATAGGGAAATATGACCCAACACTTACCACAGATGAAGGCGGCTGGGATGACGAACAAAAAACAAACACAAGAGAAGCGCAATATTTCAGCCTATAGCAGCCTTAAACATGCAGAAGGTGAAGCATCAGGTGAAGCCCCAGGCGGCGTTACATGTGTACACATAGACGGCCGACTGGTGAATGGCGTCTCAGGAGCGGATGGTAGTTTAGGTGGAAAAGGGTGGGGGGGGAGAGTAAGCTCAAATATTGGATCGATAATCGATACTGATGACGATATGTTATTATTGAAAGAGGTGAATAATAACTGGGTGGGGATATATATATATATAACTATAAGTGAAAAATAAAATAAATGTAAATAGCATGGATAATAATAGTAAATACAGAAACACAAAAAATGTAAATGGTATAGATAATAAGTGATGGGTCTGGTGGGCAGTTTATTGTAGATCGAGGCCAGGAGGATGTCTGGTGCCAAGGATATTCTGGTAGGCTAGTTCCCATCTATGAAGTTTGGAGGGGGTCGTGTTATTAGGGAAAACTCTGATTGCCCTAACTGAAAAACAGATGTTCAAATTATTGATTTTGTGGAAACTGGCATGTTTTGCAACTGGATGGGCCTCATTGTTAGTATAAACTGTCTGCCTGTGGCCATTCATTCTGATAGCGAGGGGATTGGTTGTGAGGCCTATATATGAACTGGAGCAATGGAGGCATGTTAGTTGGTATATGAGGTGTGTTGTCATGCAAGTAGCATGACCAATGTTTGAAGATCTCTCGGGCGTGCAGCCGGGTCATTTGGTCGTAAATGTACGAATTTTCGATGGCGTACCGTGCCATCATCTTCAGGTAGCATCCAGTGGTCGGCGTGAGGAACGCAGTCCAGGACGCGACTGCTGGACTGCTTCGCGCGCATCGATATTTATACCCTCCGACCCCGCCCTCCCACTCCCGCCGGGTCGCTCCGATGGCGGTGGTGGGGGCGGTGCGTTACAGTGCGTCGAGCAGTGTCCATCAGTCTCTACGCCACCTCCGTCGCGCACAGTGCCTCGGCTCTGGTGTTTGCGGAGCCGCTTCAGTGCTGGGTTCCAAGCCTGGCTTAGGTGGAACCCGTTGTCTTCGTAGAGTAGTTTCAAGGGGTATTGATTTGGAGTGGCTGTGTAAAGGAAGGGATATGGCACGGGAGATTTCTTTGTGTACTAAGTCAGGAGGGTAGCTACAGGAGATGAGAGCTGCAGACAGGTTTTCTGTGTATTGGGAAAGAGATTGTTCATCAGAGCAGATTCGCCTGCCACGGAGGGCCAGACTGTAAGGAAGGGAACATTTGATGTGCAAGGGATGACAACTGTTGAAATGAAGATATTGCTGCAGATTAGTAGGTTTGATATGAACAGAGGTATGTAGGCACCCGTTATGCAAGGAAACGTCAACATGAAGAAAGGTAACATTAGTATGGGAGTATGTCCAAGTAAAGTTGATGGAGTGGTTGTTTAGGGAGTTGAGGAAGTCTATTCAATGATGCTCAACGTGGGTCCAGATCATAAAGATGTCATCTATGTATCTGAACTACACAAGAGGTTTAATGGGAAGATTGTTGAGGAATCGTTGTTCCAGACGGCCCAAGAAAATGTTTGCACAGGATGGTGCCACACAGGTGCCCATTGCAGTACCACGTATCTGGTGGTAAATTTGTGAGTTGAAGGAAAAGTAGTTGTTAGACTGGATGAGGTTAGCAAAGGAAATGAGGAAGGATGTCTTGGGGAGGCTGTCGGGAGGTCGCATTTCCAGGAAGTGTTCCATGGCGTTGAGGCCCTGTCCATAAGGGATGTTGGTGTAAATGGAAGAGACATCTATGGAGACAAGGAAGGAGTCAGATGGTAGAGGAGTGGGGACTGTGGAAATCGTTCAAGGAAGTGTGGGGTGTCTTTAATGAATGAAGGGAGGTCCTGAACAAAAGGCTGGAGGTGCTGATCCACAAAAGCTGAAATCCGTTCTGTAGAAGACCCATATGCCGCAACTATAGGTCTCCCCGGATTTCCAGTTTTGTGGATCTTGGGAAGAAGATAAAGGTGGGGATACGGGGGCTCTGCGGGGTAAGGAGGGACAAAGGGTAGGGGGAGAGTCCTTGTAAGGGGCCTTGGAGGTCAAGGAGAGTGCGTACTTCTTGGCAAATTGAGGTTGTAGGATCTGTAGGGTTTGGAAGGTATGTGTTGGTGTCAGAGAGCTGTTCTCCAGGATGCGCACCATTCTCCATAAAATACTACCCACTGCCCCTCGCACATGTTTTAGCAGACCACCAAATTTAAGGAATTTCTTGGTTCACAAGTACTCACCAAGTAATTCCCCCAGACTGCCACAGGGTTCATTCCCGTGCAATAGACCCTGTTGTAAAACATGCAGCATGCACCCAGCCACTACCACTTACTCCAATCCTACCACAGGTGAAACATTCCCTATCATTGGTCATGCTACTTGCATGACAACACACCTCATATACCAACGGACATGCCTCCATTGCTCCAGTTCATATATAGGCCTTACAACCAATCCCCTAGCTATCAGAATGAATGGCCACAGGCAGACAGTTTATAATAACAATGAGCCCCATCCAGTTGCAAAACATGCCAGTTTCCACAAAAACAATAATTTGAACATCTGTTTTTCAGTTAGGGCAGTCAGAGTTTTCCTTAATAACACGACCCCCTCCGAACTTCGTAGATAGGAACTAGCCTTCCAGAATATCCTTGGCACCAGACATCCTCCTGGCCTCGATCTACAATAAACTCTGCCCACCAGACCCAGCACGTATTATCTATACCATTTACATTTTTTGTATTTCTGTATTTACTATTATTATCCATGCTATTTACATTTATTTTACTTTTCACTTATAGTTATATATATATATATATATCCCCACCCAGTTATTATTCACATCTTTCAATAATAACATATTGTCATCAGTATCAATCCAATATTTGAGGCCGAAATATTGCACTTCTCTTGTGTTTGTATTTTGTTCGTCGTCCCAGCCACCTTCATCTGTGGCAAGTGTTAGGTCATATTTCCCTATCCTTCCTTAGTTTTATTGCCTTAAAGCTTTTTCCTGCTCTTTATATATATATATATATATATATATATATATATATATATATATTAGCCCTGCCTGGTATGCATTCCAATGCCTCTTTTTCTTTCTTTATTGGGTATGCATATACAAAACAGACAGATTTACATGTACTAAACAAAAACTGAAAACGAAAAACTGAATGGTTTTGTGTGAAAATTTTGTATAAGAAGGGTGATGGGTTAGAGTGAGTGGATTTTTGTAAACCTAATGTAGGCAAATAGATTTCGCTTTTTTATAAAGTATACGTGCACAGTGTTCCGTCCAAAATCTGATACAAACTGTGAGATTGTATAAACAACATTTGAAATTAAGATGGGTGGGAGTAAGGGGGGAGAGGGTTCAGACATTTGTAAACCAAATGTAGACAGCACTTTTCTGTTTGTTTTAAAGTATACGTGTGAAAAGTTCTGTTGATATCGGATAAAAATTGCGACTATGTATAAAAAAAAAAAAGGCAAAAATTATGGGAGTGGAAAGGATGAGAGGGGTTGTGTTTCTGAAAACCAAATGATGATAGTATTTTCTGTTTATTTTGAAGTATATGTGTGCAAAGTTTAATTGAAATTGGATAATAAAAATGTGGGTTCATATAAAATTAAGGGTTGTAAAGGGGAAGAGGGATGATTTTTATTTTTGTGAATCAAAACCAGTCTCGAATCAACTTCTTCACACAGACAAAATTTCGTAAAAATCAGTCCTGCCGTTTAGAAGTAGTTCAATGACATACACACTGACAGAAGAAATACACATATATATATAAGACTATATTTGCCCAGCATGCGTTGCAATGCCTCTTTTTCTTTCTTAATTGGGTATGCATATACAAAACAGACAGATTTACATGTACTAAATAAATGAAAGACATTGTGAAAAAATGAATAGTTTCATGTGTAAATTTTGGTTAAGGGTGATGGACGAGAGTGGGTGTTTGTAAAGATAATGTAAGCAATATATTTCTCTTTATTTTAAAATATACGTGCACAGTGCTCCATCAAATATCTGAGTTCCTACGAACAACTTTTGAAATTAAAATGGGTTGGAGTAAAGGGACAAGAGGAGTCGGACTTTTGTAAACCAATACTTTTCTGTTTCCTTTAAAGTATACACGTGCAAGTCCCTTCAAAATTGGACAGAAACTGTAGCTTTATAGAAAGGACATTGACAAAAATTAATGGGGTGGAAAGAGTGAGAGGGGTTGGGTTTCTGAGAATCAAATTTAGACAGTATTTTTCTGTTTGTTTTAATGTATACGTGTGCAAAGGACTATTGAAATCGAATGAAATCTGTGGGTATGTTTAAAGAACGCTTAGAGGGTGGAAAGTGGGAGAGAGATGTAGGGTTTCTGAAAACCAAATGTAGACTTTATTTTTCTGTTGGTTTTAAAGTATACATATGCAAAGTTCCGTCAATAATAGCTAAAAACTGTGGGTATGTGTAAAGAACATTGACAGAAATTAAGGGAGTGGGAAAGGAGATATGGGTTGGGTTTTTAAAACCAAATGTAGACAGTATTTTTCTGTTGGTTTTAAAGTATATATATATATATATGCAAAGTTCCGTCGATAGTGGATAAAAATTGTAGCTATGTATAAAAAAAAAAACATTGGCAAAAATTATGGGGGTAGAAAGGTGGAGAGGGGTTGTTTCTGAAAACCTATTGTTGATAGTATTTTTCTGTTTATTTTAAAGTGTACGTGTGTATAGTTTCATCGAAATCGGATAAAAAATGTGGTTTCGTATAAAATTAAGAGTTGGAAAGGGGGACGGGGGTGATTTTTTTAAATCTAAACCATTCTCAAATCAACTTAATCAGATAGACAAAATTTTATAAAAATCAATCCAGCCATTTAAGAGTAGTTCAGTGATATACACATGGGCAGAAGAAATATATACATAAAGTGGATAAATTAAACATTTGGATAAGAGAATAATCACTGCTTCCAAATATCTAATTAAATGTTTAATTTATCCACTTTATAGGTCCTTCATTTCCTAACATATATTTGTTTGTTTTCGTTTCATGAGATTTATCAATAGTTCTGTTTGTGTTAGTTTATTTCTCCAACTTTATCAACCCCACATTCTCCATGCCAGATCTAGTAACTCCTTTCTGCATAAATAATGTTTGAAATCTCATGTTTTGTGTATTCATAACAGTCTTAAACTTTGGTGAGAAATGGGTTATTTTCCCTATACTTTATTTACTTTTAATTTAGTGCTCATTTTTCCCTCTTCACAAATTTACTAATATTGTAAATTTTTACAACTGTTACAGACTACACTTCATTGAAGACAGAAACTTCTTGATTATAGGTGCTACTATTTCTGGACTGTTATTGTGAACATCATGGTTACCATCTACAACAATGAGGGAGAAATTAGTTCGTGATTTTAATTTCATCATTTCCTTGCTGAATGCCTTGCTTAAAAGTGGAAGAGACTCCTTTGCTATGATGATAAGTTGTGGACATTTAATTCTGCTTATGATATCAACATTTTGAAATGAGTTCCAAGGCACCCAAGCACCAATTTTTAATCGCTGATCTGTTGAAAATCCGTAGCCTCCATTTCTTTTAACAAGTGAGCGCTTGATTAGTGCCGTTGCAGCTTCAATTGTCAATTTACTCATTCTACTATTTAGCATCCTACTAAATGCTTCATCATACTGATAGGAAGGAGGTTGCCTGTTGGCTGTATCTGCCTCCTTCTTCAAAAGTGAGTTTGCAGTTTTCATAAATCTATCTAAAATATTATCTGATACAAATGCTGAAACTGCGTCTAGCATAATAAGTTTTGTTACATACTGTGGATAAAATGCACAGAAGTATGCCCCAAGTTGTGCTCCATAACTATGTCCTAAATAATAAAACTTTTTCCATTCAAAAAAGTCTGCTACTCTTTTTATTGTAAGTATGTAATCAGCATAATGAAGCACAATCCCTGATGGAAAATGTGTAGAACATCCATGTCCAGGTAGATCTATACAGACTACATACAAATTACATGACAGAAATGGGACGAGCCGGTCAAAAGTTCCAGCGTTGTCTTGAAGTCCGTGTACTGCAAGGACTGGAATACGGCTTGGCTGTCCCCAAATTTTTGCTGCAAGATAATGCAATTTCACAATGTTTTAATAACATACAAGTGTGCACATTTATACAAAAGATTCTCTTTTCGTTGTAAGTTATGCAGCGAAAGTACATGACCAAAATAGGAAAACAGTTCAAAACTGCTATCCATAAGCTAAATTATATTATTCTTATTATTCTGGCTTTACAGCACTATGTTGCAGTAGAGAAATTTTATATTTGGGGAAAAATGGAAATTATTTCTACACATCATGGTACCAGTAATCTAATTCTTGCATATGCAGTAAGAAACCACATGAAAGTCAGATTTACAGGGTTTTATTCCCATATTAGTCACTAAGCCATAGTAAATAATCTGATGTTTTAAGTAGGAAAATGAAAATCGATTCTGTTAAACATCCATATAGCAGTCAATAACTGTTAACAAGCTGTATCATTTCTTCGTGTCTGAGGAAAAAAGCTTTGAAATTATCACAAAGAACTCCTCATGCTATCTGTAAACTGAGTAATTATAGAGGCAGTCTCTTCAGGTTTGTGAATGTGCGTTTCACCATCTGATTTCACAATGTGATGTTGAAATTTAAGGCAATTTTTCTTGAATAGGACAGTGTGAGCAACAGGGAATTTCATCCAACTATGAACCTTTCCTGATGATATTAAAAGCAGGCGACATCTGATTTTACTAAACAGCTTATTTAAATCTCTTGACTCGACAACTGGATACTGCAACATTTGCAATCGCTTTTCTGTCTGTTTTTCTGAAATCAGTGAAGAGTCTAAGTTTTTCTTTAGATATTTAAAGTGGTCCTTTCTTCTATGCGCACAGTATGTGGGATTGAGCAATATAAGTGTGTCGACTAAATCTGGAAAATATGCTGCCCAGTAAAGACCCAAGAAACCTCCCATTGCGTGTCCGATCACATGCAATTTTTTCCAATTGAAGTAATTCTGAACGCGCAAAATAATTGTAAGAAAATCCATGAATCGATAAGGGCATAAAAGTGGTAAAGGAGATGATCTTCCGTGGCCTGGGAGGTCGATGCTTATAAAGAAGTAATTCCTTTTGGACAAGGACTGTATAAGCCTGTCAAAAGTAGCGCTGTTATCCAATAAATCATGCAGGCATAAAACAGCGTGTCCCGACGAGTCGCCGCATGTTTTCACTGAAAATAAATGAGATTCTGTAACTTAAAATTATCACCTTCTTTCCTGTTACGATAAATGAACCAACGAGTGATCACTCTAATAAATATAATTGCTTTGATAATTTACCTGATATGTGGCCCCATGGAACTGGTATTTCTACCTCGGAACAAGCCAAAGCTTTAAAATCCTTATTTTCTGCCATTGGAACAAAACATCGAAAAGGTTTACCAGTTACAATACTTTTGAACTTCGAACTCACAGAGACAAACTCAGATCATTCTTGTGCTATTATCGGTGACTTAAAGTTCTTCACTCCTTGGTACAATTACAAAGTAGTATTCAGAGACAGTAGTATTGCAAATCAACACAAGGAAAAATAAGGATCAACATATGATTCTGCTAAATTGGCTGACTAAATGGTACCAGACCGAAGGCAACGTATTAAAATAAAATAAATAAAAATAATATCGTACGTTTACGGTAGCAACTGGTGTTCATTGCGATTGTGAGTCAAAAAGAAGGAATTAACGACTTGCTTCCGCAGCTCATAACGGTGTTATAAAATTTCTGGAGTGTATATCTTTACTGGAGGGTACCTTTCCAGAGAGGCTTAAGTGTGCTATAGTTAAGCTACTCTATAAAAGAGGGATCAGTCACTTGTATCAAATTTCGGTCATATTTCATTACTAACAGCATTTTCCAAAGTTTTTGAGAAAGCAATGTACAATATAGATAATTATGTACGTTTTCGCGGCGGCAATGCTTTATAAAAACTTCTCGGGTTTCAAGCCGCGTCAGAATTGAGCCGTCTGGCGACGTTTCGGAAGCTTGCACTGCTTCCATTGTCAAGCCCCCGCTTAACATTACTGAAGTATGCCGCACGGTAGTCTATTACATAGCGCCAGCAGCCGGGAACGGAGGGGAAGCGCGTGGAGGGGCGGTCCCCTCCGTTCCCGGCTGCTGGCGCTATGTAATAGACTACCGTGCGGCATACTTCAGTAATGTTAAGCGGGGGCTTGACAATGGAAGCAGTGCAAGCTTCCGAAACGTCGCCAGACGGCTCAATTCTGACGCGGCTTGAAACCCGAGAAGTTTTTATAAAGCATTGCAAGCTTCCGAAACGTCGCCAGACGGCTCAATTCTGACGCGGCTTGAAACCCGAGAAGTTTTTAAAATGTACAATATAGTTACCAAAACCGTAAAAATAATAATATTCTAACTAAACCACAATTTGATTTTCAAAAGGGCCATTCCACAGAACAAGGTATATTTGCGTTTACAGACAATATTTCAGAAGGAATAAATGATGTCTTTAGGAATTTTCTGTGACTTGTTTAATGCACTTGACTGTGTTGATCATGAAATTCTGATACAAAAATTGTAGTACTATAGTACAAATGGCATTGTTAATAAATGGACCGAGCGTGTCGGTGAGAGGTAACGTTCTGGCTTCGCATTCGGGAAGACGCAGTTTCGAATCCCCGTGCGGGAATCCATATTTGACTTTTCCATGGTTTCCCCAATCACTCCAGGCGAATGCCGGGAAGCTTCCTTCAAAAGACCACGACTGATTAAATTCCCGACCATGTAATATATATTGATACAATAATTTATTATTCATTATATATATTATGAAATATCTTTTCCCACTTTTCTTTTCCTCAGCCACGATAAAAAAAAGTAAATAAATGGCTTAGTTCTTACCTTTTGAATGGAAAATAGAAAGTGTCACTGAAATATTTTACTCCTTCGTTGTGTGGTCACTGTTTTCTGAAAGGGAATTTATTGGATGTCGAGTTTTTCATGGTTGTTATTAATCTTGTATATTTAAACGAGCAATTGTATGAATATAAATTTGGTATCTCGGAAACAGTTCTAATGATTTGGCTGAAATTTCATATTTATATAACCTTTTGTTTTTCAACATTATCTAAATAAGTGTCTTCCCAGCAAAAACGCGATTTTACAAAAAACGAGCAATTCTTGTATTTGGTATCTGGGAAACTGCTCTAACGCCATCTCATATAAGTTTCAGGTACTAATAAGTCTACTGATGTTAGTTAAGTTTCTCTTTGGTTAGAGCAAGGGACTCTTATACCCTTACACGAACAATTCTCATATACTGGCTGACCCATGCGAATAATATCGTGGTCAGTCACCGAATGGTATTATAATAATGTAAAGATAAATAAATGCAAGTAAATTTACTAAAGAAAGGTATTTTATTTTGGAGAGTATTTATAAATATCACTTCTATTATAACTAGTTTTTATCGTTATTTACTACATATTTCATTGTAAAAATTAGACTTTTTGTAATGGAACTCTGTGGTGCGTGTGAAGCATGGTTTGAATTCCGCAAATAACACCAGAGTTTGTTGGGTGGCCCAGTGGTCACTGAATGAATGTTTAATGGGTGAGGCGTTTACCGACCTGCCCGATATTGACTTCTTCTTGATTTCTTAATGTTTCTTCTTTATCAAGATGACGATTTTAAGTCGTTGATAGCAGGTAATCTTTGAATAGCGCAGAATTAACAAACTGCATAAAACAATTAGCTTCTGATGGCAACCAAAGTCTTTTAAAGATGTTATATATCGAAAGTAGGTTGCGTTGAGTTCTTCTTGACCAGAGAGAGAGAGATTAGTAGGTTTCACGCAACGAAAACAGTAGCTAACATCAAAATTCTGGTTTATTGCAGTATATACCAAACTGACCGGCACACAACACAGAACGTAGCTTCTGCTTCACATAACACTGTTAGCTGATACCCCTTCTATCTTGAATTTAGATGATTATTAACGATATAGGGTGAAAAGTTGTATGATTGGTAGTAAGTCGTGAATTACGTCCACATACTGCATTCTGCCGCTACTGCATGAGAACTTAGGGACTGCTAACCTATTACAAAGCCATAGTCTCAGATACGCACTCTGAGCGAAGTCTCGCTGAGCCTTATAGCCAGCTAAATTCACAATACAACAATGAAATATTACAGGGATTTATTAGTCCTCTTAAAATTTTCAAAAATAGATATTAACTTTGTCAGATGTAATTTTTTTTCAAGCTTGTATACTTAACAAAACATTAGCATTTATAATGTGATCATCGTTTACTTTTTGACCATATGAGTTTTTAACACAAACATAAATATTACTGAATCTACGAACTCGGAAAAAGCCACGTACAGGTGTCCCTACAAAAAAAAAAAAAAAAAAAAAAAAAAAAAAAAAAAAAAAAAAAAAAAAAAAAAAAAAAAAAAAAAAAAAAAGATTCTGGTAAATACAATCTTGCGCTATGAAGCGTTTGACCTTGTGCTTTATTAATGGTCGTAGTGAAGGTATTTTTATTGGGAACTGTTTTCTTATCATTTAGAAAGGCACGGTTGGATCAGAAGGTGTGAGGTTAATGCGATGTATGCGCATAGTTTTATCGGAGTGAATGAATGCACTGATGATGTACTCGTCTAAGTGAATTACCATTAATTCTACACCATTAGTTAACCCCTGATTAACATTAAGGTTTCTATTTAACATAATTATAGCATTCTTCAAGTAATTTATAAGATGGTAAACTGGATGATCTCTGGATATGGCTCTAGTGGTTTGAATGAAATTTTATATGTAAATAACGTTTTCTTTTCATTTGCGTAAAACAATTTTACAAAAAAAAAAAAAAAAAAGAATAATTCTTGTATTTGGTATCTCAGAAACGTTTCATCCTGTAGAAGATTCAGGTACGAATAAGCCTATTGATGCTAGCTAAGCTAACCTTTGTTTAGAGCAGGGGAACTGTATACATCAATATGCCTAGAAAGGCCCCTTAAAAAGTTTAATCAAGCTTCACGCAAAATTTTGTATATTGAACAGAAATCGAAAGATGCCGAGTTAAGATCAGTCACCCAGGTACTATAAATAAATGAACTACTCTGTATTGCACAAGATACAAGTATACGAATTATATCTTATATATAAAAATCAATGTTTGTGGTTTGTTCGTCTTCTATGCATTCCTATACCATTTATCAGATTGCAATGAAACTTTGGAGAGTTTTCGAATGTGTGTCTGCGAAGGTTCCTGTAAAAAAAAAAAATTCCAAAAAGTCACCCCCTATTCCCCATAATTTAGGCAAAACCACATTTTTTATCCGATTTAGATAGGAATTTGTACACTTATACTTTAAAACAAACATAAAAGTACTGCCTACATACGGTTTCCGAATATTAATCCCCTCGCCTCCTTTCCACCCCCATAATTTTTTCACCCCATAATTTAGGCAATACCACATTTTTTATCCGATTTAGATAGTAATTTGTACACTTATACTTTAAAACAAACAGAAAAATACTGCCTATGTATGGTTTCCGAATATCCATCCCCTCTCCCCATTTCCAACCCCATTACGTTTTTACCCCATAATTTAAACAAACCACATTTTTTATCCGATTTAGATAAGAATTTGTACACTTATACTTTAAAACAAACAGAAAAATACTGCCTACGAATGGTTTCCGAATATTCATCCCCTCTCCCCCTTTCCCAGGGCCGGCGGATAATGTGGGTATGGTGGGTAGCAGTACCCACCCGGGAAATTCCGGGTGGGTATTTCACCCACCCGGAATTTGAGAGTTCATAGGCGAAAGAATTGAGAGAAAGAAAGAAAGAGAGAGCAGAGCAGCTAAGCATGTTAGTTTCATTCTTCAAAATGCGTATATAATAGCCTGTGTGCCCACAGCACCATTAGCGACGCGCTAAAATCCCTTTGATGTTTCAATAGAGACCGCCACCCCAGATGTCGCCTACTGAGCAAACAATCTTGTGAGTGAACGCAAGAAAATAGTGCACGTCCAAAGCAGTCGTGTGTGAAAGCTGCATTAGTATATTTCGAAGGAGTTTCGGCTAATTCTAAAAAAAAAAAAAAATAATCAAATAGATAAATTCGTAGTGAAGCTGAACAGGAGAAACGAATTGAGTCTAGATAATGCTAGAAGACAGCAGAAAGTGGAGGATAAATTTGCATCACCCTTAGACGAATGATCCACTGGAACCTTAAAAGATGGCCTTGTTCAGTCAGCTGACAGTCAAAATCGTGAAAGTAAGTAAAAGTAAAAGTAAAATTCTTGTTCTTCACTCTATACATAAATACGTGCGCATGTAATGAATATTCACGTGTATGTACTAGAGATGTTATGGAAGCGGAAACAGAAGCCTAAGTTGTATGAAAATATGATTTAGTGTCTAGTTACTTCTATTTAATAAAAATGACAAGTGGAATAATGTTTTATTTAATAATCAAATCAAACAGTAACTGACTTTGAAGTAGTAGTTTTCTAATTACTATAATTAATATTCGAAAGCTTAAAGTGGCAAGTAATTTGTTAAAAACAAACGCTTAGCAGCCTTTTCTCATTTTTAATTTTTTCCTCCCCCCTTCTCCCCCATATACACAAATTAAACCTTTCGCTGAACAATTTTTCGCTAGACACTGCTAGGCGGGGCTGACAAAAAACCTGGGGACTATTGGAAACAACATAGAATATTTGTGATCGTTCATTTGCCATCACTTAAGAGGATCTACTTTTAATGGCAGTCCTTTTTGCTTTTACTACTTGATTAGAGTGATATTGGTAATTTTTTTTTCATGTAACTTAAGATCTACATATAATTTTTCAGACGTTTTAAATTCTTCTGGGTGGATGGATTTCAAATTGCTTTTTAAGCAATGGTGGTACGTTCTTTCAGAGAACATTATTTTTTACCTAATGTACCTTTTGCCACAGATTCAGTTTTTGTACACAATATCTAAATAGGACTTAGGTTTGGTTTCATTTTGAGACACGCTACTATCATATAATAAAACATATACCTAAGGGGCCCACAGACGACCAACTTGATTACCAACTTTGTAGTGAACTTAATTAGCAACCAAGTTGTACATATAAACATCACGTCCGCGGTCCGAGTACGTGTCATCAGGTTATTTACTGGATGTTTTCTCTTGCCACTCTCTATTATTTTGAATGGCGGATTTAAACATTTTGGCTATAATAGAGCGTAGTTTGTGAAAAATGAGTAACTGAGCATTGCAGTTTTTTGGTTTTAAGAGAATTGTGTGAAGATGGGGTGATCCTGCTGCTCTCAGAGGAATGGTATCAAAACTGCACAGATTTCTCCGTTAAATTTTTTGTGAGGGAGATACACGTCACTAAACCTGACTGGCCAGTAAAACCTATTATGAATTTTGGACAAATTGCGAAAGTTTATTTAAAAGGACACCAACATGTGGATTTTATTGCTGTCAAAGAATGGTTTTTATTTTTCTGTACAGTTTCCACATTTAAATATAGAAGTTGGATAAAAACTGTTGGGTTTATTTTTTAAATGAATTTACAAGGTTTTTTTTTTTACCAATTAATTAGTAAAAATATCTTTGCCTGAATTAATTCTTGAAATTGTAATAATGCGCATGGACTAATAAACAAACGTAGCAGTACTTTCGTTTTTCCTGATTTACGATTTTTTTTGATTTTTTATTTCGAGTTATCTATTTTCCGCTAATATACAGTAGAGTCCCGCTAATCCGAACCCCGGTAATCCGAACGTCCGGTTAATCCGAACATGGCAAAGCATTACATAGTCTTAATATAAAAAATGGTAAAAGAATTAAAACACCCTGAAAATACAGTTCATACGCTATATAATTGTGTGGTTAACTACTGTACATGTACACAATTTTAATTTATACAGAAAAATTAGCTAGAAAAGATTAAATTTAAAAAGTGCGTAATACTGAAAGAAAAACTGTCAAACTTACGATAGTAGTTACAACGCTTAGAAACACACATTTCATCCCTACTTTTTAGAGCACAGAAACTCAGTAATTGTTTTTTGGCGTAATGAAGACAGTCTGTTATATGACGCAAAAGTTGCGCCATCGTCTGATAAACATTAAATCAGCTGGTGTAGCAGTGGTCTGTTGCTCCATATAGCGTAGCGCGAGATCAAAGGCTTCTGCCGCGTCAGTGTGTGACACCAACTCTCCATTGTCACATTCCGTCTCATTGTCACTTTCGTCGTAACATTCCACTTCTACCTGGTCTTGAGTCACAGCAGCCACTAAATCAACGTCAGTAAGGTGCTCCAGTATTGAATCATCCGCTGCCATCCATTCATCTACGTCTGCTTCACAGGCTTCTTCACATCCAGGGATTGTCTGTACAATTTTTAGGAAACTCTCCTCTTCATTTTCAGCTGGTATGTCCTGAAATTCAAGAGATGTCCATAGTTTTCTCCAAGATTTTCTCAAAGTGTTTTCTGAAATTTTCTGCCATGCCTCAGCAGCCCAATAAACAACATCCTTCAGATTTGTTTTTTTTTTTTAATTTTTTCAACTAAAGGAATGTTATCATCTTGGATCAGCATTCTTAAGAATTGTTTTCTGTAAATCAGTTTTAATGTTTGTAGTACGCCCTGGTCCATCGGCTGTAGAAGTGGTGTAGCATTCGGCAGCAAAAACTTCGCCACGATTTCTCCATCACATAATTCTTCAGTGCTGGGGTGAGATGGTGCGTCATCAATCAAAAGGATAGCACGGGGAGGCAAATTATTTTCTTTGGAAAACCGCCGGACAGAGGGAACAAACTGGTCGTGAAACCATTCTTTGAACTGCTTACCATCCATCCATGCTTTTTTCTGGTTGCGATAGTATACAGGTAGGTATTTCATGTTGCAGTTTTTGAAAGCTCTGGGGCTAACAGATTTGCCGATCATCATTAAAGGGAGCTTGTGATTACCAGCAGCGTTGCTGCACACTAGTAAAGTCACACGATCTTTGCTCATTTTAAAGCCAGGAGCTTGGACTTCTGCTTTTGATGCCAGGATTTTTGTTGGCAATGCCCTAAACTTAAGGCCTGTCTCGTCAGCATTATAAATTTGTTGGGGAGAATAATTTCCCTCTCTTATCAGTTTATTAAATTCATGCACGTATTCCTTCGCTGCATCATGGTCAGAAGAAAGCTTCTCTCCAGTAATTGTTATCTGACGAATCCCATGACGTTTTTTAAATCTGCCCAACCAACCCGTACTCGCATTAAAAGACTCATCACCATTCATTAATTTGTTTAGGTAAACAGCCTTTTCCTGAACCATTGGTCCACTCAGAGGAGTTCCCCTTTCTCTTTCCTGTGTAAACCAAAAGAAAAGAGCTTCATCCTACTTTATCGTACTAGGGACTGTTTCAGAGTCTGCCGAATCTGGAGTGTTTTTCCCGAAGACGTTGCGCAGCACTGTTCAAGCTTCACTCGGTTCTTCTTCCAATCACAAATGGTTGCCTTACCAACACCTAGTTCCGTCGCCAGCTTAGATACATTCTCACCACTGTCCAATCGCTTCAAAGCATCCAGTTTTTCTCTGAGCGTTAACGTCGTATGTTTCCGTTTACTCATTGCGATTAACACGGTAGTGTACACGAATTTTGTGTGTTAGCGATCGATTGCTAAGATTAACTCAGCAGTTCGCGAGCCGTCTGAGAGTGCACTGACCACGAACACTTCAAACATCTCAACAATAAAGGGAGGGAGTGAGAGTGAGCCATTGTTCACCCAGTTGTTCCCAATTGTTACCATGCTGTACCTACTTATATGCTTGGTATACTTCATTGTAGAAATTAGTCACTGTAACTCCGGCTAATCCGGAACAAATCGGTAATCCGAACAAGGCCCGGTCCCAATTAGTTCGGATTAGCGAGACTCTACTGTATTTGTCACTTGACCCAACACTAGAATCCGATGGCGTCCGGCAGTGGCGTAGCTAGGGGGGGCGGTGGGGGCGGTCCGCCCCGGGTGTCACCCGTTTGGGGGTGACACCCACATTTCGAAAATAGTAATCGAAATTAGTGTGACACACAAAAAAAAAAACTTCTTTTATGCTTTGCTGTCAAAACACGTCTACTTTTATTGTTATGAATATTTGTTTTTAGGTTGATCTAGCGCTTTTTCAAATGCGATCCAGGCGGCTATGCTCATTCGTTATAGTAGAATATAATTGTTGGCAATACCATGCGCTTAAACAAAGAGAGCACCGCTCTGTAGCTACAACAATCACAAGAAATCGTTCATTGTTGTGCTTGCCGTCCGTCACTGTTGTTTGGTTTGTTAGAAGCGGCAGTGGATATAATGTAAGTTTTCTTGTATAAAAAGAGGAAGTTTTAAAATTCAAGTTTATATATAATTGCTAAAATCATAGTAATTAGACAGTTAAATTGTAAATCCTCGAAAATATTTAGAGAAAATTTGGAAATGAAAACCAAGCGTATGTCGGAATACGCGTAGTCTAGGTTTTAACATTGTTTTGCTTATTTAGAATTCCATTAGCTTTCAAGCTAAGATTTACAAGTGCTTTGAAGTTTTTCTAGTAATTTTTTAATTTATTTTCTGACAGATTCGTGACTAGTATTGCCAGGTCCAGATCGTTAAAAATCGGGATCGAGGGTTAAAAAAATCGGGATTCGGGGCTACAAATCGGGACAACCGTCAAAAAACATGTTTTTATATAATTTACATTATTTTTGTAATTTATGGATGACAGGGGTAATTTCTACAGGTATCTATCATATTATTAGAAATTGTGAACCTTAATACCAAATATTATAATAATAATATGACTTGCTGATTACGACTAGTAACGAAATATTATAGAAATAATGCATTTCCAAGTTGAATTTTAGTATTTATTTATTGTCTTAATAAGTATAAAGTAGACCTATTTTTTTTATTAAAATTGAATTCAGTGTTATATTTCATTGCCTTTGTCATAGCTTCTTTTTTATAACATAATTATGAAAATCGCCAAAAGACAAATTGAAGCAGTGCTTTGACATGCTCGCGTGTTTATTCGGGCTTTTAGATCAAACTATAATAGCATGGAAAAAATTCCTTTCAGATGTCGCATTTGTAACCGGTATTGACGCCATGAAAGCAATCATCTCATAAGAGATTTAAAGCATGAGCTCGTTTGGTATAGTATGAAAAATGACTATGCAGTTTCAGGATGAATTCTCCAACTGAAATTTACTCATATCCTGAGGATATTTTACACTGTTATACAAAATACGTGCAGGACATCCCTCAGGTATAATTTGAATCATGGTGCAGTAACTGGAAAAAACTTAATTGTGACACCTAAAGTTCACATCTGCGATGTTTGCAATGTAACTAGTAAGATGTTTACTGTCAATACTCGGCTCCTTCAGTCGTGTCACTAAATTTTTATACGTGTCTGATGCTGCTTCATTCGCGTCTTCATAAACCTCAAATATTTGAATTTGAGTTGGGCTGTAAGATTTTACCATCAGCATTGGAGGCGACTGTAGCAACACTATAAAATGTATCATTTTGTAGATTTTCGATCGCTTCTTGAATAAATGCCGAACCTAAAACATTTTGTGCAATCCCACTGGCCTTTGTTCTTCCAAGTGACAATTTCTCAGCATTTTTGGAATCGTTATACAAAGTACGTTCGAGTTTTGATTCATATCAGAAAGAACTAAATGACAAGGTGTGCTTTACCGAGTGGTATGACTTAAGCAGCTATGACTTCTTGATTCTTAGGTGCTCATTTGATCGGTGTTAAAAATAATTTCAGTGATGTTATTATACTGAAACTCCTTTCTTTTTCTTCTGCTCGTTACATTTCTGGTATTATGCTACATCATTTTTGCCACCATGCTAAACTGTTTTTGATACAGTATTCAGGTTAGTGGGATCAGTTGTACCATAACATATGAATATCACTATTGGTTTTGTGCGATGCGTCTGACATGGACACGTGATTTCATTTTATTTTTTTTGCGACAAGTGAATGGTTTTTATCACAGCTAAAAAATCGTGACATTTGGCGTCCCGATCGACAGGAAAACCGGGACGCGTTCCCAGATCCGGAAAATCGGGACGACCCGCGCAAATCGGGACACCTGGCAACGCTATTCGTGACGTACAAACTGAGTACATTTCGCGTTATCCAATTTACACTCTGTGTACCTGCCTATTATCGACAGTGCACATATATTCGACATGAAATCGTATCATGTTCGAATTTATGCTAGTAAAAACTGTGCATTAAACTAGCAATACTGTCAGGTTTCAAATCAATCTGAACGGGTCCAAGTGTTCGTTGATGGTATCGTCCGTCGTTGGTAATCAGTTTTTGTAAAGCTTGTGTTTAAAACAGTCGGAACCGTAACTGTTGTGAATAGAACTGTAATGTAAATTATATATATTTAAAACTATAAAGGAAATTAAATGTAAATTGTTAAACTATGTAAATAGAACTGTAAAGTAATGAAATGTGAATTGTCATAAAACGCCAAGAACTTGGCTGTGTGGCTGATAAGGCCGAAAGCCATTTAAATAAATAAATTTAAAAAAAGTCGGAACCGCGTATCTTGCTAGCGAAATCGTAACATTAGTAAGCACTTAAATTCTAGGTTCATGTAAGTTTGCTATGCTTTCTTCTGATCGAGAATATGTAAATATGATCGCGATGAAATAAATAAGCGTATGTATCTCTATGAATTTTCCATAATAAATTTAGAGAAGAAGAAAATTTGTACTATGGGTAACCCCTCTGTCGAATACAGGTGTATTCCTTAAATCGACAGGGATGTCGAACTTTTGTTCCTGATCAAACGGAGCGAACATTCAAGCCGTTTACAACATTTTTTAATTTATATGCTACATAGCGGCGCTAGAAATGTAAAATTAACACGTGAAGACGGTCTTCAGTACATACAATGTCATATTTAGAAGTCTGTAGCTACGTGTATCTTAGGCGGATAGTAAAATACTTGTGAAGTACTTCATGCAAAGGCATGTTCTTATATTACATAAGCAGTTTAAAAAAAAAAAAAAAATTCGTTGTTTTTATATTGCATTTATTGTTCTATTTTTATGAAGGAACTTAATGTGGAGTTGCTTCTCTCTCCCAGGGTCTCACGACTTGTGGCATCCGGATTCTGGGTTTGCACCGATGGAACCCCATCCGGGTCTGGAATTGCTTCTACTTGGATCAAATAACTTCTGTTAACTTTCCTCTCGATATCCCTTGCGAAGTCATTTAAATACAACCTATGTTAACGTTTCAACAACAAATGATTGGGTAGTTTTCGATTTTTTCAAATTTATAGCGAAATATTATGGTCGCCCTATAGTTACACTGGCAAAAATTAGAATCTCACCATGCATACAGGAATGGTAGAATTTTAGGAAACTTTGAAGATATATCCAGGGCCATACCCAGAAGAAATGATAGCAAATGGAAATGGATCAGGATAAGTTATTACCTTTAGATACAGTTTTCAGTAAGAAATGCGTCCAACTTGAGCACCAATGCATTCGTGGATTGTTGCCGACATTGAATCAACAAGTGTTTCGAATGTCTTCTTGGGGTATTTCTCTTTACGCCTGCATGTCTTTTGAAGTCAGTTATTGCGCAGTTTATGCTGGGTCACCATGTGATCAAATGTTTCTACTCCTGGTATGCCAGACATGCTCTATTGGGGACACATCTGGGGACTGTGCTGTTCAAATTGTGATCGGAACTCCTTGCAAGGCTTGTGTAACGATGGCCGCAATATGAGGACGGGCATTATCTTGTTGTAAGATACGATTTGAATGGTGAACATGAAGGGTATCACAATAAGATGCAGTACCCTGTCCACATAGTGGTGGGCTGTCATTGTGCCATCAATAACAGCCGACTCAGTCATGCTGTCGAAACTGATTGCCGCCAAAAAATGACACCGGTGACTGCATTTGTGTGATGTTCTGAAATCACAGCAGGTAAGCCGTTTTCCAATACGCCTCCGAACATTTCGTGAATTATCACTTTGCCACAGACAGAATCGAGACTCGTCTGTAAACACGAATGTACGCCATTCACATGTCCATTTATGTTTTGCATTACGCCAGGTTAGATGATGCTGGCAATGAAATCAGATTAATGGGACACATTGCATAGGGTTCAGAGAGCGTACTCCAGCTTCAAGAAATTGGTTTTCAATCGTCCGGGGGGGGGGGGGGGTGACTCTCTCTGTAACCACTGTTTGGATCTGGCCTGCAGTCAACCATTTGCCAGCAGCAGCCACCCACACAATTTGGCGGTCTTCACGTGCTGTTATCCATCAGTATAGACCTGGAGTATTAGAGCTTTCTTTCATCACTGTGTAACAAGTCTGTATACTGGCAATGCACTACTGCCAATCCTATGGGAGATTTCACGATATGATGCACCTTTTTAAAACACGTCAATTCTCCGACCTCTCTCACAGTTAGACATTTGAGTGTATAGAGTTATCACTCTTCGCCTGGGCATACTTAGCCAACAAGAACTCGTGGACAACAAAGTGTCATGTTACACCACATTGTACGCCACTAGTACGAATATAAAAAATAGCAATTTACATAATAGATAGCACCGTAATTCTCATATTATTACATGTAAAACTTTCAATTTTAAATCATTTAATACTCTTCATGTGGGCATACTTGGGGCCAAATTTCATTCATTTATCACAACATCGTATGGGTGTTGGGATTTTAATTTGCGCCAGTGTGTGTATCAGTTGCTACGTGTAAAGGTCGAGCTCTATTTTGCCAATACTGGTCTGTACCGTCACCACAACGACAGTCGGCCGAGTGGCAGCTCGCCCCCTCGCGTCCACACTTTTCCATAGCTCGCCCGTGTTCCTACCCGGTCTTTAGTCTCCTTTAACGTTTTCAAGTGATTGTTACAGGGAATCAGTGTTGGGGATGACAGGTAGGTTTGATACATTTACTTTATTTTGCACAGTTTTGGTACGAAAGTACATTAAAATACTTTTTTATCTGACTCATGTAATCACCTGTATGGTTGATCTTTTATGTAAAAATATAGTATCCCAGCGCAGCAGTACGATTAGCCACGTAGTAGGAGGTAGCAAATGCCACGGGCCTCGCGCCTTCTAGGGGGCTTCGCGCCTCCTAGGGGGCCTCGCACCTAGGCTACATGGATGACCTTTTTTATTTTTAGCTCCACAATTTTCCCCAGGACGGCAAAAATCAAGGGCCTCTTCTTCACATTAGCTACGGGCCCCGCGCTGTCTTAATCCGGCCCTGCAGCGCAGTATTAACAAATCATTACCACACTGTACCGGAATGAAAGATTCTCGCATATTTCAACGCAATCGCAATGAAATGTCAATCACTTCGTACTTGACGTGTTTGTTTTGCTTGAGGTTCTTTATGATTTATTCAGTATTTTTTTTTTTTTTAGCAAAGAATGAGGTTATAACATATTTTAATTTAAATTTAGGTCGTAAATATTTTGTATAATAAATATAATAACATCATGTTATCTCAAAGTTCTAGTCAGAGTTTCTTATTAGGAAACTCGCAGTGCACCTATATCGTAGTCACCTAACTTCGAAAGGAGACCTACAGATTAACGTGAAATTCGAACACGGAGCGTCCTAGAATCCTCGTATTAACAGATAAAAGCATTGCCAGAGGTAAATGTCAATTTTTAGGCCCGCAAAAATTACAGTCGTGTCCGGGATTTGAACCGGGACCTTCAGTATCCAAACCGCACGCAGTCATTTGAGTCACCAGTCCGAATGTAGGTGTAATGAAAAATAAGTTTGCAAACATGATACAATGAATACACTTTTTTTCTATACCATCTATTTTTGCTATCAAAAAACACGAATCAACTTTTATGTGTTTGAATACCGGTACATATTTTTCAGTACTTCTAGATTAGTCTGGCGTATGGTTATGGCGTGCGATTTGGGTGTGGAAGATCCCCGTTACAAATGCAGATCTCGGCTGCAATTTTTGTGGGTCTTAAAATTGATCTTCATCTCTGGTAATGTTTTGATTTATTAATGCGAAGATGCTAGAACAATTCCTACATGTTAAGAACATCTTATTAACATGGATGAAAAAAAAAGACACTTGTTTTAAGACCAACAATAACATGAAAACAACATTTGGTCGTAAGGGAAGGGAAATTTCCGAACTCTCTCTATGCGTTCTCCACATCCAGCAGACCGACACTGGTGCACACCGTCAAAACATAAACCAATCCAATGATGGCCGCGTGTCGGCCGAGTGTCGGACGACAAATCGTGTCCTTTGGACAAACTTCGACCGAGTGAGCGCCAATAGTAAGAAACGTGTCGGTGCGGAACAGTATCAGGCAAGTGAGGCCCGATCTTCAGAGGAGTTAAAATTAATCTAAAACCACTTTCGTTCACCAGTGATCAACACGTGGCTAAAATCCTGCCATATTGATTATTGAACATGAAGTAAATCTAATTTTTAATTTCTAAAATGTGATTTACTGGTTTGCAGTTGTTAAAGCTAGAAAGAGGGGATTGTGGAAGCAATTGTTTTTATTTTATTTGTATATCTTTTAAATGTTGTTAATCTTACAATTTCATTAACTATTATTTTTAAATAACAATAAATTTTTATTTAATTATGTTTTATTAATATCATATTTTACACCTAAAAGATGATATAATATACTCAATTTTGGATTTAAGTTTTCAAGGGGTGACACCATCGATATCCGCCCCGGGTGTCACCCACGCTAGCTACGCCACTGGCGTCCGGGCAAATGGAAAGGAGGATGGTTACTGCATCACGACAATGCACCCTCCCACACATCGATTGTTGTGCAGACATGGTTTGCAGAAAAGAACATTCCACCAGCCTCCCTACTCACCGGATTTAGCGCCATCGGATTTCTGGCTCTTTCCCAAGATGAAAACGGGCCTCAAAGGTAACCGTTTTGCCAACGTAGAAGACATCTAAACCAAAGCGACAGCTGAACTTTGGAAGATACCAAAACAGGATTTTCATCGTTGTTTCCAGCAATGGCAGGAGTGGGGGAGTAAGTGTGTGTGTTCGGAAGGAGCCTTCAATAAATGAGATTAGTTAAATGTTTACTTATCTCTTGTTAATAAAGAGTTACAATGAAATTCCGGGAAGTTTTTGACTGCCCCTCGTATGAATTCATTTTTTCCCCTAGAAACTACTTCGAGTAGTTCTCCAGTACCATTTATTTTTAAAAACTGGGCGAAAGACAATCCATGGCTTCAACTTAATAAGCCTTACTTGTTTTGGTCACTAACATTTTCGCCAAGCACAAGTGAGAACTCTCAAAACTCAGGGGTCACCGCTACGATGGGGATTCTAACGTTTCTGGAAAAATAACGGGATTACAGTCACGAATACGCAAAGAAGAGCCTCGAGCATAATTTGTGCACTGTAATGCTCATAACCTCAATCTTGTAGTACAAGATGGAATTGAGAGAATTATAATAGCGAGAAAATTTATTGGAACAGTAAAAGATTTGATAAACGTCGTGCGAGACTCGCCGAAACGGCTTGGACAGTTTAAGAAACTACAAATTGGAATACAAAAAGAAACTAATGATGATATGCCTTCTCTTGCAGCCTATTGTCCGACAAGGTATTTATAAAAAAATTATAAGTTTAAATCAATTTTTTTGGTTTTGTATGTATAAACATATTTACTCTTCAATTTTTGTGCGAACATTCTGTAACCAGAGAAGTAGACAACGCTGTCGCTGTTAAGGCTGCTGGATTTTACTCCGACATGGAATCATTTGCGTGTGTTTTATATTTAACAATGATCATAGAAATTTTTGATCGCGTTGAAATTTTGAATGCAGATCTACAGAAATCTAATCTATCTGTTATTGAATCGTATGCGAAGATAGAAGCAATCACTGATGTTTTGTACTGTGCTCTAGAGTCAAAATTCGAAGAAATTTTGCGGGAAAGTGTGCAGTCAGGTACTAACTTTGAAACCAGCGAACCTCAAATCCCACATCAACGCAAAATTTCGATCAAGGTAAGAATGAAAATCTCCGATTCGAAACACCTCAAGATTTTCTCCGTAAATCTTATTTTTATGACCAGTTAAAGAGTCGATTCGACAACGTTTCCGCCCACTTCTTCAAATCGTTAGAACGATTCGCTTCGGGACAGTCCACAAATGTAGCAAAAATTATAAATTTCTACAATCATGATTTTGACCAAGAAAGATTGCTCAGTGATAGAGACATGTTTTGCAACTTTTTAAAAGGCAAGATAAGGAGGCAAAAAATTTAAGAGTGGTTGTAGATTTTTTACAGAGGTACAAATGGACTAGAGGACTCATACCAGAGTTTGTAGCTTCGTTCGACTACTCATCACAATTCCTGGGTCGTTCTGTTCAAATGAACGAAGTTTTTCGGTCTTACGCCGACTCGAGAGTTACATAAGATCGACAATGTTGCAAGATCTATTAAATAACATTGGTATTTTACATGTATGTAGCAACCTTACTGAAGAACTTGATTTGAAAAAATAATTGAATCGTTTCATTTCCAAAGAAGCAAAGTGCATTACATTTTGGTTTTACTTAGGGCCTTAAACCTCGTCGACGGCTAAGGTCATTAGAGGCGGGATGGGACTGGGGACAAGAAACGGGAAGAAATACGGCCATGACGTTTTTTTTTTTTTTTTTTTTTGAAGGAAGCATCACGGCATTCGCCTGGAGTGACTTGGGGAAACCATGGAAAACCCAAATCGGGATACCCGGACGGGGATTCGAACCCGCGTCCTCTCGAATGCGAGAAGCGCATTACAATTTTTGCATTGCGCAATTGATACTGATTAATAGTAAATTTTAAAAAATAACAATGTTTCGTACATAGCTAAAATATAATTAATAAATATATTAATGAATAAATAATATGATGAATTTTTAAATTCATTTTCTAGTTTTTCTCCTATAAATTTCCCTTCAGAATTTCATTCCATAGTTATCACTATTATTATTTTAGGTAAGATTTTTCAGGGAACTACCCCCCCCCCCCTTTCCTCTTTTCGTGCCTGACTACCCACCCGGGCCTGACACGAAACGCCGGCCCTGCCCTTTCCAACCCCATTACGTTTTTACCCCATAATTTAGACAAACCACATTTTTTATCCGATTTAGATATGAATTTGTACACTTATACTTTGAAACAAACAGAACAATACTGCCTCCATATGTTTTCCAAATCGCATCCCCTCTCACTCTTTCCAACTGAAAATGAATGAAACAGCAGTTTAAAATTTATATGTAAATATTTTTTCATTTAATCTATGTGCCTACTCAAGTCCAGCAATAGTGAAGCATTGCTGGGTCAACTAGTCTTATATATAAAAATCAATGTTTGTTTGTTCGTCTTCTATGCATTCCTATACCATTTATCAGATTGCAATGACACTTAGGAGAGTTCTCGAGTGTGCGTCTGCGAAGGTTTATGTGAAAAAAAAATTCCAAAAAGTCCCCCCCAATTCCCCATAACACCCCATAATTTAGGCAAAAACCACATTTTTTATCCGATTTAGATAGGAATTTGTACACTTTAAAACAAACATAAAAATACTGCCTACCTATAGTTTCCGAATATTCATCCCCTCTCCCCCTTTTCAACCCCATTACGTTTTCACCCCATAATTTAGGCAAAGCAGATTTTTTATCCGATTTAGATAAGAATTTGTACACTTATACTTTAAAACAAACAGAAAAATACTGCTTACGTATGGTTTCCGAATATTCATCCCCTCTCCTCCTTTCCAACCCCATTACGTTTTTACCCTATAATTTAGGCAAACCACATTTTTTATACGATTTAGATAAGAATTTGTACATTTATACTTTAAAACAAAAAGAAAAATGCTGCCTATGTATGGTTTCCGAATATTCATCCGCTCTCCCCCTTTCCAACCGCATTACGTTTTTACCCCATAATTTAAGCAAATCACATTTTTTATCCAATTTAGATAAGCATTTGTACACTTATACTTAAAACAAACATAAAAATACTGCCTACATACGGTTTCCGAATATTAATCCCCTCGCCCCCTTTCCACCCCCATAATTTTATCACCCCATAAATAGGCAATACCACATTTTTTATCCGATTTAGATAGGAATTTGTACACTTATACTTTAAAACAAACAGAAAAATACTGCCTACGTATGGTTTCCGAATATTCATCCCCTCTCCCCCTTTCCACCCCCATTACGTTTTTACCCCATAATTTAGGCAAACCACATTTTTTATCTGATTTAGATAAGAATTTTTACACTTATACTTTAAAACAAACAGAAAAATACTGCCTACGTATGGTTTCCGAATATTCATCCCCTCTCCCCCTTTCCAACCCCATTACGTTTTTACCCCATAATTTAGGCAAAGCACATTTTTTATCCGATTTAGATAAGAATTTGTACACTTACACTTTAAAACAAACAAAAAAATACTGCCTACGTATGGTTTCCGAATATTAATCCCCTCGCCCCCTTTCCACCCACCATAATTTAGGCGATACCATATTTTTTATCCGATTTCGATAGGAATTTGTACACTTATACTTTAAAAGAAACAGAATAATACTGCCTACATATGGTTTCCGAATATTAATCCCGTCGCCCCCTTTCCACCCCCATAATTTTTTCACCCCATAATTTAGGCAATACCACATTTTTTATCCGATTTAGATAAGAATTTATACACTTATACTTTGAAACAAACAGAAAAATACTGCCTCCATATGTTTTCCAAAGAGCATCGCCTCTCACCCTTTCCAACTGAAAATGAATGAAACAGCAGTTTAAAATTTATATGTAAATATTTTTTCATTTAATCTATGTGCCTACTCAAGTCCAGCAATAGTGAAGCATTGCCGGGTCAGCTAGTTTATATACTAAATAAATTTCAAATTATGTCTTTGGACTTGTTTACAGCTAATGGCTTGAATGTAAACTTTGATAAAACTAACTATATACAATTAACACCAAACACAGACATAAAATTTGCAGGCCTGTCTATCAATATTGATAATAATATAAATTGCAGGATTCATAACTCTGACTTACGGAAGCGATTATGGAGGAAGGAATATATGTAGACGAAATAACGCCAAATCGGTGAAACCTCATTTAAAAACTCGTCTCCTACTGGGCATACGCGGTGGCCACTGGCGGCCAAGGAATCACCCCGAAACATTGGGCTGTTTGCACTGTGTAGGCAGCTGTGAAAATTTCATTTTTTAATAATTCAAAGTTTTTTATAATGCCAAGTTGTGTTGCATACGTTTGCACAAACAGACAAGATAGGAAACAACCTTGAATAACGTTTCGTAACTAAATCGCATTGTAATTAATGTTCTTGAAGTGTTTGATAGGTAACTGCAAGATTAGAGCCAATCGCTATAAATTTATTCATTGCTCTCAATAGGATGATATCATTCTCAAATGTTTTTTGGTATAGTATAGACTATCAGCATATGTTACTATTGTAGCCTTATTGTAAACAAGTATTGAAAGTCTAGTTTAAGCGGGTCAAGTTTACATCGCGATACAGTGAATGTGCATACTTTAGTCCAGTTTCAGTTTACATTGAAAGTGTACGATGAAATTAATTATGATAATTTGTGCTGTGTGAACTACTAAACTTGATGAAGCAAACATTGTTATTACCCGAAATGTAGTTCGCGATGCATTTCATGTGTTTAGATCTGTCCAGATAGTTTGATTTTGTAGCGGCAATATTAATGGAAATGTGAGTAGGTTGAAATTCGGTGTGTACCAGAAGGGTACAAACAATTTATTTATTATTAGTTTACTAATTTCATGAGCACTATGTTATTGACACAATGTGTATCGCGATGTAAACTACTCCCATCTAAGCTTCTGACTTTTGATGTATGGTAAGAAGATAAATCAACTGATGTTGCTAGTAAAGTTACATATGCCACTGACAGTATCTTCTAAGTAAGCTCAGAAGCTATGAGGTCTTTTGAAGGGTTCAATTTTTATATATATATATATATATATATTCTAAACATTGACTTAACCTAAACTAACCACCCCAATTTCGAGACAGCATATCTCGAGAACTAAACGAGATATAGAAAATATATATTCTTCACTTTCGAGTTATCTCGTCGTGTTACATAAGAATCTATCATCAAATTTGACCTTAGGGAAATTTTTCTTCTGAATTTCAACCCTAAACTCCTCTCTCTTGAGTCAGTATATCTCGAGAACTAAGCACAATATCAAAAAAATTATTCTTGATTTTTGATCTGTTTCGTCGAGTTCCATAATAATCCATCATCAAATTGCGGTGCCACCGTTGTCTTATGATTCCCTTGAGGTTTTTGTGCCTTTTTCCAATGTTTCTACGGCCAAGCAATATGGCAGCCTCTCCACCCCACTTCTCTCTACCCGGTTTCACTCCAGTGCGTGGTGAAGATCCCTTGCGTCGTCTCCATATATTCCTTCCTCCATGTTTTAACCTAGCTACGCTACTGGTTACAATTCTGACTGTGATTGCCAAAATACTTAATTACCCCTTCCTTTGTACCTAATGATTGCCACCCAGTTGGATCCACTACCCTCACTGCTATTAATTCCACAGTCACTCTTTCAAATCCTCCATGGAAGTGATCGGTTGCACCCTCTTTTGCAATTCCTTAAGTTTCAGCAATAGTTGACCTCCGTATTAGAAAACTAGTTTATTTTGCTTATTTTCACTCCTTAGTGTGATCTGTAATTACATTCTAGTACAGTTTTACTCATAGAGACAAAATTTACATAGCCCAAAAGTGATAGTAAGAATTGGGTGTGATGTTAGCAGTATTATATCTGGAATACCTTGGAAGCAAGCATTTTCTAAACTTGAGCAATTAAATTATAAATAAAAACATATTTAATAGTTAGTTTTTCTGTAATATTAATTTAAAACGCTATAAATTTGTCAGCGAGCGTAAATGTCGTTTAAATTTGATTTAGTTCTTGATATTCATGTTAGTAGTGATCTTTTCGGTAGGTGGTGTTAAGTGTATGTAAGTACTGATTAGCAGAGTCTTTAGCTTAAGTGTAAATGTCTTGTGAGTTAATTTAGGTGTCCCCTTGTAAGGTTAAGTTAAACAAATTTTTCTCTCGCATTGCGTACTTTGTTTATTGAACTTTTGATAGTAATTGCGTGTAATCATCAGTCGAAAGTGTGACGATTGCTGTAGATTAGTTAGGGCGGAAATTTTTTGGGAAGTGAATGAGAAATCGTTTTATTTGGGAAATTGTAGTGGCGTTGAAAATGGAGAAATTAAGGAGGTTATCTCGCGATTGTGTAGAGGTTGTGTTGAAAATAGAAAGATAAAGCAGCAGGTAAGGATTAGTGCCCTTGAGGTGGAACTGGCACATACTAGGAAGGAATTGGATAGGTTGGGAGGGAAACAGAGATGGTTGGGAACCGTCTATGGAGAAAAGGACAACCAGACCAAGAAGGGCTTCTGATTCTTTTGTTGTTGCAGTGGAAAATAGGTTTACTCTGTTGCCACAGTAAGAAAGGGATGAGCTTTTTGTAGGTGTAGGCAAAAAGCAGCATACTTATTGGAAAATTTGTATAATTAAGTCTAATAGGCAAGGGTGAACGGAAAAGAAAGTCTTGCTGGTAGGCAGTAGTCATTTGTGCAGGTAAAATTAGGATCAAATTTCCAGCTCATGAGTTTCGTTATACCTAGAGCTAGTCATGCTCAGGTGGTAGAAGTTATGGGTTCTTTATGTAAGGACTCCGCATGCGGGGACAGTCGTGCAAGCCTGATTCCCAAGAAGGCGAGCTTGTACGACTGTCCAACCCGTTTGACGCATTGTCTGAAACTGATTCAGTCCTGCAATCGTCGGCCTGTGAGTTGGCAGCCCCACAGCCCGCTAAGTCATGACAACTGCAGAAGGGGGTTTTAGTGGTCGGTAGCTCCAACGTTAGACACTTTATCGAGCCTCTTAGGGAAATGGCGAATAGGTCGGGGATGAATTCCGGTATCCATTCATTGTGTATTCCGGGGGGTCGATCCGAGATGTGGAACAGGCCATCCCGGATGCCATTGAACGGACGGGGTGCAGCCAGCTGCACATTGTGGCTCATGTCAGCACCAATGATGCTTGCCGCCTAGGGTCGGAGATTATCCTCTCGTCCCTTGGACGACTTGTAGAAAGGGTGAACTCTGTGGCCATTGGCCGCAAGATTTCTGATGAGCTAACCATCTGCAACATTGTCGATAGGACTTACTGTGGACCTCTGGTTCAGAGCCGTGTTGAGGGGCTGAACCAGAGATTACGGAATTTCTGTGATAGTCATGGCTGTAGTTCCTTGATCTTCGCCCTGGGGTTGAGTCGTGTAGGGATCCCTTGGATAGATCAGGGGTGCACTACACACTGGAATCGGCTACACGGGTGGCAGGGGTCGTGTGGGGTGCATTGGGGGATTTTTTAGGCTGAGGGAGGATGACACTGAGGAGGAAATTCAGTTGCGGACAGCCAAGATAAATTCAGCACCGCGTGTTAGGGGTAGCTTAAAAGAATCCCTAACATTAAAAGTTCTAGTAGTTAACTGCAGAAGTCTTTGTAATACACAGCCTGAATGTCATTCATAGTACAGAAGCTGATATCATAATAGGTTCAGAAAGATGGTTAAAACTGGATATAAGTTCCGCCGAAATTTTTAATAGTAACATGAACATTTTCCGTAAGGATAGGTTGCATTCTCAAGGAGTTGGTGTATTTATAGCTGTTAGTAAGTACCCCCCATTTAGCGAAATAGATGTCCATACTGTCTGCGAAATCATATGGATCAAGCTTAACGTAGCTAGGACAAAACTTGTGATAGGCTCCTTCTATTGTCCACAAGATGCAAGTGTAAATATTGCCGAGGCCTTAAGAAATAATGTAAAAAATATAGCACAGCAATTTTTCGATCATACAATAATGCTAGGTGGTGACTTTAACTTGCCAGATATCGACTGGACTAATTACGTTCGCGTTACTGGGGGCAGGGATAAAGCAGCTTGCGAAATCATTCTAGACCTCTTCTCAGATCACAATCTTGAGCAGCTCGTAACTGAACCAACGCGATGCCTCAACGGTAATGTAAATATTTGAGATATTCTCGTTACAAATAGGCCTGAATTATTTACGGATATTTCTACCACCGCAGGAATAAGTGATCACAAAGCTGTAATTACTACAGTAAAACTAACAACCACGCGCAAAAATAGAAAAGAGAGGATTGTTTACAGATTCGAAAAGGCTTCAAAAGAATGTTTTAGAGCGTATTTGAGGCATAATTACCATACCTTCTTAGTAGCAGGAGGCACCGTTGAAGAGAGGTGGCATCGATTCTAACATATAGTCGGGGAAGGTATGAACTTGCATATACCGAAACGGACAATCATGGAAGAGAACGATTCCCCATGGTACACACGGGAGGTTAAAAGGTTACTCAAAAAACAAAGGAAGATACATGCACGATCAAAAATGACGATGCATCGGACTGATTTAGAAAAGTTAGAGGAGATAAGGGGACATAATAACGCAATGCGTGAGGCCTTTAATGACTTTCGTGCCAATTCTCTCTCTAAGAGCCTCACTGAAAACCCTAAGAAATTTTGGTCGTATGTAAAAAATAGTTAGTTGTAGTGGGAACAATAAGCCAGTTCTAATAAATGACGGACGGGAAGTTGAAGACAGCAGTGACAAGGCTACCGTATTTAACACCGAATTCAAAAATATATTCACGCGCGAAAACATGGAAAACATCCCCACTTTACAACATCGAGTAGAATTAGAGATGGATCCGATAGAAATTGATAGCGTAGGTATTGTAAAGCAATTAAAACTTCTGAAGTGGGGTAAAACGCCGGGTCCCGATGGTATACCGGTAAGAGTATTTTCTGAATACGCGGATGATATTGAACCATTTCTGTCAGATATATTCCGTAAATCTTTAGAAGAGAAAAAAGTACCTTCTACGTAGGTGAAAAATGGCCCAGGTAATTCCCGTCAAGAAAGGAGATCGGAGTGATCGTAGGAATTATCGACCCATATCTCTAACATCTGTCTGCAGCATGTGGTGATTTATTCTTTGCTTACTTATGTATGTAGTTTCCAATTTTCACCTTTCTCTTATATTTTTATATAGCTAGCATCTACCTATGAACCGATGCGTAAGTCATTAACTGTTCTGGTAAAATTTCTATTTATGCAGTTAATGGTTTAACAGTTTCCACCAACACCAGCTGAAAATACGACCGTTAATCTTTAAATCGGACTTCTCGCATTAATATTTCTCAGTCCACATATCCAACTTGCGAACTTAATATAACGCCTCTACCATATAGACTTTAAACATGTCGCTCCTGGCAACCAATATAATCTCAAAACAAAAGGAACACGAATGTAATCCAAGCTCAAGGAGCATGTATATTAACATAAACAGAATTCAGCAACATATCATATGCTCGAACATTATTAAGTTTCTAGATGAGAACGAGTTACTTACACCGTGTCAACACGGATTTCGGAAGAAGAGTTCGTGTGAAACACAATTGGCCCTATTTTCCAATGATGTAATGAAAGTTATCGATGCAGGTTCGCAAGCTGATGCAGTTTTCTTGAATTTTCAGAAAGCTTTTGATTCTGTGCCACACAACCGACTTTTAGCGAAGATTCGAGCTTACGGTATTTCGGCTCAGATATGCGGGTGGATACTTGATTTTCTAACTGGTCGAACACAGTATGTCGTTGTTGACGGGGAAGCCTCTTCTAAGATAAATGTTACTTCGGGACGTTCCTCAAGGAAGTGTAATTGGATCACTTCTTTTCTTAATATTTATAAACGATCTAGGTGACAACGTCTAATGCTGGTTGCGATTGTTTGCCGACGATGCAGTTGTCTATAGGGAAATAAGGTGCTCCGACGATTGCTTAGAAATTCAGCGCGATTTGGATGCTATTTTGGATTGGTGCCGTAAATGGCAGATTACACTTAATTGCAAAAAGTGCAAGGCAATGCGGATCAGTAACAAAAAGAATCAGTTTGTTTACGAGTACAAAATAAGCAATTCAGCTGTTGACACGGTTGATTCCCTGAAGTATCTGGGGGTGATAGTACAAAGCAACATGAAATGGGACATGCACATAACTTCCGTCGTAGGCAAGGCTAATTCTAAATTACGATTCATATGTCGTATTTTGACGAAATGTAATGCTCATACAAAGGAGATAGCGTATAAAATACTAGTGACTCCGCATCTGGATTGCTGTTGTGGAGTTTGGGATCTGTATCGCAAGGATCTGATTGACTCAGTGGAGAGGGTGCAGAGGAGAGCCGCTCGATTCGTGACTTGTTGTTACAGCTCTTATGAAAGTGTCACAAAATTGATACATAGATTGGGCTGGGATTGTTTGGAAGACAAGACAACGTAGCTTGCGTTCAAATTTATTGGAGAATATGCAAAAAAATTAAATTTTGAGTGCAATGAAATACTTCTTCCGCCAACCTATTTAGGTCGCAATGACCGGAGGGATAAGATTAGAGAAATAAGATGCCGTACTGATGCTTTTATGTATTCCTTCGTTCCTCGTACTATTCGGGATTGGAATGCGCGGGTTTAGGATTGGTGTTTAGCACCCTCTGCCACCCACAATTTTTGTGATTTGCAGAGTATGGATGTAGATGTAGATGTAGACTTCACAGATGAGGATCATGTAATGATAGTGGGAGGAAACGGTAATAGTCTAGACAGGGATAATGTTAGAGATAACCTGAATAACATAACAAAAGCAACGTGCCAAACTTGGATCATTATGATGTCAGTCCTGATATCCTATGATCGCCCACTGATGAACTCTTCTATGATGCAAGTGAATCTGGAGCTGCAGCGGCTTTTATATCTGATGTGTACGAGCTTTTGATAGTTGGAGTTATACTAGGCATGGAGTACCCCTCAGTAGTAGGGAAGGGGATTCCTTCAGATTTGATCAGAATATTTAATTGGAGCCACTGCCTCTCATGAAAGGATTCCTGTGGTTAATGATGTCAGGAGAGTTAGGGTTACGTATGAGTCAGAGATTTTTATCTGAAAATAGTTTAAACGGTAATGAGTTTGCAGATATCAAAATTAAAAATTGTGTGGGGATCATTTTATAATATCAGAAAATAAGAGAGTTATCAAATGAAGTAGATAAACTGCCAGTACACATAAATGAATTAAATGGTATCAATAGAATTGACGTTTTATACTTGTCTGAACACCATATAAATTCAGGAATAGGAATGTCAAATATAAAGACTTTAATTTAGCTTATTGTTACTGCAGAACAAACTTGGAGAAAGTAGAGTTGCCACTTATATTAGAAATGGTTATAGTTTTGATGATATAAATGTTAGCAACTATCGTGGACAAAAGTTTGAAGGCTGTGGACTATCATAACAGTAACTGTATACAGAGCACTCTCTGGTAACTTTGCACCTTTTCTGTACCAATTCGAACTCTTATTAACATTTATAAGCAGAAAAGTTGCTAACATATTCTAGTGTGGCGATTTTAATCTAGATTTTTTTTAAATAACCTGTCCTGTAAAGTCATGTTGTAATCGTTAGTTAGTTCATTCAATTTAACTCGGATAGTTAATCTTTCCAATAGAATAATAAATAATAGTTACTCAGTTGTAGATAATGTTTTCCAAGATATCTCAAAATTCAGTTATGCAATCAAGCCATCTATCAATGGACTTTATTAAGCATCAACACTTTAATAGGAACTTCTCCAAGACTAATACTTTTAAACTAGAGTAATAAACGATGAATAGTTTTAGAAAGTGCCTTAATACTACCAACTGGGAACATGTTTACGGTGCACAAAGTATGAATGAAAAAACAACATTTTTAGTAGCATTATATTAAATTACCTTGAAAGTTGTTTCGGCATGAAAAGGTGCCGTGCTTCTCAAAAAGAACACAAAAACATTGGATAAGTGTGGTCATTAGAACATCATGCATTTGTAAAAGGAAGTTATATATCGCGTCTAGGAACATTCACTATGATAATGTTAAAACACATTACAAGCTAAAAACATGTGCTATAAACGTAAAATTCATGACTAAAATTAAATATGGGACATGGTAAAAAAAATATATAAGAAACAGGGAAAGAAAATTTACATCAAAGAAAATTCAGTAGAATCTAATTTTTCAATTGCTGATGTATTTAACAATTTTTTTAAATCTATTGCCGATAAATTGACTGCCAATATCTTAGTGGCACATAGTGAGGATTTCGTCATCATAGGCTTCCAAGAAAAATTCAGCACTTTCTCTTTAAATTTATTTACTCCAGAAAAACAGTTATCGTGTCTCAAGTGGTTATGATGGGATTTTCAGCAGATTAATGAAACTCTACAGAATTAAATAATATACTAAGCTATCTGTTTAATATACCTTTATTTGAGGGTACATTTGTATCGAATTGACGCCCTATTTCATTACTAACAGCCTTCTGCAAAGTTTTTGAGAACGCAATGTACAATAGAGTTTACCAAAACCTTGAAAATAATAACATTTTAACTAAATCACAATTTGATTTTTCGGAAGGGCCATTCAACAGAACAAGCTATATTTTTGTTATATGTTATGATTGTCTGGGTTGAACCGCGTCAATTTATCAACGACAACGAGCGCGGAAATCTGCGCACACTCTATATTTGTGTTCACTGACAATATTTTAGAAGGAATAAATGAAAAATGAATGCCTTTAGGAATTGTCTAAGGCATTTGACTATGTTGATCATGAAATTCTGATACGAAAATTGTTGTATTGTAGTATTGATGGTATCTTGTATACTATTATAAATCTGTAAGTAAGCCATGTGTGTCTCTTTATTTGAAAGGGAACCGCGCAAAAACTACCTCAGCAATTTGGTTGGGTTTTCAAATTTTTAGAGCTAGTGGGCCGAATCAAATTCTGCGGAAATAACTAATGACTAATATGTACCATGGGAAGGAACAAGAAATTAAAAAAAAAATATGGAGAAATAGTTGGGCATGTACTTCAGACTCGCACTGGTTTTACTTCTTAGTATTTTTAACAATATATGGACAAGGAATTGCTTAATGGAAGAATGGTCAACCCAGTTAATACTCCCAGTTTTAAAACCGGTAAAAATCCTTTACGCCATTCTTCATATAGACCAATTGCTCTGTAGTCGTGTGTGGGGAAGACCCTCGAGATACTTGTTAAGGATCATCTTGAATGATGGCTGGAAGCTAATGATTTGATGCCTCAGTCTCAATTTGGTTTTCATAAAGAGAGAGGAACAATGGATAACCTAAGCATATTGACAACAGACATCTTCGCCTCTTTATAAAGGAGATACTTTACTGTCTCCTTGTTTTTAAATATCCACTCGACTTACGGCAATGTTCAAATTCCTATTCTATCAAAAAAATTAAGTAAACTGGGTTCGCCAGAGGTTTTTATATATGGCATAAGTAAATTGCTGTTAGAAAGAACGGTCTTTGTGCGGTACGGGGACCAAATTATAGGTCCAAGAATACTTATTACTGAGTTACGCCAAGCTGCCATACTCAGCCCGTTGCTTCATATCCTTTATACTTGGGATCTCCATATAGTAATAGGTCCTAGCACCCGAATCCTTCAGTATGCAAATGATATGTGTATATACTCTTCAGCGATCTCATTGGGGACTGCTTTAAATAACCTACACGCAACCATGATATAAATAGACAAATGGTTGAAATGGACTTAAAATTTCAGCAGAAAAATCTTCCGGGTTTTTTTTTTCCCCCAACCAGGATACGGATAGAACTCAATGTGGTCAAAATAGTCAGGTTAGGAAACTACTCCTTTTCGGTAAAATCTAATGTACTATTCCTGGGATTATTGATGGACTCTAAACTCCACATCTATCAAATAATCAACTCTTGCAATCAAGCTTGGAATATTATTCGATCTCTGACACGCGTTTGGTGGGGTGCAAATCCCATTATGTTTTCGATGATATATCTGTCATATCTCTGGAATCTGATTGCGCGCGTTTTCGTTCTTGTCGTGGGGTAATAATTCGTGTTTTTGTAGTTAAATTTGTTAACGTTTATCTCATAGGTTAGTTAAAATGTTGAAGAATATCACATTCTAGTAGTGTGAGTGTTAGTGATCCGTTTTATTTATTATAAATCCGTATATTGTAGGATCAGTGTTCGGTGGCTTTTGTTTATATCCGGGAGTAACGTCTAGTAACAATATTCTTGCTATAGCGCAACATAATTTCATTGTAAGTTTCTTTGACAAAGTTTTTTTTCTCTCCTAAGTTTTTCTGAAACTATCGTAATGGATACTAAGTGTGGAAATTGCCGAAGATTTGTAATAGAAGGAGTGACGTGCCGGGAGTGCGGGCGCTAGTTTCACGTGGGGGTGCAGCGATGTTGCTAACAGTGACTCTTGTGTCAGTATTGCCTGGAACTGTCATTAATGATCAGGAGCAGCGGATTCTGAAGCTCCAGTCAGATCTGGCATCTGCAGATAGGGATTTAAAGGCCCTGCAGGCAGAAAACTATGTTCTTAGGCTTAGGCAGAACAGTGAGTGGAAAGATGTCAGCTCTGGCAGGAGAGGAAGGAGACGCTGTCTGTCTGATGGTTTCCAGCTGGAGACATCCAATGTGTTTCGCTATTGGAGGATCTAGATGGTGACTTTGAGGACCGTCAGATTGGAATGAACAATCTGGGAACCTTTAAAGCAAAAGGGAGAACTTTTCAGTGTGCATCTAAACGCTGGAAGGTACTGTTACTTGGAAGCAGTCATGGTATGGGAATCAGTGAGATGGTTCAGTCTGACTTGGGGCAAGATTATGAAGTCTGCAGTATTTTAAAACCAAATGCAGATCTTGGAAGTGTTGTAGCAAATGTGGAACACCTAGCGAAAGATTTTTTCAGAGGAAGATTAAGTTGTAATTGTGGAGTGACCAGGAACTAGTCTTGATAAGGACCTCAATTACTCAATTGCGGAAGACATTGCTCACATTTCCAGGAACACAATTTAGACGAATGTGGGATTTGTGGTTTTGTTTGAACGTTATGATAAATCCTGGATATGGCATAACAGTAGGCATAATAATGCATCATTGGAAAGGGTTCTCTGGCAGCCAGTAAATTTGCACATTGGTTTGATGGATGTGGCCTGAATTGGTAGGGACAGTTATATTCGCCATGGACTCCATCTGAATTTCAGAGGTGAATGGAAGCTTTCGTTTCTTATTGCTGATGAGATCAGAGGATTGAGTGAAAAAGGTATTCCTGTTATAAGTGGTGTTAAGTCGCGGCCTTTTTTAGGGTAAATAAAATAGATGTATTAGGATGTCTAAAAGAAATTAACGTCTCTGCTGATCAAAACTTATTGAAATTAGAAATTCCACCTGACATACCAGTATGTACTAATAAAGGAAATAATTCAGAGTCATTGAATCAAAGTGTTCAGACCACTATTCTCCATCAAAATATAAGAGTAAAATTGATGACATTACCTTATACCTAGAAGAGATTCAAGATTCCAGAAATTTTAATGCAGATATTTTGTGCATATCTGAACATCATTTGTCTGACACAGGAATATCTCAGCTGTCCATCCCAAATTATAAGCTAAGTTCTCATTTCTGTAGATGTAAAATGGAGAAAGTGGGAGTTGCCATTTTTGTTAAAAATAATATTCAATGCAACACTGTAGGTGTAAGTAAGTATTGTATAGATCAACACTTTGAGTGCTGTGTTACAATACTGGAAAATGGTAAGGAAGAGCTTACAGTAATAGCAATTTACAGGGCCCCCTCAGGAAATTTTAGACCGTTTTTATCTCAGTTAGAGTCGTTGCTACTATGTTTCAAAAATAACAAACAGATCGCTTTATGTGGAGATTTCAATGTTTACTTTCTTTATCACAGCAATTAAAGGCTAGATATGGAAGCCTTGGTGTTGTCGTTTAACTTAACGGCTCTTGTAAATTTCCCTACAAGAATACAAAATAATAGCAGGACTGCAATTGATAATTTTTTATGGATATTTCGCAGTACAGTAATTACAACATAATTCCAGTAATAAATGGTATCTCAGATCATGATGCCCAGCTGTTAAGTATCAAGACCAGAAACATTGTTAAACAGATAAAGAAAAGCTGGGTATATAGAAGAAATATTAACGAAAACAATATAAAACATTTAATGGATTCCTTAAATAATGAACACTGGTCAGAAGTGTATGCTGCAAAGGGTGTCAATGCAAAATTTCATTCATTTCTTAATATATTTCTAACACTTTTGGAGGGAAGTTTCAAATAAAGGAAAGTTGTCAATACTCCAAACAGTGAATTGAGTAAGGGATGGATAGCAATTTTTTTTTTTTTTTTTTTTTTTTTTTACTTACCGCCTCGTCGATGGCTGAGGTCATTAAAGGCGGGATGAGACTGGGAACAAGGAACAGGAAGGAATTCGGACATGGCCTTTTTAAAGGAAGCATCCCGGCATTCGCCTGGAGTGATTTGGGGAAACCATGGAAAACCGAAATCTGGATGCCCGGACGGGGGAAAACAAAGGGTGTTAAAGTATCTAGTAACACAAAAAGGGACCTTTACTTAAAAGTAAGAGAATCAGATAACTATACACTGATAGCTCATTATAAACTTTATTCTAAAATACTAAGAACTGTAATGAGAAAGGTCAAGAACAGGTATCTATCAGAGTAAATAGAGAATTCAGGCAATAAAATGAAAACTATATGGAATATAATAAAAACTGGAACAGAAAAATCTGTAAATCACTCTAAAGACATAAAAACAGAACAAAATGGATCTGTGCATAGTGAAGCAGGGGAAGTTTGTGAAATATTTAACAACTATTTTACTTCAGTTGTAGAGAAATTACGCATAGTAAAACAATCCCCACAAAGTGCCCTAAGGTTTCTTCACACTACTCTGTGGAGACAGATTTGTGGAGATGTAATTGCCACCAGTAACATTCTCAGTAATAAATAAAGTTGTGCAACAATTAAAACCTTAAAATTCTTCCAGCTATAACAATGTTTCAAGTAAATTACTGAAAATACGTTCAGATTGTATCAATCATGTACTTGCCCACATTTGTAATGAATCCTATGTTTCCAAATAGACTATAATATGCAATTGTAAAACCGTTGTTTAAAAAATGAGGAGCAACATGTGTAGATAACCATCGTCCTATTTCACGAGCACTCGTCACATCAAGAATGTAAAAATAAAAACGGCGTTTGAAAATGAGATTCAGATCTTGAAACGCGTCACGCCATAAATTAATAAATAAACAATTTATTAAAAGTAACTGTGTTGCAGGATAATTATTTGCTCACCTTATATTTCTAAACAGTTACAGACTTTCAAAAGTCCATTTATCATGGATAAAATAAAAACTATTTCATTACTCTCCGGATTCTCAAAGATTTTTGAAAAAGTCGTGTATCATAGAGTAATAAAACATGTTACACAATATAATATCCTCACTAATTCACAATTTAGGTTCCAAAACGGATCATCCATAGAAATGGCCATAAATTCTTTTTCAAATAACACATTTGGGGAACTGGATAATAAAATGAGCCCTGCAGGAATCCTGCAAAAGCATTTGATTGTGTAAATTATGAATTACTATTGAAAAAATGGAATACTATGGTATTTATGGAACTGCAGGTAAATGGTTTAAATCATACATGGAAAGTCGAATGCAAAAAGTTTCCATTTTTTATTCTAAAATAAGTAAAGGTGCCTTATCAGACTGGGAGAAAGTAAAACATGGAATTCCACAAGGCTCTGTCCTAGGACCCTTCTCTTTTTGTTATACATGGATGACCTTCCTGGAAACTTATTTAACAAAGTTAAGAGTATTTTATTTGCAGATGACACTAATCTGACTGTGAGAAAAACACCAAACAGTAATCTAGAATTTAATGTAAATGAAGTACTTAGTGAAGAAGCAAATTGGTTTAAGCAAATTCATTAAAATTAAATTTAAAAAAAAAAACACACTTTACATTAGGTTTTAAAAAAAATTATGTACAGCCGGATTTACAAGCCATAAAAATAACGCAATCTTAGAAACAAAGAGTAAAAAAATCCTTGGTATTGAAATAGATGAGAAACTCAGTTAGCAAGAACATTTCACTTCACTACTGAAGAAATTAAGTAGTGCTACCTTTTCAATTCGAACACTTTCTTCAACAGCAGATCTAGACTTAATGAAACAGGAGTAATCCTCATGTTTCCATTCAGTGATGTCATATGGCATAATTTTTTGAGGAAAGTCTTTATAAAGTAAAAAAGTTAAGAAAAGAGTTATTATGATTCAGTGTAGGTAAAACCAAGAACTTCTCGCAGACAACTCAATATTCTTACAATGACTTCTCTGTATATATATTCTCTCACGTGCTCACAAAACACAAACATCTCTGTCATTAGTACAAAGAGGAGTTAATTATTCTGGGATACATCTGTTTAATAAACTTTCCAAGAGTATAAAACAGTTTGCAGATAATAAAGATATATTTAAAGACAAACTGAGAAATTATCTTATTGGCAACTCCTTCTAATCCATTCAAGAATTTCAACAAAATAATTAATTGTATTCAATATGACGTTTTTCAATAAAAATTAATGTTTATTTTTCTTTTTCTTTGTAACATAAGGTAGTTTTCATTTTGATTGTGACTCATATTATATGTATGTGTATTAACGATGACATGTTTCACATCCCAGAGGTCCTTACTCAATAGGGATCCATGAAACAAGATTGATAAATAAATAAATAAAAAATATACAGACTCTAATTAGATCCAAAATTGACTGCAGATGTATTTTGTGCAGCAGTGCAAGCTCTGGAATTCTGTCCAGGTTAGACAACCTACAGTATAGTTGTATTTGCACCTGTCGTGGTGCCATGAGATCTTCTGCCAGCAATGCTTTATTAATGGAAGCCCGGGAGATGCCTTTACACATCAGAAGAAACTGACTGTCAGTAAAATTCATTGTGGAGAGGTTAGCATACCAGAACCACCCAACTATCTTTAAGTGTAAAGAGCTAAGTAGCTTGTTGAATAACAGATAAAGGCTGCGACTCTCACAGGTCCATTATAGCTACAAGGAGGAAGAACTAACAGACAGAATAATTCCAACAAAGCAATTTCCACCATATGAATACCATTCCATCTTTAGTATGATTCAATTACCGGTATTTTATATGACTGTTGGGGATAAGCAATACTCAAATCTCAATCTGTCAGCAAAGAGGTATGTTGCGGAAAACTGGAGTAGCACCATGCATATTTATATGGATGGATCTTAAACTGCCCCAGGAGGCGACGTAGGATGTCCCAGTACTAGGTATCAAGGAATGTATCAGGATTTTTTTATTTTTATTCTTTTTGTATATCTTTCTTTGCATCATTTTTTTACATCAATTTTGTATTTGGGGATTTAAAAAACATTTCTATTTGATTGTGGGTTATGTGTGGTTGTGGCTCTGTGGACATATGTCCTTTTGTATTTTCTGTGGACTTGGAGTCCTTATTTGGTGAGGTCTGCTAGGGGACTAGCATGTTGACTAACTGCGTTAGTCGCTGTACAATCTGGGCGAGGGTCAGCTGATCATTTGGTCTGGTCCCCACGTGGGAAGCACACCAACCCTCGTAGCGTTTTTTGCCGTGCTCCTCAGTTTGCCATCTCCCTCTGGGAGGCGCACGGCCTTGATCTGCTATCCAGCAGTGTCTGGGCACACCCCTTGGTGCAGTCTGGCTGGTGTCAGGTTGGTGGGGGTGGTACAATTGGTGGGGGGTTCTCCCTCTCTCCATCCCTCAGTCGGCTGCAGTACTTTGCGTGTGGTGTGGATGAGTTTCCCCTTCCCGCGGCGTTGTCCTTGGCTGCCGCTGGGCATTTCTTGTTCTTTTCTTTTTTTGTTGTTGTTGTCGTCAGTCTTTCGACTGGTTTGATGCAATCCTCCATCCTTTCCTATCCTGTGCTAACCTCTTCATTTCTACATACCCCTTACAGCCCACGTCCTCAGTTATCTGTTTCATATATTCTAATACCTGTCTTCCTCTACAGTTCTTACCTTCGACTGTTCCCTCCACTAACAAATTAACCAATCCAGCATGTCTCAAAATATGACCTACCGGCCTGTCTCTTCTTTCCGTAAGCTTCTTCCACAAACTTCTTTTCTCACCCAAAATTTCCAAAACTCGTTTATTTCTTACTTTGTCCGTCCACTTAATTTTCAGCATTCTTCTGTAGCACCACATTTCAAATGCTTCAATTTTCTTTCTTTCCGGTATTCCTAAAGTCCACGTTTCGCTACCATAAAGAGCTGTGCTATATTAATATTTGAAACTAAAAGGTTTCTCTTTTTCATGAAAGCTCATTTTGCTAGTGCTATTCTGCTTTTAACATCATTCCTGCTTCGGCCATCGGTTGTAATTTTACTTAGCAAGTAACAGAATTCGCTTACTTCTTCTATTGCATCCGATCCTATTTTTATATTTAACCTACTAGTATTGGTATCATTTCTGCTACATTTCATCACTTTTGTCTTGCTTTGATTTATATTCAGTCCAAAATCTTCCTTTAGTATTTTGTTCATGCCATTCAGTAACTTCTCAATATCCTCAGCCCTCTCTGCTAACAAGACAATGTCATCAGCAAATCGTAGCATACTGATTTTTTCTCCCTGAAAACTTATGCCACGTGGAAATTTTTCTTTGACTTTCTTCATTGCTTCTTCTACATACAAGTTGAATATTAACGGGGATAGACTACAACCTTGTCTCACACCCTTTTTAACTGATGCATGTCTCTCGTGATTCTCTGCTTTTATTATAGCCACTTGATTCTTATATAGTTTATAGAGTATTCTTCTAACTCGATACTTTAGACCTGAATTCTTCAAAATTTTGAACATTTTGTCCCACCTAACATTATCAAAAGCTTTTTCTAAATCAACAAATGCCATAAAAGTATCTTTGTTTTTCTTGATCCGCCCTTCAAGTATTAGTCTTAAAGACAGGATTGCTTCCCTTGTTCCGCGATTTTTCCTAAACCCAAACTGATCTTCACCTACTATCTCTTCTACTACCCCTTCCATCCTTTTGTATATTATTCTGGTCAGTAATTTTGAAGCATGTGATGTTAGACTAATGGTGCGATAATTCTCACATTTGTCGGCTTGTGCTTTCTTCGGAAGTGTGAACATGATATTTTTATTAAAATCAGTTGGAATTTCTCCTGTTTCATAACTTTCTGATATCAGCTTGAATAATCTTTCGATTCCTTCCTCTCCTAGGGAATTAAGAAGTTCTGCAGGGATCTCATCAATTCCAACTGCCTTATTTGCTTTCAAGTCATTCAGAGCTTTATTAAATTCTGTCCTCAAAACAGGATCTCCTAAGTCATCAATGTCAATATCATCTTCCTTTTCCATTACACTATTGTTCAAGTCGTCCCCATCATAAAGTTTGTCAATGTATTCTTTCCATCGGTTAGCTCTATCTTCTGAGCTTAAAAGAGGTTTCCCATCGGCAGCTTTAATGTTCATACCTCTTTTCTTCATTTCACCAAAATTCTGTTTGATCTTTCTGTAGGCAACATCTACTTTACCTACGACCATTTCCTTTTCTACTTCTTCATTTTTCTTTTGCTATTTTGCATTTCCTATTGATTTCTAAGTTGCCTGTACTGCTCTCTTCCTGCTACATCCTGTGCATTTTTGTACTTTCTCCTCTGATCCATCAGCTCCAAAATTTCTTCTGTGATCCAAGTTTTTCGGGCAGATTGTTCCCTAAAGCCTAACGTTTCTTTACCAGCTTTCATTATTTCAGTCTTTAAAGCGTTCCATTCATCCTCGGCTGAGCTCCTTTCATAGTTACTTCTTAGACCTAAGTCTACCATATCTACAAATTTTTCTCTTGTGCTAGATTGTTTCAGTTTATTCACTTCCAGTCTGTTCTGCTTATACTGCTTCCTTATTCGCTTAAATTTCAGCCTGCACTCCATTATTATCAAATTAGGGTCAGAGTCTATGTCTGCTCCTGGGTACGCTTTACAGTCTAGAACTTGATTCCTGAATCTCTGTTTGACCATGATATAATCTAGCTGATATCTGCTTGTGTCCCCAGGACGTTTCCACTTGTAAATTCTTCTTGCATTGTTCTTCAACAGTGTGTTTGCCACTACTAGCTTATATCTTTCACAAAATTCTAGCAACCTGCTTCCTCGTTCATTTCTTTCTCCTAGACCAAAACTTCCTACAGTATTCACCTCTTTTCCTTCTCCCACTATTGCATTCCAATCACCCATGATTATTAGATTTTCCTCCCCCTTCACATATTGAATTAATTCTTCAATTTCAGCGTATATTTTTTCTATTTCTTCGTCATCTTCCTGTGATGTTGGCATATACACTTGTACTAATGTGGTTGGGACGGGCTTAGTTTCTAACCTCATCAAAATAATCCTGTCACTAAACTGTTCATAATAACTCACCCGTTTCCCTACTTTCTTGTTCATTACAAACCCTACACCAGTGACTCCATTGACAGCTTGTGTGCTTATTATCCTGTGTTCCCCAGACCAGAAATTCTGTGCGTCCTTCCATTTAATCTCATTTATCCCAACAACATCTAACTTAAGTTGTTCCATCTCCCTTTTTAAGTTTTCTAACCTACCTGCCCTATTCAGACTTCTAACATTCCACGCTCCGACTGGTAGAATGTTTCTATCCATTCTGATGACTCCTCCCTGAGCAGTCCCCACCCGGAGATCCGATTGGGGAACTATTTTACCTCCGGAATATTTTACCCAGGAAGAAGCCATCATGATATTTTTTTTTTTTTATTTAGCACACATTTTTACAGCCTAGTATCTAGAAACTAAAATAGGCCTTAATTTAACACAACAGTTTTACATTTGATATTCAACAGATAATTTCACAATGAATAATTTCAATTTTTGTTATGTATGGCTTTGGCAATATCTGTACAGTCTTTTCTTGTTGGCACGATACATACGATTGTTCCGCTGTTAACATACATTATAACTTTCTAAACTTGCTGCATTTTGTCATAATTGATTTATTATAGTTTTCTCGTTTTGTATGGTGTCTGCAGTTTCCTGTCCACTTTATGGTTAGAATTTTTAATATTTCACTATGTCACTTCGTACGTCTACCACTACTACTATTACTAAACTATTACTACTATCTACTACTCTACCATCTAAGAAAGCATTTTCCAGCATTGGTATCGGTGCGGTAATCCGAATTCCAAATCTCCCGGAATAGCGCACGTTCTCAGTCTCTCTGGCAGCCAAAGTGACCGAGAAGGCCGCCCATCGGGAGACTGGCCACCTCCAACACTGGTTGTGAGAACTAATTTTCAATGATATATATGTAATTGCAGAAGTAAGGAGTCTTTAATATCCGGCTAGTAGGTTGTTCGCTTCACAGGTGAACTAGATTAGTTTAACATCTACAGCCGGTATTTGATATTTTCAATATTTGAACAAATTCCTATTTTAAGATTATTGGCTACATAATTTACAACTTTTACTCTTAACTAACTATTAACATTTTTACATATTTTAAGAGATAACAATGTTTTACTTCAGAAGCGGCTCGAGACTGTAACTATTATCTATTATTTGTGTTATTGCAATGTCAGACCACATTTTATGCATCGGACTATAGTTCATGTGAACATTAGTAAAGAACTTATACATACACTATAAACTTTTATACGTGTTGCTTCAGCAAGTTCTTGTGTGTAGGTAGAATCTCCAGTGGTGTTGCTGCAAAACGGTCCATTTAGTCTTTAATATGGTTTAAGCACTCCTCTCCGCAGACCAGCTGGTTGCGTTTTCAGCACGATATATGATTCGCTGATTGAGTGCTTAGACACGCATTGGCTTGTGGCAGCTCTCGGTTGTTACTCTGTGACGTCATAGTCGGCTTGACTTGGCCTTCCTCTTGCTGTCGCTAAACTTTGCATGAATCTCTCCTTTCGCAGTTTGGATATATTTTGCGTCACTTCGTCTAGTTTGCGCCAAAGTTGCTCATTTGTTAGTATGTCTTCCGTTTTCATGTTTCTTAGTTCATGAAATCCTTCGTTTCTGGCTTCTGCCATTTGTGTGCAATCCCAGACGATGTGTTCGGGTGTACCCTCTTCCCCGCACTCACACAAGCTTGTGTCTTTTAGTCCTCTTTTATGTAGTAGGCTGGGATATGGCCCGTGTCCAGTGATGTAATGAACAAGTCCGGTTGACGGATCTAGGTGACGAAGGTTTAATCTCTCTTGAATTGTTGGCCAAATATTGTAGGTTCTCCTGCCAGTCGTACTACGCGACCACTGTTGTTGCCATTCTTCCATCAAGACTGTTTTTATCTCCCGTGCTTCTGTAACCGGTCTTCCTAAAATTTGTTCTACTTTTTCGGCGTCACCGATTCGTAGCCAATAGTGTGCCCCTCTCTTTCTAACTTCTAGGTCAAGTGGCCAAACGCCCAACGCAACCAGCAGAGAGTCGGTCGCTGTTGTGCTATATGCACCAATTAATCTTATCAGTATGCTTCTTTGTACGCTTCTTAGTGCCTGGCGAGGTTTAACTTGTCGTAACTTATGCGCCCAACTGCTAGCAGCATATCCCACAATCGAGGATAATATACTGTCGTGATACCTCCTTATTATGGACGTTGGAAGATGAAATCTTCTTTGCCCAATACTGATCAGTTTGTTCATCACTATTTTGGCACGACTGCACACCTCCGTTATATGGTCAGTAAAATTTAGTCGCTCGTCTAACGTGACTCCCAGGTATTTACAAGTTCTAACTCTTTTTATGGAGACGTCATTAACTTTTATTATTGGATTTCGCTTGGGGCGGCCACTGAGAACCATGTATTGAGTCTTGTGTGGTGCAAGGGTTAATTTCACTTTGGAGCACCAGTTTTGTAAATTTCTTAATGCCATTCTGCTTCTAGTCTCTACTTCGTCCCTTGTTCCGCCTTGTATCAGCAGTAGAAGGTCATCCGCGAAGGCAACAAGCCCCAGGAGTCCTTCTTGCCCAATCATGCTTTCTATGGCCATTTCGAATGTTACGTCCCAGAACACTGGTCCACACACCGATCCTTGCGGACAGCCTTTAGTTAATTTTTTCTCTATAGTCAATCGTGGGCATCTCAGTTTGGCAAATCGGTTTTTACAGTAGTCGCGTAACGTTCCATAGAGGTTACTAGGAATTCCTATTTCTCGCAGGCGGCTAAAAAGAGCCGGCCACCATAAGTTATCGAATGCTCCAGCAATGTCGACGGCGATAGCTATTACATACTTGCTATTACTACTTTTCACTAGTTGCACGGCCTTATTTATGGCATCCTCGGTCGACCTACCCGCTCTGAAACCAAACTGATGTACACTCATACCATACTTTTTCCTGTGTTCCTGTAGTTTCCATACTAAAATTTTTTCCTGCACTTTTCCAAGCACATTTAGCAGACAGATCGGCCGATAGGATTTAATGGATCCTTGTCGTTCCCCTTCTTTAGGATCACCACTTCACTCTGCTTTCAGATATTTGGAACCCTGCCTTGCTGAAGGCATTTATTAAACAGTATGCAGAGTGGTGAAGTCAACTGAACCACTAATGCCTGGAGCACTTCAGCAGCGATTCCGTCCGGTCCAGGTGTCTTTTTCGGCGACATGGCGTTAATCGCTTTAATTACTTCGTCTGGTGTCACATCATCCGCTAAAGTAGCTGAGGTATAAATTTCATTGTGACCTTTACGGAGATTTTCTTGCTCTAAACTTTCACCTATTGCCTCATCGTCGGGTAATAGTACTTTTAACAGTTCCTCAGCTGTTGCGCTCCAATTGGCCGTCATGGTCCCGTCTGCCCTTCTTACGGTTGATAGTGTAGTCGGTGGTCTCAATTTGCTAGCTGCGATCTTGTAGGGGACGCCCCAGGGATCTGACTTCAAATTAGCGTTTACATAAGCCTCCCAACTCTGCTGCTTTGTTTTTATTAGCAGCTCTTTAAAGGCAGTCTTCCTTTCCCTGTATCTATCGAGAAGCAAGCACCTATCGGCAGCAATCATGCACCGTTGGTACTCTTTTCTCGCCTTCCTCATCTCCGATCGTAGTTTTTGCAGTCGGTCGCTCCACGGTATGTCTGTAGTATTCGCTGGTCTTTTGAGGGGAATGGCCATTTTCATTACGCGCTGAATTTCACGCGTGATCCCTCTTGCTATGACATCTACATCATTACCTTCCAATAGATCCACTGGTAGACGGAATTAATCTCTTAGTTTTGCCCAATCTGCCCTACGTAAGTTATATTTTTTCCTTGTGTCGTTAATTTAATTGATTTGCAACCTACCTTTGGCCAGATCAAACAGAATCAAGTTGTGGTCACTTGTAGTTTCGTTAGCCATCATGATATATGTAATTTGAGAGTATTACATGTCCTCGGGATACCCTTTGGGTCTTTAATGCAGTGGTTTCCCGTTGCCTTCTTCATCCCCATGCCGTTGGTCATTTCTGATTCATTCGCCTTTAGGGGCCGTTTCCAACCCCAAGGGCAAGAGGGTGCCCTGAACCTTTCGGAGGCCGTTGGCAAGTAGTGGGTGATTCCTTATACCGGGAATCTTTCAGTCGCCAGAGCCTCGTCCGTGCAAACAGGGTGCACCACGTGAAGGAGAAGTTGACATTTGGTTGGAAAAGGCTAGAATAGGCTCTCCCAAACCCTTACACCCTGTTCTTTTCTTATACTCTGAGTTTTGGTCTGACTGGACAGCGAGCGGCACATAATGCATGTGGCCTCGAGCAGTTATCGCATGTTGGCGTAGCTTCTCGAGGCCGGTTCCAACTCTTGGAGCTGTGCCTGCCACTGTAGGGGACACAATGCTCTTCTGCATCGCAGTCCGCAGCCTTTTGGCCCCAGGCTTGGCAGTGGAAACACTGAGTAGGTCCTGTTGCTCTTTTCTTCTTCCACTCTTGCTTCTTTTCTGTTGTCTGCCTCTGCTCTTGCGTGTCCTTGGGCTTTGTGGTCAGTCTGGGGTGGTAGAGAATGCCATTCTCCTGGAGAGCCTATATTGAGGCTGCCGTGTCAGTCGGCCGTACGAAAATGGCGTCCCATTTACTGTAGCTGTTCTCGACAGCAGGCCCTTGCTTGGTGGCTCGATCGAAACGACGAGGTGGACCCATGCTTGGTGGTGCCACTTCACTTACTGCCATCTCGGAAACCTCCTTTGGGCTCATGACAGGCGACGTCGACGGTTCCTGAGTCGAGGAGCCCGTCGGAGTGGTTTCTTCCTCCTCCTCAGCAGATATTTGGCCTGTCCATTCTTGGCTGTAATTGATTTTGGACAGATTCAGCAGCTTGAAGCTGAACGACATGTCTGGAAGCTCTTGAGATGTGTCCTCCGTGGGCGGCTGTGAAGTACTCGTCTGGGAGTACCATACGTCTTCCGACAAACTTTACTTCGATGAACTTTGCTTTCCATCCATCCATCCGTGATTTGCGCAGACACAAGCTGCATGTTGTCCTTAGCACCAGGGGATCCTATGGCTAATGTCTATGTCTAAGTTGAGAATCTGACGTAACTGTAATTGTCCTAATCTATTTAAAATAATATGAATTGGTTATGTAGATTGATTTTTCGATGGATGTTTATAACTAACTATCAACTAAAGGAGGGATTTTTATTTGTGGGGGACCTAACAGCTACATTTCTTTATGTCTATTCCTATTCCTACTTATCTCTAGTGGGGGATTATATTTAGGATGCTGATTATTTACAGGGGCCTAGAATAAAGTTGAGGGGCCTATTTCCATTTAATGGAGGATTGGAGGGCATGGAGGTCAGAAATGGAATTGCTGGTTTATGGTTTGTTTGGAGTGTCGACGAGATAGAGTTTCTGGTGGTATTTTGCCAGTGGTAGGTATTTCGGGGTAATCTGAGTTTTCGCATCGGAAATAGAATCTATCTGATGCGTTTTTTATAGTTGTGGTCAGTGGATCGAAGTGGAGGTCCTGTCGGATTCTCCAATTTGGAAGGTAACGTGGTGCACTAACAATGGCACGTAGTGCTCTGTTCTCGAGTGCCTGTAGCTTTTTGATGTGGCAGTTGGCAGCCATACTCCATAACTCGGAGGCGTATAAGAATGTCGTTTGAACAATGGCACGATAGATGAGTATTTTGCTTTCCGTCGTTATACCTTCTCCTCTAAGGATTGGGTAGAGGTTGGTAAGTTTTGCTTTGGCTCATTTCTTTGCTTCATCTATGTGGGTCCTCCACGTCAGCTGTTTGTCCAATCGCAGTCCAAGGTACTTAATTTCGTTTTCCAATCTATTTCGCCTACCTCTGTGTGCAATTTGTATCGAGGTAGTTTTAATTTTGTGGTGCAAATTATGGCTTCACTTTTTGTGGCATTGATTTTAAGTTTTCATAAATTGCACCATTGGGTTAGTAGTTCTAAATGCCTTTATAACTTTCTTGCTGCATATTCTAAGTTGATATGGCTGGTGTAAAGTGCCGTGACATCTGCATATAGACTGGCATTGCTGCCCACCATATGCGGCAAATCATTGACATATCAGCAGTATAAGATAGGTGCTAAGACACTACCCTGCGGCACTCCAGCTTCGATTTGCCTTACTGTGCTTGTCTCGCCTTCATGTTTGATAAAAAATGTTCTATTGGCTAGATAAGAACTGATTATGTGAATTATGTAGTCGGGAACCTCGAATTTATGTAACTTGTAGATTAGGCCTCTGTGCCACACTTTATCGAAGGCCTTCTCTGAGAATAATAATCTTTTCTGAATCCAAATTGCTGGCCAATGATTATGTTATTTCTAACAATGTGAGTATTGAGACGGGCAAGAATGATCCGCTCAAACACTTTGGCAATAATTGGCAGTAATGAGATCGGTCTGTAATTATGAGGGAATGTCTGGTTTAGATATTGCTACTACCTTGGCAGTTTTCCAGGCATCAGGAATGTAGCTAAGCCTAAGACAAGCATTGAATATATTCTCTAGTTGTCTGATGGCTTGTGGAGGCAGGTTTAAAATTTGTAAGGGGGTCAATTGATAACTTCCGGATGCCTTTTTGGCTTTCAGCCTGCGAATAATGGTCTCAATCTCCCCTGTGTTTGTTAGGTGCGCTTCAATCCGCGGCTCTGTCGCAAGTATGTGGTCGACCTCACGAATAACCACCTATTCCTGGTCGTCGGTCTCATCTTCATCAATTATGTTAATTTGGAATTGGTCCTCGAGTGTGTCAGCAAGTGCTTGCGCCTTGCCCTCGGGATCGTATACTAATCCTCTTCGGCCATGAAGTGGTCTAATAGCTTCTTTTGTCTTATTTAAGGTTTTTGTTAGAGCCCACATCTTGCGACTATTGTTCTGTACTTCAGCTAGTTTTTGTTCCCATGTCTCGCTCCTGTGTATTCTTAAGTTGTCCTTGATTTCGTCCGCTAGGTGATTGACCATTCTCATGTCAGCTGGGTCACGCCAGCACTGCCATCTTTTCAGAGTTTGGTTTTTTAGTTTTATTAGGTTGGTTATATGGTCCGGCATATCGTTGTTTGCCCTTGGAATTTCTTGTTTGGATGTAACATTTTTGGAGCATACTTTCAGAATATTTGTGAAGTTAGTTATAGCCTGTTCGATTTGATCTTTAGAGTTAATTTCGATGTCGTCGGAAAAGTGGAGCGCTATGTCTTCACGATAGCGATCCCACTTTGTATCATATCAATATCTGGGTCTCAAACTGTCGTGTTCTTGTACTAGCAGTGGCAGGAGTACTATGTTGTGTTCTGAACTGAGCTGATTAGGCACGGAGAGTTCTCGAGCCCAGCGCAGCCCCTTCGTCACGTATATGTCAAGTACGTCGGGTCGATGTTGCGCATTGTTCAGGAAATAGGTAGGTTCCATTGGGGCTATCACTTCAACATCATTATTGTCGTTCAGCACCCTCAGGAGTCGTCGCGCTGGATTTTTGGCATTCAGATCACCTCCCAGTAGGACGATGTGGTTTTTATCTGGCAATTTTTGAAGTTGTTGGGCAGTAAGTACCTTGTTTGGTGAGTTGTAGACTGCGATAAGATTAACCGTTTCCCCCTCCATCTTGACCGCCAGGTCTCCTAGTTGTAATTTTGGTAGTTCTCTGTGTGCAAGACGCTGTTTGATCAGTACTGCGGTTCCACCACCCTGTGTTGCTCTGTCCGAGCGTATCACGATGTAGTTCCTCAGCCTGAAGTCGTGATGTGGCTTCAGATGAATTTCACTTATTAGTGCAACATCTACGTCGTGCTCGGACAGGAACTCAAGTAGTTCAAGTCTTTGATTTCTTATTCCATTAGCATTCGATGACAGTATATTAAATTTCTTATTGTGCGCCATTTTCAGGTGCGAATACTGTCATGAATGCTGTGGTTAATTTTGTGAGTATCTTTCTCTTTTCGCATTTCCTCGGCATCTTGACTCAGATTGGCAACCAGCTTGAGCAGTCCTCCGTCCACGAAGATGGACAGAACCTCTCTCAAGTCGGCAGCCAAACCCGTGGGATCTGCTGCTGGGTTTTGATTTCTATTATATTTGTTTCTCTTATTTACCCAGGTGGATGTTTCAGAGTTTGGAGCCGATTAGTGGTGGAAATTCTTTATTATTATTCGTGTTTGGATTTATATTGTTGGTGTTTGTTTGGTTTTGATCTGTGTTTGCCTTTGAGCGTCTTAATCTTCTGGCAGCCATAAGCTCCTTGTATATAGGGCAGACCCTGTAGCTGGCTGGGTGCTTGCCGTGGCAGTTATGACATTTCGGGTATGGCCCTTTTGTTTTATTACATGTTTGCTTCGTCAGAGTCATCTGTTTTAGCATGGCTACGGTGATTTTGGCAGCGCCAGGGTTGAACCCTTCTACTGCTGTCTGTGTCTGATTTTTTGAGCTTGGCTTTTTATGTTAAATCATGAGGTTGTAGAGAAGTCTAATTTGTAGGCGTTCGTGGAATGAGGACGGTGATGTGCTGTGTTAGCAGCGTCACTACCGCCGTCAGTTGATCACCGGGTCCGGTCCGGCAGGCGTGGCAGGTTCCCGCTGGTCGACCTTCATGTTGGCCGGCTGGCTGCCGACTGAACCCTCGTGCCTTTTTTTTTATGTGTCGCGGCCTCAACGGCCTGTTTGCGAAAAACTTCCGTTGCCGGGGCAACACTACTTAATGTGTCTCTCTGTGATGGATAGGATTGTTTGGGGACACTTTTTATTTCGCTTTATGGGGAGAAAGGGCTGTGGGTGCCTTAGGCGCCCTTATACCAAATCCCCCTCAGGTTTTGTATTTCAGCCGTGGATCATTGTCGTTATCAGCTGGCTTTCTCGTTGGTTGCAGCGCCGGTGCTGCGGGTGGCTCGTATCTCCTGTCGGCTGCTGCAAAGGGAACCAGCTGTTTGGCGCGTGTTGCTGGTTCCTCTGGTGTGTGGGCCTGCTCGCTTGTTGGGTTTTCCTGCCCTCCTTCCCTGTTGCTGGTCCAGTGTCGGTGATTTGGGGTGCTCTTCTCGCTCCCTCGGCGCGAAGTCCCTTCCTCACGGGACAGGCTCCATAGCAGGCGGCGTGGTCAGCACCACAGTTTGCACACGTTGCCGTGGCCCCACGCGGTCGTGTGCAAACCGTGGCGCTGTGGTTTCCGGCGCACCGCACACAGCGCTCCTGGCTCCGGCAATTCTTTGCCTGGTGCCGGTAGCGCTGGCAGCGGAAACACTGGATGATCCCAGCTGGTTTCTTGGAGGGTCGCCCTGCCCGTTTCCTGGTGGCGACGCGAAGAGCCGGTAATACAGCTCCTGGAAGTACCGGTCGCAGTCAAAGTCTTCGGCGAAGATTAAGGGGAATGGTATACGTTGCGACCAATCCTTCCCTTCGTCGATGACTGGCCTGGCGAGGCGCGAGTACTTCTGGTTGCAGAGTGTACGACGCATTAGCTTGGCTGTGCTGGGAATATCCCAGATGTACACTCTGCTCCAGACTCGCACCCGGAGCTCGATGGTCCATGGCCCTCCTTTCTCGGCGAGGAAGTCCTCGAGCTCTTGGTATGTAGACCGCAGTGCCTTGATGCGGTGTCGCGTGTTGACCGAGCGAGAGTCGAACTTACCCACTGTGGGTCCGTTCCAGCGTCTACTTACTGCCAACTGAGGTACTTCCGGTTTCCAGCCGGCATCTGTTAGTTCCTAGCTGGGATAAAATACATGCACAGAGATTTAACTGGTCTAAAATTGGGACGTAGGTGCTCCTTGAATAATGTAAAGAATTGCGGTTACTTGATTTATTCGGCGAGAGCAGTTGTATGGTACAATTACATTCGACTGGTACATAAAATCAGTCCTGGTATTAGAATGATGGACCATAGGATCCGATGTTGAGACAGAATGCATCACAAGCCAGCAGAGGGAGGATTCTTGGAAAGATGCCCAAAATGGCTTGATTAGACCGTAACAGGTTCTCACCACTAAAAATCACATCGCGGACTGGGGCGAATCGTGCGCGCAAAGAGGCGCCCTCGATTCCGGAAGGTGGGGAAAGCCTTCCTCTGATTGGCTGACAGTCACTACGTACACGCATGTGTATCACGTGCCCATAGTGTGTTAGCCTCATGTACTGGTTGTGCTGTACCGCGTTCCTACAGTAAAAACTGCCAGCCACCGTGCTGGCTTGGAAGTACTCTGCCTTCATTATTACTAAACTCTATACTAACATCTATATAAAATCAATTACCGCGACAGCGGTACCTCTGGCTCGCGTGGATGCATTGGAGGTAGAGTGGATAGCCGACTTCAAATTTGTGGTCATCATCCACGATTGTTGACCACGATGCATCTCCCAGAACTGCGGGCGACTCCGCCCACGGTGTACCATGGCCGCTTGAGGTGTACGAGTCCACAGAGAAGCTCGGTGTGGGTTGCTCACTACCAGTGCCTGAGCGTGAAACATCATGGCTCCTAGGGGCCGATCGGTCACCGCCGCTCTGCGGAAGTGACTGGCCGTCCGATCTGCGTGGTCCCGGTGTTGCAGGCAGCTACCGGGGTGCGCCCTGGTGGCGCTCCTCCGCGCTGGGAGTGCCGGCTCGGGCCGACCTTCCGCCACCCCTGCGGGGCGCGGAATGCCACGGCGCGTTGGGTGCAGCCGGGAGCTGGCGAGGCTGCTCCCGTGGCGCCTCCTGGGTGCCGGCCGTGGCACCAGGCGTCGACCTGCCTCCACCACTGTGTGGCGGAGACTGCGGTCGGGCGGTCTGTGCAGCGACTATATCCCGCGGCGTTCGAGTTGCCGCCTGGTGGCGCGTGGGCGTATCGTCGGGCGAGAGTGGGCGGCGCCTTCTTCCCATGGTGCGCGCGTAGCTGCTCCACGATGCGACTGCTCACGATGGCGACGTGACCCTCATCATCCGTCAACTGTCTGAGCAAAGCTCATAATGTCTTTCGTGAGCCAGGTATTCCTATGTCACGTGTCTGAAATACTTTTTCTGGCTTGGTTTTCTGTTAATGTCATGAGGATGTATTGGAGTCTAATTTGTAGACAGTCTTGGAATGAGGACGGTGATTAGCTGGGTGAGCTGCGTCACCACCGTCGTCATCTGGTCGCCGGATCCGGTACGGCAGGCGTGGCAGGACCCCTCCGGCCGACCTCCCAGTTGGCCGGCTGGCTGCCGTCTGAATCCTGGAGCCGTCGTGGGCCGGTCTTGGCGACGCGGTGCGGCCCGCGTATGGAGCCCGCGCGTTGTCGCCTGTCTGTTGGTGTGGTGTGGCTTGCTGGAGCTGGTCTCCTGCTGGACTCTCCTGGGACCCGTGGCAGCTTTAGGGCGATACTTCGCCCGAAGCTGCTTCTTCATTTCACAGCCAGAGAAGCAGACTGCGTGTTTTAGGCCACAGTTGCAGCAGACTGCCTCTTCCCTGGCTGTGGTGCAATCGGCCGCACGATGGTCTGCCCCACATCTGGTGCATCTGCGCCGGTTTTTGCAGTCCCTAGCCTCGTGCCCATGGAGCTGGCAGTTAAAACACTGCCGGAGCTCGGGGGAAGAGGGTTTCTTCTTGGTGACCCCCTCAACCCTGGCCCTCGGCTGCGTCTCAACAGCTGCAGGCACAGGGACAGGTTGGCTCGGCGGGCTGGGCTGCTCCACGGTGCCGCTGACGCCCATAGCGCTCAGCATGGTGGTGGCCTTCGACAGGTCCGAAGGGCAGGAGGCTAAGATCGAGATGCCTCCTTCCGCCGGCCAACAGAACAGTGGCAACTCTGTAGCCAGCAGAAGCTGAACATACAGGCTGCACAGTTGCCTTCATATGGCACCAACACAGGCTGGACGGGTCCCTCCTCAGTGGCTGGTGCTGCTTCCCCCTCCTGGGATGGCGTGGGCGACGTTGGTGTTACAAGTAGTGTCTCTGGGTCGTCCCTGGTGGGGCTGGTTGGTGTAGGACTCTCAGCAACCTGTGGAACAGGTGCCTTCGTCTCGGTCTCGGGGGCCGGCAGCAGCTCTGAAGTGGCGGGAGTCTTGTTTCCTGCCACCTGCCAGCCCTCAGTCGCTGAAGTCTGTTGCCTTCGGCGGTGTCGCTTCAATTTTCCGTTGATTTTTCGAAAGAACTTCTTTGCGCAGGAGTCCTTCGCGAAAACTGGTGGCATTGATGCTAAGGCCTCAGGGCGCTTGTGTCCTTTGGCCTCAGTATCGTCGTGTATCACGCTGACCTCCTCGTGCTTGTCCGCTGAGCACATTATTACCCCATAGAAGACTTTGGGTTCAGCTGGCAAGGAGCAGCCATACTTCAGGCCGGCGTGTACGACCCAAAGCGACCATGAAGTGAACTCGTACTTCTGCTGCAGTTTCCTGAAATGGCTTGGTTCCAGGCGTGCAGCCATGTGCTTCAGGTGGACGTGATGGACGAAGTCGTCTCGTTCGCTTCGCCCCTCCAAGTAGAGTTCGTCGCTCTCCGCCGCTTCTTCGACTGCCGACAAGCAGGCGTCACTGGCAGCATCAGTCATGGCAGTGTGTCTGGTCTGACGTGACCCTCGTGCCATCGTGGGCTGGTCTTGGCGACGCGGTGCGGCCAGCGTATGGAGCCCGCGCGTTGTCGCCGGTCTGTCGGTGTGGGGTGGCTTGCTGGAGCTGGTCTCCTGCTGGGCTCTCCTGGGCACCGTGGCAGCTTTGGAGCCATACTTCGCCTTAAGCTGCTTCTTCTTTTCACAGCCAGAGAAGCAGGCTGCATGGTTTAGTCCGCAGTTGCAGCAGACAGCTTCTTCCCTGGCTATGGTACATTCGGCCGCATGATGTTTGCTTCAGCAGCAGCAGCGTCATCTGGCGTGGATTTCTCCACAGTTTTGTTTCAGTTCCAGGAGGTTCCTTTTACTGTTGTCCTGTAGTGGGTTTTTTTAGCGTTAGCTTTATACGCGGGCCGCTGCGGCTACCGACTGGTGCCACTTGCTCCTTCCGGCATACCCCTCCGTCATTCATGCTTCAGCTCTCGAGATGCGCACATGTTTTTGCTTTGAGCTGGGGTGCCTTGTCGTCGCTCTGGTGTTCTCGCTTGTTCGCGTGCTGGATTACGCTGAATCGTCGCTCGTCGTTCGCCGTGGGACGTCGCCGCATAATAAGCAAAGTTTTGTCGTTTGACCGATAGGCAGACTTTTATAACAGACTGAAGCTATACTCTCCACCCAGCTATAGGGGTTTACCACCTCACGGCCCGCTCTTTGAGCGGAACCCCCAGGCGCGCTGTGTAGGGTCACTTTCAGCCCTGATACCTATCAGGTGTAAAGGTTGTAGTGACATCCCTGGAAAGACAGACTGACTAAGATAGTACCCCTTCTTACAAGAAAGACCGCTGCGATACCACAATGGGGTCCCGCAGCCATAAAAGAAAATCCAATCAAAAATCACCGACGCAGACTCAGACGCCCAAAAAACGCAGTCAGACGAGATCACGGTACCGGAGGGGTCGTTCCTGGCTTTGCCAGACACTGAAAGTGACTCAGATGCAGAAATCACTATTAATGAAACTACTCCCATCCCCAATATTTCCATCTCCAACCGATTCGCGGCCTTGGACAATGCCCCTGATACTGTACACCCTCCACCCCAGCCGCGTCGCGTAAGGGTCCATCCCATCTTTTGTTACCAGACAACAGGGTACGTGGCGTTTGTTAAAGTGATAGAAAGAGGGTTAACAGGTGACCTCCACACCGCATCCGCTATCAGGCTGCCAATATAAAAGACTTCAAATTCATCCTCCAGGCAATGAATATACACAATTATCAGTATCATACTTATGACGAAGATCCACTTAGGATTCTCAAAGTCGTCATTAGGGACCTGCCAACCTACATTTCCCGTGTGGATATTCATGATGACTTAATTTCCAAAAATTACCTGTACATGATATACATCAGATGACCACTGCTACCCCAGAAGGGGTTAGCAAACCACTTCCGCTGGTTTTAGTGCAGCTCTACCGATCTCCCGAGGCAACTGAAATCTACAATGTCCAACATATTCTCCACCTGATGGTGAGCGTTGAGGCTTACAGGGCTCCCGCTGGTCCCATTCAGTGCCATACATGCCAAAATTGTGGCCACGGGTCAAAACATGCCACATTGCACCCCGTTGTGTCAAATGCGGGGGTGGTCAGCTTACCAAAACCTCCACCAAAAACAGAATGACCCTCCCAAGTGTGCAAATTGCAACGGTTCTCATCGGGCTAGCTACCAGAAATGCCCGACATATCAGGAAATCCTGCAGAAGGGTCTTGAAATCAAGAAAGCAAGAGAAGAAAGAAAAAAGAATCTTAAGGAGGGTGAGAAAGCTATTGATGATACACCAGCCACAAACATCCAAGCCAAAAACTTCCAACTTGACACTAATCAATTTCCACCTCTAAGAAATCTTTCATCCAGTGATGAGCAATCATCAACAAACCCCACAGATCCCAGCCCAGGCAACGGTCTTCCCGCCAATAACAGTCACCACAACAACAGTAATCCTGCCATCGACAACACTCTCTCCCTTAATAACAGTGCCACCTCAAACAACAGTCCTAACAATAATTCTCATAGATTTCTATAAAGGCCTACTTCAGACATTTATTACAACCATTCAAGATTTCAAAAATGCCCCCACTACAGATGCCAAACTAATGGTAATTGTTAGTGCTTTTACGAAAATCATCAATGGCCCAAAATAAATTAAAATAACTAACTATTATGACGTGGAATACCGACAGTATTCTCGGGCAGAAGCACACTTTGGAAAGATTCCTTGACGAACATAGTATAGACATAGCGTTACTTACCGAAACACACCTGCGCGAGGGACAGAGGTTTGATATCAGAAACTAAGCTATGTATCGATCGGACAGAAAAAATCAGCATGGGGGAGGAACAGCAATCCTCATAAAAAATCGCCTTGCACACAGATCAATTGATTCTCCTGCGCTCGGCGTGTAGAAGCTACTCCTGTTGAGGTCGGACTAAATAGGCAGGCAATTAGATTCATAGCAGTGTACCACCCTGCCAGATATAAAATGCCGGAGGCCGACCTGGTAGCACTGACCACAGCCGACAGAATAATCCTGGGGGGGGGGCGACTTCAGCGCCATATCTCCGGTTTGGGGGTGCAACGCTCTAAACAGCAGCGGCCGTACCCTCTTTGATTTTGTCAGCAAAAACCCCCAGTTGACTGTAGTGGCGTCTGACGAACCCTCCCACTTTCCCAGGGACTCCAGACTCAGGCCTGATATCTTGGATATATTTTTGCTCAAGAACATCGCCTGGTCTGTTGCATCCACTGTACACAACGACCTCGATTCCGACAACAACCCTGTGATATTATGTATTGTTACAGCTGTACGCCCATCAGAGAGTAAAAAATTCTGTCTAAACACCAACTGGCAAAAATATAAAGAACTAGTAAACAGCCATATAACAGAACAACAAATCTTGTACACTAAACAACGAATTGACGCTCAGATAGATCACTTTGTCGCTGTAATCACGGAATGTGCGAAAAAAGTGACCATAAAGATCACTCATGAGCCAGGAAAACACGATCTTCCATCACACATTTCGGACCTAATTAAGCTGAAAAATCTCCATCGTAAACGATGGAAAAAGTACCGGGACCCACAAGACCGAAGGATTACAAACAGACTCGCTCACGAAGTTAGATGGCATTTACAGAAACACCGTTCTGAGTGCTGGACCCACACTCTCCAACGGGCAGAACATAACCCGGACCTATTCTGGAGACTAATTAAATCACGAAAAGAACAGCCCCAGCCGTCAAAGCCTACACGGGCCAAATGGCATTGTATACACAGCGCGGGAGAGTGCGGAGGCCATGGCCGATACATTGGAACTCCAGTTCCAAGAACATGTCATCGATGACGAGGATAGCGATATCCAAGAGGAAAGAGTGATTACAGAAGTACCTCGCATTCTGAGGCAAAGATCACGCAACTCTTTCCGTCCTGTGGAGCCGTCCACAGTGACCTCAAACATTCGGGCACTTGGTAACAAAAAATCCCTCGGTCCTGACGGCATCAGAGCCACTCATCTTTAAAACCTACCATAATCCGCTATAGACCTGTTTACCCATATATACAACTCTTGCCTCAACCTTTCATACTTCCCAGCCACCTAGAAAATCGCCAAGATCGTCACTCTTCCTAAGCCCAACAAAAACCAACTTTTTCCTCAAATCCACCGACCTATATCACTAAACATCCTTGGTAAAATCCTTGAGCTCCTCATAAACACGTCTCTCCAAAAATTCCTTAAAGACAATAGTATCATAATTCCTGAACAGTTTGGCTTCCGTGCGCAGCACAGTACCACCCACCAAGCTGTCCTGCTGGTTGAAAAGATCTGTATGGCGCGCTCCATTAGGCACCATACAGGCGCTGTGATGGTAGATACTGAAAAAGCTTTTGATAGGATTTGTCATGACAGGCTCATATTTAAACTACATGCATATGGCTGTCCTGGTCATCTACTAAAAATGATCAATAGTTACCTCCAGGGCAGGAAGTTCTATGTCGTGGTGGAAGGAGCTGCAAGCCAGTTCAAATCAATTTAATCAGGCGTACTCCAAGGTTCGGTCATAGCTCCAATATTATACACCATCTACACACATGACATTCCCCACCAACCAGGTGGATAATTAGGCCTTTATGCCAATGACACGACGTTTTACCGATCCTGCCACAGCAAAAAATTAATTGCACGGAAACTCACGCAACACCTAGAGCTCATAACACTCTGGTGTACTAAATAGAAAATAAAAATCAATCCTGACAAATCCCAAGCGATCATGTTCACTACAAAAAGATCTCTTCCCGACCAACATGTGTCAATCGGTGGCAAAGACCTCCCGTGACGAGACGCAGTCACATATTTAGGCATAAAAATGGACAAAAAGATTACTTGGAGCAAGCACATCCAAAATCTATCCAATACCGCCACAGCTAGGCTCACCAAACTTTACCCACTCCTCAAAGGAAACGGTCTACGAAGTAAAACCAAAATGAAAATCTATAAATCAGTAATCCGACCAGCGCTACTATATGGATCGGAAGTATATAGCATGGCAACAGACTGGCAACTTAAGAAAGTTCAAACTATTCAAAATAGATATCTAAGAGTCATAACAGACGCCCCCCGTTACATGACAAATGCACAAATACATCATGACTTAGGAATACAAAAAATGACAGACTATATTAAAGACAAGTCCGAAAAATTTTATAACCAAACTCAAGCTTCGTCCCACCTATTAATAAAAAACCTAAAACAAGAAACATTATATGACGATAACTACTACAGACCAAAACTAACGCTGACGAGAAAATACAGATACTAAAAAAAAACCACACAGACGGTAGTAACTAAGACAGCCAATTCGCAAAAGCCTAGACAGAAATAAGTCAGATGACATCAACGTCTTGGAACTTAATACCTACATTGGCAGTTGAAGCATTGTTTTGGGCCAGCTGTAGACCGAAGTTTCTTTGCCTGCACTTTGAGGTGGCAGATCTTGTCCACCCCGAATATTCCCCTGTTTTCTGGAATGTCTGCCAGTACCATCAAGTACAGAGGCATTGACACATTGCTTCCTGGGTGACGGAGTTGGGCTGCAGTCTGCACAGTAAAACTCTTCTCAGTCAGTTCATCTTTTAAGTTTTCTGTGGGCAGGGTTCTGGGAATGCTCCTGAAGACTATTTTCAAAAGTGGCACAGCTCCAATAGGGAATGTATAGTATGGGATCCCACTTTCTTGTAGCATCTCTGTGGCGGCTGTGTAATTTTCTACTGCGGTGAAGGTGAACTTAATTTTGTCGCCGCCGGCGATCATGGCGGCAGAAGAACTCTTCACAACCGCATCCATTCTGTCATGTAGGGTCTTGTAGTTTTCCTCAAATTGGACAACGATCGGCGGGATATGCGCCGATCTCGATTCAGTTGGTGTTGGTATAGTTTCTGTACGTGGTGGATCCGTCTGTAGTGATTGGAATTTGTTGGATGTTTCCATCGTTGAGGGATTCTGGGCTGGAGTTACGGCTTTCGCTGTACGCCGCGGATGCTCGAAGCCATCATCATTTGGTTGGTTTGATAGCGGAAGGTGTTGCTGCTGATCATCAGTATCAGATCCTGTCGTCTCAGCGGCACCAGCTGGATCGGCTGCAGGAAGTCTCTGAGTAGAGGAACTTTGAGTTTTGGCTGTATCAGCCAGTAGTGCCGTCCAGCCCCCAGTCTTCTTGGATGACTATTTTGACTGCCGTGCTTCCTCATACAGGCTTTTACCATCTCCTTCGTCTGAGCTTTGCCTGTGATAGGAATTTCTGCACTGCGTTTTGAAGATGTTACATCCACATCGGTGTCTTCGTAGTCGTCTTCAGAAATGTTGTGGGAGCGTCTTCTAGATGTTGTGTCCTGTAGTTCAGCTGTTTCTGGAGAAGGCGAGCGTTGAGAGTCAGTGATGTCGACCGCTGTAGTGGTGCGGAAAACGTCGGCCGCTGAAGACATGTCCTGCTTCTGTGATAAACTAACAGAGGAGGGATGTTGCTCTGGTCTCTTGTTGTCTCCGTCAAGTTTGCCAGGACCAGAAACAACCATAAACCTTGCGCCATAGGGTTCCACTTCCTCAGGAGTAGGCCGTGTGGTGGTAAATCCCTGTCCTTAGGGGAGGGAGGGTCGAGGAAATCACATAAAGGAAAAGAAGCAAGCTCACAATATTTTCGCTATAAGCACACAGAGCTCGCATACGCGAGCACTAAGTTTCTAGTGTTATCAGATCTCAATGCACAGGTACACGAACGCAGGAGCCCAAAGTTGATCTTCACAAGCAAATGACACCAGTCGGGTGCCGCAGCGGTCCGCGGAATAAGCCAGCAGTCACGGCCAATCAGAAGCGGACACACCAGCATCTCGGACCGCCAGCACATCCGGGCGGGATACAGACACTATATCATCTGGGATGACATTGCCCCCAGAGAGTGGGGAAGTTCTTGCGCGTGGAACGTATCACCTTCCAGATCATTTGGGTTGTCATCATTTTTTGTGTGGTATCTTCGGGTGTGTTGTTCCCGGGATTACTGCATTTGCTAACACTTGCGTCATTAGCAAGGATTGCTGTTGAAGCAGCTGGATGATGATGTTGAGATTGTCATGGTGATTGCAGTCCGTCTGGTGACACAGATGGTGGGTTGCGGACTGCTTCATCGCCGGCGCGGGTCGCTCAGATCCGGTTGCAGTTGGATGTCGGCTCAGCGGATCTGCGGTAGATGAAGGCACCAACTCGTTGGTACGTATCGCCTTCGTTTTGGCGAGCAGGTTCCTCTTAATGGGGCAGCCACTGTAGCATGCTGGGTGGGGGCCGCAACAGTTGGAGCAGGGACGCTGCAGTTGGCGACTCTGTGATGTCCGGCACACGTAACACTACGCTCCTCAGCGGTGCAGTCATGGGCCATGTGCCCATGGCCCTGGCAGCGAAAACACTGCACCAGAGCTAGAGGAGATTACTTCTTGAGTTCAAGGCGGACCTTGCGTCCGTGCATAGTTCTTGTGCGTTGCTCCCGCGGTACGCGATCCACAGGCTGGAACGTATACAGCGTTAGACGTTCCTCAGTGCCTGGGCGGCGCATTTGATGAACTGCAGAGGCGACGATGTATCCGCTGGAGAAGTCAGCAGCTACCACCTCGACCGGCACGTCTGCAGGCAGGCTCCGAACGACCATCTTGGTTGGTAGTCGAGTGATCTGTGGGGTGTGGCGGATGCCATGCCAATTCAAATAGGCCGCGCGGAAAGGTTTTTTTTTTTTTATGTGACACTGCCTAAACGGCGTATATGTGAAAAGTCCAGCTACCAAGGTAGCTCTACTTTACGTGTCTCTCTATATAGGATGGGTGTGTTTGAGGACTCTTTTTATTGTTCTTTGAAGGGAAAACATGGCTATGGTTCATCAAAGACGATCTTATGTGAAAAACCTCTACAGTTTTCTTATATTCATATCAGTTTTATTCTGCCTGATATATAATGCTTAATGGCACTTTATAGGCGTGCCAGTGCCTTGGCATTGTTGTGCCAAGGGTATGGAGCCTTTCGTCTGATTTTCTGAATTGCTCTATTCGATCATAGAATTTTTCAGTTTGTTTAATTATTTCTGTGTGAATGGGGCTTATGTCTGCTTGCTCGTGTAGGGCGTCGGTTGGCGTGTATCTTGAGGCCCTTAGTATTACTCTCAGGCATCCGTTCTGAAATATCTGGAGTTGGTCTAAGTTAGTTTTGGATGCTGTTCCGTAGAGTAAGTAGGGGAGGATGATTGAATTGTAAATTCTGAGTTTTGTTGATGTGGCTAGGTCCGAGCTGTGGAGTATTGGGAACAGGCTTGCTAATACTGCGGTGCCCTGTTTCCGTCTGTCTAAAATATGTTTGCGGAACAGAAGCTTTTTTTCTAATATTACCCCTAGATATTTTGTATCTTGCGACCATTCGATGTCTTGGCCCATGATTTTTAGTTTGCGGTCAATCATTGGTCGTTTCCGTGTGAAATATATGGCTGCACATTTGATCGGGTTAATTTTAACCTTGTTGATACGGCACTATTTTTCTAATTAGTTGAGGCCGTTCTATAGGTGGCTGATGTTGAGGTCATGCCTCCTGCTAGTCGTGTATATGGTGGTATCGTCGACAAATTGTGCCAGATCATTATAGGGTGGTGTTGAAATGTCATTGACGTTGATCTGTAATAGAATTGGCGCTAAGGGTGATCATCTGGGTATGCCGGCTGGTATGGGGTGTGTTGATGATTTTTGGTCGTCAATTGAGACATAGAACCGTCTGTTCTCCAGGTAGCTTCCGATCAACTGAACATAGCAGTGTCGAACAGACGTCTGTGTTATTAGTTTTGTGATATCGTGGGCGTACCAAACCTTGTCGTAGGCTTTCTCTATATCCTAGAACACAGCCGCCGTAATTTTTTTTTAGATCGAATCCCCGGGAGACGTCTTCAGTCAATCGGAGGAGATGGCTTGTGCTACCTACTCTGCTTTGGAAGCCGAACTGTTCCTTGCGGATGGTTTTTTTCCGCTTCTAGGGTGCTGTTTATTCGTTTGAGCACTACTCACTCTAGCACTTTTGAAGCGGAGGGGAGTAGACTTATTGGTCTATAGTGTGATGGCGCTCGCTGGGTTTTCCCGCGCTTCGGGATGGCCGTGACCTTCGCGACTTTCCATGCTTCCGAGAAGTATCTCTGTAGAAGGCAGGCGTTGCAGATTCTGGTTAGGAGCACAATCCCTTTTGTCGGTAGATTCTTGAGGTGTTGATTGGAGATTTTTTCAAATCCTGGGGCTTTGTTTTTGGCAAGATTTTTGATTAATTTCCGTACTTCGGCTGGTGTCGTTAGTTCAGGTTCATCCTCTAGTTGTTCTGTCATAATGGTTTGGGCGGTGTTTGTAATATCGTTGGCTGTGCGTGTTTCTGCATTAGTCAGGTCATATTCTACTTCCTTGTGATGGCTGGCGAAGTATTCTGCCAACACCTCTGCCTTTGCCACTGGCTGGAATACTGGTCCTATTGGCCCGTTGATTGCTCTGTTAGGTTCCATTGGCGCTTTAATGGCTCGCAACTCTGTTCAGTGTGAGTTGTGACATCCTGGCCTCCCATTACACTGATCTTTGTTCTGCCATGCGTCCTCTTAATTCATTTGTGAGCTGCTTATATCTCCGTTTATCCTGTGGGTCGCGAAAGCGCTGCCATAACTTCCTTGCTGTGTTTTTTAGATATCGAAGATTTCTATTTCTGGTGACAGCGGGCGGGAAGGAGAAAGTGGCGCCAGTCGGTGGCCGCGAATAAAGCCAACGTTCTCGACAAATCAGAGCGAGTGGGCCTTCCACCTGAAGGTATAAAGGAGGTTCGATGGGCGTATTGTACTCCCTGACGAGTACTCCTCAGTCACCTACTGAGGACACACCCCGAGGATCTCCATAGACGACCTTTAACTTCAAGCTGCTGGACCTGTCCAAAATCGTCGATGACAGCCAAGAATGGACGGACCAGACTTCGACGGAAGAAGAAGCCACTCCAACTGGCTTCCCGACTCACGCCCAGCAGACGTCGCCAGTCACGAGCCCAAAGGAAGTTCCAGAGGCTGTTACAAGTGAAGCAGTACCAGCAAACCCAGATCCAAGCCGTTACCTCGACTCAGCCAACAAGGAAATGCCTACTATCGACCAGGACGAAAGGGAATGGGACGCCATATTTGTACGGCCAGCTTACATGGCAGCTGCTATCAGGATACTTCAGGAAAACGGCATCCTCTACCACCCGAGACTGACTGCAAAACCCCGGGCCACTCAAGAACAGAAGAAGCAGAAAGCAGACAAGAGTGTGCAGTGCTACCGCTGCCAAGCCTGGGGCCACAGGGCCATGGAGTGCGCTGCTGACGAACGCTGTGTTCGCTGCGCGGGCAGACACAGTGTAAAATCCTGCAGCCGCCCGAGAGACGCAAGCGCCGACCTGAGCAAACTGCTCGGGTCAGCACGCGTCATGTTTCTCTCGGTGTCCAGCAAGACCAGCAAAAAGTATTCAATGTGTAGTTAGTAAGAAAAAAGCCGCGCGAAAGAAGTCGAAAAATCTCCGCTCTGAAATGTCGGAGACAGCCGGAGATGGAAGGAGGGAGCACCTCTTCCCACCACGCAGGGCCCAGCCAGGTAGTTCCAAGAGGCGACAAGAACAGATAAAGATACTGCACAACATAAAAAATGGCAGACAGAGGACGGACGCCACAGGGAACGAGCAGTCATGATTACAAGAGCACCCACAAGGAAGACAGCTGTGCAATCTGTTCCAGGCAACCGAACTAAGACAACAAGGCCAGCAGCCACGATCATCTAGCCATGACCAAGAGAGTGACCTGAGAAAGGTGGTGAAGGAGGCACAGCATACCAGGGTGGAGCTCACGCAGGTCCTAAGTCGCCATGACCGGCCACAATTGAACTATGCTGTGAGGCGGGTTAATGTGGAAACGGAAGTGCTACTTGGGAAAGGCATTAGTTCTGTGTTGGGGGTTGTGCCTGTGAACACCATTGGTAGGTGGGGTTTCACTAGGCATGGCCTACACCTAAATAGAAGGGGGAAGGGAGTACTTTCTGAGTTGTTAGCTAAAGCAGTGAGGGAGCCCGTTTCCAGTGATGATGGGGTCAGGACTGTGCTTTTTTTAGGTTAGGGGCTGCTGGTGAAGGGACAGAAATAGATTATCAAAGTGATACTGATTGCAGATTCGCGATGGGGAAAGTCACAGATATTAAAGAAATAGATGAAATGGCTGAAAAAATAACTGACTGCGAAAGTGGGAAAGAGGAGATAAATTCTGAAAATGTAAAGCCAGTAGTAAGGGTGTTAATGGTAAACTGTAGAAGTATAATGAACAAAGTAATCGAATATGCAAACTTAATAGAGATGCACGAACCACAAGTAATAATTGGGGTAGAGAGTTGGTTAAAAAAAAAAGTACTAGACAGTGAGGTCAATTGGTGGAGGAGTCCTCATACTAGTTAGCAAAAACTACCACAGTTCACTGGCGTTCATAGATCAAGACCATGAGTTACTTGGGGTAGATTTCTGGGGTAATAAAAAAGAAAAAATCAGATTGTTGGCTGTTTACCGCAGTGGAAGAATGACAGAAGAGGATGAGGCTCTTGGGGAGAAATTAAATTCATACTCAGATTTCAGAGGTTAGAATAGAATGAACATCATCGGCGGGGATTTAAATTTACCAGGTGTAAACTGGGAAGGGAATATGATAAATAACACAAGGGAACAAAGATTTGCAAATATCTTAATAAGGGAAGGAGGATTTACACAAGTGGTTGAGCAAAACACTAGGGGACAAAATATTTTGGATATATTTCTAATTAAGCCCGATGAAAACCTTTTGAGGTATCAAGCAACTGAAGGAATAAGTGATCATGAAGCAGTTCTGATGGATATTAGAGGATTCAGTAAACCAACAGCCAAAATTGAAGGGGGAAATAGGTACAATTATAAAAAGGCACAGGTTTCAAATTTGAGAAGATATTTCAGAGAACAATTCAGCAAATGGAAGGAACGCTCAGGTACAGTAGAGTCAAGGTGGGAAGAGTTCAAGGAGATAATAAGAAAGGGGGAAGAAAAATTTATTCTAAAGCAAAAAATAAAGAGAACTAGAGAACCTATCTATATATATAAAAATAAATGCCACTTTTCGTTGTAATTTTATAACTCAAGAACGGGCTCACCTATCCAAACCAAATGTTTAGGCTTTGTTCGGACTATTTAGTAGATGGTTTATGTGAAGTTTGCACAAAATCGGTCAAGCAGTTCTTCATTTATCACATTTTTTGTAACAAATGAATTCAATAAATGGCGGATCATTTTGTTAATGGGGATTGTGCTGTCAAATTGAAACTTTTTTCAGTGTTGACAGGCAAGCATGTTGTTATGTCATTCATGCGGTCATTTCATTTTGGAGGTGCTTCGATTAAAGCAAATTGTCAGCGATATTGTTGAGTGCATTCATACAAACGGTGAGTCTTGAATTGTTCAAATGTACCATGTATATGTGTGCGTGTACTTTTCTCAGTTTTTTAGCGAGCCGTCGGTGTTTCATATCGTTTACAGGCTTTACTTTAATTAAATTGTGAAACGGAATTACACAAACGGTAAGTTTTGAACTGTTGAATTGAATTACATGTATGTAAACATATTGTGTGTATACGGGTGTTTTATTCTTTTTTAACAGATGGAAGAACGTCGATTTAAAAATGAATTATTTAATTACATTTTTATATACATTGACGTATGCAGTCATATATATTTCCATACACACATATACACACATGTATAAATACTGATACACCACTATTAATGTAGCAATTTGTTTTTAATTTGATTTATTCTTTTTTATATGAAGGAAAAATGCCACGAGCCAGACGAGCAAATATAGGTCGGCGAACGCGTAATGAAAATGATGTGGCATTACTAAGACGCAGATGAACGCGCACAAGCTAATGCATCGCAGCGTGAACGTAATGCACGAAATAGATCCGTTGACCCTGTACCTGTACTGAATCTTGCACGGCGATCACGAATACGTCGTGCTGTTTTGGCTGAAATGATGAATGCTGCTTTTAATTACAACAGTCAGATTGATTATAGTATGTACTGATACATTGGAATGATGAACCCAATATGTCCACATTGTGATGCGGCTAACTTTCCAGGTGAAACGCCCGGCATGTGTTGTGCTAATGGCAAAGTGAGATTGCCAGCATTAGAAACTCCACCCGAACCATTGTATTCATTTATTTTTGGGACATCTCAAACGTCGAAGCATTTTTTGAGTCATATTCAACAATACAATTCGGCATTTCAAATGACTTCCTTTGGTGCTACTAAAATTATTAGAGATAATTTTATGCCGACGTTTGAGGTAAATACTTCAACAGGATTGTCCCATGTTTATATCAATCTGAATCATAAAGTATTCGATAGTTTTAAAAATTCTGATCCAACATCTACCTAAAATTGCATATATGTTACAGATTCACGGCCAGATTTATCATCAAGCTGGTTCGTTATTGCCATACCCCGACGCTGATCATCAATTTTTGATAATTTATTTTATTGATGATGAAAATCGTGAATTGGATCAACGTTGTGAAATGGTTTCGAATACAAGACGAGAAATTGTTCGTGAGCTACAAAGGCTTTTCCATCAGCATAACGCATTAGTTCAATTGTTCAAAATTGCTCTCGATCGTATGCCATCTGATAATCACAAAATCGTAATAAGGGCTGATAGAACAGCTTTTGGAGAGCTTGCAAGGCGATTCAATGCACCGACAATTGATGAGGTTGCAATTGTAATTCTTGGTGATCAGTTTCAATCCCGTGATATTGTACTTCATCGCAGAAATGAGCAATTGCAACGTGTTTCGGAACTTCTTCGTAGTTACGATGCATTACAATACCTAATATTGCATTGGAAAGGTGACGATGGCTACCATATCAATATACCAATGATTGATTCATGAACAGGCAAATAATTGACCTATTTTCAGTGTGTTGAAATTTCATTTGTATAATTTTCTAAAGTCATATTTTGCAATTATTTTCAGGTCTACATGTACAGAAAAAAGTTAGTGCCATGAATTTTTATTCGTATCGATTGATGGTTCGTCCACAAGAACAAAATTATTTCTTGAGATGTGGTAAACTATATCATCAGTACATCGTTGATATGTATGCCAAAATAGAAACTGAACGTCTTAATTTTATTCGTTTCAACCAAGCAAAATTAAGATCCATAGAATATATTCATTTGCAGGATGCGATAGCGAATGATGCTAATGTTAATGACATCGGACGTTAAGCTATATTGCCATCTTCGTATATTGGTAGCCCACGGCATATGAATGAATATGCACGAGACGCAATGTCTTATGTACGAAAATACGGTCGACCGGATATGTTCATTACATTTACATGTAATCCGCAGTGGGATGACATCAAAAACAATTTATTTGAAGGACAGTCGACAACTGATCGTCATGACATTACAGCACGTGTTTTTCGGCAAAAATTGAAAGCACTTATGGATTTAATTGTGAAATAATGTGTATTTGGAGAGGCAAAAAAGGGGATTGCCGGACGCACATATATTAATTTGGCTGGTACATAAAATAACTCCGGATCAAATCGATAACGTTATATCAGCTGAAATTCCTGATCAAACTGTTGATCCTGAGTTATTTCACGTTGTCGTTAAAAACATGATACATGGCCGTGCGGTGAACTAAATATGAATTCGCCATGTATGATTGATGGAAAGTGTTCGAAACGATACCCAAGGCAATTGACTTCAGACACAATAACGGACAATGATGGATATCCGTTGTATCGACGCAGATCACCTAATGATAATGGCAAAAATTAGAATGCGTAACTAGGACGTTGAAGTTGATAATCGTTGGATGGTTCCGTATTGTCCATTATTATCGAAAATATTCAATGCTCATATAAATGTGGAGTATTGTAATTCAGTCAAATCCATTAAATATATTTGCAAGTATGTAAATAAAGGGAGCGATATGACTGTTTTCGGTGTTGCTGGTGATAATAGAAATGATGAAATTACTCAGTATCAAATGGGGCGCTATATTAGTAGTAATGAAGCTGTCTGAAGGATTATGTCGTTTCCAATGCACGAAAGACATCCTGTGGTTGTTCACTTGGCTGTGTATCTTGAGAATGGCCAACGTGTTTATTTTAATGAAGCAAATGTATTGGAAAGAGCAGCACAACCACCAGCGACTACGTTGACAACTTTTTTCAAATTATGCGAAACTGATACATTTGCGATAAATTTGTTATATTCTGAAGTGCCTCAGTATTACACATGGAATGTGTCTTCGAAAAAATTTCAAAGACGTAAACAAGGAACAGCAGTCGATGGGCATCCAGGCATTTTCCTAACAGATGCAATTTGGAGAATATATACAGTACGTCCAAACAATGCTGAGTGTTTTTATTTGCGATTGTTATTAGTAAACATCAATGGCCCAAAATCATTTCAAGAATTGAGAACAGTCAACGGTCATTTGTGTCAAACATATCGTGAAGCATGTTAACTCTTGCATTTGTTGGAGGATGATGCTACATTGGATTCAACACTTCATGATGCATCTACTTCAGCTCATCCACAACAAATACGAATGCTATTTGCCATTATATTTTCAACATGTATGCCATCAAATCCACTTGAATTATGGAACAAATATAAACATTATATGGCAGAAGATATTTTAATTCGTATGCGTCATCATGCAAGAAATCCTGATTTGTTGATTACCTTGGAAATGTACAACGAAGCTTTGATAATAATTGAAGATATAAGTCTAACGAATGCAAATAAAGCATTAGTACAATTGGGTATGACCGCACCAAATCGTGAGGTGCATGATTTGTTTGATCGTGAATTGCAACGTGAGCAGGAATTCAATTCTAATGACTTGCGTTTATTTGTACAATCGAATATAACCAAATTGAATATTCAGCAAAAACATGTATATGACACAATCATGCAAGCTGTTTCCAATAATGCAGGTGGATTATATTTCTTGGATGCTCCTGGTGGTATAGGCAAAACGTTCGTTATATCATTGATTTTAGCGACTATTCGAACAGAACAGAAAATTGCATTGGCACTTGCATCTTCGGGAATTGCTGCTACATTATTAGAAGGTGGTCGGACCGCACACTCTGCATTAAAATTGCCATTGAATGTACAGGTGATTGAAACTCCAACTTGCAATATTTCGAGAAATTCTGCTATGGCAAAAGTTCTGCGATTAACGACAATTATTTTATGGGATATGTGTACAATGGCGAATAAAAAATCACTAGAAGTATTTAATCGAACAATGCAAGATTTACGTGGCAATCAACAGCTTTTTTGTGCTGCTCTGATATTACTGTCTGGGGATTTTCGTCAAACATTGCCTGTCATTCCTCGATCAACTCCTGCTGATGAAATAAATGCCTGTTTGAGGTCATCAGTTCTTTGGAGATATATACAAAAATTGACACTGAACATTAATATGCTTAATCACCTACAAAATGATCCAGTGCCCATGAGTTTTCAAAACGATTGTTAGAAATTGGTGATGGCAAAATACAAATCGACAGTACCAACGGATTGATCACTATACCGAACAATTTTTGTACAATTGCACAATCGATAGATGAATTGATTGATTGTGTTTTTTCGAATATTCTTCAGAATTACAGAAATAATGATTTGGTTGAGAGAACGCGCCATTTTAGCACCGAAGAACATTCATATCAATGCCATTAATTTTCAAATTCAAGCGAAATTGCCAGGTGTAGTCACGACATATAAATCAATTGACAGTGTTATGAATCAAGATGAGGCAATGAATTATCCAATTGAATTTTTAAATTCATTGGAACCGGCTGGTATGCCACTGCATTGCTTGAATCTGAAAGTTTGTTCTTTGATTATATTATTGCGAAATATTAATCCACCAAAACTGTGTAATGGCACCAGATTGGCAGTGAAAAGGTTATTGCCAAATTTGATTGAAGCTACGATCTTAACTGGTAAATCAAAAGGAGAAGTTTGTTTGATACCGCGTATCCCTATGATTCCAACTGATATGCCATTTGAGTTCAAACGATTACAATATCCTGTGCATTTATCATTTGCGATATCCATCAACAAGGCCCAAGGGCAAACACTTCACGTTTGTGGTGTGAATTTGGAGGAATCATGTTTTTCACATGGCCAACTTTATGTTGCCTGTTCCAGAGTCGGTACCCCCAGCCGTTTGTTTATTCATGCTCAAAATGGAAAACAAAAAATATTGGGAGATAGTGGTTCACAGGATGCCAAAATGGAGCTATGTGGTTTATGCACGCTCCCTTATGTATGTATCTTAATTGATGTTATCTATAAACAAGATTAGGGGTATTATTATTTTATTTCAATGGAGCACATGCTCCGGAATATCTGAGTGTAATTAGGAAGCAGTGATACAAGATTGATTGAAACAGAAAGTTATATATGTAATTTGAAAGTGTCCCCAAAGGGCACGATAATACTTGACAGCAGTAGGAGCACTATATTCTTAGGTTTTCTGATTTATGTTTGAATTATTTGTTTAATTCCTTAGTAATTGATCAAAATTCTTAAAATATATATTATCATATAAATTTAGTCAGGATCACTTTGAAATATTTTTACAATGTATCAGATCTTTGGGGGAAGGGGGGGGGGTTTCAAACAATCCCACTGCCCATACAATTTAAAACAGCTTCAGCTTATTAAAAAAAAAACTACTCTTGAAATGTGAAGTGAAATATGCAAAACTGGTAATTGCATACTCCTGGAACAATTATCAATCATGCTCCAGAAGCTTTAAAAATAACCTAAGTCAATGGCTTGAACTTTTTTTAAAAAATGAATAAAACTCACAGCTTCTCACATAACAGTTAATTTCATCATACACTGTCAGTATTAAACAGCAACGTGACGAAAGAAAATCGTAATACTAAATAAACTGAATCTCGATGTAAAACACACACCCCTTTAAATCTCATTTTCAACACTCGTTAAAAATTAATGCTAGTCTATTATGTGCAAAATAGCAAGGTATGCTGATTTTCTACACTAAACCAACAAAAATTTGAGAACAAAATCATCCCATTGAGAGCTATGACTAATATTTATAGACATGGCGCCAAAGTTTACAATTCCCACTGACCACTTCAACAACAACTATTAGAATACAACTTACCTATGAAATGATATTCCAGGTTCTTTCCTCTCTTGGCCTATTTGTGCAACCGTATGCAACACAAGATGGCAATTATAAAACACTTATGCACATTACAAAATTAAATAATCAGACCCAGTGTGAACTCGGCATTTGTTTGGGTTACAATACGGCTGCTGCTGCCATGCGAGAGAGTTTAGAGCCTGCTTCACAGATTTAACGTCACTTCTCCTCCATATATTTCCTTCCTCCATGATTATGCCTTATGCTCTAATTGTCATTCTGGTCCAGGCCGCATTTCAACCTAACGATAAACTTGGCTAATGATTCCGTCCGAAAATCATAGATACTGTCACATGCGCATTAATACAATCACTGTTTCGCTATCGAAACTTGGCCTGCTGGAGGTACTTATTTGTGACTGAAATAATGACATGAATAATACGGCTTTATTGAAAGCAAAGAGAATTAAAAATAATTTATAATTATAAAACTATATCCATCGTCCTTTATGTTTCAACAAAGCATATCAGCTGTTGTTATGATCCATCTGTATTGCAACCGAACCACAACCTCCGATAATATTGCCGTTCCAAAATCATAGCTTCAGTCAGATGCGCATCAATACATACACCATATCGTGATCAAATGTTGACATTTTTTAATCACTTAAATGTGGCTGAAATAATGGCATTAGTATTACGGCGATTTAAAACGAAGGAAATTATAAAAACTAGACGCCCCGTGCGAAAATTTCACGAATAAAATGCAATGAATAGTGAGGTTAAATGCTTGTAATCTAATGAAAAGTAGAACCGTACTTTTGTAGCAAATATACTTAGCGTAATAAGTACACATCAAATACTTACAACATATTACGCAGAAAAATTTAAAACACTCTCTATTTCCGACAAACTGTCACTGACTTTAACAGAACACAACCAACCTGAACAAAATGCACACAATATTTCAACATCTCTGTCACATTTCTTGCTGTGCGAATAAAATGTTTATATTGGAATTGCATGACAAAACGAAAGTGTTTCCGCAACAGAAAAAAAAATATCCGAAAAGCTACTTATTGAATAAAAATAGTTTATTGAAATCTCTGTGATATCTGCTGCTGCAATCTAGGGACTTGGCTCTGAACTGTCTCATACGCGCTACTACTTTAAGCACCAAATTCCGAAAAATTCATTCTTAATTTTTGATTTTACCTACAGGAGACCTCAATCTTTAAAACAATGTGATATTTATCGATTTCGGCTAGGTATTAAAGAAGATAAAACGCTTCTCATTAAAAAAAAAACACGCTGTAGAAATAATACTCATACTCTTTTCCGTTAAGGGTCGAATTCCAAAAAATTCCTTTTATAAAATATGGAGTGACCAAAGCAGCTACCTTGGTCTTTAAAATGATACCTCTTTTACCGATTTCAGTTAGTTCTCAAGTCAGGTCAAACAAAAGTTTTAGATAAAACGCTTCTCATTAAAAAAAAAACACGCTGTAGAAATAATACTCATACTCTTTTCCGTTAAGGGTCGAATTCCAAAAAATTCCTTTTATAAAATATGGAGTGACCAAAGCAGCTACCTTGGTCTTTAAAATGATACCTCTTTTACCGATTTCAGTTAGTTCTCAAGTCAGGTCAAAAAAAAGTTTTAGAAATGATGATATTTTTGCCCCTTAAGGGTTGAATTTGGAAAAAGATTTTTCTTAAAATATGATGTGCCCAAAGCACATTTAATATTTAAAACGATACCTAATTTATTAATTTCGGTTAGGTATCAAGGGAAATAAATAGATCGCGATAGAAAAATGCGTTGTAGAAATGTTAATACTTTTGCCCTCGAAGGGTAGAATTTTAAACAATTTCTTTCTAAAGATGTTGTTTAACTGAGCCAAAGACCTTACGAAGACAACAATCTGTAACATGATACCTCGTTTATCAATTTTGTTTAATTATCAAGGAGATAAAGGACTCAAGACACAATAAAAGTATTTTAGAAATACTGATATTTTTGCCCTTTAAGGGTCGAATTACAAAAAATTCCTTTCTTAAAATATAATGTGACCATCGCGGAGACCTTATTCTTTAAAATGATACCTCATTTATCTATATCGGTTAGATATCAAGGGAGATAAATGGCTCGTGACACAAAAAATCCGTTGTAGAAAAATTTATACTTTTTCCCTTTAAGGGTTGAATACCAAAAACTTTATTTCTTAAAATTTGATGTCACAAAGCTGAGACATTAATCCTATTTCATTTATCGATTTTGTTTAGATATGCAGAGAGATAAATCGCTCGAGACACAAAAAGGCATTTTAGAAAAATTGACATTTTCGCTCTTTAAGGGTCAAATTACCAAAACTTCCTTTCTTAAGATATAATGTTACCACGGCGGAGACCTTAGTCTTTAGTATGATATGTCATTTATCTATATCGGTTAGATATCAAGGGAGATAAATAGTTCGTGACACAAAAATCTGTTGTAGTAAAATTTATGCTTTTCCCTTTAAGGGTTGAATACCAAAACATTCTTTCTTAAAATATAATGTCACAAAGCTGAGACATTACTCTTCATAATCCTACTTCATTATCGATTTGATTAGATATCCAGGGAGACAAATCGCACGAAACACAAAAAACCTATTTTAGAAAAATTGACATTTTTGCCCTTTAAGGGTCGAATTACGAAAACTTCCTTTCTTAAGATATAATGTTACCACGGTGGAGACCTTAATCTTTAATATGATACCTCATTTATCTACATCGGTTAGATATCAAGGAAGGTAAATAGTCCGTGACACAAAAATCCGTTGTAGAATAATTTATACTTTTTCCCTTTAAGGGATGAATACCAAAAACATCCTTTCTTAAAATATGATGTCACAAAGCTGAGACGTTACTCCTCACAATCCTACTTCCTTTATCGATTTTGGTTAGATATCCAGGGAGATAAATGGCTTGATACACAAAAAACGCGTTTTAGAAAAAATTGTCATTTTTGCCCTTTTAAGGTCGAATTACGAAAATATCCTTTCTTAAGATGTAATGTTACCACGGCGGAGACCTTAGTCTTTAATATTATACTTCATTTATCTGTAGCGGTTAGATATCAAGGGAGATAAATAGTCGTGACACAAAAAACCACTGTAGAAAAAATTATACTTTTTCCCTTTAAGGGTTGAATTCCAAAAACATTCTTTCTTAAAATATGATGTCACAAAGCTAAGACATTACTCTTCATTACCCTACTTCATTTATCGATTTTGGTTAGATATCCAAGGAGATAAATGACTCGAGACACAAAAAAAGGATTTTAGAAAAATTGACATTTTTGCCCTTTAAGGGTCGAATTTCTAAAAATTCATTTTTTAAAATATAATGTTACCATGGCGGAGACCCTAGTATTTAAAATGATACGTCTTTTATACATTTCGTTAGATATGAAGGAAGATAAATGGGTCGTGACACAAAAACGCATTACAAAAATATTGATTCTTTTTTCCTTTAAGGTCGAATTCCGAAAAATTTCTGTTTTAGTATATGACGTCACTAAAGCGGAGATCTTAATCTTTAATATGATACTCCATTAAACGATTTCAAATAGATATCGAGGGAGATAAATGACTTGTAACACAGAAAACAGCATTTTATAAATATTGACATTTTTGCCCTTTAAGGGTCGAATTCCGAAAAGTTCCTTTCTTGAAATTTAATGTGACCAAAGTGGAGACCTTAAGCTTTAAAATGACACTCATTAATTGATTTCGGTTAAGTATGAAGGAAGATACAGGCTTATGACAAGAAAAAAATACATTATAGAAATTATAAATATGATTCTTAATGTGTGATACTGCGTAACATTAGTTTTAATCCAAGTAAATTTCCAAAGTAGAAATAATTGATCATATCAATACATCATCAAAATAAAACTAATATCCTAACAGCAAAAAGAAAAATTCTATTTTAGAAAATTCATATTCTTGAATTTTTTCTTATAGAAAAATATTAATTTTATTGTTGTATTGAAATATTTCTACTATTATTGTTATTATTAATAAAGAAAGTTCTTATACTACAACACTCTTCCAAGAGAAAGAAGTTGCAGGTAACTGTTATATCGATATAAATTTTCGGCACCACAGTACTGTAGAGTCCTCCGTATGAGCATTTAAAAATGGTACATAGAAGCATTACAGTGGCCTACCTGCCAAGTAAGATAAAGGATATTTCTCTTAAACATTGCTTCAGTTACTTATATCACAAAAATAAAACCCGTACTATTTCCCATTTTATTTGCACAATAATTATCTCTATCAATTAATACAGTTAATTTTTCAGATAGCTTTTCTGCTATTTAATAAATTGTATTACATTAAAATATGAATGAAGCAAAACTCTCGGACATCAGTATAGAAACCGATCCTAAGGAAATAACTAAAACAAAGGAAAGTTTTAAGAAGAGATTTATAATTCAGGCCTCTCAACGTTAATATTTGATAATACGATAAAATCACTAAAGAATCAGAAGCAACGCGCGCAAAGCAGCGGAAATGCTAGTTTTAAAAATATGGCTTTGATTTTACTTTCTGAATAGAAAATAAATGTGTCACTGGAATATTTTAATTCTGCGTTTTCCTATATTGGAGCCACTACTGATTTTAATATATACAATGATCTATTCTGAGTTACGTCTAAAAACTAAAAATTGGTGCAATTTGCAGGTGACAAAAGCATAGGAATAATAATAAAAAAATACTCTAGATTTATCTATCGGACGTATTTAAATTTAAGTTTTTGACTTTATTAGTAAACTAGCCCCAAAGCCAGTAAGAAATGACGGGTTTAACGGAATGTTATGGTAATTTTTTTCTCTGCATTTGTTTAACTAAATAGAATTGTCATAAAATAAAGCTCATAGTTTTTTATCGTCCCTTGTGCTGTAAAAAAAGCTTCAGTTGTCAGCTTGATCCAGGATGCATCTCAGCCTAACTCAATTCCGATAATATTGCCGCTAGAAAAGCAAAGCTTCATTTACACTCGAATTAATTACATTCCCAGTATCGCACGTCAGCGTCATCATGCATCGCGATATAAACTTGATAGCAAATATTCATAGGTTCTTACACCTTTCTTTCGTGTTACCTGAGATAAAAAACCATGTTTTAACGGCTGAAATAATGACCCCAGTGAAAACGAAGGATGCTAAAAATTAATAACATCTTACGCTATGGCATGTAATATTTAATTCTGGTTTAGGTCACATAAATCGCGATCAATTTGGAACTTCGTTCATTCAAACCATGCACGGATTTCAGTAAAAAAAACAACTGATAATTACTATGCCAATTTAAACAAAATACATAATTTTCTTTAATTGTTCTGACAATTAATTTCTTAGCAATTGCTTAACTAAATAGAATTGTTATAAAATAAAATTCAATGTAATTCCTTGTGCCTTGTACTGTAACAAAACGTTTCTGTTTCCATCCGGGTACAGGTTGCATTTCAACCCTAACCACATACTACTCTAAACTTGCTGCCAGAAAAACAATTCTTCCACCTCACCCATAATAATGCAAGTACTGTATCGCCTTTTAGTGACAATAATACATCCCTATATAAATTTGGGCTCTATCGTAATTACTGGGACTCAAGGAATTGTCTTTTTGGTCTGAAAATTGGTACACACGTTCTATAGATTATATTGTTTAATGTGTGTTGCTCTTAGAGTTGTAAAATATATACACACCTCACAAAGTTCGCTCAAAAAGTGCCGTAACGCAAGCGACTGGGAGAAGCTATATAACGAAGTATAATGATCTTGCACGCGTTCTTCGAACGATATTATTTAGGAATATATTGCTATCACAGCCGTCAAAAATAAAAATATGGAACCAATTACACACTTAAAACTGCAACAACATTGAACCGTTATTGAACGAAGAAATTTAGTTTTTACTGTCGAAATGCAACCTGTACTAAAATGGCGTTTGGTTCTTGTTGTTAAACAATAATTCGCTAAAAATTTGGATTTATTAAACATGGTGTACTCTAATCACTTAGTGTGTAAAGTTTCGGCAGGTTTTTTTCTTGAAGTTTGTGCATTATATTCTATCTTGATGCGTTTATTAGAAATATACAACTAAAAAAAATTTGATCAAAAATCTTCAAGTATTTTTACATCTTTCTTTTCCTTTATACGTGATTCAGACAGATATTAGAACGTTTGAATAGCTGACATATTTACATGTTGCGTAAATAGTAGCCTCAGTAATATTACACAGTGAAAGCAAAGAATATTAAAATAAATCTTATAAATTTACATTATGCTACGTAACATTTGTTTTAATTGTCGTGTAGGCTGCACAGTTCGCGATCAGTATGCAACTATTTCCGTTCAAACGATTTAATAATTTCAATAATAGGGCACAGTTTAATTTTTTTTTTAACTTAATTATTCGTGCCCTCTGCTGTAGCGTCAAATGCCAGTTGTAATTCCGACCCATACTAAGTAACAATCTAATCAAAGCTTTCGCTAACATTGATATTCGAAAAATTAAAACTTTATATTATATATCAATGGACACAGAATTTAAGTAATACTTCTATTTATCAAAAGAATAATATGTAAATATTAGAATCTAATGATTGATATGACGATTTAAACATAATACATCCTGTTTTTAGTGTTCTGTCAGTTAATTTATTCACGGATGCTTAGAAATGTTATTAAATAACGTTCCTAACCAAGAAGAATGGTCTAAAGTGTGACGTCATTGTGTGACGTCATAGAGTGACGTCATGACGTGACAGGTGACGTCTTACATGACAGACTTGCTTATTATAATATTAGATGGTTTAAAGCCAATTGCTTGTCTTTAAACTCTCCGTATATGCAATTCAGTACATCACACAGATTAACACGAAACAGACAAAAAAAAAAATTTAGTCAGTCTATTCAAGAGGTAGAGAGTTTCAAATTTCTAGGTTTGTGTATTGATACCGAGCATGATGGTCGAACGTAACGTCCTGGACTCGCATTCAGAAAGACGCGGGTTCGAATCCCCGTCCGGACATCTAGATTTGGCTTTTCCATGGTTTGTCCAAACCATTCTGGGAGAATGTTGGGATGCTTCCTTCAAAAGGCCATGGCCGAATTTTTTCAGTTCCTTGTTCCCAGCTCTTTCCTTCCATAATGACGTTGACGTCGATGGCGCGCAAAACCATAACGCAAAAAAAAATACATTTTTATCATAATTTAAATTGGAGGGTGCATGTCTCTAACCTACTAATGCGATTGGGTGCAGCCACATTTGCGATTCGTACAATTTAAGCTATAGATTGTGAGCTATCGAGACATTGGGTGCCAAATATAATCTACTACTTATCGTGGAAATGATGGAATGATGTGAGCTAATTACTCCGTTAGTGGATGACCTCGTATTATTTAGACGAGAACAGCCAAATTTCCCTCTCTCAACACATCTAAGCCGTTATCTCAGATAGTTTTGATTACTCTTTACTGGCATATAACCGCCAAAGAAATTCAGAGGTGTTATGAGAATGTATGGAAATAAAAAATTCATTGTTCTTGCCTAAATACTACTGAATTCCATTAATATCGTTTATGGAAATAACTTTTAAACCACTTATGTTACATTCAAACAAGCTTCAAATACATTTCACAACCTGTTTTATCTTGTGTAAAAAGATCATGAACTGGCGCCATAATACAACCTTCTCCAAGCGGCGTAACACACACACTGTCCTGCGCCCTGCCATGTTACAGTTCAGGCGCCCAATCAACAATAGCTGCTCGCCTAGCTGTGCTGGCCGGCCTCAAAGATTGATATTCAAATATAACAGCACTATGTCATGGAGGAAAGATATATATGGAGACGAAATAACGTTACATCTGTGACGCCGCCTCTAAACTCTCGGCTGATACTGCGCATGCGCGGTGGCAACGGCCATATTACGTATCCCTACAATTGCTAAGTTCACATTGTGCTTGATGCTGTGATTATTTCATTTTCTAAAGTGTCTAAGTTTTTTTTATAATGTCATCTTGTGCTGTATATGGTTGCACAAAGAGATCAGATAGTAAAGAAACTGAAATTTCATTTCATAATAAGTTGCATTGTAATTGTTGTTCTTGAAGTGTGCAGTAACTATTGGAAAGTTTGGTGCCTGTCTATAAATATTCAGTCATAGCTCTCAATAGGATGATTTTGTTCTCAAATTTTTGTTGGTGTAGTGTAGAATATCAGCATATCTTGCTATTTTGCACAATAGTCTAGCATTACTTTTTAACGAGTGTTGAAAATGAGATTTAAAGGGGTGATATTTACATCGCAATTCAGTGAATTTGGTATTGCGTTTTGTTTCGTCACATTACAGTTTATACTGACAGTGTATGATGAAATTAAATGTATTAAATTATGCCATGCAATTTAGGAATCTTGATGAAGCAAACGATGGTGTTACCCCAATGTAGTTTTGGATTCAAATACGCGTGTGTGGTTGTGTCTACATATTTTGACTTGTTCGACTGTCCAACCGGTATGTTGTATTGTCGGAGACTGACTCGGTCCCACAATTGTCATCTTGCGGGTTGGAGGCCCCCCAGCCCACTAGGTCTGAGCAAACACAGAAGGGCGTTCTGGTAGTTGGGAGCTCTAATATTAGGCGGTTATTAAAGCTCCTTAGGGAAATGGCGGATTGCTCGGGGAGAAATCCAACGTCCATTCAGTGTGTATTCCGGGTGACCTGATCCGAGATGTGGAACAGTCATCCAGGATGCCATAGAAAGGACGGGGTGTAGTCAACTACAGATAGTGGCTCATGTCGGCACCAATGATGCTTGTCGCCTTAGGCCTCTTCCTTCGGCGGCTGGCTGAAAGGATGAACTCTATGGCCAGTGGCCGCAAGATATCGGCAGAACTAATTGATTGTGGAACTCCGGTTCAGAGCCGTATTGAGGGTCTGAACCAGAGACTGCGACGTTTCTGTGATGATATTGGCTGCCTATTTCTCCATCTTCGCCATAGGGTCGAGTCATGTAGGGTTCCCCTTAATAAGTCAGGTGTGCACTACACACGTGAATCGGCTACAGGGGTGGCAGGGGCGTGTGGAATGCACTGGGTGGTTTCTTAGGCTGAGGGAGGAAGACGCGAAACATGAAATACAGATACGGGCAACACCGGAATGTAGAAGGAACATAAAAGAATCTAGACAGTTAAAAATTCTCGTAAACTATAGAAGCGTTTGTAACAAAAACCCGAACTTGAAAACGTTATTTGTAGCACAGAAGTGGATATCGTTATCGGTACAGAAAGTTGGCTGAAACGGAAATAAGTTCCGCCGAAACTTTTGAAGATAGCATGAACGTTTTTCGTAAAGACAGATTACATTCTCATGGAGGTGGGGTATTTATAGCTGTGAGTAAATTTCTCACATGTAATGAAATAGACGTCGATACGATCTGTGAAATCATATGGATTAAACTCAATGTTGCTGGGTCAAAAATCGTCATAGGCGCCTTCTACCGTCCACCGATTCCGAGGAGTTAAGAAATAATGTAAACAATATAGCTAGCCGTTTTCAGGACCATGCTATGAATCTAGGATGTGACTTCAATCTGCCTTCTATCGACTGGCGTAATTATGTTCACATTACAGTTAGCAGGAATAGGCCGCTTCTGAAGTAATTCTCGATTTGTTCTCAGATAATCATCTCAAGTAGCTAGTTTATGAACCTACGCGTTGTCATAAACGGTTGCGAAAACATTTTAGATTTGTTGGTTACCAACAGACCAGATTTATTCACCGACATTTCAACGAGCACAGGAATAAGCGATCACAAAGCGGTAATTGCGACTATCAAATTAATGACCAATCGAAAAAGGAGAAAAGGATGGATTGTATACAGATTCAGTAGGTCTCAAAGGAGTGTTTTGAAGAGATGTGGCATCGATTTATACGTATAGCAGGAAGGTTTGGAAATTCGTATACTGAAGCGGACAATAAAGGAGGAGAATGATCCACCGTGGTAGACATGCGAAGTGAAAAGATTACTCAAAAAACAAAAGAGGATTTACGCACGCTCAAGAAGGAAGGGGTGTCGCAGCGATTTAGGGACCTTAGCTAAGTTAAGAGGATGTATTAAGAATGAGATGCGTGAGGCCTTCAACGATTTTTATTCCAATTTCTAAGAGTCTCACAGAAAACCCAAAGAAATTTAGGTCGTATGTACGAAAAGTCAATTGTAAAAACAGCAATATTCCAGCGCTAATTCGTGAAGGTCCGAGGTTAATGAAAGCAGCGATAAAGTTAAAACACTGTATTCAAAAATTCATTTACTGATGAAAATAAGGATAGTATTCCCGTCTTCTCACGCCGTGTCGAGTTGGTGATGGAATCATTATGAATAGATACTGCAGGTATCATTAAGCAATTAGAACTCCTGAAGTGGGGGAAAGCACCGGGCCCGGATGGCATTCAAGTAAGAGTATGCGACGGAAATCGGGCCATTTCTGTCTGATATATTCAGTAAATCATTAGAAGAGCGAAAAGTACCTTCAGACAGGTAAATCACGCAAGTAACTCCGATTTTCAAGAAAGGTGATCGAAGTGATCCTGGAAACTACCGTCCCATATCTGTTTGTAGTAGAATTATGGAGCATATTATATGCTAGCACATTATGAAATTTCTAGAAGAAAATAATTTGCTTGCAACAAATCAACACGGATTTCGGAAGAAAAGATCATGTGAAACACAGCTGGCCCTATTTACACACGACGTAATGAAAGTTATTGATGCAGGTTCACAAGTAGATGCAATTTTTTTTTAGATTTTCAGAAAGCCTTTGACTCTGTGCCACACAACCGCCTTTTAGCGAAACTACGAGCGTACGGTATATCGGATCAGCTTTGTGAATGGATAAAGGATTTTCTAACTGGTCGGTCGCAGTATGTCGTCGTTGAAGGAGAAAGTTCTTCTAGTCTAGATGTTACATCGGGGGTACCTCAAGGAAGTGTAATAGGACCACTTCTTTTTTAGTTTTATAACGATCTCGGAGACAAAGTGAAAAGCCTTTTTAGATTGTTTGCTGATGATGCGGTTATTATAGGGAAGTAAGGAATTTGGCCGATTGCTTAGAAATTCGGCGTGATCTGGATGTTATTTTGTCTTTGTGCACTGAGTGGCAACTTACACTAAATTGTAAAAAGTTCAAGACAATGAGCATAACTAACAATTGTTCAGAAATACTAGTTAAACAATTCAGTTATTGATATGGTCGATTCTATGAAATATTTTGGAGTAACAGTACAAAGAAACATGAAATGGGACATACACATTAATTCGTTAATACGTAGAATTAATTCTAGGTTGCGATTCATAGGTCGAATCTTGAAAAATTGTAATGAGCAAACAAAGGAGATAGCGTACAAATCTCTTGTGCCATTGGGATCCGTTTCGTAAGGGGATGATCGAAATTATAGAGAAAGTACAGAGAGTCACAGAACTTATTGGTAGACTGGGCTGGGAGATCTCTGGTAGATAGACGACGCACGTTTCGTTTAAACTTATTGGTAAACATGTGTACTCCCACCTTTACTTATGAGTGTAGTGAAATACTTCTTCCACCAACCTATTTGAACCGGAATGACAGGAAAGATAAGATTAGAGAAATAAAACTGAAATATCCATTCTGTATGTCTACCATGTAATTCATTGTCGCTTTGTTACATACGAATCCATCATGAAATTTGACTTTTTCGAAATTTTTATTCTGCATTTCAACCCAACACACCTCACTTTTGAGACAGTGTATCTCGAGAAATAGGCGAGATACCGATAACTTTTATTCTTTATTTTTTATTTGTGTCGTTTTTTTAAATAAGAATCCATCATCAAATTTGACTTTCACCAATGTTTTCTTATGAATTTAAATCAAAAACATCTCACATTTGAGACAGAATATCTCGAAAACTAGGAAGGATATCAAAAAAAATTTTCTTCATTTTTTTATTTGTCTCATCGAGTTATATAATAATTCATCATCAGATTGCGGCGTCACGTTTATCCTAGGGTCCCCTTGCGGTTTTGTACGTATTCCCCGTGTCTATATGGATAGGTAATAAGGCAGACACGCCTCCCCACTCCTCCTCCGCCGTCACGTGAAGGTCCCTTGTGTTGTCTCCATATATGTTTCTTCCCTCCATGCTGTTAGGGTCTTCGGTGGTTTTATTAATATAGTAATTAAGTAAATAGTCCACCATAAGACTCAGTTTAAGATTTTGTTTATTTTCAAAACAACGTCAGCGATATTGTTCACATGCAAAGATACAATCCAGAAATACTACTGACGCAGTTCTACATCTACATCCATACTCTGCAAATCACAAACATTGTGGGTGGCAGAGGGTGCTAAGCACCAATCCTAAACCCGCGCATTCCAATCCCGAATAGTGCGAGGAAAGAAGGAATACGTAAATGCATCCGTACGGCATCTTATAGCTCTAATCTTATCCCTCCGGTCATTACAGCCTAAATAGGTTGGCAGAAGAAGTATTTCATTGCACTCAAAATTTACATTTTTTTCGCATATTCTCCAATAAATTCAAACGTAAGCTATGTCGTCTATCTTCCAAACTATCCCAGCCAAATCTATGTATCAATTCTGTGACGTTTTCATAAGGGCCGTAGCAACCAGTCACGAATCGAGCGGCTCTCCTCTGCACCCTCTCCACTGAGTCAATCAGAACCTTGCGATACGGATCACAAACTCCTCAACAGTAATCCAGATGCGGACACACCAGTGTTTTATATGCTATCTCCTTTGTTTGTGCATTACAATTCCTCTAAATACGACCTATGAATCTCAAATTAGAATTAGCCTTGCCTATGACGGAAGTTATGTGCATGTCCCATTTCATGTTGCTTTGTACTATCACCCCCAGATACTTCAGGAAATCAAACTGATTCTTTTTGTTACCTATCCGCATTGCCTTGCACTTTTTACAACTAAGTGTAAGCTGCCATTTACGACACCACTCGAAAATAGCATCCAAATCGTGCTGAATTTCTAAGCCATCGTTGGGGCACCTTATTTCCCTATAGATAACTGCATCGTCGGCAAACAATCGCAACCAGCATTTGACGTTGTCACCTAGATCGTTTATAAATATTAAGAAAAGAAGTGGTCCTATTACACTTCCTTGAGGAACGCCCGAAGTAACATTTATCTTAGAAGAGGCTTCCCCATCGACAACGACATACTGTGATCCATCAGTTAGAAAATCACGTATCCACTCGCAAATCTGAGCCGAAATACCGTAAGCTCGAATCTTCGCTAAAAGTCGGTTGTGGGGTACAAAATCAAAAGCCTTATGAAAATCCAAGAAAACTGCATCTACTTGCGAATCTGCATCGATAACTTGCATCATGGGAAAAGAGGGCTAATTGTGTTTCACACGATCTCTTCTTCCGAAATCCGTGTTGACACGGTGTAAGTAACTCGTGCTCATCTAGAAACTTCATAATGTTCGAGCATATGACATGCTCCAGAATTCTGCTGCAGACAGATGTTAGAGATATGGGTAGATAATTCCTAGGATCACACCGATATCCTTTCCTGAAAACTGGAATTACCTGGGATATTTTTCAGCTAGAAGGTACTTTTTTTCCCCCCCTCTTCTAAAGATTTACGGAATATATCTGACAGAAATGGTTCAATTTCCTCCGCATATTCAGAAAATCCTCTTACCGGTATACCATCGGGACCCGGCGCTTTACCCCACTTCAGGAGTTTTAATTGCTTTACAATACCTACGCTATCAATTTCTATCGAATCCATCTGTAATTCCACACGATGTGCTAAAGTGGGGAAGTTTTCGCGCGTGAATGAATTTTTGAATTCTGTGTTAAATACGGTAGCCTTGTCGCGGCTGTCTTCAACTTCCTGTCCGTCTTTTATTAGAGCTGGCTTATTGTTCCCACTACAACTAACTTTTTTTTTTACATACGACCAAAATTTCTTAGGGTTTTCAGTGAGGCTCTTAGAGAGAGAGAATTGGCACGAAAGTCATTAATCGCCTCACGCATCGCATTATTAACATGTCTCCTTATCTCCTCTAACTTATCTAAATCAGTCTGAATATTTGTCCTTTTTGATCGTGCATGTATCTTCCTTTGTTTTTTTGAGTAACCTTTTAATTTCCTGTGTGTACCATGGGGGGATCGTTCCCGTCCCCGATTGTCAGTTTCGGTATATGCAAGTTCATTCCTTCCTCGACTATATGTAAGAATCGATGCAACCTCTCTTCAACGGTACCTCCTGCTACTACGAAGGTATGGTTATTATGCCTCACATAAGCTCTAAAACCCTCGTTTGAAGCCTTTTCGAATCTGTAAACGATCCTCTCTTTTCTCTTTCTGCGCGTGGTTGTTAGTTTTACTGTAGCAATTACAGCTTTGTGATCACTTATTCCTGCGGTGGTAGAAATATCCGTGAATAGTTCGGGCCTATTTGTAACAACTATATCTAAAATATTTTCGTTACCGTTGAGGCATCGCGTTGGTTCAGTTACGAGCTGTTCAAGATGGTGATCTGAGAAGAGGTCTAGAATGATTTCGCAAGCTGCTTTATCCCTGCCCCCAGTAACGTGAACGTAATTAGTCCAGTCGATATCTGGCAAGTTAAAGTCACCTCCTAGCATTATTGTATGGTCCGGAAATTGCCGTGCTATATTATTTACATTATTTCTCAAGGCCTCGGCAATATTTACGCTTGCATCGGGTGGACGATAGAACGAGCCTATCACAAGTTTTGTCCTAGCTACGTTGAGCTTGATCCATATGATTTCGCAGACAGTATGGACATCTATTTCGCTACATGGGAGGTACTTACTAACAGCTATAAATACACCACCTCCTTGGGAATGCAACCTATCCTTACGGAAAATGTTCATGTTACTATTAAAAATTTCGGCGGAACTTATATCCGGTTTTAACCAACTTTCTGTGCCTATTACGATATCAGCATCTGTACTACGAATAACGTTTTCGAGTTCAGGCTGTTTATTACAAACACTTCTGCAGTTAACTACTAGAACTTTTAATGTTCGGGATTCTTTTAAGCTACCCCTAACACGCGGTGCTGAATTTATCTTGGCTGTCCGCAACTGAATTTCCTCCTCAGGGTCATCCTCCCTCAGCCTAAAAAACCCCCAATGCACTCCACACGGCCCCTGCCACCCGTGTAGCCGATTCCCGTGTGTAGTGCACCCCTGATCTATCCAAGGGATTCCTACAAGACTCAACCCAGGGCGAAGATCAAGGAATCTGCAGCCATGACTATCACAGAAGCGCCGTAATCTCTGGTTCAGCCCCTCAACACGGCTCTGAACCAGAGGTCCACAGTCAGTCCTATCGACAATGCTGCAGATGGATAGCTCAGCAGAAATCTTGCGGCCAATGGCCACAGAGTTCACCCTTTCTGCAAGTCGCCCAAAGGACGAGAGGATAACCTCCGACCCTAGGCGGCAAGCATCATTGGTGCCGACATGAGCACAATCCGCAGCTGGCTGCACCCGTCCGTTCAATGGCATCCGGGATGGCCTGTTCCACATCTCGGATCAGACCCCCCGGAATACACAATGAATGGATACCGGAATTCATCCCCGACCTCTTCGCCATTTCCCTAAGGGGTTCGATAAAGCGCCTAACGTTGGAGCTACCGACCACTAAAACCCCCTTCTGCAGTTGTCCAGACTTAGCGGGCTGTGGGGCTGCCAACTCACAGGCCGACGATTGCAGGACTGAATCAGATCCAGACAATGCGTCAAACCGATTGGACAGAGGTACAAGCTCGCCTTCTTGGGAATCAAGCTTGCACGACTGCCCCCGCATGCGCCGTCGACGTCCAGACACCACACGCCAGCCACCACTAGGCGACGGCCGCATAGATTCCGACATCTCGGCCTGGACTGCAGGTCGATGACTGGTATGGGAGAACCTGCGAGCCGATCAGCGTCTACAGGGTCACCAATACCGCATCTACTGCACTCACTTGCGGCAGCTTCCAGCTGTGTAACTCTTGTTACCAAAGCTGCAAGCTGGGTGCGCAGGTCAGTCACCTCAGCCTGCGTCTGCACACAACAACCACAGTCCCTACACATACTACCTTACAGAAAGAAAAACTAAGGAGTACACGAGAAAAACGGACTCACTATGCGTTCTCAGTAGGAGGCCTTTTGTCAATAACCAAATATACAAAGACGAAGCTTACGCTAACTACGCACTTTAAATTAAATTTGCACTGGAGGTACTACTTCACGTAACGATTCCGACCAACGACTGCAGCTGCTGCTACTGACAAACTAATATGCAAGGACGAAGCTACACTAACTACACACTTTTAAGTAATTATCACTAGAGGTACTACGTCACGTAACGGTTCCGACGATGGCTGCTGCTACTGACTAACAACTATACAGAGACGAAGCTAACCACACACTTTGAATTAAAACTATCACAGAAGGCACTATTCCCCGTAACGGCTGCCGAAGAACGTCTGACTACTGGGGCTGCTAAACAAATACGCAAAGATGAAACAAAAAAAACTAAACACTTTAAATTATATCACCACAGAAGCACTGCCTCACGTAACGGCTGCCGAAGAACGACTGACTACTGGGGCTGCTAAACAAATATTCAAAGATGAAACAAAAGAAAACTAAACACTTTAAATTATATCACACAGAAAGCACTGCCTCACGTAACGGCTGCCGAAGAACGACTGACTACTGGGGCTGCTAAACAAATATTCAAAGATGAAACAAAAGAAAACTAAACACTTTAAATTATATCCACAGAAGCACTGCCTCACGTAACGGCTGCCGAAGAACGACTGACTGCTGGGGCTGCTAAACAAATATTCAAAGATGAAACAAAAGAAAACTAAAACTTTAAATTATATCACACAGAAAGCACTGCCTCACGTAACGGCTGCCGAAGAACGACTGACTACTGGGGCTACAAAACAAATATTCAAAGATGAAACAAAAGAAAACTAAATACTTTAAATTATATCACACAGAAAGCACTGCCTCACGTAACGGCTGCCGAAGAACGACTGACTGCTGGGCTGCTAAACAAATATTCAAAGATGAAACAAAAGAAAACTAAATACTTTAAATTATATCACACAGAAAGCACTGCCTCACGTAACGGCTGCCGAAGAACGACTGACTGCTGGGGCTGCTAAACAAATATTCAAAGATGAAACAAAGAAAACTAAATACTTTAAATTATATCACACAGAAGCACTGCCTCACGTAACGGCTGCCGAAGAACGACTGAACTGCTGGGGCTGCTAAACAAATATTCAAAGATGAAACAAAAGAAAACTAAATACTTTAAATTATATCACACAGAAAGCACTGCCTCACGTAACGGCTCCCGACGAACGGCTGTTGCAAAGAGAATCTGTAGAAACTGCAGTAAACTAAACTAACTGTCCTGCTTATTTCTTTATATACGCTGTATCGAAATTTCTGGTATTCTTCAAAGGCGTCCGCCCGATATTTCTCGAACATTAACAATTACTCAAACAATTAAATATATTAAAAAAAATTAGAATTAATACATTATCACTTAACATCAATACAAATGGTCAGAAATGGAAATTAAAGAAACTTAAATACAAAATTATTTACAGAAATCATTTTAAACTGTAGATATCGTAACTTGCATTAATACTTGGAATTACACACATTTAAGCAATTCTCTTGCGCAATTATGTTCTTAAACATATTAAATGGCCTTTAAATAATTTCCTTTCACAAAACAAAGTCTATATACACTGATTTACAAGAAATTGCAAAAACAACCATACCATATCATATTCAAGCAAACTTTAACTCACTACAGATACTTCATTAAATACAATTCTACTTAAAGTTCAGGTATGAGGGCTGTTACAATGTACTATGTTACGCCGTTTACTAAACAAACTAGTAGTGTATACCCAACAATACTAAAAATCAAGTTCAAACATTAATAAATTATTAGAAGTATTCTAATTACTAAATTCAATATAAATCAATACTTATAATAATATGTTAATAATACGTTACAATGTGTCTGCTTCATTTTCAACTCTTACGTCTTGCTCATTGTAAATAAAAATGCCTTGTCCACCACCACTGGTGCGGTATATTCTTTAACATCAACTTCATTTCATCCTCACAAATATAAAAACTATCTTCTTACTTTTTACTATCATTAATTTTCCGTTTCCAAATTCACAGGATTAAGATCCAGATTCTATATTAATTAAATCTGATTGTATTTCACTTCAGTCAATTTTAATATGGCCCTGTGGCCTCAAACTATTTAATTTAATTACAATGGAGCACAGGCTCCGGTGGCAATTTCCCTACACCTCCATCTTCCCCTATCTTACAGCCATCTACATTTGCCCTCTACAAATTTTATCTTTAAATTCTTTCAACGTTTTCGGTAAATTATTCATCATTTCTCTTGGTAGCTCATTCCAATCCCTGACACCCTTACTAAAAAAGAGAATCTTTCCACACCCTTGTGCCTGAAATCGAGTGCCAGCTTATGGTCATGGTCATCTTTTCCCTTCCATGCACTACTTTTCATACCTACTCCAATATCCTTCCAAGCTTCATCGCCAGTATACGCCCTGTACACTCCCATGACCTTCCTCCTCCTCCTGTCTTGCAATGAATCCCATTTCAGCTCCTTTATCATATCCGTCACAGGTTGCATTCTGCGATAATTTCCAGAAAAAATCTAGCAGCCCTTTTTTGCACCCTCTCCAACTCCTGTATTTGATACGTAAAATGAGGGTCCCATACTACACTACCATATTCGAGCAATGGTCTGACCAAAATTTTGTAACCCAACTCCCTCACTTCTCTTGTAAATTCCCTCATCACTCTCAAACAAGTGCAAAATTTTGAAACCTTTTCCTACCACTGTCCAATGTGTCCTGCCCAGTTAAGCTTGTTATCAAATGTAATGCCAAGATATTTACATTTCAAGTCTTCCGCAAGCAATTCTTTCCCCACCTTATATTCAAAATTAACCTTTTGTTTTTTATTTGTGTATCTAATAAGCTGACTCTTCTTTGCATTTATCTTCATCCATGTTTACCAACCCAACTAGATATCCTGTCCAGATCACCCTGCAACTTTACAATCCTCTATCGTTTTGATTCTTTTATACAGCATTATGTCATCTGCAAACAATCTAATTTCAGATAGTAAACAATCACAATTATTCATTAGAATAATGAATAGCAATGGTCCCAATACGCTACCCTGCACACCCATTTTTACTTCCACTTCTTTTGATACTACATTTCCTACCTAACTTTCTTCTACCTTTTAAAAATTCTTCTACCCAGCAAATCACTTTCTCATCCACTCCAATTTTTTACCTTATTTACTACCATTTTATGGCTTACTCTGTCAAACCTTTGACAGATCTAGTGCTACACTATCAATTTGGCCTCCCTTGTCCATTTCATCTGAAATATCTTGCATATATCCCACCAACTGAGATTCGCATGAATATCCTTGCCTGAACCCATGTTGCCTGCTTGAAAACCATTACGTTCCTCACATTTTCTGATGTGGTTGCATATCAATTTTCCATTAATTTACCTACCACTGATGTCAAACTGATTGGCCTGTAATTCTCAACTCTATTTCTCACCCCTCCTTATGTACCGGTACTACTATTGCACTTTTCCAGTCCTGTGGTAAGCAGCAAGTATCCAGACTCAATTTAAATAATGTTTCAAGATAAGATATCTGTATTAATGTTATCTACACCAGCCCCTTTATGTTTATTCATTTTTCTTACTTCCTTCATGAGTTCCTCAGGATGAATTTCAAATTTTTTACTATTTTCAATTATAATTTTGTTGTTAAGCTCGTTCTCCAAATTAGACCCTCCCATTTCTGATTCATTGTCCCTAATGCTTTCACTAAACCAGTTACTTAAAATCTATGCCTTTTTCAAATCATCTGTAACTTCTTCTCCATCCTTATCTATAAGTGTCTCTACACCCTCCCATCTCCTCAGTTTCCTGATATAGCCATAGAAATTTCTAGATTCATGCTCCAATGGTCCTCCTGCAACATTACTCTTCATAAACCCATCTTTAGCCACTTTCTTTGCTGTTATTAAGTCCTTGTTTAGTTTTAAATATTCCCTACTACCCTGCTGTCTCTTAACTCTGTTATGTTCTCTTCTTACCAACCTCTTTAACCTCCTCACTTCCCTATTATAGTACATAGGTTCTCTACTTCTCTTTATTTTGTGCCTTGGAATAAATTTTTCTTCCCCCATTCTTATTATCTCCTTGAACTCTTCCCACCTTGACTCTAATGTACTTTTGCCTTCCTTCCATTTGCTGAATTGTTCCCTGAAATATCTCTTCAAATTTGAAACCTGTGCCTTTTATAATTGTACCTATTTCTCCCTTCAATTTTGGCTTCTGGTTTACTGAATCCTCTAATATCTATCAGAACTGCGTCATGATCACTTATTCCTTCAGTTACTTGACACCCGCAAAGTTTTCATCGGGCTTAATTAGAAATATATCCAAAATATTTTGTCCCCTAGTGGTTTGCTCAACCACTTGTGTAAATCCTCATTCCCTTATTAAGTATTTGCAAATCTTTTTCTCTGTTGTTATATAATCTTATTTATCTTATTCCCTTCCCAGTTTACACCTGGAATTTAAATCCCCGCCGATGATGATCATTCTATTCTCACCTCTGAAATCTGAGTATGAATTTAATTTCTCCCCAAGAGCCTCATCTTCTTCTGTCATTCTTCCACTGCGGTAAACAGCCAACACTCTGATTTTTTCTTTTTTATTATATTATTTCTTCGCTTATTTCCGTATTTTTATTTTAACATAATATCTTTATTCTTCATATTTCTTATTGCTTCGTTATTCACAAAAGTCCTCTTCTTTTGTACGTCGCTGCTCATTAATTATTAATCTCTCCATATAAGTTGCTTCTCATTAAATACTTGTCGCTGATCTTTCTCGGCGTCAGTTACATTTATTCGTCATACCTAAAGTCGCTCTGTTATCCATTTTCCATAATTAACTGCATTGAAACACTTCCTCCTGGAAGCTTATATGCTCCGTCATTTTCAAGAAAATCTTCCACTTCTTGATTTTCCTCTTTCATTTAGTTTTCTTTTATCTATGCCGAGTCAGAAATCCCGTCATCACGTTCAAAAATTTCCTTGTCCCATTGTCAACTCGCATTACCGCTTTCATAATACTCCGCCGGATTACCTGTCAGTCTCAAAATTCTACCAAAATCGGGCAATTTAAAAAAAAAATACATTCTGTACATTTGCTGCGTGGTTAAACGTATTTCCACTTAACCTTAACGATACTCCTCCATTCAATGAGTAAATCCCGTCTTCCTTTCCTTCTTGTTTCTTCCAATAATTCTTTTTTCTTACAAACATTCCGTCCACCTTTGCGCATTAACATCAATTTCGTTTTTTCTGCTTTTTCTTACCGCATTTGCCATTTACTTTTTTCTGATCCCACAGTATTTCGTATTTCTCGTCTTCCTACCCCCAATTTTTTCAATATCAAACTTTTCTTGAATATTCTCTCCTTTTTCTTTCAATCAATGTTTCTCACATTGCTAAGGCATTCAGATAGTTATGTACGGAAATATTGATCACTTTTCTGAACGTGCGTAGCTATGAACTCCGACTGTTTGCTGTTCCGAACTTAATACCACCTCCCCGCTAGCTAACATCTTCAGTTTAATATTTTTAGACTCTAAGCTGCATTTATTACTTCTTTACTCCGCCTCTTCTTCATGAACTTCACCAGTTGTTTCATCCTTTCTACACGTTTTATCTTCTTCTTCTGTGTTTTCCAAAATTCCTTTCTCTGCTATTGCTTTGGTTTCCTCTACATTTATTTCCTGGAAACTTTTCCACAGCCATTTTTTCTCAATTTTTTAGCTGTTAACTTTCAATTCCGCTTTTTAGCACCCAAAGTAGCGTTCCCTGTTTCGTGATTTGGCTTTTCCACAGTTTTGAAGGCTGCCCCAGAGGTACAGTTAATTCTTCACTGTCGCTTACATCACTTTCTTTTACCAAAAACTATCCCACTTCGTTTTCTTCACATTTATCGGTTGTCTCCCCATTGTCTTCTCCTTGGATAATATATATTGCATCTTGTTTCCATTTTTCTGGAATCTTTTTATCTCACCCGATATTTCTTTCAGCATATTTTCTGTTTTCTTTTCGCTCTGCGTAATATTTTCATTGATTTCTTTTATGTCCTGTCTGATTTCTTCTGTACAAACTGCAGAATTCAGTCATTAATTATCAATTTCCTCTATTTTCTGCTGTATACTATCCTTAATATCTTCATTTATTCCTTTCTTTATTAGGGCGAGCGAAGCGAGACCTTACACTAGACGACGGATTGTGCACACCTGCCGCCCCTAAAGACTTGAAATTGAACATACTAATTCAAAAAGTCAATTCTAGATGTGCCACCAATCATTATTTTTGCAAAAAAACAAATAAATTATAATTATTTTTATTCGTGTATGCTGGCAATGTGAGGTCTTCGGTTTGGAAATCGCTATCTTAAAACGAACAAGTCTGGTAAATAGTACGTCAACTGTGGTTTCTCGCCCTAAAGCAGTTCTATCTGGAGGGCTCCATTTAAGAGAAATCGAGGATTAAAAAATGTAAAAATTGTCGCTAAATGAGTTATATCACTATGGAAGGCCACTTGTCAGTAACGTCGGATTAACCGTGCGTGTTGAGGCTGTGGGTTGATGAGTGGAGGGTCCTTAGTTCGTTCGTACCTTATTCTCCAGAAAATGAAATATTAATTTAATTTTTTGTGATAAAGATTATCTATGGTTGTTGAATGTTCTTTGTAAATTAATCCATGACCTTTGTATATGTAGGTACATCGGTTTTGTAATTATAAAAAAAAACGCACCTTCCCTTAATCAGTTACTTAACTATATAATTTTACTGACAGATTATATAAAGTTTAATCAAAATCAGAATTAAAGACTAAAATGAAGGTACACCTAATCGGTACGCTTCAAACTTTAATCAAAAATTACGTTTCCGCAAACTGAATTATTGAGAGAAAATGGAACTACTGCCTCCACAAAGAGAGATATTAATGTATTTTTTTGTATTAATGATGATTTATGGTTGCTGAAAAATCTTTGTAAAAAATAACTTTGACTTATGCAAATGTAGATGCAGGGGTTTTGAAATTATACAAAGAAATCCCGCTGCCTCCCTTATTTAAAAAAACCATATAATTTTAATGATAAGCTATGCATAGCTTAATGACAAATTAAAAGCACACTCTTGAGCCGTGCTCGGCTCTTGTTGTATCCTTGCCTTCTCTTCTCTTCCGCTCGCGATTGTTTCCTCTTTGGTGTTCCCCCGTTAGAGAGCGCTGGGGCTCCTGGCGATAGCGGGTATATATGTGGGGTCACGGAAGGAGTGAGTCAGTTGGAAGCACGCGATCGGCATTCCGCTAATGTTTCCCGGAGTGATAGCGTTGCGGGACTAAGGAGGAAGCAGTCAGTGAGGCAGTCAACAGTCGATTGGTTATGCCTGGTATTTCTCGCAGTGGCCGTGACTCAGCTTGATGGTTTGACCGGGCCGCCCGTGGATTATACTTCTGGTGAATTGGTGGGTCCCACGCGACCGTGGTTCGACCACCTACAGAGAGGGAATTTCTCCGATACACTCTTCACCGAGAGTGCTGTTCCGAAGCTTCGGGAACACCGTGGCGATCCACCCGGGTGGTACTTTTCGAGCTGAAACCTGCCTTCTCGCCCTAGGAGGGTATTGGAGGTAGTGGCCGTCAACTGCAACCACAAGTGTCGCCTTCCGCCTCGTCGTTAGCGGTCTGCCTCAGCCATAAATTGTTTTTGGTCCTACTGGCAGAGTGTTAGATGCTGGTAGATGAGAATGAGACGGTCTTGTAATTTCTGTTATTGATCTACGTGGAATTGTCGGTGATTACAGGATTATTAATACGTTAATCTACAAGATCGAGGCCGGTGTTTATTTGACATTATATTAGTCATTTTCTCTGTCAATTACTACTACCAGTGTGTCGCTTTCTACCTCGTCGTTAGCGGTCTGGCTCAAATATAAAATTGTATTTGGCTAGTAGATTATGAAGAGCCAGTCTGGTTATTTTCTATAATTTGGTATAAGTAGGATTGTTTGCAATTATAAGGGTTATTCAAGGTATAAGTTGCAAGACCAAGGTTTGGTCCATAATATTATATCATTTTGTGATAACAAGATTATTCATATCTTCGTTTGCAAGACCAGGATTGGTGGTAGTTGATATTATAGTTGTAACATTTTCTGTAAGTTTCAGCATTATCATTAATAATTGTAATAAACCAATGTTTTAAACGAGGCTTGAACTGCTAACCATGTTCCCACACACTTCCCACTGTATCCTTGTGGATAATTACTGTCTGTTAGTACTAGTAACACCGCCTCAACTCTACATGGAGATTTTGAAAACTGTTTAACGGGAGAAATATGTTTCCGCGTAACTTAAACACACCAAAATGCATGAAGGTCGCTAGTTTAATGAAGCCAAACACAAGAACCATAAAATGTTTAATAAAACGAGAGGTCTTACTATGCAATGGAATCATCCGGAATCCACTTCAACAACACTGTCTTCATAAAAATATTCCGTAATTTTTTTGTATTGTTCCTTTCTCACCACGAATTTCCTGTCGGTTAACGCTCTGACTTCGCGTTATGGAGGACGCTGGTTCGAATCCCCGTCAGGGTTATCCATATTTGGATTTTCTATGGTTTTGCCAAATCACTCCAGGCAGATGCCTGGATGCTTACTTCAAAAGGGCCTGGGCCGAACTCCTTCCCGTTACTTGCCTCCAGTCCTTGCTGGAGTCTATAACTTTCTCATCCCTCTTGAAACTTATCCTGGCAGACGTCACCAAATATAACCTGGCTGGTGTCAATCCTCCCTGACAGGGTAAGCCAGATTATAACCTGTCGATGTTTAATTTTCTCCTGGCAGGTTGTGCGTAACGATGTTATACAGTTGATTGGATTCGATGTTAAATAATAAAAAAGGAACTACACATATACTCCAACAACATGAAAGGTTTTATAAAACAAGATAAATAAACACCCCAGCAATATTAATACACGTCGCGCCTTTACATCACCTCAGTGATCACAAAAACCAACCACACACCGCGTGACTTTATTGCTCTCTTACTTTGGCTTCGCCGCGGACCAAAGGTGATTGTAACTTAAGAGTTAAAGATTACAAAAATAAACTACTTATTATATACTTGGAGTCGTGGCGTATATAGACAGACGCCTCCACAGACAGATGGTTCTGCTCGTTAACGACGCATGCGATTTTTGCTTTGAGCTTGTGTGCGTTGTTGGCCGCTTTGTTTTTCTCGCTCGCGATGCGCCGCAGTCTGGTTTTCTCGCTGTAGGGTCCCTCCCTGCCCAAGATAGTAGGGTTCTACCGCTACACGGACCTCTCCCGCTATGAGAGGAACCCCCTGGCGTCAGTTTTAGTGTTGCTTCTGGCCTGGGATAACCTTACGGTGACAAAAATGGGTCAGAGCAACACCCCTGTAGAAGTAAACATGGACGGCGACGTACCTTGTCGCAATCTGACGCCTGACGCAATGGATGCTACGGTATACACTGACTACCCAATGTCACCTGATTCGGAGCAAGCACAAGAAATAAATTCACCACAAGTGGATGCACGAGGGGGCCATCTTTACGCCTGTCACAACTGAAATTCAAGAAAATGTGCCCACTCTGCAACTTGCAGAAGGCGAAGTTATGGACACGTCGAAATTCGATTCTAACATGCTTTCAATCCTAGAATTGACTTTTAAATCAGATACCCGTGTCACAAAGAGGTCCACATCACCACCTGGAGTTGGTAAAGCTAAATGCTCCAAAAGCGAGAAAATGGCCAGCTTCCTGAAAGTTCAAGCACCGGTAACAAAACTTGCCTCTATCAAAGAAAAAATGACGAAAACGAAGAAATTGAAAGCTGCTCCTCAACTAAACAGTATCTCAGCAAAGAAATCACCAACCCACAACAACATCATAGCTAATGACCAGCTTGACAGTGATGGGTTCACTCTTGTACACCGAACTAGTAAATCCCCGCCGTCAGCAGATCCCAGTCGAATGGAAATTAGCAACTCATTCGCGGTCCTGGATGCACAAGATACCGAGCAGCCACCGCTACAACAGCCGCAACCACCCCACCAGTAAATTCAGCATCAGCCACAACAACAGCAGCAGCAACCCCCTAACCAACAAACACAAGCACGATTGCAGCTCCCACCTATAGTGGTTCAGTTCCCAACCACCTACAAGGAGCTATACCAGTTGGTTAAAGGAGTATTGCAGGATCACCCGTTCCAAGCGAAGACAGCAGGAGGGGATAAAGTCAAGCTCACCTTCAACTCCACCTCTGATTACTTGGAAGTCACCGTAGCTCTACAATGGAAAGGAATCCCTTACTACACCTTTCCTTCTGCTGCAGAAAAATTGCTAAAAGCAGTAATACGAGGAATGCCATCAAATATGCCCACCACAGTTATCAAGGAGGAACTGGAAGAACTTGGCCTTGACATCCGCTCGGTCAACCAGCTCAAGAGGCCTGGGAGCTCCGACCTCATGCCATTATTCCTGGTGATTCTGCCAGACAGGCCCCAGAACAAAAAGATATTTTTTATGGATAACCTAATGTCTCTACCAATTTCCGTCGAGAAATTTAGATCATCATATGGCCCTGTGCAGTGTTTTAATTTCTAATCTCTAGGGCACGTTGCAAAACACTGTAAGATGCCACCAAAATGTGTTAAATGTGCAGGTGCACACCTCTCCAACGACTGTACCCTCAAAAAAGGCGAGGGCAGCCCTAAGTGTGCCAACTGTGACGGCCAGCATGTGGGGGGGGGGGGGGGGCAGCAGACTACAACATGCTCCACCTACAAAGACTTCAAATCAGGTGCCTCAGGACTATCCTACGTGCACCAAGGTTAACATCAACAGCTCATATACACAATGAAACTGACACAGAAACAATACGAACAGAAATCTTTCGTCAAACAGAAAAGTTTCATGAAAGAATAGAAAAATTCAGAGAAAGCAACGAGAGGCTCCATACCCTTGGCCCTACGATGCCAAGGCACTGGCACTCCCATCGAGTACCATTAAGTATCATATACCAGCCGGAATAGCACTGATATGATTACAAGAAAACTGTAGGGGTTTTTCACATAAGGTCGTCCTAGACGACCATAGCCATGTTTTCCCCTCAAAGCGCAAATAAAAAGAGTCCCCATAACAACCCATCCAATACAAAGTGACACATAGCAGTAGAGCGTAAAGACGCCATTGAGGCAGCAACACACACACACACACAAACAGACAAAAAAAAAAAAAACCTTTAACAGTCGAATTCCAAAAATTTCCTGATGTCACCTAAGCGGAGACCTTAATTTTTAAAATGATACTTCATTAAACGATTTCAGATAGGTATCAAGGGAGATAAATGACTAGTAACATAAAAAATAGCATTTTAGAAATATTGATATTTTCGCCCTTTAAGGGTCGAATATCAAAAAATTCCTTTCTTAAAATATGATGTGACTAAAGTAGAGACCATAAGCTTTAAAATTACACCTCATTTATTGATTTTGGCTAAGTAGGAAGGGGGATAATGGCATATGACAAAAATAAAACACCTTATAGAAATAAAATATACTAGACAACCCGTGCTAAAATATTGCGATTAAAATAGGATGAATAGTGAGGTTGAATGCTTGTAATATAATGAAAAGTAGAACCGCATTTTTGTAGAAAATAATTATTTTGTTTATTGTAATAGGTGTAAAATAGTTACAACAGAAACAGAAAAATTTAAAACACTGTGTATGTACGACAAATTTTCACTGACCTTAACAGAATACAACCAACCTGAAAAAAAATGGACACAGCATATCATCATCTCTGTGATATGTGTTGCTGTGCGAGTAAAATGTTTACATTGGAATTGTAAAGCAAAACAAAAATGTTTCCATATAAGAAAAAAATATGCGAGAAACTGTTTACTGACATCTCTGTGAAATCTGCTGCTGCAATCTAGGGATTTGGCTCTGAATAGTTTCACACGCGAAACCACTTTAAGCATCAAATTTCGAAAAATATAGTGCGACCAAAGCAGACACCTTTGTCTTTAAAATGACACCTCATTTATCAATTTCGGTTAGGTATCAAGGGAGATAATTGGCTCATGACAGAAAAATGCGTTATAAAAATGTTAATACTTTTTCCCTTTAAGGGTCCAACTTTACAAAATTCCTTTATTAAAATATGGTTTAACGGAACCGAAGACCTTACGGAGGCCTCTGTCATTTAAATGATACTTCGTTTATCAATTTCGTTTAATTATCAAGGGAGTTAAATGACTGCAGACACAAAAACGCAATTTTGAAATACTGATATTTTTGCCCTTTAAAGGTTCAATTCAGAAAATTCCTTTCTTAAAATATAAATGTTACAACAGCAGAGACTTTATTCTTTAGAATGATATCTCAATTATCTATTTCGGTTATATATTAATGGAGATAAATGACTCGTGACACAAAAATGGCTTGAAGAACCTTCGACACTTTTTCCCTTTAAGGGTTGAGTTCAAAAAAAATTCTTTCTTATTATATGATTTCACCAAAGCGGAGACTTTACTCTTTATAATCCTACTTCATTTATCGATTTCTGTTTGATATCCAAGGAGATAAATGGCTCGAGATATAAAAAACGTGTTTTAGAAATATTGATATTTTTGCCCTATAAGGGTCGAATTACAAAAAATTCCTTTCTTAAAATATAATGTTACCACGGCGGAGACCTTAATCTTTAATATAATACTTCATTTATCTATATCTATGAAGGAAGATAAATAGCTCGTGACTCAAAAATGCGTTGTAGAACCACTGATATTTTTTCCCTTTAAGGGTTTAATTGCAAAATAATTCTTTCTTAATATATGATGTCACCAAAGCTGAGACATTACTCTTCTCATCCTCCTTTATTTATTGATTTCCGTTAGATATCCAGGGAGATAAAAGGCTCGAGACACAAAAAACGAATTTTACAAATATTGACATTTTTGCCCTGTAAGGGTCGAATTATGAAAAATTCCTTTCTTAAAATATAATGTTATCACTGCGGAGACCTTAATCTTTAATATGATACCTCATTTATCTATATTGGTTAGATATGAAAGGAGTTAAATAGCTCGTGACACAAAAGTGCGTTGTAGAAATTTTAATAGTTTTGCCCTTTAAGGGTCGAATTCCGAAAAATTCCAGTCTTAATATATGATGCCATCAAAGTGGAGACATAATCTTTAAAATAACACTTCATTAAATGATTTCAGATACGTATTCGTGGAGATAAATGACTTGTAACACAAAAAACAGCATTTTAGAAATATTGAAACTTCGCCCATTAAGGGTGGAATTCCAAAAATTCCTTTCTTAAAATATGATGCTACCACGATGGAGACATTAATCTTTAATATGATACCTCATTTATCTATATCGGTTAGATAGGAAGGGAGGTAAATGGCTCGTGACACAAAAACGTTTTGCAAAAATATTAATACTTTTGCCCTTTAATTGTCGAATTCCGAAAAATTCCTGTCTTGATATGTGATGCTACCAAAGTGGAGATGGTAATCTTTAAAATGAAACTGCATTAAACGAATTAAGATAGGTATGCACGGAGATAAATGACTGATAACACAAAAAACAGCATTTTAGAAATATTGACATTTTTCCCCTTTTTAGGGTTTAATTCCGAAAAATTCCTGTCTTAAAATATGATGTTACAAAAGTGGCGACCATAAACTTTAATATGACACCTCATTCATTGATTCTGGTCCCCATTTTCTCCAGTTGTATCTTTATAATAACTATTATTTTTTAGATATTTTTATTAAAGTATGGAACAGAAAAGAAAAAAATATCTGAAAGTCAATACAAAAAGAAACAGTAAGTTGTTCAGTTAAAAAGCATTTCTCTGTTCAATATTTCAAAATGCTGTTTTTTTTTTTGTGCCACAACCCATTGATCTCCCTGAATACCTAACTGAAATAGTTCACTGAAATACCATTTTAAAGATTAAGATTTCCGATTGGATGAAATTAAATATTAAGACAGGAGTTTTGCAGAATTCGAGCGTTAAATGGCAAAACCATCAATATTTCTGCAACGCATTTTTGTGTCCCGAGCTATTTATCTCCCTTGATATCCTACTGATATTGATAAATGAGCTATCTTTTTAGTGATTAAGGCATCCGCCGTGATCACATCATATTTTAAGAAAGGAATCTTTCGGAATTCGACACAAAGGGCAAAATTATCATTATTTCCATGTCGTATTTTTTTTTTTTTTTTTTGTCACGACCTATTAATCTCCCTTAATATCTAACTGAACTCGAGAAGTGGGGTATTATTTTAGAGAATAAGGTCTTCACTTTGGTCAAATCGTATTTAAAGGATTTTTTTGGAATTTGACCCTTATTGGGCAAAGGTATCAATATTGCTACAACGCATTTTTGTGTCACGAGCCATTTATCTCCTTCGATATCAAATCGATGAAGAAAAATGAGGTATCATTTTAAAGATTAAGATCTCCGCCGCGGTCACATCATATTTTAAGAAAGAAATTTTTCGGAATTCGACTCTTAAAGGGAAAAATTATCATTATTTCCATAACATTTTTATCCGTCATTGTCACAAGCTATTTATCTCACTTGATATTTATGCAGAATCATGGAATGAGGTATTATTTTAGAGATCAAGGCCTCCACTTCGGCCAAATCATATTTTAAGAAAGGAATTTTTCGGAAAACTGCCCTTAAAGGGCAAAAGTATCAATATTTCTACAATGCTTTTTTGTGTCACGAGCCATTTATCTCTCTTCATATCTAGCCGATATAGATCAATAAGGTATCATTTTAATATTATGGACACAATTAAAATACTCAGTTAATAACACCGGAATGTAAAAAAAGCCCTGACATCATTCTGCTGATTCTTGTGTAACATGACCCCCATTTTCCCCCATTATCCACAGTTTTCGGGGTACGTCTCTCCACCTATTTTTTAATCAATTTTCGATAATGTGGAGGTATTAAAAGGGTTATTTTAGCATTTAAATTTCTTTTCTAAAATAATGAATGTAAAAAGTAAAATTATAAAAATAAAGAATAGTAAATAAATTGAATAAGTAACTTCATTTTGTGTTTGAATTTCTTTCGTACACTGAGGTAGAAGTTTCTCGTACCAAAAACCTGCGGTACTTTGTGTACATGCTCGCATTTCACTTTCTGAAAATCTTCTCTCGAGCTTAGTGATGTCTTGATGGAATCGTTCACCATGTTCATCCGAAACTAATCCTAAATTTTACTCCCCATGTCCTTTTACGCTGTCGAAAATTCCCCTACATTGCTGAGATAACCGTCATTTTGTTGTTACCCAAAAAGTTCTCACACACGTTTTAGTATAAAAGCTCGTTTTTCTTTTCTATTCCAGTGTTCAAGAAACGTCGAATCTTAGTAAAGTTGTCTACTCTGTGAGCCCACGAAAATATCTTCTTCAATTTTAGCCACACTAAGACGAGGAAATTTTGTTTTACAAAAATTGAAATACATCACCTATCTCATACGTTGCTTTTACAATCCATGTTTAATATTTTCTTTCGGTACCAGAGGATCGTGAGTGATATTTTCTGACCTTCTCGCAAAGTCCAATTCCGCAAGATATATTGTTTGTCTCGAGATCGGCTGTCCCATTCTCGTAGAAAGCAGCTATATTTTGTGAAGCCTGATTACATACACGCAAGTAGAGCAATAACTTTAAAGACAGCGCAAAATTTCCAATTATAATCATGATAACTGATATTATCAATGATTCTGTTAATATGTTTATATATCTTCTTCATATCAACAGTTTATGCAACTGTGACTGATGGTAATTCATACCCATTGGCAAACAGAACAACTTTCAAGTTTGTATTTGATGAGTCTCCATATGTTTGTGTCACATGACAATTAGTTCTATCACCATAATGGCAGAACACTAAGCCTTCATCTAACGGAAAAAGTAATTTTAGGCCTGACTGCGTGATCCTAGAAAAAAAGGTTTACGTGCTTTTGAAAGAGATTACACTGTTCAATTCGAGATCTAAGAAGTTAAGAATTACTCTTATGTAACTCCAAATCCCTGAAGAGATCATTCAATTCCGATCGCGTAATAACGTGATTTAACAAAATGATTCCTATGCAAACCAGAACGAGCGAGGTTTTGAGAGCGGCATCATATTACAGTGAATCTTTCGAAATCTTGCTAAATGTTTTTATTTACTGTTGCTAGATACTGTTGCAATATATTTTTTCATGTGTTTGGAGAAGGATAATAGGAACTGAAAAATTGTTGAAAAAATTACGAAAAAACTGGAAACCATCCATCATTTTTAATGATCTTTTTTTACAATTTAAGAGGACAATCCCGCCCCAAATCTGCCTCGGTCCCACAAACATTAATTTTTAACACTTTTCACCTCTCTAGCCCCTCAGAATAAATGTAAAATCTAAAACAATCCTTTTCATCCCCCCAAATTATCGAAAATTCATTAAAAAAAATAGATTGGAGGCCTCTCCCGAAAACTGTGGGTGATGGGGGAAAACGGGTTCGTATTCGAATTTAGGAGGCCACTTTACATAAGAAGCAGCAGGAATGGTATCAGGAACAAGTATCATGCAAATCAATGTAATGAGTCTGTACTTTATATCTAAGTGTTGATTTTTGACAAAGTTTACAGTAATTCTTTAACATAATTATTATATTTTTTCATGTTAATTGTTAATATAATATAAATACAGAATTGTTTTTGTTAATATGTAATTAAATTGCAATGGAGCTCACGCTCCGGTGGAAATTTCCCTACACACCAATCTTCCCCCATTCCTGTACCCACCTACATTTGCCCTCTGCAAATTTTAGCTTTAATTCTTTCAAAATTTTTGATAAATTATTCATCATTTCTCTTGGTAACTTATTTCAATCCCTGACACCCTTACCCAAAAAAGAATATCCCTTGTGCCTGAAATCGAGTGCCAGTTTGTGGTCACGGTCAACTTTTCCCATCCATGCATTACTTTTTATTCTTACACTGATATCTTTCCATGCTTCATCACCAATATACGACTTGTACACTCCCATGGCCCTCTTACCCTCCTCCTGTCTTCCAATGACTCCCATTTCAGCTCTTTTATCATATCTGTTACTGATTGCTTTCTGCGGTAATTTCCAGAAACAAAACTAGCAGTCTTTTTTTTTTGCACCCTCTCCAACTACTGCATTTGAAACGCAAAAATGTTTGTCCCATACTACACTACCATATTCAAGCACTGGTCTGACCAATAAGACGAGTTACCTCCCTGTATATGTGTAAAATTATACTTAATTTCAGTAGACGATAGAAATTTAACATGTCTAAAAAAGTCTCGGTTTCGGCTGATTTTTTAATAAACTGTATAAAAAATTATTGTAGAAAAAAATTAAATAATTTGTAACTAAAAATAGCTGTGAAGTGATATGGTCCGGCAACCCAATCATGTTTTGTTTATTTATACACTATACTGTATAAAATATAAATTTTATTAGGAAATTCGATGAGGGAAGGTCGATGTTAGACATAAACGGTTGTCCGCTATGCCACACAACAATGCAGTCTGCCCTATTGCATTCACCACTGTAGCGTCTAACATGTATGTGGCCATCAATGTATGACAAGTTGAAAGCGGTTGCACTCAACACGCAACTAACGGGGTTCAGGTGCTCACTGCAGTCATAGGCGTTGATGGTTTCTGGAATCCGACACAATTGCATGCGTGCCAACAATCCAATTCAGCCTTCAATTTCATTTGACGGATCTGCACCGATTGATCCTGGCGTAAAATTGACCTGTTCGGTCCCACAAAAATGTGTGCTGCCTGGCCTATGTGCACGCAATCTTTCTGCAATCTTAATCGGTTATTACGTTTCCACTACTTCATTTTTAAGCAAGTCGGACCATTCCTCCAATTTTACAGAAAATAGTGTAGAATGGTCTTTTTTCTATCCCAGTACTGGACATAAAGTTTCTTATACTTATGGCTTTAGGCCTCGTCGAAGTCATTAGAGACAGGATAGGACTGGGGACAAGGAACGGGAAGGAATTCGGCCATGGTATTTTTGAAGGAAGCATCCCGGCATTCGCCTGGGGTGATTTGTGGAAACCATGTAAAACCCAAATCTGGATGCCCAGACGGGGATTTGAACCGCCGTTCTACAGAATGCGAGGCCAGAGCGCTAATGGCTCACCCACCAAACTCGGTGACATAAAGAAATGTTTAAACTAACTTCCACTACATCTATATTTACTGCAGAAGCTGTTGCAATTTTAAAGGCATTTAAGTGTAAGGGTTCAGGAGAGACTATACCAGCCTTTTCCAACCAAATGTCAACCTCTCCTTCACGTGGTGCACCCTGTTTACACGGCCGAGGCTTTGGCGACTGAAAGATTCCTGGTATAAGGAGTCACCCACTGCTTGCCAACGGCCTCCGAAAGCAGGCCGGAAGAGCGGGGAGTTGTTCAGAACACCCTCTTGCCCTTGAGATTGGGAACGGCCCCTAAAGGCGCATGAATCAGAAATGATCAACGGCATGGGAATGCAGAAGGTAACGGGAAATCACTGCATTAAAGACCCAAAGGGTATCCCGAACACGTGTAATCCTCTCAAATGACATATATCATGATGGCTTCACCCTGGATAAAATATTCCGGAGGTAAAATAGTCCCCCAATCGCATATCCTGGTGGGGACTGCTCAGGGAGGAGTCATTACAATGGATACAAACATTATACGAGTCGGAGCGTGGAATGCTAGAAGTGTGAATGGGGCAGATAGGTTAGAAAACCTAAAGAGGGAGATGGAACAACTTAAGTTAGATGTTGTTGGAATTAGTGAGATTAAATGGAAGGACCCAGAGGATTTCTGGTCTGGGGAAAACAGGATAATTAGAACACAAGCTGTTAATGACTTGTAATGAATAAGAAAGTATTGAAATGGGTGAGTTATTATGAACACTTTAGTTATTATGAACCACGTTAGTACAAGTGTATATACCAACATCGCAAGAAGATGACAAAGAAATAGAGAAAATATACTCAGAAATTGAAGAATTAATCAAATATGTGAAGGGAGAGGAATATATAATAATCATGGGTGATTGGAATGCGATAAGGGGAGAACGAAAAGAAGGGAATACTGTAGGAAGTTTTGATCTAGGAGAAAGAACTGAGCGAGGAAGCAGGTTGTTAGAATTTTGTGAAAGATATAAGCTAGTAGCGGCAAACACACTTTTTTAAGAATCATGCAAGAAGGATATACCCCTGGAAACGTGCTGGCGATACCGGCAGATATCAGCTAGATTATATCATGTTCAAACAGAGATTCAGGAATCAAGTTCTAGACTGTAAAGTGTACCCAGGAGCAGATATAGACCCTGGCCATAATTTGACAGTAATGAAGTGCAGGCTGAAATTCAAGAGAATAAGGAAGCATTATAAGCAGAACAGACTGGAAGTGAATAAACTGAAACAATCTAGCATAAGAGAAAAATTTGTAGAAATAGTAGACTTAGGTCTAAGAAGTAACTCTGAAAGGAGCTCAGCCGAGGATGAATGGAACGCTTTAAAGACTGAAATAATGAAAGGTGGCAAAGAAACATTAGGCTTTAGGGAACAAGATAGCCGAAAACCTTGGATCACAGAAGAAATTTTGGAGCTGATGGATCAGAGGAGAAGGATCAAAAATGCTCAGGATGAAGCAGGAAGAGAGCAATACAGGCAATTTAGAAATAAAATAAACAGGAAATCCAAAAAAGCAAAAGAAAAATGACTGCAAGAAAAGTGTGAAGAAGTAAAAAAGGAAATGGTCATAGGTAAAGTATATGTTGAAAATAGGAAGATCAAACAGAATTTTGGAGAAATGAAGAAAAGAGGTGTGGACATTAAAACTGTCGATGAGAAACCTCTTTTAAGCTCAGAGGATAGAGCTAACTAATGGAAGGAATACATTGAGAAACTATTAGATGGGGATGACTTGAACAATGGAAAAGGAAGGCTATGTCGATATTGAAGACTTAGGAGATCCTGTTTTGAGGACAGAATTTAATAGAGCTCTGAATGACTTGAAAGCAAATTAGGCAAATGGAATAGATGAGATCTCTGCAGAACTTCCTAAATCCCAAGGAGAAGAATGAATCGAAAGATTATTCAAGCTGATATGAAAAAGTTATGAAACAGGAGAAATTCCAACTGATTTTAATAAAAAATATCATCTTCACACTTCCGAAGAAAGCACAAGCCGACAAATGTGAGAATTATCGCACCATTAGTCTGACATCACATGCTTCAAAATTACTGACCAGAATAATATACAGAAGGATGGAAAGAGTAGTAGAAGAGGTAGTAGTTGAAGATTGTAGTTTGGGTTTAGGAAAAATCGCGGTACAAGGGAAGCAACTCTGGCTTTAAGATTAATACTTGAAGGGCGGATCAAGAAAAACAAAGATACTTTTATGGCGTTTGTTGATTTTGAAAAAGCTTTTCATAATGTTATGTGGACAAATGTTCAAAATTTTAAAGGAGTTTAAAGAATGAAGTGGCTATAATAAAAGTAATGAATCACGAGAGACATGCAACAGTTAAAAAGGGTGTAAAACAAGGTTGTAGTCTATCCCCGCTAATATTCAACTTGTATGTAGAAGAAGCAATAAGGAAAGTAAAAGAAAAATTTCCTTGTGGCATAAGTATTCAGGGAGAAAAAATCAGTATGCTTCAATTTGCTGATAACATTGTCTTGTTAGCAGAAAGGGCTGAGGATATTGAGAAGTTACTGAATGGCATGAAAAAACTACTGAAGTAAGATTTTGGACTGAATATAAATCAAAGCAAGACAAAAGTGATGAAATGTAGCAGAAATGATACTTTTCATAGTAGATTTAATATAAAAATAGGATCGGATGCAATAGGAGAAGTAAGTGAATTCTGTTACTTGGGAAGCAAAATTACTACCGATGGCCGAAGCAAGAATGATATTAAAAGCAGATTGGTACTAGCAAAAAGAGCCTTCATGAAAAAGAGAAATCTTCTAGTTTCAAATATTGATCTATAAATTAGAGAGAACTTTTAAAACTCCGTGTATGGAGGACAGAACTTTATGGTGGCGAAACATGGACTTTAGGAGTACCTGAAAGAAAAAAAATTGAAGTATTTGAAATGTGGTTCTTGTGACGTATCTGTATATATGTTATGTATAGGTCTTTGTAAAGTTATATGTATCATTATATTATATTGTAAGAGGTTTCACGTTCGGAGTAGTTTGTTCAGTATGCATGTGTTTGTAAATTGTCTGTCCCAATGCTCGTAACCGAGCGGCCGGAGGCAGACAGCAAAAAATAAGGGAGTGTGAAATAGCTGCGACCCTGCCTGCAGAAAGGGTCGGGGCGGCAGTATTCAGTCTGGAGTGGTAGCCGACAGACCTGATGTGGTCGTGGCAATATTGAATGTTTTGTAATCTAACATGTGAAGAATAAATGATCAAAAGAAGACTTGAAATTACTGTGTTGTCGATATCTGAAATTAAGCAGCCTTCAACAAGTACTACAAATGAACCTGTATAACTGAATAAAATGGTCATCAATCGTTCGTGGCCGAATAATTGGATTGTTTTGCCTCAAAAACGTGAGGAACACCAAGGGGAACCATGAAATCCAACCAACAAATCCCTAACATTCTGCAGAAGAATGCTGAAAATTAAGCGGACAGACAAAGTAAGAAATGAACGAACTTTGTAAATGATGGATGAGGAAAGAAGTTTGTGGAAGAAGCTTACAGAAAGAAGAGACAGGCTGGTAGGTTATATTTTGGAAATGCTGGGCTGGTTAATTTGCTGGTGGATGGAATAGTCGAAGGTAAGAATTGTAGAGGAAGACAGAGATTAAAATATATGAAGCACATAATTGAGGACGTGGGTTGTAATGGGTATGTAGAGATGAAGAGGTTAGCACAAGATAGGAAGGGATGGAGGATTGCATCAAATCAGTTGAAAGATAGTTTATAACGAAGATTTAAATTATCTCTCAATTTCATCGAAACCAAGTACTGGGGTAAGAGGATCATGCCATATATCATAGACATTGTGCAGAAAGTTGTGGTACGTTCTAGAAGAAATAGGTATATCAATTTTATGTGGATGAAGTGTCATGATGGGTTCAGAATAGGCCAAATGAAAAAGTAGGCAAACTGGCAACGGAGGCAACTAGGAATGGAACCATCCTCAACATTCGGCTACCGTTCACAAAATACCTTATTGCAATAAAAACGAAAATATGTAATAACGGCTAAGCTGATGGGTTTTTGCAACAAAATAAGGGAACAATATTACGGTTCCAACCAGTCCCTTATTCTCACCCTCCCACTCCCCCCCAATCCCTTGATTCTACAGTTCCTCATAGGGACGAATAGTTATCACTTCTATGGTTAGAATGAAACTCAGTCATTGCATAATTCCTCAACACCTGCATCGGTTAAACCTCAGAAGTACAGATATTTGTGACAGCAGTAATTAATAAACAGGCGATAAAAATCACTTAATATTTTCAGATGTTAAGATAAAAAACATAGGCCAAAATTCCCGAGTCACCTCAATAGTCTCGACATAGCTTTTCCACCAGTATACTATATCCGTTTCGCGGCAACCACACTGCATTGGATGTATACCTAATCCCTTTTAATAAGAAAAGCAATTTTAAAGTCTAGTCGAATAAAAGATTTTGCTGTTTGAATAAGTATTTTTAGTAACTGTTAATTGTTTGTGTACATTTATTGACTCTAGTACTCCATACTTTAATAAATAATCATCATCATCCATCTCTAGTTTCCGGGTGCTGGGTTAGAGCGCTCGCCACTTTTTTCTGTCCACCACCAGGACCGCATGTAAAACGTAGGCTACATAGGTTGTAACCTAGAGGCCCGCGCCACATGAAAAAAAAATCAAACATGTGCAAAGAAAGTAACCTATTTCTGAATCGGTTTAGTACCTGAAGTCCTGAAATGATAGTGAAAACCGAAAATAATATTCGCGCATGCTCAGTTCAGTCTTTTGAAGTACTGGTGTATTGTAAAATAACATTTCAGTGCACCTATACCGAAAAGTAACAACTTTTCTGCTCAACGATGAGGAATTAAAACCTTTGTAACATAAGGCTGCAGTATGGTCTGGGTGTATGAATGTAGATTGAAGTCACTGTCATACACCTGCAATACGAACTAAAATTGAAAACATTGCACTTACTTGTCTGTTTTTTGCGGGGTTTGCCCTGCTTTTTTTTTGTTGACAGCAAAAAACGCAGCGCAAACCCAGAAAAAGAGACAAGTAAGTACAATTTTTTCAACAATGACGCCTGCGAAAAGTGTGAAATTTTATATTACTAACTAAAATTACCTAGCCTTCACGTCCGAAAGGTTAGGTAAGATAAATTCATTTCGTAAACGACGTAAACAGCGAGCAGTGGTGGGAGGTCCATGTTTAAATGTTTTGTTTGGAAGTATATTTTTATAAAAGTAAAATTACAGTCGTTTATAATTGAATACAGTGATAGTAAACAACATGTTTCCTTCGGGTAACCACTTAGAAACTTTTTCTTAACTCTAGCAACGACTAACGGAAAAAATACACCAGATGGTAATCAATCCACACCCGTTTATGACGGAGCGAGCTGGTCATTGGATTCTGGAAAGCCTGCACCTTCATGCAAGAAAAATAAATGTGTTAACTACTCGGGAACCATCAACATAACTCCCTCCTAGAGATAGGTAAACTGAAACATACCTTGGATGTACAGATGGAATACAATATTCTGATACCAGCCCTGCAGGAGACTAGATTAACAGATGAAGAACGATTAGAATCACAAGGTTACAGGATCTACAAGGAGCAACAAGGTCAGAGAGTTATGAGAAATGTGCCTCATTTGAGCAACAAAATAACCAACTCCATAACCTCCTTCACGTCTCAAATGGGAGAACATCCACCATATCCTTCAGAATTCTCAATAAAGCATACACAATCGTCAATTTCCATGTACCTATCAATGAGTCTAACAGAAAAGATATTGAAAGTGTAAAACAATTTTGAAGAGAATTAGAGGAGACGATGGACAAGATCCCTGAACATCGTACAATTATACTAGTTGGGAATTTCAGCGCACAGATCGGGAAAGAACGAAGATTAAAGTTCATAGTTGGAGAATATCCGGCGCACAATATAATTGATTGAACTATGCCGAAACTATCACTTAGTTCTCAAATCAACAGCTCTTAAACACCTCCTTAGAAAAGCCAAAACATGGAGGTGTCCTAACTCTATGCTATGAGAGTTCCAGCTTGACCATATGGCCATCATTAAAAGAAATAGTAATGAAACACAAAATGTGAGAGTACTGAGAGGTAGCAGCATCGGCTCCGATCATTACCGTTGATTAATCAAAACTAATTTTATCCAACTCACAAAGATCAGAGGTAATACTTGCAAAAGGCCAAAGGACCGAGGTTCAACCTCACCAAGTTGAGAGACGACAAGACGTTCATTAAGACCCTAGCTAACAATAGAGACAAAAAGAATTGGCCACGATTACAGAAGGCAATGCAGCGACAGAAATTATCGCTGCTACCAACAGGGACAAACATCCTTGGAGGTCAATAGCATGTAACATGGCAATTGAAGAGAGAAGATGAGCATGGCTCAAATGGAACTATAACAAGAGCACAGAAAACCTTGAGTTCTTCATAACAACAGGGAAAAATAGAGCCGGAACTATTAGAAACACTAAATGGCAATATAATAAGGACATCATTGACCAAGGTGAGAAAGATTTCCAGAAGAACAACAACAGAGATTTCTACCGGTCTCTCAAATCCAAAATATCCACCTACTCAGTTCCGACAATTCGTCTACGGGGTCCGAACGGGGTAATGAAACTAAACAATATGGACTGCACCACAGATCTGTGAGACTGCTTTTGAAACCTCCTCAACACCGAGAAATCAAAGAGTGAACTAATATTTGAACCAAATAATGTCAATAAGTTGAACTCCCTCCCACCAATCAAAGAGAAGATCCAAAAGATTATTTCTGAACGCAAATCCAATAGAGCTGCAGGTGAAGACGGCATCTTGGAAGAATTTTTGAAACACGCCAATGATGAGTCAATCCAAAGTATACTTAAGATCATATCTGACATCTGGATGACAGAAACACTACCTACTGAATAGACCTCTGCTATCATCAACCCGCTTCACAAGAAAGGAGAATCCTGGCGATCCTTTCTAATTCACTACTCACTAGAGTAAAGGTTCAATTAGATTCTCAGTTAGGAGAATACCAAGCTGGGTTCTTACAAGAACCTCAGTCCCTCACTTTACGTGGCAACCTCCGTCGAGTTTCAGTAAGCCCATGACTCCGTGGATAGGAAAGCCCTCTTCCAACGCTGATGTAGGACTTGACAGCAGAACTTTGAACCTTGTGAAAGCTATCCTAACTAACACTACACCTATAGTCAAGTTCAAAGGGGAAGACCTTTGAAATTAGGACAGGTGTTAGACAAGTGGACGGTTTGTCGCCAATCCTCTTTAATTGTCTATTGGAAAAAGTCAATCATGAATGGACGAACTCACTAATGGTTGACTCTTGAGTTGAGAATCGGTTATGGAAAGAACAAACTACAAATTAACTGCCTGGCCTTCGCAGATGACCTCACTCTTCTAGCGTCTAGTGGGGGCTATTCACCAACTATGTTCCCTCAAGAACATAGCAGCTAAAGCAGTGCTAAAGATTTCCATAAACAAAAATGAGTTTATCACTAACATCAGATATGCAACAAACCTAATCCCACTTGCAAATGTAGTGATATGAAGGACTAATAGCTTCAAATATCTTGGAGAATGGATAACTCCAAACAAGAAGGTCTTCGCCATGAATAGTATATGCGCCAGACTGGAGGGAACATACCACATTTGCAAGAATATGTATGGATCTAACTCCCTCTCCTTTAACCTCAAACTCATGCACTTTAATACTGCAGTTCGACATCAGTGCATCGGAGTACTTGATTATAAAAAAGACAATTCAGAAAACTGGAACTAAAAGAACATAAGGTGTTGAGAAAACTCATGGGTTATATCAAAGAAGAAGTAAAATACCGACTCATGATTAGTAACGACATTTACCAACAACAGGAGAACATTACAAGAGCCATGAGGAAAAGGGGATTAATGTTCTACGGTCACATTGTTTGGAAGGACAGTCGTAGAATCACCTCCAAAATCTTCAACACAGTCTCTAGAGGGAAAGCGACTAACGCAAAATGGACAAGGCTAGTCAGAAAAAATCTAGAGCAACTGGAAATTGACCCCAATGATATTTAAAACGATAAGTACAAAACGTTGATTAAAGCATCCGATTTCCCCCAGACACTAACAGCTAAAACACTGCACCCCGGATCTCGGGTAAACTGGACTCAAGAAAGAAAAGACAACCACAGTGGAAGGATGAAAGAATATTGGGACAAAAAAAAAGCTCACAAGAGCTAAGAACCACGTTTTCCATAGAGGCCAAAACGGAAAATAAGAAGAAATAGGTTCATTTAGAATACAATATTAATTATATTTTTATTTAATTCGTTGTTTTAAGACAATGTTTATTTCTTCTAAAACTTTGTTTCAGCGTTCAAGAATCTTGATTGCTTGGTGTGGCGTGGGAAGGCTCTGATAATTAGAGCGCTGTCTAAAAACAGTTTAGTCGCTGTCTTCTGTTTACGTGCGAGTGTGAATAATCAAAATTGTGCTCATAATCTTTCTCTATTGTATGCTTTGGTGGTCTTCATCATTTTTATCGTTTGTTTAAACTTAATATGTGGGCCTACTCTTTTATATTGTTATTAAAACCTTTGAGTTTGTATTTCAAGAGCTTTGCTGAGAGGGTGGTTGGTTGTAACAACTCAATTATTTTATTTAATTATCGATCATCACTCGAAAAATTGAACGTGTGAGCATCACTTGCTAACCTCGTTCACTTCAGTTTCGGAAGGGTGCGTGGGGTAGCGGAACGTGCCATTTTTAGTCAAAAACTGCATTACAGAGACAGCTGTGTGTGCAGGTGTATTGTCGTGGTAGAAGAACCAGTATCCTGTCTACCACAAATAGGGTCTTTTTTGATGAACACTGTTGTGTAATCTTCTTAAAACTTCCAAATAAAAGGTTTTATTGGCGGTCTGACGTGGGAGAACAGCTGAAACTATGAATGAACTACTCCATTGGCATCACAAAAGCAAATGAGCGTTGTTTTGATGTTTGATTTGACTTGACTACATTTTTTTGGACGCGGTGACAATGACGTTGTGAGGTACACAACCTCACATTTGCGTGATTTTACATTAATTAAGCTATTTTTTTATGTAATAAATTGTAATGGTGTGTATTAACTCGGAATTTTTAAGTTCAAAGGTCAAAGAATAACAAGATGAATAATGAGATCTCTGAAAAATAAAAGAAGAGTCAAGAGTGAGTTGTTGAAGAGAAGATTTGAATGGAGAGGACGAGTTTTGGTTTTTTTGGAATGAATAAGTTTGAAAGAAGAGATGAAACAGTTTGGCTCACTGGAGAAGCCATAAGAATCCTGGCGGGATTATTAAAAGTAAAATATTAGCCTGAGGGCAGAAGGTTTAAGGTTATGGATAAAGATAATGCTATATGACTTGAGAAAAGAGAATTGTTTGTTAAATAAAAAATATACAAGTGATGAGATAAGTAGAAAGTGTTTTGATTTGAGATTGAGATATATGTAGATATAGACAAAGGAATTAATTTGAGTTTGTGTGATAAGAATTGGAATAATAATAATTTTGATTTTTCAGCGTGAGTATCATATTAAAACCAGCGCCGGACAAAGAGGGGTTAAGGAAATCTCTATATACTGGTCTGGTGCTGGAAATAAGAGGCAATAAAGTATATAAATATATTTAAAGTATTATACAAAATAGAGACGTTACATATAAGTACGTTACAACGTCTTCCACTGGCTTGACTATTGCTTTATTTCTGGGTCGTAACCATAGCACCATGACTCATCACCAGTAATGACCTTTGACAGAAAATCTGAATCAGTTTCAAGCTGTTGTTTCAATGTACGACATGTTTCAACTCGACGTTCTTTTTGATTGTCAGTCAGAGCCCGAGAAACAAACTTGGCGGCAACCCTTTTTATGCCAAAATCTTCAATAAAAATTAGCTGAATCGAGCTCCAACATAACTCACTAATCAATTGGCGTGTATCCACTAAGAATTAATCGGACACATAGCAGTTTTTAATGATTAATCATTTAAAGAGAAAACAAAAAACAAAAATATTTATTATAAAAGATAAAGATTATTATTATTTTTAGAAAATAAATTCGGTATAATCAGGCATTCATTCACGAAGGCGTGAACGCCAATCAGGAAGCATTAGGTCACACCATCCCAGACGCCGAAGTTGTTATTGACATTTTCGTGGAACAGCACAGGTTACTTGGTAACTCATTCATTTGTGGGAGTTTTTGTCACATGAATACAGTTGTTCTCAGTTATACGCCGAAAGACAAGTATAATTCGCTATGGAACCAGGATTTAGCATAGCAAACAGTAGCAATTTGCCCAAAATTGACGCCGTAACACTTGGCAAATTCGACTTTTGCTCATCGGAATTCAGCAATGTTAAAACTTCGATGTAAGTATAGACAAGTGTCAATTATACAGTAGAAATAGCATTATTTCAATTTTGTAGGAAATAACCTATTGCTTAGACATAAGTTTTGTAAATTAATTGATACTGGTATCTACTCTACATCTACATCTATACTCTGCAATTCACAATTACTGTGGGTGGCAGAGGGTGCTAAGCACCAATCCTATTTTAGAGTATTCCAATCCCGAATAGAACGAGGAAAGAAAGAATACATAAATGTATCAGTACGGCATCTTATCTCTCGAATCTTATCCCTTCTGTCATTGCGACCTAAATAGGTTGGCGGAAGAAGTATTTCGTTGCACTCGTAAATTAGAGATTTTCGCATATTCTCCAACAAATTTAAACGAAAACGACGTCGTCTGTCCGCCAAACAATCCCAGCCTAGCCCACGTATCAGCTCTGTGACACTTACATAAGGGCTGTAACTAGCGGTCACGAATCGAGCGGCTCTCCTCTGTACTTTCTCTAACGTGTCAATCAATCCCTTGCGATACGGATCCCAAATTGCACAACAGTATTCCAAATGCGGACGCACTAGTGTTTTGTACGCTATTTCCTTTGTATGAGCATTGCAGCTTCTCAAAATACGACCTATAAAACGTAGTTTAGAATTAGCTTTGCTTACGACGGAAGTTATGTGCAAGTCCCATTTCATGTTGCTTTGTACTGTTACGCCTAGATACTTCAGGGAATCGACCGTGTCAACAACTGAACTGTTAACTTTGTACTCGTGAGCAAACGGGGTCTTTTTATTACTTATTTGCATTGCCTTGCACTTTTTACAGTTAAGTGTAAGCTGCCATTTACGGCACCATTCCGAAATAACATCCAGATCGCGCTGTATTTCTAAGCAATCGTCAGAGCACCCCACTTCCCTATAAATAAGTGCATCGTCAGCAAAATATCGCATCCTGCAATTAACGTAGTCACCGAGATCGTTTATAAAAATTAAGAAAAGAAGTGGTCCTATTACACTTCCTTGAGGAACGCCCGAAGTAACATCTAGCTTTGAAGAGGCTTCCCCATCAACAACGACATACTGCGACCGACCAGTTAGAAAATCGCGTATCCATTCGCAGATCTGATCAGATATACCGTACGCTCGAATCTTCGCCAAAAGGCGGTTATGTGGTACAGAGTCAAAAGCCTTCTGGAAATCCAAGAAAATAGCATCAACTTGTGATCCTGCATCGATAACCTTCATTACGTCATGCGAAAATAGAGCCAGTTGCGTTTCACACGAACGTTTCTTACTAAATCCGTGTTGGTTTGCTGTAAGTAACTCGTTTTCATCCAGAAACTTCATAACGTTAGAGCATATGACATGCTCCAGAATTCTACTGCAGACAGATGTTAGAGATATGGGTCGATAATTCCTAGGATCTCTCCGATCACCTTTCTTGAAAACGGGAATCATCTGCGCTATTTTCCAGTCAGAAGGTACTTTTCTTTCTTCTAAAGATTTACGAAATATATCTGATAGAAACGGTTCTATTTCTTCCGCGTATTCCGAAAATAATCTTACTGGAATACCATCAGGACCCGGCGCCTTCCCCCACTTCAGGAGCTTTAATTGCTTTATGATACCTACACTATCAATTTGAACTGTATCAATCTCAGATTCTACACGCCGTGCAAAAGCGGGAATGTTTTCCATGTTTTCGTCAGTGAAAGAATTTTTAAATTCGGTGTTAAATACGGTAGCCTTTTCGCGGCTGTCATCAACTTCCCGGCCGTCTTGTAGTAGAACTGACATATTGTTGTCACTACCACTAACTTTTTAACTATATAACTATATAATTTCGTAAGCTCATTCACTCACCTCGATATCTATTGGCTGAAGAACGGTGTCACGTGTCAGCCTTCACTCACAAAACAGCGACCAGAGATACAATTAGTAAAAATCCGTGGTTATGTGCACAATTTAATAGCTAAGCAACTGCTACCAAATTAATAGCCATAACACATTGTAACATGACGCGCTGTCGCCACGTTACAAGGTGCATTTTTATTATATATGTCATAATGTTAGAGTAATTTACATAAATCTTGGGTGACCACCTAAATAGATTTATGTTGTAATTTTATAAAGTACACAAGATTCCAAGTGAGGACTGTAATGAAATGGTGAACATACAGTGTATCTTGGTAAAGCGAATATTAAAGAATTATTTAGCTATGTAGGCTTGAAGCTAATCGTGGTCTTCCCGAACGTCGCGGATCTGGGGTTTGCCGGACCACACACTCTGCTCCCTGGGGATGGGCGGTCAACAAGGTCACTCACCGGGCGGGAAATGCCTGCCGCCCGAACACAGAGTCGTCCCCGAACGCAGCCGAATATGTCCGACCTCTGTTAGATACGCTGGGCAAATCACATATCGGGGATATCACGTGACATTGGGTGCCGACCTGAAGATCCAATCCAAATAAGCGTATAACTTAAAATCCTGGGAATTTCTGTTATATGTGAGCTTCGAGACTACAAGGAGCGGAGCGAGAAGTTTCCTCGCTAGAGAGAAGAGCGACGAGCTAAATATTCGATCTTCGAGTCCATGCTATGCGAGTCTAGTCTGAGGTTGACTTGGAAACTTGACTTCTTTCGCCATCTGCTGCTATACGACTTCTGGCTGCTGGCTTGATGGAGCAAGCTTATCACGGCAACACAGCCAGTAATGCGATGACGCGCATTGTCAGACCAGAGATGCCTGTAGCCGACTTGTGAGACAGTCTCACATACCGTGGGTCCGCTCCAATCACCGCAGACATCAGACGCAGAACTACAATGGTAACTTATTACGACCAAGCCATGTGATTGTGCATTCCGTGAAATAGAACCCTTAAACGACTTTGAGAGGATAGATTCATGTTCTAACTTTGTAATTGAAAAACCCCTGAGCTAGCGGAATAATTTGCCAGAACTAGTTATTTTCGAATGATATATTGTTCATTCGTGGCGCCCATGATTATCTTTTTTAACTGTAAAGTCACAGTATTATGATACCTTTGTCTGAGGTCGTCATAACTTATATTTTTCATTGTTTCCAATTGTCATTATTTCTTGCATTTTGATTCTGAGATATATTCAAAAGTAAATATACAATTGTTTGCTTGTTCATGACGGCTAATTGTACCTCTGAGCGTTGCTTTTATGATTTTGCCAATTTGTGTTAATGTTAACGGTAAATTCGCTCAGACTTGTAATCGCCAGTGATAAGAAAATAAATGTCATATTATGACAATTTTTCCTAAATTCCAACTAACGTCGAGATTCTTGCAAAATTAATAAATTTTCACTCCTTCATAAAAATTAAAATAAAAAATCCACAATTATTAATCATAAAGGTATGAAAGATAATTGTAACGTAGTTTGCCCACTAAGGCACCCACTACAATATTCATTGTAGCGTTTCATAGTTAAAAAAATACTTACAAAATTTTGCGGCTGAAAAAACGTTGATCTGCTTTTCAATAACATGTTTCTAATTAAAGCAACTTAAGAAAAAAATTAAAGTACTCATGGTCTCTAGTGTAACCATGAATGCCAATTGTAATTTCGACTTAGTTTAAATTTCAATTAATTTAAAACTGTTACTAATGTTGTTGCTTGACCAAAGTTTATGCATTACGGTTAATTTGTTTTCAGGTATTTTACTGACCCCCTTTTGTCGATGGTCTTTATTCATGTTCACTGTACGTGAGTTATTAGGTTATTTTAAGTGAACATCACGCCGAATATGTTACCGAATCAAGCATTCTGGTAATCCATTTCTTCAGAGTTGCTCAACTGTTTAACAATATTGAATGTGAATTAAATTCTTTGGCCTTTACAGATACTATGACCAATAATTACGTTATGTATGTTTTCCCAGTCTCAATAAAAAAACAACGTGAAGCTTTCGAAGCAAACAGGAATTTTTTAAAGTTTGCAGAGTGAACTTTAAGGGTCAAATAGAAGTCATCTTTGTATTTAAGCAAGTTCAAATCTATTACCTCTGAAACAAACATACGACTGTGCTAACGTCCCTGTTCGTGATTAATCCGTACCTGTATTAATGCTTCTGAGATCTTCAAGCTCAAGAAATTTTATTCACCCTAAGAGTGAAACACAGGTCAGGTTCATATTTAGTCAGATCAGGTCAACCTGTTATAATCTTTGACTCTAAAAATTGGAACTATTCTAGACCCGTGACGATACGCAAAAAACAGTCACGGGCTTATACTAGTGAGGTTATATTTGCGAAGTATAAGCAAGTGCTAAATAGCTAAACCAGAAGAAAAATCTAAGCGAAATAACGTTCTTCACTTCGATACTATCTTTGGCGTGAATAATGTCATTGGGTATGATTGTTGTTAGGTACTATTATTTCTTTGCTGTGCCGGTATCGTAACTATTCAGTTGCATCACGTCTAAGGTATGTTTCTTTTTGCTTTTGTATACCCCTTTTCTAGAAAAGTATATCCTCAAAAAAACAGTTGTGGCAAATTCTAAAGCTATGGCACTGCCAATTTCCAGTTTACTCTAAGCTTCATATCAGCCTAACAACATCACCTTTCAGTTATGATATCTCGAGAACCGTGAGAGAAATATTTTTTTAAAAAAATATTATTTATTTTCGATTTGTTTCATGTAGCTGCATAAGAATCTATCATCAGATTGTGGCACTACAGTAATGATAGTGCTGCGAGAGTGTGTTTATTATATTAAACGTAACACTAAAGAAAGATTATAAATCCTAAAACCAAAACAACCTCAACTCCTACCTTATTATGTTGACAGTACTTGAAAAGTAGTGGTTCTGCAAAATTCATCAGTTTTGCTTTAGATTTAGAAATATATTGTGCACAAACACTTACATCAAAATGATCTTCACAAAAATAGATTCTTGAATTTGCAGATAAACTGTAAGCATTCTATCTCCTTGCAAGTTTTAACCACTTTTCCCTTATCTGTTCATTGTTTGGCACATATATAAATAACTTGTTTGATGTTTTTATTGTTGTGCTTTTACACTGGGGCACTACACAGTTCTTACAAAACGAGGAATTCATTTTTAAGGAAAGAACACTTGAAACCTGCCATATACATACACGACTGCTTTGTTTTAGTTCGGATGGTGTGACGTCATTCAAGACGCCATGACAGTCTTGAGCGTTTTCGCGGTAAATTTAAATTAATTTTCTAAAATGCAAAATACATAATGTAAATGTACGACTTTTTTTTAAAAAAATAATACTTTTATTTGTAAAATAGATACTAAAGTAAAGTATTAATCTATTTTTTAAATTTAGTCAACTAGCCAATTGTCTGTCGACGGTCTGAGAGCACCAGCTCTCGTTTTTTTTTTTTTCATTTTCATCGATTTGGGCAATTGATGTTGATCCAGAACGATGTTTGTTATTAATCGACATATCACCATTTTTAAACCGAGCAAACCACTCGTACACTTGCGTTTCTCCCATAGCTATAATTGAAACAGTTTCAGCAGCATTTTTACTGAGTAGAATACAAAATTTCACAGCTGCACATTGTTCACTTAAACTTTCCACCATCAAAAACTAAGCAATAAGAAAACAGCGCTAGCCAAAGCAATCACTGCAGTTTAACAGAAAAGGCCAGGTCCAAAACACATGCGTCATTGAATGGCAATGAGATGTGTACTACACAAGCTCCGTTCACGGCAATGCTACTACGGTTATTTTTGGGTACCCCCTCGTATACTTTCATTTTGAAATGAAACAGGACTAAAACACAGGAAATAATAAACCCACTGTATCGCAATGTAAAGTTAGCGGGTGTGGTTAGGTTGAAATGCGGCCTGGATTTCTCAATCAAATTGCAGCGATAAGGGAGCGTCCATAAACCACGTAGCTCCATTTTGGCCTCCTGTGAACCCCCCTACCCGACATATTCCTACATGGCTTCTGCATCTATCCCCCCTCCCCTTCCCACGTACCACATAGCTTTTTCTCTTTTGATTCCAGAAGACATTTTGTACTGTTTTTTCCTGTCATACTATCTTGAATTACTTACGGAAGTAATTAAATGGCGGAAATAAATATTCACTTGCTGTTGTGTGTTCTGTTCCTCATTTTAACTGTGAAAAATGTTATGAAAGGAAAGCTACGTGGCCTGGCTCGGAAACCCCCCCTCCCCTCACGTAGCTCAGCGTAGTCTTCCAGCCAACCCCTCCTCCTCCTGGAGCGAGCCAGGTAGTTTGTGCACGCTACCTAATAAAACCCTTTAATATACATATCATGCAAAAAGTTACTTACAGTAAATATCACAATTCTTTCATTCTTAATGAGGATTTAATTTGTTATACAGTAGTAAATTAAATATTAGTAATCATCATTATATTTGTTTCAGGTATTCCTTTATTTACTGCATTCCAGAAAACTGAAAAACTAAGTATTCGAAGTCAAAATGTCTAATAGAATCATTAGCTAAGCTGCGTGAATTATCGTCATACTTATGTGAAAGTAGGGCGTGTCTGACAGTCCGTAATAATCCATGGTTCACAATTTTCCACATAGAAAGTTTATTAATTGTCTTTTCGTTCCCATGGTACGAGGCCCGCCGCTAGCTGTTTGAGCGCCCTTGTGCAATACCAATCACGCCGCCGCCTCTGTCTAACTACAGCCAATGGTGGTTCTAGGAATTTTCCGAAAAAAACTGTCAAAAAACTGTGAGATTGCCGCCCCCATTGTTGCAACCCTGAGTGTCGCCCGCCGCCTGAAGCAGCAGTTGAGCTAAGAAAAAAAGAAAGGTCACCCGCTACATAAGTTTAACCGCCACCGTGGCAACAATGGCTACTATCGCGGGGCGGCGAATGTCGATCACACGATTTGCCGCCCCTCTCGACGAGCCGCGCGCGTGCGGTGCACGCCCGCTTACGGCGGACCTGCATAGTATTTCCGTATATTGTGATTCGGACCATGGAGGAAGGAAATATATGGAGGAGAAGTGACGTTAAATCTGTGAAGCATGCTCTAAACTCTTGCGCATGTGCAGTGGCGGCAGGGGCGATATTGCGATTCCAAACAAATGCGATGTTCACATTGTGTTAGATGCTGTGATTATTTCATTTTGTAATGTGTATAAGTGTTTTATAATGCCATCTTGTGTTGCGTATGGTTGCACAAATAGGCCAGACAGGAAAGAACCTGGAATATCATTTCATAAGTAAGTTGAATTCTAATTATCGTTGTTGAAGTTGGCGTTAGGTTTTACAAACTTTGGTGCCTGTCTATAAATATTTAGTCATAGCTCTCAATACGATGACTTTGTTCTCAAATTTTTGTTGGTGTAGTGTAGAAAATCAGCATACCTTGCTATTTTGCACATAATAGACTAGCATTACTTTTTAACGGGTTTTGAAAATGAGATTTAAAGGGGTGTGTTTTACATCGCGATTCAGTGAATTTAGTATTGCGCTTTCTTTCGTCACGTTGCAGTTTATACTGACAATGTATGATGAAATTAAATGTGTTAAATTATGCTATGCAATCTAGGAATCTTGATGAAGCAAACGATGTTGTTACTGCAAATACAGTTTGGGATTCAGATACGCGTGTGTGGGTATGTATACATAGTTTGATTCTGTAGTGGCAATTTAATGGAGATTGTGGTTAGGTCTAACTGCAGTCTGTACCAGGATGGTTTTGTTGTTCCATAAGGGACAAAGAATTTATCTATTACTGTTAGAGTTCGGAGCAAGTACGAAGGCGGGTCACGGGCGGATGCGTAGTACCCTGTGGAGCTGTACCACGTGACTCACAGCCAATCGCGTGTCAATGGCTTTCCTGTGTTCGTTCTGTGCGCGTCGTGCTGTGTTCAGTTTACAGTTTATTTCACTTATAGTGTTCCATGTTTAGTGATTATTTTGCCCTCATAGTGTTCATTATGAGTGATGGTAAAGAATCACGCCAAGTGTTGCACAAACAAGCGAGAGGAATAATGTGCCGTGTGTATCAGTACTTGAAAAGGCAGTCTTCTTCTGAGTCCGCGCCACCATGTGGTGCGAGTCGCGCCGTTGCCAAGTGCCAACAGCAGACGGCTGAAGCTTGTGGTGTTGGTTTGAGGACTGTTCAGAGGATAGCCAGGAAGCGAAAGCGTCAGTTGAAGCCTGCGGCTCAGCTGTTTTCAAATCACCGGGAAAGCATCACAACCGAAAAAAAGAAGTTGGTGCTCTAGACGATTTTTCCAAAAACGTTCTGCGGCGGATAATATTCAGTATGTATGCTGAAGGCAAATATCCGACAGCAGAAAAATTAGTTTCGCGTATGAAAGAAGCAGAAAATTTTAGCGGAAGCAAATGGACCATGTTGAGGATACTGAAAGATATGGGATTCAGGTATCAGAAAACGAATGACGGCAGGAAATTACTAATGGAACGTAGTGATATTGTAGCAGCAAGGACTGTGTTTTTAAGAGCAATGCAGGAAATCAGACAACTTGGAACGTCTAGCATTTATTATGTAGATGAAACTTTCGTAAACCAAAATCATGCAAGGGCTATGTGCTGGAAAATGAGTGACGGTTCCGGTGGATTAAAAGTTCCCGTTGGCAAGGGTAACAGAATAATAGTGCTTCATGCTGGATCAGCAGAAACTGGCTTTATTCCCCAGAGTAAGCTGTTTTTTAAGGCGTCAAAGGCTAAGAATTCTGAAGATTACCATACTGAGATGTCATACTGTGTCTTTAAAAGGTGGTTTAAAGAACAATTGTTGCCGTATATCCCTCCATGCTCTGTTATTGTCATGGATAATGCAAGCATCCACTCAGTGCGAGTGAATAAAGCTCCAACTACGAATTCCAAAAAGGCAGACATTATAGCCTGGTTGTCCTCTAACGGAATACCTCATAGTTCGTCACACACCAGAGCAGAATTGCTGCTTCTTGTCAATGAACACAAGCCTGCTTACAGAATATACGAGATAGACAAAATTGCAAAGCAGCATGGACACCGTGTTGTTAGATTACCCCCATACCATTGTCATTACAACCCAATTGAGCTGGTATGGGCTCAAGTGAAAGCAAATATTGCGGAAAAGAACAACACATTTAAAATTGCAGATGTTGAGAAACTTACACATGAGGCAATTGACAGCATCACAACATCTGGATGGGCAGCTTGTGTGAAACAGCAGAAAAATTACAGGATGAAGATTACGACAGAGAAATTGGCAGGGACACGATTATGGAACCTTTCGTCATAAATCTTGCTGAGAGTGAGTCATCTGCATCGGACAGCGAAGACGATGGCGTGCATTTCTTGCTGTAATGATGTAAGTGTTAATTACTGGTACTTATGATTTTATGTGACTTTGTCTGCAGGTGCATAGTTTATGTACACATCTTTGGCTTCGTATAATGTAGTTTTCTCTGTGAAAGGTATTTCGTTCAATTAAATATATTGTAACACAGTAGCAGGTTGCGAAATGAAAGAAAATATGAGAGGCTACAATGAATACTGACAAAATTGTGTATGTGTGTGTGTGCTTGTGTGTGTGTACATGTGCTTGCGCGACTTAAAGCTCGCGTTCCTGCAATTCGCTGAACCTGCTAGGGCGCTGTAAAGTGACAGAAGCAAATTGGCAGCGTCGCAACACATCTCCCCTCTCTCTCTGCGCAGAACGCGAAGCCCACCCGCCTTGGTACGTGCTCCGAACTCTAGTAATTTCATAAGAACCAAGTTAGTGACAAAACGTATATCACGATGGAAACTACTTCCAGCCATTCCTAATTAAGCTTACGATGTATGTTAACAAGATAACTATTTTTATTCTGGTCTAGGCCGCATTTCAATCTAACCACAAGTGGTAGTAAAACAACTGAAATATCCGTTCTGCATGTGATTCATTGTAGCTTTGGCAGAATTAATTTTTGGTCCAGGCCACATATCAACCCTTTCCCAGTATATCCCGAAAACTAAGCAAGATATCGAAAATTTTTATTCTTTATTTTCGATTTGTCTCGTCATGTTACAAAAGAATCGATCATTAAATTTGACTTTTGCGAAATGTTTCTTCTTTATTTCAACTCAAGACACCTCACTGTTGATACTTGTATATCTCGTGAACTAGGTGAGATATAGAAAATTTTTATTCTTTATTTTTCATTTGTCGCGTCTTTTTAAATAAGAATCCATCATCAAATTTGACTTTGACCAATTTTTGCTTCTGAATTTCAACCAAAACCATTTCACATTTGAGACAGAATATCTCAAAAACTAAGCAGGATATCAAAAAATGTTATTCTTCATTATTTATTTGTCTCATCGAGTTACATAATAATCAATCCCTAAATTGCGGCGTCACGTTTATTCTAGAGTCCCCTTGAGGTTTTTGTACATATTCCCCGTGTCTGTATGGAAGCGGCCATGCCCCCCCCCCCCCACTCTTCCTCCGCCCGGCTTCACTTCAATGCGTGGTGAAGGTCTGTTGTGTCGTCTCCATATATTTCCTTCCTCCATGATTCGGACCATTAGCTCCAAACAATAGAACAAATTGCTGTGATAATTTTTGCGCGGTACCCGTTCAAATAAAGACACACGCAGCTTGCTTACGGATTTATAATAGTATAGGCCCAGTTTTTCTGGATTGAAACATTTTGTGCTTCTTACATTTGGTACATATCAATACAATGCAGTCATTTTAATCATATCTCAACTCAATTATTTATGTTATAATTGCTTATGAACTGTATATATAGCTATAGTTGATGTTTTAAATCAATTGTGTACTTTGTTCTACTTTGACCTTATCTGTGCGAACTAATTATTGTGTGGTGTCATATAGCGTTAAAGGCAAAAGAAATAAAACAAAAATTGTATACCTCAGACTGAGAAGTATTTCAAGCATAAAAATGTGCATAAATTGTAAGCAAAATTGGAGGGTAACTACCCCTGATACGGAAATTCCACAGCAATTAAGTTATCAATAATATTACATTTATACAAGCTGTATACCGTTTGAAGATCTCTCGGGCGTGCAGCCGGGTCATTTGGTCGTAAATGTACGAATTTTCGATGGCGTACCGTGCCATCATCTTCAGGTAGCGTCCAGTGGTTGGCGTGAGGAACGCAGTCCAGGACGCGACTGCTGGACTGCTCCGCGAGCATCGATATTTATACCCTCCGACCCCGCCCTCCCACTCCCGCCGGGTCGCTCCGATGGCGGTGGTGGGGGCGGTGCGTTACAGTGCGTCGAGCAGTGTCCATCAGTCTCTACGCCACCTCCGTCGCGCACAGTTCTTCGGCTCTGGTGTTTGCGGAGCCGCTTCAGTGCTGGGTTCCAAGCCTGGCTTAGTTGGAACCCGTTGTCTTTGTTTATGAGGTTACTCCGTAGCCGGATCTCGATGGCTTCCTTGTACACACAGTCCCAGAAGTGAGATGTGTTTCTCAGAACTTCGGTGTCCTCATATTTAATATTATGCCGTGTCTCAAGACAGTGTTCAGCAACTGCGGATTTTGACGGCTGTTGTAGTTCGGTGTGGCGTTTATGTTCCCTACACCGTTCTTCGATCGTGCGAATAGTCTGCCCGACGTATGCTTTTACACACTCGCACGGTATGTGGTATACGCCAGGTTTCCTGGGACCCAAATCATCTTTAATCGAGCCAAGTAGGGCTTTAATCTTGGCCGGCGGGTGTTACACGCACTTGATGTTTTGTCGGCGTAGAATTCTGCCAATTTTGCTTGATACGTTACCGGCGTACGGGATGAAGGCTGTGGCTGTTGGATTGTCCTCTTCCTCAGTTGGTTCTTGCGAGGTCTTCCGCCTGAAGGCGCGCCGAATTTGGCGGTTGTCGTAGCCATTAATCTGGAACACGTTCTTGAGATGTGTTAGTTCAGCAGACAAGCTGTCTTTGTCAGAAATCACACATGCTCTGTGAACCAGTGTATTTAGCACTCCTTCCCTCTGTGATGGGTGGTGGCAGCTGGTAGCATGTAAATATTGGTCTGTGTGAGTAGCCTTACGGCAAACACTGTGCCCTAACATGCCATCCGATCTTCTATTTACCAGCACATCCAAAAAGGGTAGTTGCCCATTCTGTTCTACTTCCTTGGTGAATTGTATCTAGCTGTGGATGGAGTTCAGGTGTTGCAGAAAAGATTGAAGTTCTTCTTTTCCGTGCGGCGAAACGACAAATGTGTCATCCGCATATCGCTAAAAAAAAAAAAAACCATTGATTTTAACTGTGCCGATTTCAGAGCTTCATCATCAAGGTGCTCCATGTACATTTTGGCAACCACAGGTGACAGTGGGCTACCCATAGCTACTCCATCCATCTGTTCATAATATTTTCAATTGAAGAGAAAATATGTTGATGTTAAAACAAAGCTGAACAGTTTTGTGAGCTCAGACCCAATTTTCTCGCCAATCAGTTCAAGTGATTCCATGAGAGGAACCCTGGTGAAAAGTCAAACTATGTCGAAACTGACCATGAGATCAGAGTCGGACAGTCTCAGTTGTTGTAGATGTTCAACGAATTGAGCTGAGTTCTTTATGTGGTGCTCACATTTGCTAACTGATGGACTTAAGACAGACGTCAGATATTTGGCAAGACCGTACATGGGCGCACCTATTGTGCTTACTATGGGACTCATGGGCAATCCTGGCTTGTGCACTTTCCGCAGTCCATAGAGCCTAGGTGGTGCGGCAGCACGAGGACGAAGTTTCTTGTCTGTATATAAGGACACCGAAGTTCTGAGAAACACATCTCACTTCTGGGACTGTGTGTACAAGGAAGCCATCGAGATCCGGCTACGGAGTAACCTCATAAACAAAGACAATGGGTTCCAACTAAGCCAGGCTTGGAACCCAGCACTGAAGCGGCTCCGCAAACACCAGAGCCGAGGCACTGTGCGCGATGGAGGTGGCGTAGAGACTGATGGACACTCCTCGACGCACTGTAACGCACCGTCCCCACCACCGCCATCGGAGCGACCCGGCGGGAGTGGGAGGGCGGGGTCGGAGGGTATAAATATCGATGCGCGCGGAGCAGTCCAGCAGTCGCCTCCTGGACTGCCTTCCTACGCCGACCACTGGACGCTACCTGCAGATGATGGCACGGTACGCCATCGAAAATTCGTACATTTACGACCAAATGACCCGGCTGCACGCCCGAGAGATCTTCAAACATCAGATCCGCCGTATACCATTTATACGATGGCTTATATAAAGTTTTTTTTGTTGCCTTTTTGACAATTTATTCAGACAGCGGCGGCCGTAGCCATTGCGAAGGCCGGGGCTGTAGATCTTTGTGAGACCCTTGTCCTTCGTGCAAAGTACTGTATATGAATCGAAAGAAGGTATTTCTGATTTTCGACGAAAAAATAAAAAACTCATAAATAAATAAGTTTTAAGTTTTAAAATATTATATTAGAAGAGTTATTAAAAGTTAACAAACATAAAGACGTCAAATTATTAATGATAATCTGAAGTACATAAATGCAGTGAAAGATATACGCAGGGCTTTAAAAAATGATGTCTGCAGCTTTTCCTAAGACTAAAATATTTAATTAAAGCATAAAAATCTAAAGAATGAGCTACATCGTTTTCAATTCAAACATTAGATAGGGCTGAAAACCGATATTCTGTCATCGAATTTCTCAAATATGCTATAATAATTTTTAACCGTAAAAAACTTCATTATGCGGACTCAGCTGCCTTAGGTGTGGGGTGGCAATAATTATCAGGACTACTTCGATTGTGGGGTACACTTCAGTTTATGTTTTTTTCTATTATACATCACCAAGATAACGCCGTCCATTTCTTATACACGGATAAACATATTCAGTTCTTCATACAGTTCTTGTACATCAATATTAGATGCTTCTCCTGTTGTTAGAGATACTTGAAGTCACTGCATTTCTTCAAATTTCAGTCACTAATTTACTTTAATCTCTATATGTTATACGTGAAAACAAATATGTTCTCATCATGATTAAGTGCCTGAAATAGACGTTGGCAGCTTGCGCGCACATAGTCAATATTATCATTCAAATAGTTTATTTCGAAAATCTCTGCATACAACTAAGGAGCATCATCTTCCCCTTCATTATCAAATTACGTTCTTTTATGTATCTTTCTCACGATTATGAATTTTGTCAATACCATTTTCATCAGCTGTTTCTCTTGCTGTTACCAAGGATTATTGGAAACTATTTTCCCGATAATTATCAAGACAATGTGTAAATGCATCAATGTGTCTTACAGTCGTTTCTAGTTTCATTTTTCGTATTGCAACATTTTTCTTGTAACATTTATCTTTGTAAGAATGTCATGCCATACGACAACAGCAACTACAAATTCGTAGGTAGTTATTTCCTTTTCTGTAGAGTGCCAACTGACGATCTGTTTTATTTTCTGCTAAATCCGTCCAAGCATCAAATATATCTCTTGGATGGTATTTAAAGGCCTCCGCCGATTCTACCCTGCATTCCCAACTAGTTTCAGAAAGTGGTTTTAGCGAAAAGGATTTTACATGTGCTTTTAAAATAGCCCACTTATAAATTCGATCTGGCAGAAACACAATGATGCATCTCCGATGATGAGATTCCAACAATGCCTCCCACAGGATAACAAATAAGCAGGTGGATTGATTACAAGTATAAGTTTTTGAATACCACATTTTTATTCTCGCATATTGGCTTCATTATCATATCCTTGGCATCTCCAGATTTGCAATGATACACCCATCTGTTCTAGTTCTGTAATTATATAATTAATTATATAATAATTTTTTTACATCTAAGAAGCCAGTAAAATTTTCTTCAACGTCATCTGTGTTTGTATTTAAAAAATCTTATATTAATTGAGAATTTCTCAACACGAGAAACATCACAAGTACAATCAAAAATAATTGAGTGGTATCAATTCTTTACTATTTTGTCAACAATTTGAGTCTTCAAGTGACTTTTCATTAATTGTATCAGCTCATTTTTTTAATATTTTTTTGGAGATAATGGTCATTGTCTTGTGTGTTACTTGTTTTATGGGCAGTCGTAACATTGGATCAAATCGGGATATTAATTTTACTAAAACTCTAAAGTTGTCGCTAGTCTTACTTGAATGTGAGTCAGATATTAATTTATCACTACAACCTAAAATATTCGTAAAAATTCGGTTCATCATCCTTCAGATGCTATGACAAAGGTAGCACTCGTTTTTTGGTGTGTGTTTTGGTATAGCAAAAATAAAGTACATTGTATATAAAAAGATTACATTAATTTTATTATGTTCGAATACATATTTTTCATTACTTCTTGATTTGATCTAATGTCTCAGATGGTTACGGCGTGTGATTACGGTACGGTAGGTCCCTGGTTGTGGGTTAAAATTGACCTTTATTTCTCGCAAAGCGTTGTTTTGTTAAAACGAAGATGCTAGGACGCTGCGTGGCAGGAATTCTGTCTTAAACTGTAGGTCTGCTATTCCTAGTAGGATTACCAGCTTAAAAAAGATGGATGAGATAGATGTGCATTGCACAGTTGGTAAGAAACTCTGACCAGAAAAGATATAATGATCTCATTCTTTATTAAAGTAACCGCAAACAAAACAAACATATCAAGTGCGAAATAATTGACGTTTAAACATATCATTTCAATTGCGTTCAGAAGTGGGAGAATCTTTAAATCCAGTATAGCGCGAGAAAGAATTTTAATGGTGGTTTGTTAATACTGCGTTTGGATACTATTTTTGTAAGTAAAAGATCAACCAGTGAGGTGACATCGTGAGTCAGGTAAAGAAAATATTTTAGTGTACTTTATTACTTTCGTAGATTATAAAGTACCCCTAAGAAAAAAAAAAAAATCAATACTCTATAACAGAGTATGGTTGGCAACCCTGGCTGTGACACCCAACTCACTTAAAAGGGAAACAACCAAGTGAAAACTTGCAGCAGGAACAAGTTAGTCACACTGCCGAGCTACAGATAAGTGTGAACACAGGGAGGGTGAGCCTTCACTCAGCCGACTATCACTGCGACGCGGTCAAGTGTGACTCGATCTTCCAGCGTAAGGTATTGACGAAGGAAATGAAACACAGGGATTGCCCCAGGTGTAAATCGTAAAAACTATGAAAGTAACAAAACTGAGCGGTCAGTGGGTTTTCTAATAAGCAAGGTGCGACATTCAAATAGAAATGAATTTTTCGACTATGTTTTACAGTTAAATTGCGAAAAATATTATTATTCAGTGATAAATTATTTAATTTTGATACCTTTAATCTTACTTTTTATACGAATGTGGCACTGTATAAATCCAAATGAGAAATTTTGATTTGGTACTAATTAATATATACTTTACCATCAATTAACCAACTTTATTGTAATCACTAGTAGCTAAAGATGAAATATATATATATATTTTTTAATTTAAACCTTTTTCAACCCGGGTTGCTGCGCGAGGCATGGAGGAAGGAAATATATGGAGACGACGCAAGAGACCTTCACCACGCATTGAAGTGAAGCAGAGAGGAGGAGGAGTGCGGGCATGGCCGGAGTGGGGGAGGGGGGGGCATGGCCGCTTCCATACAGACACGGGGAATATATACAAAAACCTCAAGGGGACTCTAGGATAAACCTGACGCCACAATCTGGTGATGGATTATTATGTTACTCGATGAGACAAATAAAAAATGAAAGATAACATTTTTTGATATCCTGCTTAGTTTTCGAGATATTCTGTCTCAAATGTGAAATGGTTTTGGTTGAAATTCAGATGAAAAAATTGGTCAAAGTCAAATTTGATGATGGATTCTTATTTAAAAAGACGCGACAAATGAAATATAAAGAATAAACATTTTCGATATATCACCTAGTTCTCGAGATATACTGTATCAACAGTGAGGTGTCTTGAGTTGAAATAAGGAAGAAACATTTCGCAAAAGTCAAATTTAACGATCGATTCTTACGTAACACGACGAGACAAATCGAAAATAAAGAATAAAACATTTCGATATCTTACTTAGTTTTCGGGATATACTGGGATTGGGTTGATATGCTGTCTGGACCAGAAATTAATTCTGCCAAAGCTACAATGAATTACATGCAGAATGGATATTTCAGTTGTTTTACTACCACTTGTGGTTAGGTTGAAATGCGGCCTAGACCAGAATAAAAATAGTTATCTTGTTAACATACATCGTAAGCTTAATTGGAAATGGCTGGAAGTAGTTTCCATCGCAATACGCTTTGTCACTAACTTGGTTCTCATGAAATTACTAACAGTAATAGATAAATTCTTTGCCCCTCATGGAACAACAAAACCATTCTGGTACAGACTGCAGTTAGACCTAACCACAATCTCCGTTAAATTGCCGCTATAGAATCAAAATATGTAGACATACCCACACACGCGTATTTGAATCGCAAACCGTATTTGCAGTAATAACATTGTTTGCTTCATCAAGATTCCTAGATTGCATAGCATTATTTAACACATTTAATTTCATCATACACTGTCAGCATAAACTGCAACGTGACGAAAGAAAGCACAATGCTAAATTCACTGAATCGCGATGTAAAACACACCCCTTTAAATCTCATTTTCAAAACCCGTTAAAAAGTAATGCTAGTCTATTATGTGCAAAATAGCAAGGTATGCTGATTTTCTACACTACACCAACAAAAATTTGAGAACAAAGTCATCGTATTGAGAGCTATGACTAAATATTTATAGACAGGCACCGAAGTTTGTAAAACCTAACGCCAACTTCAACAACGATAATTAGAATTCAACTTACTTATGAAATGATATTCCAGGTTCTTTCCTGTCTGGCCTATTTGTGCAACCATACGCAACACAAGATGGCATTATAAAACACTTATACACATTACAAAATGAAATAATCACAGCATCTAACACAATGTGAACATTGCATTTGTTTGGAATCGCAATATCGCCACTGCGCATGCGCGAGAGTTTAGTGCCTGCTTCACCGAATTAACGTCACTTCTCCTCCATATGTTTCCTTCCTCCATGGCGCGAGGCCCCTCCAAGAGCGAGGCCCCGGGCGATTGCCCGATTCGCCACTCCGTAAGCGGGGCCGTAGCTACTATGGGGCTAGGCGGTGCAGTGCACCGGGGCCCCTACACTCAGGGGGCCCCAAGCATACCTCTAGGGGCCCCAAAACGCACTTCTGTGGGGACCCCCAAGCGCAGTTCAGAGGCCCACGAGACTTTAGGACAAAATGGCGACCTTTTTTTTAGCTCTACAGTCGTCTAAAGGGGCCCCTGAGACACAGGAAGCCCCTCACTAAGGGCCCTCTCACTGCTCAGGGGGCGCCTAAGCACAAATCAAGGGCGCCCTCCTCAGCTCAGGGGGCCCTAACCAGCAACACAAAGCAAAAAAAAAGGTCGCCCATCTGGCCTGAGGGCCCAAAATAAATTTTTTGCACCTGGGCCCTTGTTGAACTAGCTACGCCACTGCCCCTAAGGCCGCCACTGTATTCAGATAAGCAAGACATTGTACAGAAAAAGTATACTTATCTAGAATAACGCAAGTTTACAACAGACCGAATACAACAGGGCTGATTATATATACATTATAAAAATAAACAATATTAAAATATACAGAAATAGTTTATTCAAACCTTAATATTACCTTACAAAATTCATTATTAATTTATATACAGTCCCGTTGTTGCCGTGAAGCAGACAGGTGGTATATACTGCCTGGGAAAGGAATTCCGAGAATGTAACGATGGCTGAAGAATTTAGGTCTGACGGTTTTTTTACATGGTAGATAAAAGAATGTCTTTTACATCACTTATTTCAGAGTAACTGCATACACAGATTTTTTTAATGCAATGCATATGCTGTGAAAACATAGAATTTTTGTTGCTACTTTTAAATTTGCAGAATATAATATCTTTGGGTAGTTGACCACAGATTCTCCGTTCTGTGCCTTGTATGTAGGATTGTTGGGCATCACAATTTGAGCCTTGCTGTATTATATCTCCACAAGAATCGCGATTAGTGTAGTGCCTAAAACATTTCTTCAGTGTTATCCGTACCGACGAGTCTATTACAGATGCATTATAAAATCGATTAATACTATTTTGACTAGCAACGTGTTTAAGTAGCCTTTATTCAGGAAGTTAGTGTAAGTTTTTAGCGTTGGTGAATGCTGTTTTGCTTGCGGGCTGAAAAAGTCGAAAGTTATGCTAGAGATAATATTACAATAAGTATTCACGCACTACAGACATTTATTGAGAATCGGGAGTGATTTTTCGATTTGAGAATTCCTTTGTCATGGAAATGGCGACTAGAGATGGTTAGTAATTTTCAAAACATCAAACAGTTTATAATTTTGAGTAAGTTTGGTTTGAGAGCAATAGTGTTTTCTGAGCCTTGAGCACCCGCGTGGCTGTATTGGCAGTAAACTCGTGGTGATGAATTGGCTTTGTAGCGCCCTGTATCACTGTGAAATGCCAGGTCGTGAATTTCATATATTTATTTACCTGTTTGGAATATAATGTAATGCTGTAGGCGTTGTTATTCTTGTTATCGTATGTTGTTATTAGATTTATTTACCAGTTCGAAGTGGAAGTTTTATTCTTGCAGATGTTCAGTATTTTATTGAATCGATACTGATTTAATTATCTACCAAACCTCTGGTATTTTCCCTTTAGTTATTTTACATTTATTACTGATCTTGTGAATTCCTGTCATAATATATTTTAGTTGTCAACAATTCTGCTTACACATTTGGAAAATCTTTGGGATTACTACATATCACAATTCCATTAGGAATTGACATAAGAATACTGCAGTAGTCAAATGCAAGACACTGCAGGTCTCCTGGAGATCGCGATTCTGCTACAAAATTCATTAATTATGTCCTAATACTACTGTAGTCAATCACAATACATATTACTTTCAAGCAGTTCTGCTGTAATGTAGCCTGTACCATTATTTTTAAGCAGAAAACAGGTTTTAATACACCTTGGACCAGGATGACACTGTTAAATGTACTTCAGAGAGTGTTGCCAGCTTTTGACTACTGCATTGTTATGATGCTAATGCCTTCTGGAATCGTGATCTCCAGTAATCCCGACACCGCTGAAATATATTCTGAAGTAGCCTAAATATAATAGTGTCATGCCGGTCAATGGATTTTTACAGCCTGATTTCTGTTTTAAAATAATAGTGTAGACTTATTATAAAGGAATTACCATTTGAAAATAATAAGTCTTGTGACTGACTACAGCAGTATTATGATGTCATTTGTTCATATTATAGTCTAATCATGATCCAATAGACTCAAAACTATTTATCAGTGTTGGACGTTGGAAACCATACAGCTGGTGATGATGCTGCTTGCACTGTTTCTGTGAAAGTATAAGAAATTTGAGATCAGTATAAAGAATGGTTTTTATTACCTAACTTAGTTTTGATTTACTGTTATTAGACTTAGCAGTGGTCTGTAGGATGAGGTAGCCTAGTTGGTAACAATGCTGGTTTGTTTACTGTTATTAGACTTAGCAGTGGTCTGTAGGATGAGGTAGCCTAGTTGGTAACAATGCTGGTTTGTATGAATGTGCAGGAAACCACTAATCCATCTGTGTGTGGTAATGATTTAGCTACAGAGCAAAGAATTTCACACTACTGCCAGATATATCAGACGTATTGATAGTTATTACTAGGGTTTGGATCTTTATGACCAAAAAAATAGATAAGTGTGCAGGCAAATATGACCTGAAAAATGGGTAAATATGACTAAATATTTGAAGTTACTATACATCAAAACATGCCCATCATTTAATTTACCTAGTAGTGTCACTTTCATATAGACAGCATAATTTGCTGCCGTGCACTCGCTGCACCATTGTGAAATTAAATTTAAAATCATTTTGTTGAAGTCACATTAGTTTCAGATAATTTACAGAATAAAACTCTTCCATCTGTACTAAAATACTCCTATCTAAATTCCCTTACGTAACTTTGCACTTTCAGAAAATTTTATTTTCGGCATGGTGGTAGGTCTACTCACTGATCTACTGCAGATTTAACAATGACAGGATATTCCATTGCGATATTGATTGACGCGGATTGACACAGACATGCTTCTGCTATATTGTCAAGATTAAAAGGCAGGCGGAACATTATGTTTAGAGAGTGAAAATAATGTATAACTTTAATTCTTGACTAGTGAATTCTGGCCACGCTGAAAATTAGTCCCCCCCCCCCCCACCTGTATAGCACAAGTACAGTTTTGTGAATAGTTATCTTAATTTCTTCTCATCTATATCTAGTGAATTCCTGGTACTATTAAAAAACTACCAGATTTTTCCTCAAAATATGACCATAAATATTATAGAAATATGACCAAAACTAGGAAAATGGTCTTAGTATGTATTTATTTTCTATATAAAATACATTTAAATACAGTCAGAAACATTGAATCAGTGTTTAATTCAGTATTTCAGCTTAATAAGAAGGCAGGAAAAAAAATACGAGTTGTCCAAAAGATCCGAACCCTTTACAATGTGTTAATTTTTTTTTTTTTTTTTTTTCTGTTTAACATTAATAAACTTTAAAGAGTTCCATGGTGACTGCTAGCTGCTCCACACACTTGGGTGATAATTATGATTGCTGATTGCCTGTTACTTCAATTTTATTTTTTATCCTCATTAAATAAATTTGCATCAAAGCAAGATAATGAAATTTAATTACATCTGTTTACTTCAGTTTTGGATTACGTTGTTTTTTTCGGTTTAATCCTAGACTGCGATTCCGCCACTGACTGGCGTTGACGTTACGTCATAGAGACGTTGTTTTGACGTATCGCTGTCGATGTAATTGTGACCTCGCTACGCTCGGTCACAATAATATGAAGCTGTACAATATCAACATAAACTGATATCTTGAAGGTGAATCAGATGCAGGCGGCCGCTGGTAAGCGGCCGCAGATGTCCGATAACACATCAAAAAACAACGTCACTATGACGTCACGTCAACGCCAGTCAGTGGCGGAATCGCAGTCTAGGATTAAACCGTTTTTTCTTCACATATATTTCTGTTATATTGATGACTGCACCTGTCAAAAAATGGCACTAATGTCTTGAACTTTGAATTAATTGCTTCAGTATAATGTCTTCTTCAATCATTTTCCTCCAAGAAAAGGGCTTCACAAGTCACTGAGTGTGGTGGGTGAGCGGTAACAAACTGCCCTCGCATTTGGGAGGAAGCAGGTTCAAATCCTCATCTTGGCATCCAGATTTGGGTTTTCCATGGTTTATCCAAATCTCTCTGGGCAAATGCTGGGAAGCTCTATTTATAAAGGCCATTGCTGAATTCCTTCATGTTCCTTGCCCTGTCTTTGAGACAGTCGACAAGGCATAAACCTCCTTTCATCCAATGAGTCCCAATCCAGCTCCCGTATCATATCAGTTACTTACTGGGTTCGGCAATAGTTTTCACAAACCAATCTAGCTGCTCTTCTTTGCATTCCTTCCAACTCCTGTATTTGATAACTAAAATGTGGGTCCCAAACTACACCACCGGGTAATTCCATGTCAAATCAACACAGAGTTTAAAACTGACATTTTCAGATTGTAATTAAATTTAGTGTACTGAATGATGATGTAAGTATTGTGAAAATTCTCTAATATTAATTTGATATGTCTTCTGGTTTTGTAGTTACAGGGCTCTAAAGTTGCCAGATTTGACCAAAACGTGCATGATCGGCATGTTTAAAAATTTCATTTGCCGTTCACCTAATTAAGATAGGCCTTTGAACAAGGTGTCATTTTAAAGCTCTTTTTATGGCCTTTCATATGATATGCAACAATACAAGATTTACTTTTTTAAAAAAATTAATTAAAATTAAAAATTTTAAAATTAATTTTCTTAAAAAGCCAATTTTTTAAAATTTTGAAAATAATCTCATAGTTTATTCATATTATTGTTAATAAATTCTGAAAGTTTCATTTTGGGATCATGATGGATTAACATGATATAACAAATTTCAATTTTGAGTGTTTGCAGAAAACGTTCTTCATTAATGCAGTGCTGCTTTAATAAAGTTACAAAAACTAGCACACATGATATAAAATTAAATATAATTCTTTCATACAGCTTTCCTTGGTCCAATCTATGCAAATATGAGAATTTTAGCTGTATAATTTTCCTAACTTATTCATGTTCCGACATGTAGATTCATGTTCTGACATTTTGAAACAGGCACAATACTTCTACTTCACCTTTCTCAGATCAGTTTTGGAGATTATAGTAACAACAGTGGTTGGTTGTGATCACAATTGTATACTGGTGTTTAGTCTTCGGTCTTTCTGCTTTATGTTCTTATTAATAATCTTGTTTATTTTGTAAAAAAAATTCTTTGAAACTTGAAAACAATAAGTAAAGATGGAAAAAGGGGGTAGATACCCTATGCTGCACTGTTTTAACCCATTTAAAAAGGTTAATCATGTTTGTAATAAGAAAGGATTAAGAACTGTTTCTGAATGGATGTGTAAATTATTTTCTAAAATGCCAAACATTGCTAAATTATGTGATAGCTGCAGAAAACAGTTAGGAATGGTTAAAAAAGAGCAAGAGGGCCAATGTTCATCCTCTCAAGATGTCACTAATGATACAGAGTCAAAATGCGAAATTGGCCCTCCTTTTGTTTCATAGTCAGAGGTTGTTCAGTCTCTCAACATATCTCTTCAGGAGTTAGGGGAATCTCCTTTGGATATTAAAAAAGTCAAAATTAAAAAGTATTAAAAAAAAAGATTCAAAAAATTAATTCTGCCATAAAACGTAAATTTTTTGATGAAACAGAGTCTTCTGAAAGTGATAGTGAAGATCCTAGCGAAACAGTTTTAAGCAATCTGAAAGCTAAATTTAGAAGTTCAAACAACAGGAAAACAAAGCTTATGATTCTCACTTGTTTTCCTGAATCATGGAGTATTAGGAAAATAATGTACGAATTTAATGTTCCTAACTATATGGTTTGTCATACAAAGAAGCTTTTAAAGGTTAAGGGAATTTCGTCCAGTCCAGATACCAGGAAAAAGATGAGCACTTTAAAAATAGTGACAATTCAAGGGACGCAAAAATTTCATGCTTTTATACCTGCAGTATCCTCAACTAAAATGGTTGTAAAGACATTTTCCTTGTCACAAAGTTTATTACAACAAACAGTTATATCATGACAAGAAAAGCTCTCATTTGCTGATATCAATGGATACATCACTGCTGTGTATAGCAACAATTGGTGGCTTGCATACGTTTTAGAGAAAAATGAAAGCACCGATGAAATAAAAGTGACATTCCTCAAACCAGCTGGTCCTTCACCATCGTTTTCCTATCCAAGAAATCCAGATTTATTGTGGATTCCTTTAGTAGATATTCTGCATCAAGTTAATCCAACAACTCCAACAGGCAGAATGTTCACTCTTCCTGAAGTGGAAACTTTAAAAACTAGTGAAAGTTTGTCAATTTCATCGAAAGCAGCAACACTAAATGGCAAAGGTTTTTTAAAGTTTCTGATAGTGTGTAAGTTTTCAAAAAACTTTAAATATTGTAAAATTAATGTGCTGTAAATATTAATACTTTAATATGTGTTAAATTATTAGATTGAAATAAAGTTATTAAAATTGCCTGAAAAATTTTCATTTCCATTTCTGTAATTTTTAACAAGCATTCCAAAACAAAAGCTCTTGTACCATGAGAACCCATCATGATCCCAAAATGAAACTTTCAGAATTTGTTAACAATATTATGAATAAGTTATGAGATTTTTTTCAAAATTTTAAAAAAATGGCTTTTTAAAAAAATTAAATTTAAAAATTTTAATTTTAAATAAAAATTTTTTTAAAAGAAAATCTTGTATTGTTGCATATCATATGAAAGACCATAAAAAGAGCTTTAAAATGACATCTTGTTCAACTGCCTATCTTAATTAGGTGAACGGCAAAAGCAATTTTTAAACATGCTGATCATGCACTTTTTGGTCAAATCTGGCAACTTTAGAGCCCTGTAACTCCAAAACCAAAAGACATATCAATTTAATATTTTGGAATATTCTTTGTGTTTATGTCAATTTCTAATATACTAAATTTCATCAAAATTGGAGATGGTAAGATAAAAAATGTTCAAAAATTGTGTTGATTTGACATGGAATGACCCCACCATATTCAACTAATGGTATGACCAAAGTTCTGTAACCCAACTCCCTAACTTCTCTGGTACATCCTCTCATCACCCTCTCCAGTAAATGTGCTCTGGTTTCAACAAGCAATTCTGACACCACCCTATAATCATAATTAACCTTTAGTTTTTTTTATCTGTATACCTAATAAACTGACTTTTCTTGACATTTATCTTTATTCCATTCTGGCCTACCCATTTAGATATTCTATCCAGATCACCCTGCAGCTGTTCAGTCTTCACCTGTTGTATACCATTATTATGCCTGCAAAATACCTAGAGTCTGATCGTAACCCATCAACACAGTCATGCATTGGAATAATGAACAGCGATCCCAATACACTACCCTGTGGTACTCACATATTTACTTCCACCTCTTTTGTTAATGTATTTCCTAGTCTAACACTGGTTTTTAAGAATTCTTCTACACAGCAAGTAACTTTCTTGTCCAATCCAATAGATTTTAGTTTATTGAAAACCATTTTGTGGCTTACTCTGTCAAATGCCTTAGAAGGATCTAGTGCCACACAATAAACTTGGCCTCCCTTGTCCAATTCGTCTGAAATATCTTACATATAGCCCACCATCTGAGATTCACATCAATGTCCTTGCCTAAAACCATGCTGTCGATCTGAAAATCAGTTCCTTTCCTCACAGACATTTCTGATATAGTTGCGTATCAATCTTCATCATGACCCTGCCTACCCACATGCAATTGCCCATAGCAGTTGGCATTGGTAGCAACAGATTTACTAAAATTAAAACACTCGCAGTACACCCTTATGACACAGTGACTTTTGAGAATCCTAATGCGTCATTGCAGAGAATGTATGACCCATTCGTCGGACCCTAAATGATCAAATTTACTTCGAGCATTTGTCTTCCACACTGCATTCATCTAGTGCTGATACCTTGAGCATCACTCCTTATATTAGTGGATCGCTGCTTATGTCGTTTCATTTACAGGGCCACATACAGTGCCAAAATTACAGAGTGCTCATTAGTGTAATTCATTATTGTTCACAATGCTATTATTTGCATTTGGTACCAGATATGAAATGTTATTAATTGAATTTTTAATACTTTTATTGTTATTCATCACAGCATAAATTTTTTCTTTAACAGTAACTTCATACTGACAGTAATATTATTTTATTTCCTTTTAGATCAATTAAATTATATAGGTAAAATGTGAAACCTAGCCTAAGTAATTAGATTCATATTTCATGTCATACTACCCATGTATGTTGATGGAAAAAAGTGCAACATGTCATACTTATAGCTACCGATATATAGTTAACATTAGAATGTCAGTGATGTGAACTCGTAAGATTTTACCGATCCAAAAATTGCCAACGTGCCTAAAGAAGTTTTCACTTCAAAAAAAGATTTGCTAATTGTGGATTCGATCCCGTAACCTTCCATTCTACGATGCAGCGCTTAACCACTTCAACCATGGGGACCACGAATAGCTCCAAACTAATTCGAAAGACTAGCATCAGATGTATTATAAAAAATTACACCACATATTTTTTTGTTGACAATATACACTATTAAACAATAATTTTGTAAAATTACACAATAATAAAAATTATAGCCAAGATAGTAAAATAATTGTAGCATTAAAATTTTAATAATTTGTAAATTAAAATCAGTCATTTTCAACCTGAAATTTCAATAGGATACACTGATAAACCTTAAATTTGAAATAAAAGTCAGTTTGCATGTTTAAGTTTGAATTGCAAAATTTAAGGCTTTTTTTTCAAATTTTTCAATCAAAAATTTCAATAATATAACCTAATTAATAGTAATTTTGCATTAGTAACCATAATAATACCTGCCAACTTTTACGGTTTTTTCCGTAAAATTTACGGAAAAGGACTGTATTTTATGGATTTCAATCGCTTAGTTCTGATCTTAATTGGAACAATGTTATTGCAGTTTTTATGGACAATTGTGGCAGGTTTTACTATTTATTTCATTGTTTTAAGTGCTCTTAGATGTGCGTTAAGGCTTCTTTCATTCGACTCTTAAATTAAACCATGATATGCTAATTTTATTGTAGTCAATAATTATCGATCTCTCTCTCTCTGAATTTAAATCTATACTTTTTTGAAAGTCGAATCAGCAATCGTTTGAATATCGTTTTCGTATACTTTCGAGTTCCCAACAGTCCCGCGTGCGTTGTTTGGTTGGTTGATAGTTTGTGACTTTGTGTAAACGGTGTAATCATGAGTAACGCTAAGAAGCAATATTTCCAGACATTCAGGGAAGCGTATTCCATAGAGTTTCCGTGTATAATAAAGTCAAGAAAAGGTGTAAAATTTTCATTTTGTACAGTGTGTGGTTGTGATATAAATATAGAACATAGTGGAAGAAATGATTTGGCATATCACATTAAGTGTAGTAAACACATTGCGTGTTTAAAATCAAAAGAAAAGAATCAATACGTTTTTCGAAAAATCAGGAAATTATGATTTGGATGTGATTAAAGCGGAGTGTTTGTTCACTTCATTTTTGGTGGAACACAATATTCCACTAAGTGCAGCTGACCATGCAGGTGCCTTATTCAGGAAGATGTTTCCTTCGTCAGAAGTAGCGAAAAAATATGGATGTGGTCGCACTAAAACAACTTACATTTTAAAAGAAATGTCTGAAAATGCAATAGCAGAAGTTGTGAAGAGTCTTCAGAATGGTCCATATTCAATGGCAACAGATAGAAGCAATGATACCAATACAAAATTATATCCCATTGTTGTTACATTTTATGACGATAAACAAGAAAAAATTGTAAGTACTGTGCTATGCATACCAGCATTGGAAGGGAACTCAACAGGGCGCAATATAGGTAACCTCACGTTATCGCAGTTGGAACATCACCGAATACCAATTGGAAACTGTGTAGCATTCTGTTCCGATAATGCACCTGTAATGATGGGGCACAAGAATGGAGTTTCAGTAGTTTTGAAAGAATCTCATCCAAATATTGTGATTGTTGGATTTATGTGTCACTTAATTAATTTCGCTGCTGAAAAAGCTGCTGAAAGATTACCACTTAAAATAGACGAGATTCTTGTCGATATTTTTTATTATTTAGAGAAGAGCGCCAAAAGAAAAGAAAGTCTTAAGAAGTTTCAAAACTTGCACAATCAAGATTGCAAGAAAATACTGAAGCATATATGTACAAGGTGGTTGTCTTTAGGCAAGTGTTTGGACAGAATACTAGAGCAGTGGGATCCACTTCTTTCTATTTTTAAGGATGAGGTGCTAATATGTGCTTCAAATATTTCAGGGGCTTTACATCGTTCACAATACCAAAAGTTGAACACATGGGATCCAAGGGGCAGCAGAAGAAGAGAGTTATTGATTCTCCATCCTCGACTCCTAAAAGAATAGCTTATTCTTTTGAATGCAACTCGTCTGTTCTGAAAAGCAAACGTTTGACTACAACTCGTGAGGAAAAGCTGTTTGTTTCTCTCTTCTGACTTGAACAAGACTTATTGTATTTTCCTGCACATCATTATACCATTATTTGATAAACTCAATACTGTTCTTCAGAGTGTTTCCCCACAAGTACATGTTTTGTTAGATCTTTTGATAGAATTGTTAAAGCAGATACTCAGTAAATTTGTAAAGCCAAAGGTAATTAAAAGTTCTGCGTTGCTTGAAGTGAAGTGCCACCTAATTCAAAATCAGAAAGAAGATGATGAATTAGTTATTGGCATTCAAACTGTGAACATGGTTAAGAAACTTAATAATGAAGATAAAACTCTGTTCTTTTCATCAGTCCGAAATTACTTTTATACAGCCTGCGATTACATCATAAACAAGTTTCCACTAAAAAGTGATGTGCTGCAACATGCACAAGTAGCCACATTTGACAAAATTGAAGATGCACAATTTTCTTCAGTCAATTTCTTCTTAGAAAAGTTTCCTGTAATCTTACATAAGATTGAAAATGAAACGAGGGATGGTGCTGTAAATGCAATCCACACACAGTTCGCAGCTCTTCAATTAGATCACATTTCAACTGTTGCAGATTTAGATGCTCCAAATGATGTCAAATGGGCACGGTTATCAAATATCCGTGGTGCTGATGGAATTCTTAAATATAATAGGATTTCCAGAGTAATGTTGTCCATACTCTCCATACCCCACAGCAATGCTGAGTGTGAACGTGTTTTCAGTATGGTTAAGAAGAATAGAACACAGTTCAGATCATCCCTCACAAATGAAATCCTAGAGACCGTTTCCATTCTGAAGACCAATTCTGGTCCTTGTTATACAAACAGTTTTTCTCCAGACTTTCTTAAGAAAGCCACTGCTTCATATTTGAAGTCTGATTGAAAGTACTCATATTATGTGTATCAAACAGTGTAAATAGGTTCAGTGCTAAGTGAAACAGGATATATATTGTCTCATTTAAAGTTTTTAAAAAAAAAAAAAAAAAAAAAGACTTCAAAGATTGTCTTGTAATTAGTGTTTGCCAACAATTAATATGAAGTAAGTAGACATGATTTCAGTTTAATATGACATTATTTTGGTTTAATATGCTGTTTATACAAATGTCTGGATGTTTAGTTAATTGTCGATAAAAGAAATTTGTGGTCCACATTCTTTACGGAAACACTGTATTGGGGAACCAGGGTTTTTACGGAAACCCGATTTTGGAAGTTAGCAGGTATGCATAATTTAAAAATGAACATATTAATCTAAAGTTTTAAAATTTTATAGTATTTTTAATTTTAAAATCCAGTGCAAAAATATTATCGAACAACTACAAATCTGTACTACCCTGCTAGGAACTCCTAAGCCACTATGAAATACTCATTGCATGAGGTGTATGTATATATATATATTGGCATTCATTGGGAGCTGTTGACAGAAATTAAAACTTAAAACTATGAATACCATATGTGCAACACATCATACTTACAGCTACAGATATACAAAATAATAATAATTCCGTGTGGTCATAATAACCTGGTAACAGGGTTTTTGTTGGTTGCGCATTCCGCCCACCTTAGCCATATTAACCTAACTACGTAGTGCTACCAGGTACAGGGGATCTACAGTTTAACGGAGAATTCGAACCACAGAAGCGTACTGGCATTCTTCACATTACACAGCTAGGCCAGGTTAAGGGTCTACGAAAATCCCTGCTGAGACAGGGATTCAAAACGGGGACCTTTCGTTCTCCAGTTAGAAACCTTAACCACTGAGCCACCAGACCGCAACAGATACACTGTAAACATTAGGCTGTCGGTGACGCGAACTCATGTGATTTGACCCATCCAAAAATCACCCAATGTGCCTAAAGGAGTTTTCACTTCAAAAATCTAACTCGATCCACAACTAGAAGGTTGGTCGAATGTTCCCGGAGGAGATGTTCAACGCCATTGTGTCAGAGGCAGGGAGTCCAATTCCGTTTCTCAGGGGCCTACAGTTTAATGTGGAATCAGAACCACGGAACATGCCAGCATAGCTCATGTAATCAAATAAAACTCCTAAAAATTCGTCTCACCACAGGATTTGAATCCGCTACCAGAGAGAGAAACTTTCAGAAGTAAGCGCCTTAACTGCTGAACTACCAGACCGCCTTGTTTTCAAGTATAAGTGTGCTATCAAAATCTGATAAAAACAGTGTGTTTGTATAAAAATCATTTGAAAAAATTGAGGGGCTTATAGGGGAACAGGTGGTGGATTTTTTTTTTTTTGTCAGAAACCTTCCCAGTCACTCGCCTAAGTTTCTTCGCAGTCAGATGAATGGTTTAGGAATGCATAGAAGACTAACAAAAAAACCTTCAATTTATATATTAGATACAAGAATTATCTATACTTTCACTGCTGTCCAAGTGCAACACATCTTTCTTATAGCTGCAGATGTACTGCTATTACAGCATGTTGGTGACCCAAACCCATCCAAAAAGCGTCCAGTGCACATCTCATTTGCACAATGCGTCATATCATGTCAGTGATGTGAACTCAAAGATTTACCCCCCACATCAAAAAATCGCCCATGTTTTCACTTCAAAAAATGAAAGTTAATGCTGTTAGGGGGTGTCCATTAATTACGCGAGGGGGAGGGAGGGGCGGCGAAATCTCACGAAACCTCACCAAGGGGGAGGGGGAGTCAACGGAAATCTCACGTGAGGTTTTGAATTCTTGTAGAATTGTAGAGCTAAAAAAAAAGTTTACTAATGAAACCAAAGGCGATTTTAGGGGGATAAAAATCGACTTTAGGGGGGTATAACTGCCCTTGGGAGCATGAGACCTAAAAAAGGCTCAAAAAGTTGTGAGGTCCATTCGTAAGGGGGGGGGGGGCTCCTTCTAAATCTCGCGTCATTTTACAGGGGGGGGTTCCGACCAAATCTCATGAAGTCTCACCGGAGGGAGGGAAGGGCCAAAATCCCTCGCGTAATTAGGAGATTTCATAACCTAAAAAGATGGGTAATTTCATCATGTGCACAAATTTGGTGTTGTAAGAAAGTTTGTGCATATGTGAATGAAGTGTTTGATTGTTGCACAGAATGGAATTGGAAAGGCCATTCATGTGGTGTGATTAGAATTTCTATGGATACCTAATATCGCTGGAATGAGCGTAATGGGTGAGTGCTAACACTCTGGTTTCACATTCGGGAGGACGTGGGTTCGAATCCCCATCCAGGCATCCAGATTTGGGTTTTCCATGGTTTCCCCAAATCACTCCAGATGAATGCCGGGATGCTTCCTTCAAAAAGGCCTTCCTGTTCCCTGTCCCCAATCCCATCCCACTTCTAATGACCTTTGCCATCGACGAGGCCTAAAGCCGTAAGTGAAAAAAAAACAAATGGTTCCTTTAAAAGGGCATGGTCAAATTTCTTGCCCAAATTCCTTTCCCATCTCTAATGACCTCGACGTTGATAAAGTGAAAAGTCATAAGAAAATAAAGATATCTAATATCAATGTTTATTGTGATAAAGAAACTTACACTTTCTCCCTAACGATCAAAAGCTAATTCCTTTCATTCACAAGCAAAGATTTCATGTAAATTCACTTGGTTCTCATGACAAGGAGTTATGGAAAGTATTATGGAATTGTGTTTTTTTTATCTATCGTTGATTCCCTGCTGTCTTGAACCTTGGTAAATGTGAGTTTAATTTCCCTGTATGTTTTTTGCTTTTAACATGTCTGTACATCTGTTGAAATATGTGTATGAATTTATTGTTTTTTCTCAGGCTAAGAGTTTATTCATAAGTTCTGATTCCTAAAGTTCTAAAATCTGGTGTTATAACTTTTAATACACCATGAGTATAATGTTTTTTTTAGTACATCTAATCTTTAGGCATTTCAGCAATAGTGGCAGTGAAACTGCCGTTAGGCAATGAAAGTGAGGAAGGATAGGGGAAATAATCCATCACTTACCACACGTGAAAGGAGGAGGCCTAGGATGAACACAAGAAGTTAACCACACTTACAATGTTTTGAAAAAATCTTTTTTACTGAAATATTGTGAAGCATGTTTATGTTTTTGTGTCCACCCTGGCCTTCTTGCCTTTGTCTATGGTGGTTGGTTGGTTGTATTCCCAATCCTTGCCAATTTGAGGTAAATATTTCAGAGTAAATATATTTAACCATCTTATTTGTATGTTTGTTTTCTGTATTTCATGTAATTCATTTCTTTTATACACTTTATTTATTAAAATTATCAAACTTTTTTCTGAATATTTTCTTGAAAACATTGTACTTTTTTTAAATAACTAAATAAAATGTGCAGATATGGGAGGTTTGATGTGGGTGAGTGATATGCTGCTTCCCAATGATCCTAATATGATGATGATGGATGCTCAGGCACAAAGCCCTTACTTCTCTGAGAGCCCACATCCATTTGATGACATGAGAGACAGAGTGCCTCTGGTAAGTTTTAATACAATGAACTAAAAAGCGGTTGTAAGTAATAATAATAATAATTATGTTCCTAATTAGAAAAAGTTATATCAAACTATTGTGAAACATTGTCTGTGTGTGTATAAAATAAATAAGGAAAGGTAGAGGGATCATAATGATCTCAAGATGGTACAGACTCAGTAAATAGCACAAAAAATACTGTAAATTTGAGTTTAAATCTTTTGACAGCAGTAGAACATGGAATCCATAGGTTTTGTGTCAAACAGCCAAAAAATGGCAGTTAACTATATGAAAAATGGAAATGATAGGGGAAATTCAAACATAAAAAGAGGATTGTGTATAGGATGGAGGAAGACACCACAGTTCACAGCTGACTGACATCAGCATATGAATTGATATTAAGCGCACATAATATATAGGAATTACAAATTAGGATAGGGAAATGAACCTCCACTTGCCTTAGAAGATGAATAGAAAAAAATGCAAATCACATAGAAAATCTTGGATTTTAGCTCTGTGTCAACTAGAGGATATTGTGGAGGGTGGGTGTTGTGGGAGACTAGTTCCCAGAGTGAAATTTAGCCAGTAACATGGTGGGGGTAAATTCAATCAGAGAATAGATAAAGGGGTAGTGATTTAAAGATAATACCCGAGCATTGCTATATATCAGAACTAATCTGTGATGGGCGAAAATAGCAAAACAATGTAATAAAATCCTATCAACGTAAATATAAATGAGCAAAAATAAATAAATTAAAAAGTAATCCATTCCTCCCTGCCACTCCAGAATTTGCTTCTGCAAACCTTCTAACCTCAGCCAACTCCTAGTCCACAACCATAGTCTTCCTCATCTTATCAGACAGCCCCTAGGTTCTTTCCTATAGAATAGACCCAACTGTAAATTGTGCAACATGTACCATGTCTCTTCCACTTTCACCAACCCTATCACTGGGCAAAGCTTTCCATTCATAGTACAAGCCACCTACGAAACCTCTTGTATGATACAGTGTGATTCATGAGGGGAGGTAAATATTGAACAAGGCGGTAGTGTAAACAATATTGAGTTCATAGATTTCCATTCGTGCTGGAATGTCATGCATAAAACAAACCTCAGAAAATGATCAAGGGCACACAAATAACTTATTGAAGTGCAAAACACATGCGTGTTTTACAAAAGTTTAAATGAAATTTTTGAAAATCCCACCATCGACTTCAATACTCTTTGCAGCTCTCTTCACAACAGTACAACAGTCTGAGTAGTCTTGGTTTATGTTTATGAGGGTAGCAGTGTTTACAATGTGAGCGAGTAATTTATCTCTTGTTTTTACTTTTCTTTTAACACTTTGTTTTTCAACCATCCCCACACTCAAAAATCTAATGGGGCTATGTATGGCATCCTAGGTGTCCAAACCATCCGTGATGCAATGTTAGGTTTAGATAGTTGGTTAAGTGAAGGGATTAATGTCTGTCATGCTGAAAGAACATGCCCAGTCTTGTAAACAAAGTTACCTCTTCCAATAACAGTGGCAACTCATTTTGTAGGATGTCCAAATACGTGAGCCAAGTAAAACGATTTGGTAAGACAACATTTGCCATGTGTTTTTGTATTAATAAAGTACTTCACTGATGAAACAAGGAAAATGGAAGTAGCTTGTAGGCGATATAAATAATGAAAGAAAGGGAAAATAACCCACCACATACCAACGTTGACAGCTGCGATGAGAGAAAACACTTCAGCAGACAAACAAATACACAATATTTTGATTGCTGATATATCAATAGTCTACTCCTTAGCTGTTCCCCCACCCTTGCCCCCATTACAGTCGTTGGCCAGATTATTAGGCCACCTCCAAGAAAAGATGTAAAATATTCAGTCTGCCAAGAAAAGATGTAAAATATTCAGTCTGCTTTTACTTTTCATATTTCTTGTTAAGTTCATAGTCATTTAACAATTGGAATGAATCACTCACTTATTGTCGGCCAATAATACTGTATGTAATCCTGATTGTTAACAAGTTGTAAGACCGCATATAATTCAACAAAATAACAAAGAAAACTAGACAATCATTCCCTGAGGAAGTTTTGTTCATTGTTAAGTATCATGTAGCTGAGAGTCTGCGTATCAGTACAGTCTGTGAAGTTGGTTTTGGTGAAATTATTGTAATTTAGTGTACGTAGTTCAAGTGTAAGTTTTCACAGTTTCCCCAGGACAAAATTTTCAGTAAAATTTCTGAACATTGACATGGGTAAACTTAAAGATCTATCAGATGAACAAAAAGCTGTAATAACTCATCTTTTAACAAAAGAGAACTATAATATAAGTGAAATATCCCGAAAATGCAATATTTCACGATAGTCAATCCGAAGAATAAAGGAGAAGTTAAAGAAGGGTTTGACTTTGAACGCTAGGAGGAAAGGTTCCTGTGGTTGGAAGAAGATCATTACACCAAGAGGTGAACGTAAATTAATAAAAATAATTAAAGAAAACAGATCTGCAACGAATAAGGATGTGATGGTTAGTTTAAATGAGGTGGGAATTCCAGCTTCCGAAAGAACAGTTCGCCGAACTTTGAAGAACCTTGGCATCAAGAACTGCAGGCCAGCAAAGAAACCAAAGCTCACAGAAAGAATGAAGAATCAAAGGTTCCAGTGGGCCAAAAAATACAGAAACTCACTGATTATAACTGGAGGAAGGTGAGTATCAGTTCTAGAATCTTTTTTCACACACACAGTATATATATTTTTTACTATAGCAAAGTCTAACATGCACTGTACACTGTAATTTGGTTCTGCAGGTGTGCTTTAGTGATGAATCGACTTTTCATGTGTTGTCTGACAAGAGACAGTATGTGAAACGCAGGCCTAATGAAAAATATAATGAAGACTGTGTTGTACAAACTGTGAAACACCCTCAGTCTGTGATGATTTGGTCAGTGATAAGTGCTAAGGGACTTGGACGCCTTTTCATTGTGGAAGGGATGATGAATCAAGAGCAATACAAAAAGGTGCTTCAAACAAAACTCCTCCCTCAGCTGCAGGATTGGTATCCAAATAATAAAGAAATAATATTTATGCAAGATTCCGCCCCATGTCACACTGCAAAATCTGTGAAAAAGTTTCTGGCTGACAATAAAATACCATTACTAGACTGGCCTGGTAACTCACCGGATTTGAACCCTATTGAAAACGTCTGGGAGCTGCTAAAGCGTCAAATCGGCCAAGAAAGAATTACGAACAAGGGGACATTGGTTGAAAGAATCACATGGTATTGGAATTCAAATAAACATTTGGTACAAATGGCTCTAAACAATATCGACAGCATGCCTCGACGAATTCAAGAAGTAATTAAAGTAAGAGGCGACTTGACAAAATATTGAGTTGTTATGTCTCAAGAAGGTGTATCATTTTAAAACTGTAATGTGACGTGTTTACAAATGTTTAAAAATGTTATTTGTACATGTACCACGAAAAAATTACTAAATAAAACAATATAAAACAAGATATTCAAATGTTTTTATAAATAACCTCAGAGTGGCCTAATAATGTGGACAGGGACTGTACCTAGCTAGTCATTGGGTTACGATCTCTATGTGCACATGTACGGAGCCAAATGGCCCGTTTATCTACAACTGAAGAAGGCAGTTGCCAAAATATCATCATTGTTGCCTAAAGGTCATCTTACATGTTTGTTCCGCTTGTTCCTTTTTCCTTCCACATTTCTCTTATTTTGTCTGTTTGTTTCACCAAATTATTTCACAACGCTTGGCTCCTCCCGAAGTTCCTGCCTTTCTGTTTGTTTTCTCTGGCGTCTGATCACTTCCCGACAATTGACACATGTCCCTATATATTTTTAGCTCTATTTATCATGCTACTTTGGTATTCTTTCATTTTAGCTTACAAATATTTATCCAAATTACCTTTTAAACCCGCTTGTCTGTGGCCGCTTAAATTTACGATCATTTCTGGACAATACTCTGTTTTTAAGTAAAGTTCGTCCCAATTTTCGTTTTTGTTTTGAGTTACCGCCTGTTTACTTTCAGAACAAGAACACTGTCTGAAAACTTCTCACGAGACTTTCATTGATTGATTCACTTGGCTTTTCTCCTGATTATTGGTTATTCTCATATTGACCTATAAACTTTTGTGTTTTATTAGTTCTTACCGGTGCTCGTTTGTGGTCCAGGATATTATTAGCATCGTGACCTCAAGTAAACCATACTTCTGCTTAAACCCATACAGACTATTTTTGGTTTGATGTTTGTACTTGCCATTTTTGATGTAAGTAGTAATTTTTTAGGTGTGTAGTTTTACGTTCCTCATCTGTGACCTATTATTGACCCTTATCTTTTTAGTCCAATATGTTACTTTCAGAAATCTGTCTGTCCAGTTACCATTTCCATGCCTCATGTTTGGCCAAACTAAATTCTCACATTCTGTTTCTTGCCTCTCTCTAAATATTCCACCGAGTGGTTTAACTATTAAATTTCCAGTTTCTGGCTGCCATTCACAAATTCACCCATCACTTCATGCTTTCCGTTTCACACAATTCCTTTCTCTCACCCAGCTGGTTCGTCAACAGTGTATTTACATGGCTTATCAACATTCCTCTCAGCTTGTCTCACTCCACAAAATCCTCTGCCTTTCATCCCCTCACCTCATTCATCATATGCAACAGATCCTGTCACAGTGCAGACAGATGCAGGCCCAAAATGCACAAAAAGTCTTTACAAGCTTTCCACTCTTGTTAGGAGCTATTTATCTCTAGGCCTAACCCTCCCCTATCAGTATTTCACTCCTGTACATCACACACCAACTCCACCCCTAGCTGCCAAGACTCCATGCTTGGCTCACCTCCTCAATGTACCCCATCAAAACCCTACCACCTGCCCCAAAAACCCCTACCTCTCCTCCAGTTAAACCCAAATAGTCAGTGGTTAATCTCTCCTCCACCCCCCTGACTGAACCCCAAATATCGGCCCTATCCAAGGGACTCACTTTTTCCCCAAACCCCAAGTTCGACTATTCTGCTTTGGTCGGGGACTCATTGGCGTTCTGCCGCTCTCTTCTCTGGTGGTACCATTTTACGATCACAGAACACACCAGCTGACAGCACGAGATTGAGCCCAGTCTACAACAGTTTAAACCTTCATCATCTCTGGATGTACCCCGGCTCTCACAAAACCATCCCCTTATTCTATTCCAGGAGTTCCTTACATCCACTCTTTCCTCACCCTCTTTCCTAAATTCCATCCGACAATCAAAAACCTCAGCTTCATGGAAACTCAAGCCATGAGAGAACTGTCCAAAAACCATATCATCATCCTCCCTACCAACAAAGGCTCAACCTCTGTAGTGATGGACTGCAATGACTGTGGCTGAGGCCTTATGGCAACTGTCTTACACTAATTCCTACCTTCCATGTGCTACAGATCCTACCACCTCCATATGCCAGGAAATAAAAACTCTCCTTGACCTACGAGGTCTCTCTCCTCAGTCCATCTCCCTCCAAACTCTCCAGAATCCTTGTACGCCTACGCTGTAGCTTCTTCCTAAGATCCACAAGACAGGTAATCCTGAGAAGCGATCTATAGTTACGGCATATGGATCACCCAGGTAATTATGTGGAAAAGTTTGTGATATATGGGAAAGGTAAGATCTATTATAAATATCACAAGTAAAGAAGTCACGGGACTCCTGCTTTATCAATAGTCACCCTGGTGTCAATATCCTTATCCTGACAAATAACATCTAGGTGCCCACAAGTAGTTTATCTGTTATAGCCTGGAAGATAATCTAAAATCGTAAGATGCTTCTAAGAACACCTCTCCAAATCAATCATAATGCTCACAAGTGGACTCCACGGGCATAATAACCCCCTTTATCACCTATATATAACTGCCATTTATTACAACTGCCTTTGTGTATCAACATCTTCAACCATTTGTACAAAATCTTCCCAGCTACGTGAAAGACACTCCACATTTTCTTGAACACCTATACACAGTCCACAAACCTCTACCTCCAGACTCCTTCCTGGTCTCCATTGATATAACTTTCCTCTATACCAACATTCCCCATATTCAGGGCCCTAGAACACTACCTAGACCTGCGACCGTCACATAGCCAGTCTAGTAAATACTTCCTTTCAACCTTGGCACACATAGTTCTCTCCAAAAATTTCTTTGTCTTTAATTCTAAAGTATATCACCAGATCCAAGGCACCGCCATGGGCAGCCGCATGGCCCAATCCTATTTCAACTTATTCCTTGGTCCCAGGAACATTTCCTGAACCACACTCCCTTTAAACCCATTGTGTGGTTTAGATACATAGATAACATATTTATGATCTGGACCTACAGTGAAAACCGACTCCTTGAATTTCTCCATTCCCTTAACAATAGCAACAATTCCATCAATTTCACCTGGACCTTCTCCTTCTCACACATCACATTCCTCGATGTTGACATCACACTCAGGCATGGTGCCCTCCATACCTCAATCCACATCAAACCTACTAATTTACAGCGATATCTATACTTTGATAGCTGCCATCCATTCCATACCAAACATTCCCTCCCATACAGTCTTGCCATCCATGGAAGTCTCATTTCTTCTGATGCTCATTCCCTCCGTCAATACCCGCAGAACCTATTCCAAGCCCTTATTTCCCGTTGTTACCCCACGGATCGTGTACATAAACAGATCTCCCAAGTGATCACTCGCCCTCCATGTAACCACTCTCGCTTGTCTCCTACAAAAACCAACCATAGTCCTGCCTTTGTCACCCAGTTCTCTCCTGACCCGAGTCCATCAACCGTATCTTGTGACAGCGGTATGACTTCCTTCACTCCTTTCCAGAAATGCGTACTCTCCTACCCAAAATTCTACCCAGTGTCCCTCGTGCATGTTTTAGAAGTCCACCCAATCTTAAGAACATCTTAGTCCACAAATACCCTCCGTCAGACTCTTTTTCCTTGCAGTAGACCATGCTGTAAAACCTGCAGCATGCTTCCACCCACCACTACATATTCAAATCCTATCATTGGACATGCCACGTGTTCAACAACTCGCCACCACTGCATTAGTTCCTACATAGGCCTCAACCCTCAGTTAGAATAAATGGCCACAGAGAAACAGGCCACACCCGCAACTTGTACCTTCCAATACCAGAACATGCCAATAGCCACAATTCCAACAATCTCAATGATTGTTTTCGCTGATAGCACTGTTGCAGCAAAAATCCAGAGATGGGAACTAGTACCAGAATATCCGGGATACCAGACACCCACCTGGCCTTAACCACTGTTAAAATCCAACCACTTTACCCATCAATTTTTGTAAACTAGACATAACTTTTTGCTTCAATACTAGGTACCCTTGTTACATATGTTCATTTTACCATCGCCTGCAATATATTATCTCAGATATTGCCGATACATCGATAGTCTATTCCTTAGATGTTCCCCCACCCTTCTCCCCACTACCTAGCTAGTCATTGGGTGACATTCTGTGTGTGCGCACATATGGAGCCTAATCGCCCGTTTATCTGCTACTGAAGAAGGCAGTTGCCGAAATATTGTGTATTTGTCTGTCTGCCTACCTGTTTTCTCTCATCGTAGCTGTCAACTTTGTGGTGGGTTAATTTCCCTTTCCTTCATTATTTGAAGTACTTTACTGAGTTATTTGTATGCTCTTGATCATTTTCTGAGGTTTATTTTATGCATAACATTCCAGCACCTGTATATCCAAAACGAATGTAAATTTGACACATTTTTGTGTGAACTTTTTACTCAATATTGTTCATACTACCAGCTCCTTCAATATTTACCATTCCTCCTGAATTGACCTGTATACCAGTAAATGTGCAACCATTGCCTGGCTTCATATATAGCTTTGACCATCAACTCACTAGCCATAAGAATGAATGACCTCCGACTGATGTTCTTCACACAGAACCCAAAGCACCCAGTAGCTGTCCATGCCATCTCCCATGACACCAATAATTTGAATTCTTGTTTCATGGTCTGTGCTATCAAAGTCCTCAAATCGCATCAGCTGACCTCCCTGACAGGAGCACAAGACAACTACTTGGTCTCAAGTTAAGATAATACCTAATCATTATATATTCTCTCCACTTCTCTTCATGCTCTCCTTGCCTCCATCCCTACTACCTACATTGAATGATTGCTAGCTAAATGTGGTATTTAATTTCTTAGATTCTTTGGTTTAATTTTTTATTTATTTATTTTTTCTTATTTGTGTTGATTATTTTTCTCTTTTCACCCACCAGAGATTAATTTTGGTATTTAGCAATGCTCGTGTATTAGCTTTAAATCACTACCCCCCTCCCCCTACCTGTCCTCTGTATTAACCTCCCTCCAACATGTTCATAGCTTAGTCACTCTGTGAGCCAGTCTCTCACAACACCCTCGCCCCAATGTTCTAGTTCACAAAGGTCAAAAATTTGTATGCGATTTGTATTTTTGTCTGTTTTATTGGTTTGCGCCTCACAACCATCATCTAAGGTAAATGGTGGTTCACTTCTCTATCATAATTTGTAATTCCTTTTTGCTACTTGGCACCAATTATTTTATTCTTGAACATATATAATATTGATGCCATCCTGGTATGAATGATGGTGGTTTTTTCCTATACACTAGTTTATGGAACTGATACTAATAGCAAGTGGTAGTTCCTGTAGGCAAGGAAAGGAAATAGTGCAGACATTAGATGGGAGGGTGGGAAAAATACAAGAAATGAGAGGAACTCTATCTCTTAGATTTAGAATAAGTGGGGATGTAGAATGGTTGTTTAATAAGTCTGCAAAAAATAAGAGATGGTGAGCACAGTGTTGAAAACTACTTTTTATTAGTAAGCATCATCACTCACTGGATGACAGATAAAATCTCGGCTACCTCAGACACATGGCTTCGTTGTTATTGTCTATTGAAGGAGACAACAGTTGTTCGTTGAGAAAAATGGAAAAATCAGAGTTTCGAGATCAAAGCTGAGTTGAAGTCCATGGTACATCTGCTCCTGCGTTTGCTACTGTTTGCAATTTGGTAGATAAGTTTAAACATCTACACAAGATGGGGACAGCCAGTGGAAATGATTACCCCCAAAATCTTTCACAAAATCCATGATATGGTTTTAAGTGATCGATAAATCAAAGTGCGCAAAATAGTAGAGGCCACAGGCATATTGCAAGGTGCAGTATATTCAATTTTGCATCAACAATTAGGTGGGATTTTTTTTTGGTAAGATGGGTGCTCATTTGCTCTCATTGGAGAATACGTGCAGTCATGTTATCAACTCTGAGGCTGTTTTGATTTTTTTTTTAATTCAATCCTAACCAGTTTCTGCATCAATACGTAGCTGTGAATGAAATATGGATACACTACTATTCTCCAGAAAATAAGGAACAATATAAAAGAGCTCATTTTTGAGAGCGGACAGGTGATGACCACTGTTTTTTTTGGATGCACATGGAATTGTCTACATTGATTGCTTGGAAAAGGGACAAACAATAACTTGATCTTGCTATGTGTCATTATTGCACCTGTTAGGTGAATGAATTGATAAAAAATGATCCTCATTTAGAAAAGATCCTCTTCCATCAGGACAGTGCACAGGTGCATACCTGCACAGTTTCAATGGCCAAAATTTGTAATTACAGTTTGAATTATTACAGCTTCCACCATATTTGCCAGATTTGGCCCCCAGCGACTATTTCTATTTCCAAACTAAAAAAAAAAAAAAATTCTTGGTGGGCAACAGTTCATGTTGAACAAGGAAGTCATCGCCCAAGCAATCACCTATTTTCCTGAACTTACAAAATCCTTCTTTTTGGAGGTATAGAGAAGTTAAACAAGCATTTGGAAAAGTGCATAAAACTGAAAAATAAAAAACCTACAGAAAATTCTGTATTTTTTTTTTAAATCTTTTTCTGAGAACTTATTGAAACGACCCTCATAGCCAATAGGACAGCTCGCACTGCTTAAGTTTCGAGGAGCTGTTGTGTGGGGTTGCTTGTGCCACAAAAGTATGATCAGTTGATCTTCAGAAAGCATGTTTGTTTGTTTGGAACCTTTTATCAAAATGTATTGCATTTATTCCCCCTTCCCCCTTTGTGCATTTTTTATTTGTGTAATCTTGGTTGTCCGGGTTGAACCGCGTCAATTTGTTGAAACCTAACGTTTCGGCCATCATTTTGTGGCCTTCTTCAGAGTACTGTCACGGCTGGAACTGCTGCCGCCTATATATAGCTCCCGAAGAACGCGCTAGCCGTTTGGACGTCACTCCAAACGGCTAGCGCGTTCTTCGGGAGCTATATATAGGCGGCAGCAGTTCCAGCCGGGACAGTACTCTGAAGAAGGCCACAAAATGATGGACGAAACGTTAGGTTTCAACAAATTGACGCGGTTCAACCCGGACAACCAAGACTACATTAACAACGACCGCGGAAGTCTGCGCACCCATTTTTTATTTGTGTTTCATTCTGGTCTACTTCCTGCAGTAAATGCCTCTGTTTCTTCCTCTCTCTAATTTTGTTTTCACAATTTGAATTTTCCCTATTAGAATTTACAGTTTTCACACAGCTAGTTGGCATTTAGTTGCGCTTTCATAACCACTCGTATTTTGTTTTGCTCTTATTACACTGTCCTCCAAATCTATTTATTCCTCAAAATCCAGGATCCGTTACAAGGTCTCTCACTCTACTCATTTCCTTTCCCACACCTAAGAGCCTCCAAGCCTCTACCCTGCAACTTCTGCCCAAGAAACATGAGGTGGGCAATCCTGGACGCTCCATAGTCTCCCACATAGAGCATTTATCCATTTTTGGTCCGAAGCCTACAACCTTTCGACCATGCCTCCCATACTACGTTACAGATACTCCCCACTTCCTAGAATGCCTGTCAACAGTTCCCACATCCCTCTTGGCAGATTCCTTACAGGTCATAAACATCGCCCACATCCCACAGTGCCAAGAACTTACTGCCCTTGAGCACTACAATGATAAATGCCCTTCACAAACACTCCCTAGCACTGCCTTCCTCATTTCACTGGCCCATCGTATTACAACAACAAAATTCTTCCATTTCCAATCTCAAATCAACCAGATATGGGGTACTAGCATGGCTCCCTCCTATGCCAACCTTTTCCAGGGCAGATTGAAAGCAATTTTTCTTCAAAAGCTTACCTTGCAACCCATTGTGTTGTTTAGATATGTAGATAAAAATTTTATAATCTGTACCAAAAGATAAAATCTACTCCTGACTTCCTAAACTTTCTGAACAATATACACTTTATAATTTACACGGTTTGATTCTTACAACCACGTCACCTTCTTTGAAGAATTCATCTTTGTTCATAATAACCATTTACACATTTATGTCCACATTAGATCCATAAACCAACAATATATCCACTTTGAAAACTGCATCCATATCACACAAAATGCTCTCTCTCTACAGCAGGGGTGGCCAACCCAAATTATCTTGCAGGCCACTTTGGAAGTGCAACATAACTCCGCGGGCCGCATATAAAATTAATATCCCTACTTGAGACACCTTTTTGGAATGAAAAATTGAAACATGAGTTATTATTGTGTTTACTATTATTCTTACATGTAAACATAGATAGCATAATAATAATGATACTACACGCACATTGTAGAGAAATATATAACACTAAAAATGAAATATAAAAAATATTTTATAAAAGTGTGATGAATCTCGCGGGCCGGAAAATATTGAAGCCCCCGAGTTTGCCACCCCTGTTCTACAGCCTCGCCATACGTGATAGATGCATCTGCTCCAGTCGGCACTCAACAATTACACAAAAGCACCTATAATCTGAAATTATCCTATGGAATTTGTCCATAACAAATATCCCAAGCCAAAAACTGTGTAACACTGAAACAGACAACCCAAAACTACCCTTAATCTTGCCTTTCTTACCCATTTCTCCCCTGGCCTTGAATTCCTGAACCAGATTCTTCTTTGTGGCTATAACCATTTCAGGCCCATTCCTGAAATGCACACATTCACCCTATTATCATTCCATCAATACACTGCATCTCCATTAATCAACCTAACTTTTTTTTAATAATAAAAACAAACCAATTTGCAGACATTTGGGACTTCTGACAGAAGTGAAAACTTAAAACTATTAATATCATATGTGCAACATGGTATACTTACAGCCAGGGCTGGCGTTAGGGGGGGGGGGGTAAGCGGGTCAAAAGTACCCGGGCCCGCCTGCTGATGGGGGCCCCCGATCACCGATTGTAGGGGCCCTCAGGTCATGAATCCGCCCATTGTCGCCCAACCAGTTTGTAGAGCTAAAAAAGGTCGGCCATTTTACCCCGGGCCCGAAATTCCTAGCGCCGGCCCTGCTTACAGCTACAGATACACTAAATAATAATAATTCTGTGTGGATGTAATGACTTTATAACAGGGTAGTCCTGCCAGGTACAAGGGACTTACAGTTAAATGTAGAATCCGAACCACGCGAGCGTTCGGGTGTGCTTCACATTACACCGCAAGCTATGCCGGAGATAAAAGCCGGATTAATGGTCTATAAAAATCTCCGCCGAGACAGAGATCAAGCCGGGGACCTTTTGTTCACCAGTCAGACCACTGAGGCATCAGATATACTGTTAACATTAGCATTTCAGTCATGCGAACTCATAAGATTTGACCCATCTAAAAATTGCCCAATGCGCCTAAACAAGTTTTCACTTCAAAAACTAAAAATCTAATTTACTCCACAATCTGATGGTTCATCGAATCTTTCCAAAGGATCTGCACGAAGCTATTGTGTCAGAGGCAAGAAAGCCAATTCCGTTCTGTAGGGGAATGCAGTTTAATATGGAATCAGAACCACAGAACGTCCCGGCGTAACTCATATAATCAATACAAGTTCTAAAAACTCCTACTTACCGTTGGATTTGAACACACGACCGGAGAGAAGCTTTCGGAAGTAAACACCTTAATTGCTGAGTTACCAGCCTGCCCTGTTTTGAAGTATATGTGTGCTAACTACTATTAAAATCGGATAAAAACTGTGTGTATGAATAACGGTGACAGAAATTAAGGTGAGGCGTGAAAAGAGGAGTGGGTTTAGGTTACAGTAAACAGTGTTCTTCTATTTGTTTTAAAGTATATGTATGCAAATTTCCATGATAATCAGATAAAAACTGTGTGTTTGTATAAAGATTTTGAAAAAAGTGTCCAACGCGCATCATATCATTTGTGCAGCAGATGGCGTGAGGGTGATGCAGGCAACAGGTGGCATCTTGTTGATGTGACGTCATGAACTCCCAGATTTACCCCCGTCAAAACATCGCGTAACGCGCCTTAAGAAGTTTTCACTAAAAATATACTTGTATATGCACCTAAAATGCCCTGGAGTGCTTACCTTGCAATAGGCTTCATTGTAAAACATGTAATATGCACCTGCGCCACTACAACCTATTGTATATATACTGCCGGTGAAACCTACACCAACACTTGTACCATGTCCTACCTCATATACCAGCTTACTTGTCTCCATCACCAGAGTTTTTTACATTGGCTTCGTTATGCACCAGTTATCAAATAGGAAAGAATTGGTCACAAACAGTTTATTCCCAAAATCTAGAGCACTTTGCTGCTGCCCATGCTAACTCCCATAACTTTTTGCTCTCAATAACTGTTTCATAGTCACAGCCTCCATAGTATTTCCTGAAGCTACATCCCTATCTGAACTCTAGAATTGGAATTGAACTACCAACACATTCTGGATAACACACTCTCCAATCTTAAATAATGTTCACTTTCTTTCTCCTGGTAAACTCAGTACTTGAAATTGTGTTTTAGTTTCTGTAATAATTATTGTTTATTATTTTTATTGATCCTTGTAAAAGATAACGGCTTTCATGCATGGTAAATAACAAAGGATAGTTAATTTTTAGGCTATGTAAATAACAAAGAATAGGGATTTATTTTTATTAATGTTTTTTACAACTAATATATGTCCATTTCTTTCCCGCATCCAACAATCCCACTTACATTGTTTTTGTCACCACTGCCACCTAGATGAATGCTGGTGTGGTCCCCAATCTCTGCCCCATAATTTACCCATTTTACAAACCAACATACACATATCACATTGAACATAAAGTGCAAATTTCAGACAGTTCGCCACACATGCTACCCCCCCCCCCCCTCACCCCTTCCTAATCAAAACTACAATAGGCCTAGTAAGCCTTTAGTAGATGGAACCTTGCTTTGAAAATAAGTATAGCTTATAGAAGAGGATTTGCAAGTGATCCACGTAAGGTGGTTAAATAATTTTTGCCTCTTTAATATGTCCCATTTTTTGTTTTATTTTGCTTGATTTGTTTCCTAATATTAATATTCCCACTGATATTTTTTTGCTCCCACCCCCACCAGTCTAATCGTACTACCTGATTAGACTTCTTAGAAGAAAGTTCTTCTCAAACCCCTCATGTGGCTCAAATTCATAGATGATATTTTTATTATCTGAACACGTGGGGAAAGTAACCTAAATTTCCTGAGCAATCTCAGTGCACTTAACACCTTGAACTTCACATATCTAGGCCACCATCTTTGACGTGAATTTGTTTCTCTCCAATTGCCTCAATCCATTCCATACCCACCAACCTACATCACTATCTTCACTTTCACAGTCCATATCATATCAAATGATCCCATCCCTTACAATTACCCTGAATTCCAAGACTTTGTGTTCTTGCCAGCAGTCTATCACAGTCCCTCGCACAGTATTCAAACATGCATCGATTCCCACACATTGATATCCCGCACTACCCACCAGCTCAGTTCACAACTTTCAAGGGCCACATCACAACCTGCTTAGCCTATTGAAAACCCTAAATCCCTCCAAAAACAATCATAATCTGGTACTGGACACACGATACTTCCCAGGCATTGAATCTGTCAACAGAATCCTATGGACTGAGCATGGTGGTTAAGTGGTAATGCTCTGGCCCCGTGTTTGGGAGAATGTGGGTTCGAATACCTGACGGCCAACCAATTGTGGTTGTCCAAGGTTTTCTGAAATCATTCCAGGCAAATGCCAGGATGGTTACTTCAAAGTGCCATTGCTGAATTCCTTCCAATTCAAGGCCCCATTCCTTTCCCACTTATAATGACATCGACAAGATGTAAATAAAATGAATCCTTTGGCAAGTTATGATTTCTTGCAAACCAGCCTGGAAATGAGACCTATTCTAAAAATCCTCCATGCCTCTCCCAAAACTTGATTAGGTAGACCTCCTAATTGTAGCAAACTTGTAGCTCACAAATGTGGTCTTCCTCGTCCCACCAGACAGCTCGAACACTCTTTCCCATGCAGTAGATCCTGCTCCAAGATGTGTAACATATACCATGCCTTTGCAAGCCCCGTCACTGGGGAAAGCTTTCCTACCATAGGAAACACCACTTGTGAAATCTCCCAGGTAATACATACTGCTGTTACGGCTGCGGAGGCTCAACTGACTGGCACACTACCTAAACAGGATATATTCAAAGATAATGACAAAAAACTAGCACAATTTAAAACACTCACAAAAGTTGGCTACTGCTGCTATGGCTGCAGCGGCTCAACTGACTGGCACGCTACCTAAACAGGAAATATTCAAAGATAACGACAAAAACTAGCACAATTTAAATCACACACAAAATCACACTGTGCCTCACACTAGGTTACTTAGGAAACTTTGTGATTACGGCATATCTAGACAAATAAGCGACTGGGTTGCAGACTTTCTGAAGGGCAGAAAACAGTGTGTAGTTCTCGATGGTGAGCGTTCATCACATATCGAAGTGAGGTCCGGGGTACCCCAGGGAAGTGTGATAGGGCCTCTGTTGTTTCTCATATACATCAATGATCTATGCGACATAATAGGGGGGATGAAAAGATTATTTGCCGCTGATGCTATTATTTATCGCGAAATCAAAACCCAGGACGACTGAGCTTTGTTACAAGACGATATTATGAAAATAATTGTGTGGTGTAAAGATTGGCAGTTGGAGTTAAATGCTAAAAAGTGCCAAGTCATGCGTGTAAGTAAAAAGGTGACACCATTTAACTATGAATATACAATTAATGGCACTGTCCTTAGAACGGTAGATTCCGCTAAATACCTAGGGGTAACAATTCGTAATAATTTGTCGTGGAATGAGCATATCGAGAATGTAATGGGAAAAGCAAATCGTATGCTGCGATTTCTAGGTCGTAATTTAAATGAATGCACTCAGGAAATTAAATCGATTGTATACAAGTCACTAGTATGTCCTCACTTAGAGTATCGTTGTTCTGTATGGGGTCCCCATCAAAAGGGGTTAATGGAGGCTTTAGAGAAGGTCCAAAAGGAGAGCCGCCCGATTCGTGACAAGTATATATAGTTGGAGGGAAAGCGTTAGTGCGATGTTGAAGGAGTTAGGTTGGGAAGACCTGGAACACCGAAGGCGTTGCTCTCGACGGAAGCTAATTGAAAAATTCACGACAGACGTATTTTGGAATGACAGCCAGCAAATAATGCTACCAGCAACATTTATAGCTCGAAATGACTGCGAAAATAAGATAAGAGAAATCAGGGCCAGAACCGATTCATTTCTGTACTCATTTTTCCCACGAGTGATTAGGGAATGGAATAAAAAGGATTTACCGGGCGAGTAAACTTAAAATCTGACAGGAGTAGCTTTCGATAAAGCACTCCAGCCATCCTGATGTGGGTTTTCCATGGTTTTCCCAGATCACTCCACGTGAATGCGGGGATGGTTCCTCACAATAGCCCATGGACGCCTCCTGCCATATCCCTTATAACCCTTCCAAACCATAACCCTTTTCGATAGGTGCAATGCACCCTCTGCCACACACTTTTAGTGAATCGCGGAGTAATAATAATAATAATAATAATAATAATAATAAAAATCAGTTAGCTTGGAACCACTGCCCTTTGTCCAACATAAATTTGATTACCAATCCACTAGCCCAAATGAGTGGGAATGGACGGATGTTATTCACCCAGAATCTTAAACAATCATTAATTGTCCATTTCCATCTCCTATGACATAAGTAATTTTAGTTCTTGCTTCATGGTCTGTGCTGTTTGAATTCTCCCGAGCAGCAGCAGTTTCTCTGAAATCAGAAACTGTGAACTGGGTTACCAGTACAAACTGGGCACCAGTCACCTTGTTGCAATTTAACATAATTTCCAATTATTACTTATCCTTCTCTCCATCAACTCCTTTATTTCCACCTGCAACAACTTGAACCATCACTAACCGGAGGTGATGTATAGCTTCATACATTTGTTTTGATTTAATATTAATTTTTATTTTTATTTACTTTTACTTACATATTTAAGATTTTATGTTATTTTGCAATACTTATGCATTAGCTCAAATTACTACCCCTCTCCCTGGCCTCTGTTTAAATTTACCCCACCATGGACCATGTTCCTTGCTTCACAGTCACTGTATGAAGGAGTCTCACACATTACCCGCCCTCCGCATTGTTTTACCTGTAGGAAGGACTGAACCTGAAAATTTCAATGTCTTGTGTTTGTGTTCATTACGTTTGTTCACACCAAATAGCTATCATCTAAGGTAAGTGGTGGTATATTTCCCAATCCTAATTTATAATTCCTTTTCACGCTTAACCACCAGTGTTTTAATTGTTAGTTTATATATGTATTAACTCCTCAGTTACTACAAATGAAGACATTATTTCAGTGAATAACTGTTCTCATGTAGGAGATAAGACATACGGCAAGGCAAAAGACGTATGTCCAGACCTACCACAACCAAAGATGAAACAAGAGTAAATGGTGGGGATTGTACTGGTAGTGGGGGGACGAGTGAGAAAGTTGACCAATGATAATTGTGGGAAAGGGCAATCTCTGTGACAACCAGTTGAGATTAAATATTTTTTTTATTTAAATATAGTTTCAATCTATTATAAGAGAGGAAAATAAATAAATATGTCTGTAAAACGAAAACTGGATAAGTTTGTGCAACAAAAACTCGGGAACTACTGAGCAGATTTCGATGGGGTTTTGACTGTTTGAAAGCTTAGAATCTCAATTTATCAGTTTCGTATGTCTTATGTTTGAATGTTACATAATGTTGGAGCATTAAATGAGATTCTGAAGGTATGGTAATACAAAGATGGAACCACTAGATGATATATACTGTGCATTAAACACCCAAGTACACTGTCTCTGACCATAGCCTTTAATGAAAGCAATAAAAGTTACGTTGCATACTCCACACTAAACAAAACTTGAAAAATTCTCCCTTTAATTCAGGATATTCAATTTTTAAATGTCACAGATGGCTGTATTGAATATGAGAAACTAACAATGAAAAACAACAAAGATTTTATTTGATCACGATCTCTGGCAGCACAATTACATTGTCTCTGGCTATCATCTTTACTGTTCTGTTCACATTAAAAACATTAATTTATTTACAATAATAACATTATTCTGATTAGAACATATTCAATCATACAGGTAACACTAATACTAAAGTTTCCCTGGCATTTGAGATAGTACCATAAAAAACTAACTTAGTTCACAACCAGAAAGTTGATTTGATACTCCTGAATGAGAAATACTTAGCCATTGTGCCAGAGATAGGATGGCCAGTTCCTTTCCTCAGAGACCTACAGTTTAACATGGAATCTGAACCACAGTGTGTCCTGGCACAGCTCATATGATCAAACACAACTTAAAAATTCCTGCGCCTACTGAGATTCGAACCCGGACCGGAGCAGCAAACTTTTAGAAAGCATGCGCCTTAACTACTGAGCTACCAGATCGCGTAAATGTAAGCGAATATAGATAATTTTTTTCCAATTTTGATTTAGCATTTGGAGTTAGTTGAAAATCCATGATGAAATTGAAGCATCTTGGTTATTGGAAGATCCCCTATATGTGTATATGCACACGAGCTTTATTACTCTTCATAAATGATGCACTTATTGTTGAATGATTTTTCATAAAAGTTTATACATGTAATTGGACGATTAATGTTATAGTAATAAATCGATGTGGAATTTGATTTCCTCAGAAGAAAACTGAAATGTGTCCTTTAAATCTATGAGGGTGAATTCAAACCGTTTTGAGATACGAGAATGAAAAAGTCAAAATAGATTCAGCAGTTTTAAGATAATGCTAAAGTAATCGTAAAATAAATATGTTGTTACGTCTTAAGACATACGTTAAACTTTAACTTTGATCCAAAGCTTTCAAATTCTGAAAATCCATTTAAAATCTGTATTTTCTGCCTGATGCTTGAATGAACAGACACACACCAGATACATTTTTATGTATGTGGTATGTATTAATGCACATACGGTATGTGTTTTGATTTTCAAGCAGCAGCCTTAGCAGATGTAATTAGGTTGAAATGTAGCCTAGACTAAAATGGAACAGACATTCCGTATCAAAGCGCCTAACCCACCCCATTTTTTGAACTGTGCTGCTAAATCAATCGTTTAGTTTACTGCCGAAAGTGGCTGGTTCCAGAAGCTTTTCAGATGAATAAAGATATCATACCGGTATATCAACTTCATCCCACCCCTTTCTTGGTAGGAGCGGGTGAGCTTAGATTTGCTTTAATTCTGGAAATGGTTAGCGCAAATTTTATGAAACTTGGTATACATGTTTCTCATTGCATGAATAAAAATAGCTTACTGATATATCCACGTTCACTATACTGGGCAGTGACGGGGACTCCGCTAGTAAATATATAAAATTAAAAGAATATTAAAATATATACACAAATTTACTGTAAATTTGTAATTATGTAACAGGTTTACTGGTGAGGTCTTAGGCCGGTCATAATGTAACATTTTACCCGAAAGGTTTACCTGTACAGGTAAACCTTAATGTGTATGTCGCCCTCGGCAGGCATAGCTGCCCAGGCGACCGTAAAAGAACAAAAAAAAAAAAAAAAAATTTAAACCTGTGCAGTTGTGCTCGCCATAGCAGGTGTGTGGCTTATCGAATGCCTCTACAGTTTACACTTCAGTTTTGTTGCAGAAAAAGTCTGTACTGTTTACCGAGTTTATTTAACATTATTTTAGTACACCTGGCGAATTTTGTGTACATATTGTCACGGCATAGGTATAATGAAGTGATTGAAGAGTGTATTGAATTGTGTAAGTCTGAATATTGCCTATGGCGTGTAAAAAGCAAAGAATAATGTGACTATGAGAAGGGAAATGCAACTCATGAACCCTTGGTGATTAGGGTGTTGCAGCCCAATACTACAAAGAAGTCAACAGTGGAAAAAAAAAGTAATTTGAAAAGTAATGTGCATAAAGAGAAGAAGAAACATGATAAGTCAAAGAATCCTTGAGCAGCATCAGCAGAAAACTTGTACTTAACAAAGTTATACGATTTTTTTGGAAGATATCTCTATTTAGTGTGTTCCTTTTACATAACTTTATATTTGGCTTCACATGTCTCAAGAATTATTTGGCCAAGAGCTTGGGGCAATATTATCATACAATACTTGAGACATTCATATTACCAGCTAGTTGCAAGAAATCTTGAGGTAGCTGTCAATCTTCCATAGTGAGAAATAGCAACTCTCATAGCAAAAGTGTTAACATTGACAGCAATTTTTGGTAGCAGTCTTCACTGCTCCACATGTAATTATGGTAACACATTGGATCTGAACTTAATTCCTGTAATAATTTTGTGTGGGTGTATTTATTGGTCTTCAAAAGCTAATCCTTACACCAGATTTTGGATTTTTTTCTTTGCTTTTTTATTACACTTGATTGCCACTAATAAACTGACTAAAACGATCACATTATCTTATTTCTGGACACCATCTCTTTGACTGAAGTGAGCCCCTTCCAGTTTACTATACCATGTTTTGTGCTCTTAGTCTGTACAGGTATGCCTTACCAGATAACCCGCGCAGCCCTATCGTACATGTATGCCCTGCCTTAGTGGAGGTTGATGTCAGGGGTATGTCTGGTGTGTAGGATGTGGTAATAGGACAGTTCTCATCTACAGAGTTTGGAAGAAGTAGTGGTATCCATAAAATCTCTTTCAGCTCTAACCTTAAAACAGGTGGTAAGATTGCTGGAATCTTGTGAGCTGGTATTAATTGCCACTGGATGGTCCGGGTTGACAATATAAACTTTGTCTGTGGCCATTCGTCCTGTAGACTAGTTGTTGAGTGGTGTGACCACTGCAAGAAGTGCAGTGAAGACCGGTAAGTTGGTAAATTGGATGAGAGGTAGTGCAGGTAGCATGTCCAGTAATAAGAAAGGATTCCTCAGTGATAGGATTAGCGTATATAGTGGTGGCTGGATGCATGCTGCATGTTTTGCAGTGGGTTCTGTTGCAGGGGAAAGGTCCATGTGAAATTCTTGCACACTCAGAAGGTAAGTGCTTGCGGACCAAGGTGATGTTCAGATAAGGAGATTACTTTCAGCTAGTGTGGGAAGCAGTGGGTAGGATTTTGGGAAGGAGAAGGCACATTTGGAGAAAGACTGTAGAAAGTCACTACCTTGGCAGAGGATATGGTTAATTGATTGCAGGCTGGATGAGAACTCGGTGATGAATATTGGTCTGCTGTTTGCTTAAGGAGGTGTAGGGTGGTAGCACAAGAGATTTGCTTTTACACAAGAGTGGCAGTGAGAAATGAGGGCATGTGATATTTTTTGGGAATACTTGGATAGTGATTCATGATCAAAACAGATGCTTATGCCACAGGTTAACAAGGCTGTATGAAAAGGAACATTTGGTTTCGAAGGGATGACAACTATCAAAGTGTGTTGTAAATTTATTTATTTGATGTCCACAGAAGTGTGGAGGGCGATGTCCATATCAAGAAATGTGACTCAGGTGGTGGAATATGACTAAGTTGATGAAGTGGCTGTTGATAATGGAATTGAAGTGGTCTTTCCTGAGTGTCCTGATCATAAATGTATCATCTGTATATCTGAATCACACAAGGGGGCTGAGGAGATATTTCTTTAGGAAATGTTCCTCCAGCCGAACCAGGAAGAGGTTGACAAAAGATGGAGCCATGCAGAAGAAACCCATGGCATGTGATAAACGTGGCTTGTGATAAATGTGGGAATTGAAGTAGAATTAGTTTTTAGAGATTATGAAGTGGGACAGGGATGTGAAAAATGTGTGTGAGGGGAAACACATCAAGGAAGTGTTGAAGGGAACTGAGACCCTGCCAGTGGGAGTTTTTATTGACAGTAGCAGAGACAAGGAATGAATATGGTGGGGACTATGGCTAGTGTAGCTTTGATGTAGTGGAAGATTGGAGGTGTTAATTAATAAAGGTGAACCGTATGGTTGCCCCGGATTGCCAGCGTTGTGAATCTTTGAAAGGATGCTTAAGGCAGTTGTGCGGGGATTTTGAGGAGGGATAAGGAGGGGCTGTAGGTCAAGAAAGGTGTGTGTTTCCTGACAGATGGAAGAAGCAGTGGGATCTGTGGATGGTAGGTGTCGGTGTTGGATTACCTGATGGAAGGATGATCATGCTTTTGTTCCTGGATACTTCTCTCATGTCGCGGATTTTGGTGGCTTTGAGATTCTTGGAGTTGCGAATGAGGTTGAGGGAAAGTTTTGAGAACAGGGTAGATACGGGAAACTCTTGAAACAGAAAGGATAATTTTGGGGAATGGGAGGAGGATCCAGTTGCGTTGGTGGTTTGAACTGCTGAAGGGAGGACTCTCTACCATGTTCTGCTGACGACGAATGATTAGAAGCACAACAACTGTACATATAAGAATTAGGGAAAAGCAGTTGATTAGAAAATATTGATAAAGATAGGAACCATGAATTGTCCTAGATGCTCTTGTGCACAGTTTGTTCTAATGTTGAGGAAGGATTTATAACTGATCATTACAGCATTTCATGTGCTTTTTTTTTTCTTTTTTCTTTCCCCTGCCTCGACATTGTCCTGCTGTCTGCCGTCTTTAGAAAACAGTAGTATATTCAGCTATCCTAATTTTTAATTTCAGCAACAGTTAAGGAGGAGGATATACCATGAGGCAATTTTTAATTTTATCTCCAGCATCTTTCACTTCCTTGCTGTCATAAAAAATGCTTCAATTCTTTGTTGTTTACTGATAGTACACACTATTTTGTAGGTGATTTGTGTGTTTGATTGTCGTGTTGAACAAAAAATGGGTTAGTGTTTTTTCCCCTGTCTTTCTTGATTTAGTTGGAATTAACTTTTCAGTGAAAAAGTGTACTCAGTTGTGGGGATGACTTTAATAGAATTTTTTGACATGGCACATTTATTTATATACTTTTAATCATCTGAACCATTAAGCACGAGTTTTGTTTTTTTAAAAAAAAGAGAGATTTTGTTCATAAATCCTGTTGGAATTCAGAGACTAAATCCTTCAGGTTTTTTCCTTCGTTGTGATAGAACTCATGTACATACTAATGAACAATTCTTCTTCTCATATCCTGTTTCCATTAATGAATTTGTGGTGTCATTTAAAAGGCGAAATGTTCTTGAATTAGATTTTTTTGGAACTTTTTACTTTAGGACTTTTGAATAGATACTTGGAACTTCCTGATGAAATAGCTAACTCATACATTATTTTATCATGTAAACAAATACCACACTGACAGTGCAAAATCAGTCGTAATGGCTAATAGTTCATTGATGTAATGATAAGTTTGATTGACTTTTATGTATTTATATTCATTATTGAATAATGCCAGATTGTAACTGCGGGTAACTGTTTCAAGAAGGATGCTAATTTAAGAATTTGTGAAAGAATGGAAACTTTTACAGCACATGATTGCAATGAAATTTAGGGATGTTCGACTGGATTGTGTTGTAGAAGCCCAATAGTTTGATGGATGCTATCGGTCAGTAGACCAGTACAGATGGTTTCAGACCTGAGGAGGACAGTGGACATATTTGTCGAAGTATTGTGTTTTTACAGCGTAATCCTGCAGTCTACCCCGTAAAGATTGTTAGGAACTATTTTCCAGTCCAAAATTGTCCCTGTCAAATCATTGTGGAATTCTAATATTTTAAATATGCATTTTATACTTCAGGAATAGGAGAGGTCAAAATCTCTCAGCCATTTCAAGCAGAGCATAAAATAGATTTTTTTTTTTTTTTTAATAGAGAGGTACTTTAAAGTAATATGAGAATTATCTTTTGTCCTTTTCAAGATCTGTGGACAGTAAAAAAAAGAAAAGGAAGTCTGTTTCAGCTTTGAAACCTATTTTGTTGTGTTTTGTATTGAACCACAATTTTACAACAATGAACACACAAAAGCATGTAGACTTTTCTGACATCCTTCAAAATAATAATGGTGAAAATGCAGTTAACCATTAGCATTCCTGGCTAATTATGTTGTGTATGCATTCTGTCTCATAATGTTCTCATTTGTGGTTAGTATATATGTCAACAACAGTTGGTTGGTACTATTTTCAATGATTCAGAATATTTCAGTTTTTTTTCGTTTCAGTTTGTCCACACAGTCAATTAAAAGTTGTTTACAGTATTAATAAGGCTATATACTTCTAGCTAAATCATGGAATTATTGGAGATATTGCAATTGTAAAGATCCCTTTATATAAGTAATAGCATTAGCATATATCATAAAGCAATTAAGTTCCTGAAGTTTGGAAAGTTATCTGGTCCTGATAGTATCCCCGTGAAAGTGTTTTCAGAATGTGTTACAGATATCTATCTAATTGACATGAACCATAAATGATTAAAAGGTACCTTGCAACTGGAAAATTATACGGTAACTCCCATTTTCAAGAAAGGAGATTGAAAATACTGCACCATGATAGGTGAATAAACAGTAATGCTCTGGCCTCACATTCGGGAGGATGAAAATTCGAATCCCCATTTGGCCATCCAGATCTGAGTTTTCCATGGTTTCCTGAAATCACTCCAGACAAATGCTTGGATGGTTCCTTCAAAAGACCATGGCCGAATTCCTTCCTGTTCTTTGCCCCGTCATCTTCCAGCTCTAATTATGTCGACAAGGTGTAAAGCCAGAAGCAAAAAAGAGAAAATGCTATATTTCAACATGGTATGATAAATGCAGCTCAAATTAATTTGCAATAAGTGCAAGTAAATGTTTGTAAACAAATAAGAAAAGAAAAAAGAAGCTAGATGCCCACTAATACAAATTCTTGGGAATGTTAAAGCAACATGAAATAGATTCTGAACAAAAAAAATCAGTCTTTGGAAAAGCTAATTCTAGACAGTGACTCATACGTACAATTTTGAAGAATTTTAACATATCTGTGAAGGAAATAACATTTGAAACTCTTGATGCTTCCTTGTCTGGAGTATTGTTGTGCTATCTGGGATGCATATTGCAGGGGATTTATTAATAACGCAGAGAATGTCTAAATCAAAGCTGCACAACTTATGATCATTTGACACAGTCCTTATGAAACTGTCATAGAATTGATATGGAAATATGGCTGGGATTCCCTGGTAAACAGACAAAATGTTTTCCATTTGAATTTATTGAATAACATGACCATCTTCAGTTATTTGAGATCGGTGGGTGTGCGGTAATACCCAGGCCTGGCATTCTGGAGGATGCATGTTCAAATCCACACTTTTTGGTTTTCCATGGTTTCCTCATATCACTCCAGGCGAATGCTGGGATGATTCTTTCAAAAGGCCATGGCTGCATTCTTTTCTGCCCCTTGCCCCTTTTCCTCTGTGTTGACAATGTGTATAAAAAACGAGTGCTGTAAAATACTTCACTCACCAATGTACTTGGGTCATTGATAGGATAGATAAAAGCAGGGAAATAAGGTCTCCAATGATGCAGATATGCCTTCATTTGGTTAGAGATTGGAATGCACAGATTTGTTTTGGTGCATAACACCATCTGATACACTTTTTTTGTGAATTGCAGGATGTGGATGAAGCTTAATCTTTTTCCAAGCTCCAGATCTTTCCACATGAATGAAGTATGGAGCTTCTGATTTCGAAGCACTTAACTGTCATTTCCCTGCCGTCTTTCCCAGAATACAGTTTGTTCAAGGTCTTTTTTATATATATATATATGTACATATTAGTACCAGGTGGCAACACATCATATGAATGACTGTTGGATGTCGTTTAACCATGGTGCATCCTGTCGGTTGTTATGCTGTTTTCCTTGCTAAAATCATTCACCTCCAAATGAATTTTAAATTCTTTATTAGGGTTGTTCTAGAAACAACTACCATGGCTATTGAGTTTCAATCTTGAACCTTCCTAATGTTGGCACTACAGTTAAAAGACATTCCTATATTACGTTGCACCTAACGTTTTTTCTCCATAGTGAGAAGTGGATGCCTTATTTTATTTTATTTTGTCAACTGCCAAAAAATACCATTACATTATCTTTGGCCTTGGGCCTGCCATGGGTGTAAAAATAATCAAAAAAGACCTCAGCAATGTTTTTGTAGTATATATGATATGAATGTCTATAAATTATTGTAATGAATAAGCTGTGTGTGGACAAACTACCACAAACGTGTCATTAATCTAACAGAAATGGCCACCTTGATGTTGGATTTTTCACTGTGTTTAGAAATGGAAATAGTTAGTGAAACAGGAGACCTTATAGCCATTACTGCCAGTTGTTCATAAAACTTTGAATAATTAATTGCTGACCAGCATGTATAAAGAGGTCTAGGATTTTGCACTCAAAATTTTCACAGTATCTGCAAGGAAATTGATGTAACATGAGACATTTTTCTGGTCAAGCTACAGAGATTTCACAATTTACTTAGTGTTGCTTACCCATATATGATATGGGCAAATCCATTAAGTTTTTAGCAATTTTGTATGGTGGCGAACAAATAACATTTGATACACATTGTAATAGTTGTTTTTCTGGATCTTTGGCAAACCAAATAAGGTAAAAACTATTGGAGTGGATGAGAAAGTGATTTGCTGGGTAGAAGAAACTGTAGAGGAGGGTGGGCAGCAGCAGGGTGATCTGGACAGGATGTCTAGCTAGATTGGTAAACATGGGATGAAGATAAGTGAAAAGAAGATTCAGCTTAGATACACAGATAAAAACAAAAGGTTGATTATGATTAGGATTCGGATCTTTATGACCAAAAAAATCGAGAAATATGCAGGCAAATATGACCTTAAAAATAGGTAAATATGACCTAAAAGAGAGAAAATATGACCAAACATTAATTTTTTTATACTTTAAAAATGCTCAAATGTGCATAATTTATTTTATGTAGCTGTGTCGCTTTCATGTAGACAACATAATTTGCTTCAATTCACTCACTGTACGATTGGAAAATTAATTTTTTTGGAAGTTATTTTCTTCTTCCTGTAAAAGAATGGATTACTAGAATTTTACTTTTGAAAATGGAAATTTACTATAAATTTGTTGAGAATTAGTGTGCATACCATTTTTTATTCTTGTTTGATGCCAGCATTGCAGTATATCACCATATGCATCTTCAAATTCTCGAAGAGGAATTTTCTCCGGTTGTCACTTAAAACTGTTTGTAGTGTGAGAAGCTTCGTTCGACATCGCAAGATGTGACGGGAGCGTACTTAAACAGAGTCAGGTCACTGCAATTTAATTGTGGGTTGTCTTCAGTCAAAACAGATTCGCCACCATGTAAAATTTCACTAATTTTACAAATTGTTTTATATCCCTTATTCCCACACAACACTATCAAATTTGTTTTTCAGCAAACTAGCCACACTGCCCCCTGCTTGGCCTATTTCGGTTTCCACATTTTTAACGACCGCCAAACTTTCATTCAGTTCTAGAACAATTTCTTCAACACGCGAAATCGCAGTTGTGATGCCTGAAAAACTTTATTTTATGTACGCCAAATTTCTGAACAAATTATTGGAAAAAAGTCCTTGGACAATTTTAATGGAAGATGCTTCACTGCTATCAAAATTAGAAACTATTTTCTTTATGTTTTCATAATATTCCCAGCAATAGCTAACTGCATCGAGCCAGGTGCCCCAATGAGTAAGTACTGGTTGTGGTGGAAGAGGGATGGAAGGTGCGTCTTCTTTAAATTTTGCCACTCTCATTGGAGCTTTAACAAAAATCTTTTTTACATTTGATATTAAGCTATCAACATCAGGGAAATTTAGTCTTACTTCCTCGGCAACTCTATGTAATCTATGAGCGAGAAAAGTTAAATGCACCATCGAAGGATACATCTTCAGACATTTCCCAGCCTTTACCATGTACGGTGCAGCGTCGGTCACAAATAGTAAGACATGTTCTCGCTTGACTTCACCGCTCCATAACAGTTTCATAGCGTTGTCGAAAGGGATGGCAATTGTTGAGTGGTTTACTGATTGAAGAGCTTCACAGTCCAGTAAAAATATATCACCCGGTCAGTCAGAAAGTAGGGTTCCAACGATAACATTTACAATGTATCTCCCACAAACATCAGTACTTTCATCCATTGATACCCAGATCTTATTGGTGCCTAGCTTAGTTCTGATTGTCTGCAATACATTTTCCTCAATGTTGATTCGGTTGGAATAGTCTATGTTGTGTATTTCTCCAAGAACGATTTGAAATTCTCATTGTTCACTTTATTAAGTGGGATGTTGGCTGATACCATCATTTCACAGTGTTCTTTTTTAAAAAAGTGACAATTTGGAAGACGACTAAGCTGTAGATGTATCCAAGAAAAGTCGCTGTTTGCTTTGTCGAGTTGAATGTCGTATTATGTTATTCTTGTGTCTTGATGTATTGCAGTGCTGCTGCACCTGAAATCATTTTGTTGCGTTCACTTTAGTTTCACATAATTTACAGAAAAGAACTCTTTCATCTGTGCTAAAATACTCCTCTCCAAATTCCTTTACGTAACTTTGCGCTTTCAGAAAGTTTTGTTTTCGTCATGGCGGTACTCACTGATCCACTGCAGATTTAACACTGGTTCAGGATTATTTTCAAAAGCATTGGTGACAGTGCGTGAATGGCTGAAGGCTTTGTGCTTGTTTTGACGTGGAGAGTCTGGTATGTGGAGAATACCTGACCTTGGTACGGAGGGGTTTCCCGTTAAGCAGCAGTTTCGCCGTACTGAATCATAGGAAGACAATTGATTCCTCTCAACTCATCGGTGGGTCACTACAATGGACTCAACTCCCGCGATACCGTAGCAAGTGAGACATTGATTGACGCGGCTAATAATTTAAAACTTTAATTCTTGACTGGTGAATTCTGAACAATTTAGTGACAATTAGTTTCATTTCTTTCTCCAATGTATGACAGAAGTATATTTCTTTGAACAATTATCTTAATTTTTTTTCATCTGTAACGTCTATCAAAAAATTACCAGATTTTTCCTCAACATATGACCATATGACCATAAAAATTGTTGAAATATGACCAGAATTAGGAAAATGGCCCGAATATGCATTTATAGGCAATATAAAATACATTTAAATACAATCAGAAATGTTGAATTAGTGTTTATTTCAGCATTTCAGCTCAAAAAGAAGGCAGGAAAAAAATGACTTTTCCTAAAGATCCGAACCCTAATTATGATTATAAGGTGGGGAAAGAATTGCTTGTTGAAGACTTGAAATGTAAATATCTTGCCTTAACATTTGATAACAAACTCATCTGGGCAGGACACGTTGGACAGGTTTAAAAATCCTTCACTCATTGGAGAGAGTAATGAGGGGATGTATGAGAGAATTAAAGGAATTGTGTTTCAAAACTTTGGCCATACCATTACTTGATTATGGTGGTGTAGTATGGGATATCTAATACAGGAGTTAGAGGGGGTACAAAGAAGGGTTGCTAGATTGGTCTTTGGAAATTACTGCAGAACACAGTCAGTAAGTGATATGATAGAGGAGCTGGAATGGGATTCATTGGAAGACAAGTGAAGAGTGAAGAGTGCTGGGAGACTACAAGGTGTATATTGGTGATGAAGCTTGGAAAGATATTGGTATAAGAATTAAAAGAAACACATGGAAGGGAAAAGATGACCATGACCACAAGCTGGCACTCTATTTTAGGACAATGGTGTGGGAAGATTTTCTTTCGTAGGTGAGGGGGTTAGTGTATGGTATAAGTTACCAAGAGAATTGATGAATAATTTTTCAAGTTGAAACAATTTAAAATAGAAATTTGTAAAGGACAAAAGTAGGTGGGAAAGGGGGGAAAATGGGTGTGTAGGGAGATTGGCTCCATAGCAATTGAATTAAAATTAAAACTGCTATACAGCCAACAACTTATTAAGAGGAAGATATTAGCACTGCCCTTTGTAATGCTATGGACCTCTCAGACAAGTTGTAAACCCACGTCCTTTGTCTGAAAAGCACTGTACCTCTGTCTACACCGTGAGTAGATTTGACTGCGACTTGTAACACATCTTAGAATTTCGCATAGCGAAATTAGTTGCTGAGATAGCAAGTTCAGTTGAAGTATATGATACCACCCTTTTAAAGTCATTTTTATGGTCAATTTTGATAATATTTCCCAGTAATATGTCCTATATAAGTATTTATTCAAGTGTTGACAGTAAATTCAATAGTTAAATTCATTTAAACAGCTGTTAAGAAACGTAACCTTAGATTTGAATAGGTAGTATTTGACTTTCGTTTAATTTTACTAAATCAAGATATTTCTTTAGTTCAAAAGATGTTTAGGTAAATAGATAGCCAGAAGATGATTAATTTTGTTGTCAAAAGATCCTACTTAGAGTCTGAATATGTTTAAAAGTGATTTGCCGGTTTAGAATTTTATCACTAAATTTTCCACTCTAAACTCGAAGTATTTATCTATTACAAAACAATTAAGAAATCAAGTGATAGATAGAAAGCATCATAATTTCGGTTTAAATAACATATTAAAATTTTAGAGAGATTCATGCATTCTAAAGACCGTTTTTGAATATAATTTGATATACCTAGACATGTGATTCAGGTAAAAGTTGGAAATTTCAGTCTTTTTGGGGATTCATGAAAAGAAATTATATTCAGAGTAAAGTTTATTTAAATATAAAGGTTTCTGAAAAAGTTCTATTTCAAAATATTAAAGCATTTAATAGTAATAAAATAAAATGGGTTTGGCGCGAGAAAGCGCTTGGACGAGATGATGTGATCGTTCGTCATTCAGGAGGAATAAAATTTAGAAAATTCGTAATAAATCAGGGAATGAACTTAGATATTCCAAATTTTTACAGTAATAGTTTTTCATTAGGGAAATTTGTTTAGAGTTATTTTTCAAGTTGATATTTGGAATATTTCAAGACATTAAATTTTGTTTTCGAACTTTAGACCACTTTCAAAAATAGGTAAAATTCTTTATTTGATATCGGATAATAGATGAGCAATAGGAGAGTAGAATTAAATTTGTTTCAGCTCAATAGGAGCAATATTTCGAAAGTTATGGCAATCACATCTTTATGACTCTTTTCTGGCGAAACTATTAAAGTTACAAAATTTTTTATAATAACTTAATTTGACGTTTGTAACAATATCTTGCTACTACCAAAATTTCAGAGAGCTAGGATGATTTTTACTGTCATGATCAAATTAGATTTCGTAACATTTGTCTGAAACTGTTCAGCTATCGCATAAAGTCCCTGGGAAAATCAAGATAAGGAAGTTCTCACGGTCCAATCCTATATATACCCCCTCCAGAACCTACTCTCGGCCCATTCAAGAAGCTGCAGTTGGTCGGTACAGACGCATTATGTAGTAAGGTGGCCAGCTCTGGGCTCGTGGCGCGGCAAACTGCTAATTTGTTTATTATCGGTTGAATTTTTGTCATCATGGGTGGAAATTTTATTTTGAAGAACTCATGTAGTTAAGAAATAGTGGTAGCGTGGGGTTTGGTCGTGCTCGAATGGTCAGTCGAATCTGTCAGGCAGTCCATAGTTTCTAGGCATGGTGCGATTGCCACTTTTCATGTTTTTCTTGGCCTCCTGTTCAATCACTTCGGAGGCGTTAACTCGATGGACCACCTCTGTCCTAATCTTCTGCAATGGGTTACTGCTTAATGGTGTATATGTATTCCCTGCCAACAAGTTCTTGACTTTACTGTGGTATTCCTGCATTTCTATCATTACAGTCACACTCCCTTTGTCAGCTGATAGAACTAGTGTCACTGCGTTGCTGTAATACTTCCAAGCGATCTTTCTTCCCTCGATAGATTGCTGTGAGGAAGTTTTGGATGGTCTAGAATGCGAGCTGCCTCTTGCTATATGTTATTTGTCTAATTGGTTTCTAACCCCACAATGGCATTCTCAACACCTGCTATGATATCTAAAGTTGGCAGATTTGTGGGTACCGGAGCATAATTAAGACCTTTTGACAGCAAATGTATTGTTGCTTTTCTTGATTCCTCACGATATTTACCACTGTGTTGGCTCATTGCCAATTGTGACGTTTTTGATGTTGTTCTGTCTTGAATTTTTTAAATTTATAAATTGGTGCCTCTTTAGTATTATTCAGCACCTGAAACATGTAATCCAACGATGCTATATCGAAATTATTCCAGTCAGACACTTCGAGATGGGTAGCTAACTGTAGATGTAAATTATGTAATTTACTTTCTAACTGAGCCAGCTCCATCTGTGCCTGCTGCATTCTTTCTCACAGCAGCATTGTACAAGGTATCACAGACTGTAATGGGAAATAGTTAAAGCAGGTGGAGGTGCAAACATTATAGTATTTTCAGCCAACTCCTGCTGAAAATCTGATGTTGGAAGGGTTTTAAGAACTACTAAACACTGGGAAGATGTCAGCTTACTCCATGATACCAATTTGTTAGGAAATTCACCATTCTTACACACATACGATATAATATTCCAGGCCAACATGTATCAAGTATCTGAGATTAGAAGGCTTTTAAGAACTACCAAACTTCAGGAAGACGTCAACTTACCAAATGATGATAATTTTCCACATAAATTTGCCTTTATTACATATGTCAAGGGATCGCAGACAGATTGGAAAATTGTTGAAGCTGGTGGAGGTGCAAACAGTATATAAGTTTGGCAAATCACTAACCAGGGTGAAGGACTGTTCACACTCACGCCAGCTTATGGGTGCTTATGAAATCCTCTGCAGTTGTGATGGTATTTACATCGGAGAGACAGGTCGCACTGTAGTGGATAGGCTTAAAGATCTTATCTGCCAATATAAACAAAACAACACTGACAAAACCACATTAATTTACCATGCTGTCAATGCCAAACATGCTATAAAATTTGACAAGTGAAGGAGACAGCAAACATTTTGAAGGATACCAACAACTTCAATGAAGACAGCGGCTTAGGACTCTGCGATGTTTGGCTGTTTTTGCTTTGTATATAGTAACTATATCTAACGAAGGCTGTAGGATGGCACCCTAAAGCTCAAATAAGCAAATAAAAAATGCAGTGCTACCTGAAAACAAAAATATTATTAACTAAGATGGCCAGAGAAGCCTAAAAAAAATCAAAGCTCAACTTCCTTACCCAAATCGAGTTTTTACCCAGGACCCTGAATTTTCATAGTGTGTGCCTTAACCACCAAGGTGCTAGTCTGCCCATTTATATTGCTGAAGAGAGATGTTGGGGTAAAACGAGAGATTTCGCTTTTGGTTTATTCAGTTGTATCAGTTATAATTGTATATACTAATAAAGTAATAATGATCAACATCTTCTGTTGGATGGATTATTGAGTTTCATCTTCATACCATAAATATGTACACTATTTCTTCTTTTGTTTTAATTTTCAGATATAAATGGGAAGGAACCATTGCTCACAACAGGTGACGTCAATCCTGTGCAGATAACTCCATACCTCCCTAACCGATCAAAAAAAAAAAAAAATCACATGTGCTCTTAATATTGATGAAGTTTGTGGATTTAGACTCTTCGTAAGCAGTAAAACATGGTGGCAATTGACACTTCAAGTTTTCATAATGGCTGTCTGTGTGAAACCAGATGCAGGAGAGAATTTTATACTTTAATTTTCTTTTTTTTTTACAGAAATATATTATTTACTTGCTTCAGGCATATTTTCATCCACTCCTTTCTCTTTCATTGTTGTTTCTATTTTTAATTCCCTCCTCTCCCTCACTCCCAACCCTCCCTTTCCCCCTCTCCTTCCCCCTCCCACCCCAGCTCCCACTTCAGTCACCTCCATTTATCCATCTTATCTTTATATCTTTAAACGAGCAATTCTTGTATATATATATATATATATATTTCGGATCTCGGAAACGGCTATGACGATTTGGATGAAATTTGATATTTAGATAATGTTTTGACTTTTAAGATTACCTAAATAGTTGTCTTCCGTACAAAAAAGCGAGTTTGCAAAATACAAACAATTTTTTCACTTGATATCTCGAAAACGGCACTAGCGCCATCTCGTAGACAATTCAGGTACCAGAAAGCCTACAAATAGATTCTCTCTGATTTCAAAGAATATTTAAACGAACAGTTCTTGTATACTGGCTGAGGCGTGGAAATAGTAACATTGCAAGTTTAATTGTAAAACATTTAAAAAGGAAGATAATTAAAAATTTATGATTGGTTTTGTCAGAGGTGATAAACTTCTTTGAAAATAATATTACCGGTGCCAGTTATAAACTAATCACCGTTAACTTTTTGACCGTAAAAAGTGGTTGTTAGTTTGTCATTAAATACTACCACGCGAGATATGAGCATAGTTTTCGCGGAGTGAATTGATTTAGCACTGATGATGTTCTATCATTACCGTGACGTCACAATCTGATGATGAATTCTTATAGAACGCGACGAAACATATCGAAAATAAAGAATAAATGTTCTTGATATCTCGCTTGGTTTACGAGATATAGCATGTCAAAAATCAGTTATAGGTATAGTTCCTTGTGCTTTTGGCGACGTTTCTTCTGGTCCAGGCCGTATTTAAACCTAACAACCATTTGGAACAAAATAAAACATTAAAAGTACATTTCCACCGTATCGACATAGTGCTTTTGGTGGATTCTTTTTCTGGTCCAGGTCGGATCTAATCCTAACCTCTTCACTTGAGGTATCAGAAAAATAAATTCTTTATTTTCGATTTTTCTCGACGAGTTTCATACGAATTCATCATCAAACTTGGCTGTGACGAAATTTATCTTTTGGTCCAGGTCGCATTTCAACCAACCACGTCAATTTTGCGATATGATATCTCGAGAACTAAGCGAGATATATAAATTTAAAAATATTTTGTACTTTAAATTTTTCTCGTCGAGGTACATAAGAATCCATCATCAAGGGTTTTCGTAGAATGCCCTGAATTAACACAAATCTCGCAGCGTTAATCAATCCCTGACTGGCATTAAGATTTCTGTTTAACATAATAATAGCATTTTTCTTTGAAAGCAATTTATGAGGCGGTCTCCCAAATGGATCTAACGATTTGGATGAAATTTCATATGTAGATAGCGTTTTGCTATTCAAGTTTTTAACACGATTTAAAAAAAAAAAAAAAAAAAAAAAAAGGTTGCAATTTTTGTATTTGGTTTCTCGAAAACGGCTCTAACCTCATTACGTAGAAAGTTCAGGTACCAGCAAGCCTAATGATGTTAGTGAAGTTTCTCTTTGGTTAACTGTGCACCTCAAAACGCCTAGGAAGTCTTCAAGCCTTTTACTTTAATCAAACTTTACTCGAAATCTTGGATATTAAATAGAAATCGAAAGATGCCGAGCGAAGATCGGTCACCCAGGTACTTATGCAGTAAAGAGCCCTCAAACAACAAGTTGTAATTTTAGACTGTCCTAAATTTCTGAAAGTTTTTCTTTCTTTACTTACAGTAAAAAAAAATCCTTTATTCCTTTGCTTTTGTTAGTGAATTGGTTCCTTTGTTTCCTGTCAAAACAGAAGGCTTGTGTTTTGGTTAAAGGTTCTGTAGCTGATTATATTGATTTTCATATAATTGTAAAAAAAGAAAAACTGAATTTACACAAACAGGTATTTTGGAGGTACTATTGCAATTTGATTAAACTGAAGGAAAAGAGCGATTATTACACAAATCCAGCATTCATTTCAGTTTAAGTGTACGATTTGAATGACATCCTCTTTTAGTTACTCTTTTTCAGTGATAATAAAATAAGTTTACAAAAATAGTTATTGAACAATTTTTTGATGTTATGGACTGATATTGACACATTGCAGAGCATTTTTTCCCTTGTTAATTACAAGAAGTACAATTCCTTGCTTATGTTGTGGTATATTTTGTGATATTGAGTTTCACTCTTGTGCTATCCTTTAACCCCTAATTTATGTTTCCTGGACCTATTTTGTATTTCTGATGATGAAAAAATAAGTTTGTATATATCTCTTTAAATTTTGTACCTATATTTTGCGGATTTCCTGACAGCTGGTAGTCTTGCTTTAAATTGAAAAATCTGGGGTTAAACTTGCTTTCAAGATAAATAAAAGGAAAAAAGAAAGATTCAAAGAAACTAGAAGTTTGCAGTTTGTAATATTTTTACTTGTTTATTCTCTTCCATTGTGATAACATGTGCTACATTATTGTTGAATAGTTTTATAATTGTCATAGCAACATATTTCTTATGAGCTAAAAATGGTTGATGCAATAGGCTGGTTGGCTGTATATAAAATATATTATAAATTGTTGGCAAATGCGCAGATTGGTGCTTTAGGAAGATATTTTTCATAATTTCGAAAAAAAAACTTTTTTTTTTTTTTTTTTTTAATAAATTCAATTAATTCTTACCTATAGGAAATACTCTGCAATTGGTTGTTGCTTCAGTGACATCACATGCCAGTAAACACTGCAGCTGTGAATGCTGTTTTCCCTATTTTCCACAATTTCAGTTATTTTTATTGTTTCTCGCTATTTTCTTGTTTTTAACTGCAACAATTGTGCAGAAGCTTAGAGTGGAAACAAATGGAAAATTGGTGCCTTAATGATTTGACATAGTTTAAAACAACCTGGACTATTACTCTGTGGAGCTCAAAAATGCAACAAATGTAATATTAAAGTTAATGATTAATAGAAATTATAAGAATGACCTAAATTACAAGTTAAATTAGTTGTTTTGTGACATATTGATAAGAAAAATACAAACTATAATATAGGCACAACAATTAAATAACTATAAGAGTTCTGTACCAAACGTATCTGACCATTTTTCTTGTCTTCACTCTTGACAATTTTGACACTATATACTGGCATTCTATTATTCTCAAATCTAATCTGCCCAGAAATCTAAAGAAAATGGTTTATGACCAGTACATTCTTTCTGTACTGACATGTGGCTGTTGGAACTGAACTCCAAACAAATCACAAAAGGTAAACTAAGGACTGCCAAAAGAACTATCGAAAGATCAGTGCTAGGTTTAACGAGAAAAGAGCCACCAAAGTTAGGTCAGTTACAAAGGTCACAGAAATCTTAGAGAAGACAGCATCTTTGAAGTAAGTGGCAATGAATGTGCCATATTGTGCAGAGAAAAGACCAAAGATGTACGAAAACAAACCATCACAGATCGAGAGGAAGACAACCAGACCGATGGGACAAGGACACTTTCAGGGTTACCGAATGTGGTGGGTGAATGGTTAATGTTCTGGCCTCGCATTCGGGAGACCGCGGGTTCGAATCCCCGTCCGGGCATCCCTAAAAATATAAATGAGGAAACCACAAAATTTGAAATAAAATCTCAGGAAATAATGAAGGAACTCGGAAAGCTAAAAAAAAAAACTCAAAGGACTGTTCTAGATCAGTGGTCCGCAACCTTTTCCCACTCGCGGCACACCATAAGGATATCCATAAATCTCGCGGCACACCTTACCGGTCGGACGGCAGTTTTATGTTACTATTAAAGTAAATAAATGTACACATACCTTCAATTAACACTTGTGTCTGCTTAACTGCACACGGTGGCTGATCCATGGAAAAATTTCTTCATCGATGGATTTGAGTGTTTCCCTGTTGGATGTTTTAATCTCAGTAAACGTCGAGAAGCCCAATTCACATAAATATGTAATTGGAAATGGCAATAACACATTTACTTCCATGTCGGACATAGCCGGATATTCTTTCCTTATTGTTTGCCAAAATGTATCTAAAGGAATTTCAAAGTTCTGTCAGCTTTTCAATCAGCGAGTTCCTCTTGAATATTAATTGGAAGTTGTTCCAAATTTGCAACGAATGGATCACGAACCCAGTCGAAATCTTCAACACAGAACTTTTTGAATCTCTGCCGCTAAGTCCATCACCATTTTATTACCGTCATCAAGTGACCATACAGTCTGGACCATCTCACACGAACCATTTTCAATCCTCTGTAACCACAAATCCAGCTTATTTTCAAATCCTTGCATTTTAATGTTCAGCTCATTCAAGTGTACGAAAATGTAGGAAAGATATGTCAACTTACATATACATTCACCATTTGCGAATAAATCTGCGTACTTGTGTCTTTCAACAGTCAAAAATATTTGGACCTCTTCTCTAAGTTCAAATATTCGCGTTAACACCTTTCCTCGTGACAGCCAGCGTACTTCTGTATGTAGAAGGAATGTAGTGTGTTCTGAACCCATTTCCTGGCATAAAACTGAAAAAAGTAGCGAATTTAGCAGCCGCGATTTTATGAAGGTCAGGACTCTTACTACTTCGTCCGGCACATTTTTCGGAGAAGATGGCAGAGTCTAGTAACAATGGCTTCGCGGTGAATGAGACAGTGATCGCATCGTATGTTGGGATTTACTTCGAGTACTTTAGCTGCAAATCCTTTCACTGGACCTGTCATATAAGCCGGAGCGGCTGTACAAACACTAACGCAATCCTTCCATCTTAATTTATTAAGGAGCAAATATTCATCAGTCAAACGAAATACTTCTTCATCGGTAGTTTGCTCTGGAAGTTCTTTGCAAAAGAAGAAGTAACTTACAATTATATCTCCATCGAAGCCTGCAGAAATTGTGTGTGGCGGCTAATATCTATTCTAATGAATAATTGTGTTGATTGTTTACTATCTGAAATTAGATTGTTTGCAGATGACATAATGCTGTATAAAAGAATCAAAACGATAGAGGATTGTAAACAGTTGCAGGGTGATCTGGTCAGCATATCTAATTGGGTTGGTAAACATGGAATGAAGTTAAATGCAAAGAAGAGTCAGCTTATTAGATACACAAATAAAAAACAAAAGGTTAATTATGAATATAAGGTGGGGAAAGAATTGCTTGCTGAATACTTGAAATGTAAATATCTTGGAATTACTTTTGATAACAAACTTAACTGGGCAGGACACATAGGACAGGTGGTAGGAAAAGGTTTCAAAGTTCTGCACTTGTTGGAGAGAGTGATGAGGGGATGTACGAGAGAAGTCAAGGAATTGGGTTACAAAACTTTGTTCAGCCCATTGATCGAATATGGTAGTGTAGTATGGGACACACATTTTGAGTATCAAATACAGGAGTTGGAGAAGGTGTAAAGAAGGGCTGCTAGATTTGTTTCTGGAAATTATCGCAGAATGCAATCCGTGACGGATATGATAAAGGAGCTGGAATGGGATTCATTGCAAGACAGGAGGAGGATGAGGATGGTCATGGGAGTGTACAGGGCATATACTGGCGATGAGGCATGGAAAGATGTTGCAATAGGTATGAAAAGTAGTGCATGGTAGGGAAAAGATGACCATGAGGCACTCGATTTCAGGCAAAAGGGTGTGGGAAGATTCTCTTTTTTAGGTAAGGGTGTCAGGTATTGGAATGAATTACCAAGAGAAATGGTGAATAATTTACCGAAAACTTTGAAAGAATTTAAAGATAAAATTTGTAGATGGCAAATGTAGGTAGGTGCAGGTTAGGGGGAAGATGGGTGTATAGGGAAATTGCCACCGGAGCCTGTGCTCCATTGCAATTAAATTAAATTAAATTAAACTTGTCGATCGGAATTGAGAACTTCTGACTGTTGTTGATTTTCTCCGTCGTATCGTCTTCAACATCACGAAACATATTGATAACTCGGTGATTGACTGTGTCAGCAGAAAGAGGAATTTTTGAAATTTCACTAGCAGATTCTAAACCCAGAACTATTCTCACCATCTCTTCACAAACACGTTTTAACAGCGTTTCAATTATTGTATGTGGTTTCTTGGTCTTTACGATCAGTTCGGTTGCCTGATAACTAGCTTCCTGTACTTCTTCCGAAACACGTACTGTAGCGATCATGAGTGTTTTTTGTATTTTACTTATTTTCCAACAACCGACGATAATAATTTACATCTTTACTTGACATGTTTTGTTTCAATTCACTAGGAACCATAGCAGCGGTACTGAGTATTTCACTCGGGAATTGAAGACGTTATTTCACCACACCAAAAAAAAGGATAAGTAATTATCAATATCTTCCCACTACATCAACTTTTATTTCTTTCTTTCAGGCTCAATGCTTTCACTAGTTGCCCTCATAGACGGAATACCCCGTTCAAGGAATTTGTCCATCTTGAAGAAATAACATAGTCTGCTAATTGTAATAGAAAATATCAAGACCAATTATTAAAAGTTTTCGGATCACTTCAGAGCACAGCTATGTTGCAACTGGAGTAATATTAAGAAGCAGGATTTTTACATTTCAGAGAAGTTACATATACCGTGCCGATTGTTTTTACAGTGATGTCTATCAATGCGTCGGTGCAACGGTACAGAAACAAAGAAGTACCGACAACGTAATCAAATAATATAAGGTTTGGAAAGTCCTGCTAATCCAAGCAGTTTAGACTGTGGGAAAAGCACATACACAGTACATGCGGTAAATATAACAGAAACTCAAAGCGCAGCAGTAGAGCCGTGGAATAAAAAAAAATCAAAGATGAATAAACAAAACTAACAGCAACTGTGAGTAAATAAGTGACATTTAATTCCTTAGAATACGATAATACCTAACAATTCGCGGCACATGAAACTAAAATATAAATAATAAAAAACTTGACAATTAATTCCTCATAATGAGTAAAATTTCGCGGCACACCTTTCACCTTCTCGCGGCACACCAGTGTGCCGCGGCACACCGGTTGCGGACCACTGGTCTAGATAATATCACTACAGAATTATTTATGATTGTGGGATACAATATTGTGTGTTACCTTGAAATTTTATTTATAATGAGTTTGGAGTCTTGCTGCTTACCAGAGGATTGGGAAAGAGCGATAGTAGTACCGGATCATAAAGGAGGGGTTTCAAATAGGGTTGAAAATTACAGGACAATTAGTTTGACATCAGTGATAGGTAAAATGATGAAGAGATTTATATGAAACTATATCAGAAATGTCTGTGAGGAAAGAAACTGGTTTTCGGATTGACAGCATGGCTATAAGCAAGGATATTGATGTGAATCTCAGATGGTGGACTATGTGCAAGATATTTCAGATGAATTGGACAAACCGAACATGGTGGTGTAATGCGGGCATCCATGGGTTTTCCATGGTTTCCCCAAATCACTCCAGGTGAATGCCGGAATGCTTCCTTCAAAAGGCAGTTGGCCGAATTCCATCCCATTCCTTGCCCCCCATCCTTTCCCGTCTCTAAAGACCTCTCTGTTAAGAGACGTTAAGCATTTTAAAAAAATGATTTGGACAAGGTAGGCCAAGTTGATAGTGTGGCACTAGATCTTTCTAAGGCATTTGACAGAGTGAGCCATAAAATTGTTTTAAATAAACTAAATCTATTGGATTGCATTAAAAATTTACTTATTGGGTTGAAGAATTCTTAAAAGCCAGAAAGCAAAGTGTTAGAGAAGGAAATACATTATCATAAGAGGTGGAGGTAAAAATGGAAGTGCCACAGGGTAGTGCATTTGGACTGTTGCTGTTCATTATTTTAATGAGAGATTGTGTTGATGGGTTTCCGTTAGAATTTTGTTTTTTTGCAGATGATGTAGTGGTATACAATAGGATCGAAATAGGTGAAGAAAGTGCACAGCTGCAGGGTGGCCTGGATAGAATATCTAAATGGGTAGGTCAGCATGGAATGAAGATAAATGCCAAGAAAAGTCAGCTTATTAAGTACGCAGATAAAAATATCAAAAGGTTAATTATGATTGTAGGGTGGGGTCAAAATTGCTTGTTCATAGCTTGAAGTGTAAATATCTTGGCATAATGTTCGATAACAAACTCAACTGGGCAGAGCACATTGGGAAGGTGGTAGGAAAAATTTACAAAATCCTTCATTTACTGGAAAGGGTGATGAGAGGATGTACAAGAGAAGTTAGGTCATACCATTAGTTGAATATGGTGGTGTAGTTTGGGACCCACATTTTGGTTATCAAATACAAGAGTTGGAAGGTGTGCAAAGAAGAGCAGCTAGATTTGTTGGTGGAAATTATCGCAGGACCCAGTCAGTAACTGAAATGATAAGGGAGCTGGGTAGGAGGGGGGTGAAGAGAATGCTGGGAATGTACAGGGCATATGTTGGTGAGGGAACTTGGGGAGGGGGGGAATATTGGTTAAAGAATTGGGAATAGAGCTTTTAAGAGGAAAGGCTTGTGCTTGATTTCATGCATAAGGGAGTGGGAAAATTTTCTTTTGTGGTAACAGGTCAGGGATTGGAACAAATTACCAAGTGTAGTGATGAATAATTTTCCAAAACCGCTTAAGGAATTTAGAATTAAAATTTGTAAATCATAATAGTAAATGGGGGAAGAATTTAACATTACAGCTATTAAAGAAATGTAAAAAAAATGTGTACTTAAAAAAGCGATGACTGGGGGAATAGCCACCGGAGTTTTAGCTCAATCGCAATTAAAATTAATAATAATAATTCACATTTTGATGAATTTTCGCAAATTAAATTGCCATCTCTCCATGTTGGAGGCATCTTAAGATTTTAAGATTGTTTACCCCCCGCTCAGTACTTTCTTTCTCTTGCCAAAGGAGTATATCAATTGTTCGCAATATTCTCTGGACTTCTACTAGGAAGATGCAGTGACTTTTTTCATATGTGAGCAATTGTGGGAACACAGGTTTTTTGGGGGGGCATTTTGTTGTTTTTGTACGTTGGTGCACCTACTCACTTTTTTAAATATGGTTTGTTCAACAATTTATTCACAAATTCAGAGAAACAAACAAGATGTTACTGATTGAAGAAGTGCCTATACTGGTGTATGAAGTCTCAGACATTGTTGGCCCAAGCCATGTCACAAATGTGCATTTTGGCACTTTAAAACGCTTTAAATTTTAATATTGAATTTTACTTAAAATACAAACTTTCATCAAAAGATAAATACTAAGAGTTAAATAATGTGTATAAATTTAGCAAAAATTGTCAAATAGAGTTTTATAAGAGTTCTAGATTAGAGAAAACAGGTTCACTCTTTGCCATACAAAAAGTATTAATATTTGGTATTTTTTGTCTACTATAAGGATATTATACATTCATATGGCTCATGTAATTTTTTTTCTTTTTCTTTTTGCTCGCACCTGAATTTCCTTTTCATCATTTTTGTGCTTAGTTTTTCTGTGTTATGTTACCACATCATTGCTTGAACTTTTTGATCATATCTCAGCATTCTGCATAATTAGTATATTTAAATTCAGGGTATTTTATTAATATTGTTTCGTAGGATGCGTAAGTTGATCCTTTATCATGTCAGTGTTTTTCAATAGGAGAAAAATGGTTGAATAGTAACATCATATCAAATACAGCAAATTTTAACAAGAATGGCAATAGTAATCTAAATTTTTAAACTTTCAGCTTTGACGAATAATGAGCTGATTTTACGTTCTGTGTATACGTAACTATCCAGTTACAATGTTGAAATGTAAGTTATATCTGTATAATCTGGGTACACAGGAATGCAGTTGTTTGACGATCAACACATATTTGATAAAATATTTTGCAACTCACATTAACAAGCTGCTAAAAATTACATTTAGCTTACAACCTCACAATGCAATGATTGGAGAATATTCTTAAATATAATGGCAAATCTTGCCAACAGTTCAAGCTGCTGACTCCTGCTGTGACCATCCCACAACATACAGCAGAAGCCTACAGCAAAAAGAACATCATATGAACGGCAAGACAGCTTATGAAAAGCTAGACATAGAAACAGATGGCCATAGCTGAGGAAGTCTTATATCCAATAAGAAAAAAAAAATATCAACGTTACTTCAATGGATGGACTGGGGGACTATTGTCTTCCAAACATTGTGCCACATTTTACTAGACGAAAACAAGTGTGTTTTACCATTTGCATGGAAAGGAATTTATTAGCCTCATCGATTCGCACTCACACCAATGGTGCATAACTTCTTCACCACGTTATAATTCTTACTCAAAATATGAGGTCAAATGATGCTCCCAATTTACTGACTGCATACTTAAATTGGGAAAGTTCAAACAGGTTACTACAATGAAGCAATCAAAATTTTAATTTTGATAGCATAATTACCACAGAACTGAATGAACAAAATGGTTCCCAATCTTAGGACCTAAAAAGATTGTACAACAATTAATAAATATGTCAAGTCCAATTTTTCCTGGGAAAAAAAAAGTTTAGCTCAGTTTTGATTCTGTCCAATATGAAGAAATAAAAAACATTCAATTATACCACATGGAATTCCTGAACTCTTTACATCCATATGCTTTACCACCTCATGAATTGATTTTAAACCGACCGTGGTAAGTTAACATTATGGCCTCACATTCGGGAGGACAAATCCCCAGATCGAGATTTGATTTTTCCATGTTTTTCTCCAATCACTCTAGGTCAAGGCTGCTCAACCTTTGTAACAGTCGGGCCAAATGGACGATCCAAAAATGTCTGGTGGGCAATAATTCCCATTTTTTTTATTTTAATAAACAATGAGTTTAAAGGTCTTGTGCAATAAAAAAAAACAATATTCTGTAATTTAACTGTTATTTATTTAAATAATACAGTAAATCATCTTCTGCCAAATGAAGAAACAAAATTCTATGTAACAAAAATCAAAACATATATATATATATAAAAAAATGAGGTAATTAGTACAATCAGTGTGATTTCTGACTTCTGTTTTAATAATTTTCCTATTTTAGATGTCAGATCAGATGTTGACAGTAACAAGAAGTCAGAAATATGTTGGTCAGTTAGAGATGTGCGGTATTTATTTTTTGCATAGCTAAGATCTGAAAAAATCTTTTCACAAACATATGCTGATCCAAAACTTCTTAAGAAATGAAAGGCCAGGTCAGTTACTGCAGGAAAGTCTTCTTTTAGTACCAGTTTCCAGAAATCTGCAAAATCTTCTAAAGAATTTTGAAACTTTGAAGAAATCTTTCTGCAAAAATGTTTTTATATGCAGAGTGATTTTGCAATTCAGTGAGTTACAACTGAATATTGGCAGGATAACTGATTATTTCAGTCAAACAGATTAGGAAAGGATTCACAATTTTTTTTTTGTATTTTGTTGTTTACTTTCAGAATCCTGGAATATGATCTGAAACGACTGTAATAAGCACCTAATTTTAAATTCTTACTTAGAACAACTGAGTGAGGGTGGTGATATTGAGCTTCTCTTTCAAATCTTTGAGTATGGGGAAAATTTCAATATTTCCTTTGGCTAAATTAATTAAAAACTGGTACTCGAAGCACAAAGGGAGAGAACGCTGCCGGTGTTTGACCTTTCGAGCAGGAGAGCCAATCGCGTGACCGAGCGCATCATTTGGTCTTCGGGACAGTTTTTCAACTACCGTATGTAGGTGGCAATTTTCAAACTTGCCCACGTGGGCTATTTAAAATTAGTCTGCGGGCTACAATGTGGCCCGCAGGCCTGGGGTTGAGCAGCCTTGCTCTAGGTAGTTGCCAGGTTGGTTTCTTCAAAAAGCCATGGCCGAATTCCATGCTGTTCCTTGCCCCAGTCATTTCCCACCTCTGATGACATCGACAAGGCATAAAACCAGAAGCAAAAGAATCACTTTTAAAGAAAAATGTTTTAATTAGAAATCTTAATGCTAATCAGGGATTAATGAGAGGTGCAAGGTGAGTACATCATTACTGCTATATCCATTCGCTCCCATAAAACTGTGCTTGCTCCCTGCATTAACCTCACACTTTTTGATCCAACCATGCCTTTCCAATGTTCTGGCCTCGCGTTCGGGAGAATGCAGGTTTGAATCCCCGTCCGGCCATCCAGATTTGGGTTTTCCATGTTTTCCCAAATCACTCCAGGCGAATGCCGGGATGCTTCCTTCAAAAAGGCCATGGCCGAATTCCTTGCCCCAATCCCAGCCCTGCCTCTAATGACCTCGCCGTCGACAAGGCATAAAGCCCAAGCAAAAAAAAAAAAAAAAAAAAAAAATGCGTTTCCAAATGGTAAGAAAACTATTTCCAATAAAAGTAGCTTTAATTGTTACTGTTAATAAAGCACAAAGCCAGATGCTTAATAGGGTTGGATTGTGTTTTCCAGACCCCGTTTTTCCACATGGACGGTTACATGTGACTCTTCGATTTTGCTTGACATGTGAAACTTGGTATTGCACATACTGCAACATTATTGATTAGGAAGAGAGCACAAAGCTGCTTGTGGAGTGGACATGATTAATTGATTGTAGGTGTTATTACCACAATTTTCCTGAGAAATGCAAAAACATTCCTTGACACTAATGTTCAACTTTTTATTTCTAGATCTCTTTGCTAGATTTTACAATATTAGTTGCAAATATTGAACATTTTTTGCAGTTGAGATATTTTTCTGCTTAATCTGTTATGGTCCTGCTCATGACAATTTGTTTTGTTGCATTTAGATATTTTTGTGTCTTCTGCTGTAGTGCTTGTTTCTGTATCTCTCCACCATCCTAAATAAACATTTATTCTTTCCCTTGAATCTCCTATCTTTGGTGGTAACTTCAGTGCTTTAAGAATGTTTTTCCTTGGATAAAGAAAATGTTTAGTGTTAAGGGTAACAGGGTACTTTTCCAGCTCAATATTATGTAAAAATCTACACATTTCTTTCATGCACGGTTTATGTTATGTATATTTTACAGATTTTTAGTTTATGTCAGGTAATGCAGCACACTTTCTAAACAAATTAAAAGTATTTTGAATAATTTTGAACGTGTTTAGGGTTACAAAAAAAACTTATGCAAATTTTTTTTCCAAAATGCTTCCTCAAATTGAGGTACCATATAAGCCAATGTTATACATTCGAAGGAGACCAAATTTTTACCATATATGCATGGCTGAGGTACTAGAACTGTTTAATTTCACCTATTATGTATATTACAAGGAATAAAAAATATCACATCTTACATTTTAATTAATTTTAACTTTTAGAATATTTTTCCTTATAGAATTTTTATTTTTTCTATACTTTAGTTGAAACTGCAATAAAGCTTAGGTCTGCTACATAAGTATGGACTATTCCAAGTTACAGAAAAAAAAAATAATGCAATGCTTTATAACCTTTAGGAAATATTTGTACCTGAATAATGAAAAATACAACTTGCTGCATTTCTTCTTCTTCAAGCTTCCTCTTGGCATTCATGTTAACACTTCTTGCTTCTTTAGTAATTTGAGGAGCGAATCTTTCAGCTTCATGCACCTGTTGTCTGTCACACGTAAGCAATTAATCTTCCATATTAGAGCCACTTTTTATGCCTAAATTTCTCAGGACTTCCAACCTACCTATCACTGCATCATTGAAACATATCACTGAATCTAGTACACTACCTTTTTAATGTATTTAGTCCTACAAAAACATTCTTGGGTAATCTTTCCCATGTGCAATGGTTGAAACTTTCATTTGTATTCTGAGTGCCCCCCATGAATACATTTACTAACCAAAACAGGAGGACTCAGGTCTCTAAAAATTGGTTTTATTTAATTCATAACTGACTCAGGAAGGGAATGCTTATGGTGGTATATTTGACCACTTTCTTTTGCTTCTTGGTAACCACACCAAGAATCTGTTCCTTTAGGGCAAAGGATGGTCATCTGTGGACAACTTATGAAAGAAGGTGGTCCACGTAACTTTTCTCATTGCTGTAACATAATTCAGAAGTACAGTTCGTCTAATGGCCAGTCCGTAACAACTCTGAAGACGGTCTATTTCAGTTTCTGTCAATCTGTGTTGGTCAGACAGATTTTCCATCAGACAGCAACTTTCCTTTCATTTCTCTTCGTAGCTTCCTCAATCCAGCACCCATCCTCTTCTGCACATGTCCACAACAGATGCTAGAAACCTGCAGTGTTACCAACATACACAATATTTCATAAGCATAATCACTGGAAATAAAAAGTTCACAGTTCTTTTCCACATAATACTGGTTTCTGTAGCTGAAATAAGGGTGCGTGGTGGCATACATGACCCTAACTTTAAAATTTGGTATATATAACTCATTTTTCATTTGAATCCCTACAATGTAATAAGGAAAGACTATGGAATTTAATAAAGTCATAAAAAATCTATTTACCACCATTTAAAAGTACCCTGTATCCTTAAAGACTACTGGAATCCATGTCTAAAAATGATAAAATTGGAAGTTACATTATCCTTCAGTGCCATTATCAAAAAATTCTGTCTTTAACGACAGTTGTTTTTGACACTTTCTTGCCCATGAAGTTTACAATTTGTTCTGCCATAAAATCTTTGCTAGAAGGCAAGTAAGTACAGTCAGCTCATCACAGATGAAGGTAGAAGGGCTGCAATGAACACATAACAAAACACATTTTACAATATTTGAGGATAAATCTTAACATGTTTGCTTATACTGAAATATTGTGTTCATATTGTGTGTTTGTTGCAGCCCACTGTCCTTTATCTGTGGTGAGTTATCGGTCTACTTTTCGTAACCTTCCTTAATCTCTTTATTTGACAGCATTTTCACTATGACTGTTATCATAGTCAAATTTTCAATAGATCAATGTATTTTCTGTATCAATGCTCTGAGGCATGCTCAGACAACTTTTTACATTTATAATTGATGTCAGAAATATCTATTCATCCTTTTGCAGTGGCTACTAGTTAGTGAGGTTACTTTAAGGAAAGTAAGATTATTGCATTGAGGCAGATAACAAACCTTACTTTGAATGTCTTCTTTTATATGTTTATCACCCTGCAGTTGGTACTGTTTTTTATATCTCTCTTTGTTTTTTGTTTTTGTTTTTTTGTATTTGTCCTCTGGAAGCATCAAATTTACTAGCTCAGTTGAAAGAAAGTGATTTAATGATGATAATGGGAGGGAAAATGCTGTAAGGTAGTGAAAGTAAGCAAGTGCAGGGAAAGAAAACCCAGCAATTGTGATAGATTAAGGTGGCCTGGCATTGACAAATACAAAAAAAAAAAGAAGAAGAAGAAAGACAAACATATATAACACAATATTTTGGTGTTGAGCATTAGTCTGAAATGTCTCATCTGAGACACATGGTGAGGATATCATGTGTGATCAAATTTGATCCACTCGCCATGTGTTATGGTCTGTTATGCAGTTGCAAAACTACAAGCCTTAACACCAAAATATTGGGTTTTATGTATTGGTTATTGCGTTCATCGTTGCTCAGCCGCGTTAATCGTGTTGGGTTTATTTTCCCTATCCTTTCTGTAAAATAGTTATTTATTTAATCAGTGGGCTTTTGTATATCTTTTAAGATGTATGAGTTTGGTTTAAATTTGTTTGGGGGGAGGGGGGACAGTTGGTACATGTGTGTGCTGATTTTCCTTATGATACAAGCAAACATTTTATTATAAATATTGCTAATGAACAGATATATAATTCAGAAAGCAGCTGCAAACATATTTTGTACTCCTTATTTTGATCTGTGTACATATCTTCACTTAAAATTCTTGTTCGCTTATAAATTTTTGTTTAGTTGTCAGTATTTCCACATTAAAAATGAACTTTTAATTAAATACTATCACTTGCTTCAGTAATCCAAGCAAGTTCTAAGAAAAAAAAGGTTATTAATAAAAATAAAAAATCTCTAATTCTCTTGTTAAACTAAAGGTTTTAGCACTTCTTATAGACCTGTATTTGGTTCAGTTAATTTTATCTTAATTAATAAAAATTGTAGCTGAGGAAAAAACAGTTTTTGTGATCCACCATGAGGATGTGTTTGTATTCTTGGTGTAATTTGGTAGGCATGTATTCATATATATGCAGCAGTATATTGTAAATTGAAGAAAAGTTTCATTTCTCACTGCTATGAAGGCAGAATTGACTGCCTTTTCTCTTCTCTTGAGAAGAGAGTATTTATTGGCTGCAGTACTGCCTCATACACTATGAGAGAATGTACCGCGAGAAGTTTTACGGACGTAACGTAGTGGTGTTGAGATAAGCTTTGTGGTCCCCAGGACATGGACGGGTTCATGATGCTGGACGAATTTGATTCTTACTGTGAAGCGCAGCCTCAGTACTTGTCGACCGTCACGGCTGCAACCCAAACTCCAAGTCAGCGAGCTCGAAAAATCAAGCCGATCAAACATCCCGCACTGAAACTGAAGACCCCAATAGCATATCAGAAAGATACAGATCTTAGTGTCATCCCCATCCAAAAGGATGGAATGGGTAAGTGATGTCGGATTATGACGTTAAACATTTGGGAAGGTAAACTGAATACCATTAGGCATCCCATTTCATTTAGGCTATTTATCTAGGTTATGGGCCTTGCTTTAACTTCCACAAAAGATCGTGTTCAGGTCTTCTTCGAATCAGCAGTCTTAATATAGCGCATAGCACTTTTCATGTGGTGTGTGCTTTTAAATGAAATGAGAAAAATAATCAGCAAACATTTAAGATAATGATTTATATCTAGACCCACACAAAAAAGGAATTTATATTAATAGTGGTAATTGAAAAAATGTTTTAAAAATAAAAGCTACTTATTTCAAGAGTACTTAGGAACTTATCAAATAATAATGTTTTAATATATTTTCCTGCATGATCCAGTAAATCCAGCTTAAATCTTTATTTTGCAATTTTCCATGGCTCAGTTTGTCTCCTGTATAGCATGTTCTCTTTGCTCTCAAGTGTGTTGTTTAACCTTGCTTATTAGTTATTTTATGCTTTGTTGCACAAGAACATTCAATTAACATTTTCATCAGACATATCATTGCATTTATAACTTTTAATTCCAACTGCATTAGTTAATTGATTGTTTAATGATTCTTCTCAAATTTAGCTGTCTGCCAGACATGTGGAGCAATTGGAGTAAAACACGCCTTCTATACAAGAGAAAGAAGGTTCTGCAGTCTCTCCTGTGCCCGGCAGTATTCCGAACTGGAGCGAACTGGCCAGCCAATCCCGAAACCGCTGCCTATATTTCATGTATGTTAATACTGATATTCTAAGAAAAAATACGTTGTTACAAATAAAACGGGTTGTATTTTGAAAATTAACATTGTAATTTAGATGAAAATGTTAATCAAAAGGATAATTTCTTACGTATTTAATTCAAACTTCTATTGTTAACACATTCAGAAAACAAGTGCATGTACTTTTAAATATGGGAACACTTTCTGAAGGATATGAAAAATTTACAATCTACAATTTATCATATGGCACGAGTATCAACTCTAGAAACTACTGCTTCAGTGTATTGATATGAATTTGTAACTATTAAGACAAGGAAATTGTTTTATGGATTATTATTTTATTGCACTATTATTATTTATGTAGTGATATTGGTCTTCTATCCATAAAACAGCCTGACATTTCAGTAACCATACTGTGAAATACCTGCCCACTTCACAGAATTATTTGTTTTTTAAAATTCTTCATAATGGACTTAAAGAAACTGTACCACATAATGGCAATTGCAAATTTTTGTTCACGTGTATATATCCTCTTATATAAAATGCTAATCTTGAGTCTGCGTACGTCGTCTATAGCTATTGGCTAGAGAACGGTCACGTGCCAGCCTTCACTCAACAGCCACCATTTTACATTCGTTCCTTCATGTTGCTTTTTGTTTATTTACCACAACTAGATGCAGAAATTCACATAAGGAGAAGGGTATTCAATATTTACGCTATTTTATCTGTATCAGTTACAAGAACTAGGTTAAAACATAACCTAACAGTTTTTTTGGCAGACGATAAGAAACAATGAAGTTTATTAAAAACTCCGAGAAACGTACGTAATCGCGAAATGTATCAGTCAAATAAATAACAGTTTTCCATTTTCGAAATTATAGTCTCCATCATCTAAAGTAAAATGCATTTCTTTATGTAAAACCCTAACCAAATACCCTGATAATATAACCATAGTATGGTACTCATATCACGGAAAATATCATTAAAAATGATTGTTATTTGTTTTTCCTTACAAGCTTTTCCAGAATAAATTCCTTCTACCACCATAGATGAAGCCCGTCGTTATTCCTGTGAGGGTAATAGAAACTATGATATTAGTGTAGGTTGTCGTTAAGTTGACCAGAATCTCAACTGATACATTTTTTTACAGCATAATTCACTCTGAAATCAGTTTTTAAACAATGTAAATTGCTTTCATAAGCACTATCTATGTTACTGAAGGTATTAATTCATGCGGACAGAAGTAGTTCCATATTTATTGTGCTGAATTGTGCCTGGACTAGGAATACAACTGATATTACATGGTATAACAAACGTTTTTGGGATTCCGGATTTATTTTTAATTTGTTTCTATTCTTCTGTCGCAGTAATTCAGTTGAAGTTATTACTGTAATGCTATGTGAACTGCTAACAAAATACGTAGAACATCTTAAAATTAAGGTTATGAGCAATATGTAATAACAATTCCATATAATTAAGTAGCTGCAAAAATGTTTCACTCAAGTAAATGACAGTTATGCGTTATTGATATTATACTTTGATGCAACTAAGGAAAATGGAAGCGGCTTCTAGGCGATATAAATAAGAAAAGAAAGGGAAATTAACCCACCACATACCAAAGTGGACGGATGCGATGAGAGAACACTAATGCTGACAAACAAACAACACAATATTTCGGCATATGCCTTGCTCACAAATAGAAAAAACGGGCCATTAGGCTCGGAACGTGTGTTGCACTAGGTAACGTTCGGTGTGCACACACGTTCCGAGCCTAATGGCCCAGTTTTTTCTATTTGTGAGCAAGGCATATGCCGAAATATTGTGTTGTTTGTTTGTCAGCATTAGTGTTCTCTCATCGCATCCGTCCACTTTGGTATGTGGTGGGTTAATTTCCCTTTCTTTTCTTATTGATATTATACTTTGTCATTTACAGTAAAATGCATTTATTTAAATAAATCAAGATTACTGGAGATCGCGATTTCGCCAGGAATTGGCGTTATAACACAGCTGTGGTCAAACACAAGACTCCTCTAGAAATACTTTCCGAAGTACATTTAACTGTGTTATGCTGGTCCAGACTAATTTCTGCTTGAAAATAATGTTTTCCAACAGAATTACTGCTTGGAAATAATATCTTACGATTGACTACAGCAGTATTACGACGTCATTGCTGAATGTTATTTTGGCTGAAACGCAATCTCCAGTAGAATCGTTATTCGTTTTTCCGTACAAGCTTTTCCAGAATAAATTCCCACTACCACCATAGGTGATGCCCGTCATTATTCTTATGAGGGTAATAGAAGCTATGATTTCAGAATGCAATATTAGTGGAATATTAGGAATTGGCATCGTAACACTGTCGTGGTGAACACAAGACTCCTCTAGAAATACTTGCTGAAATGCATTTAACTGTGTTATGCTGGCCCAGGCTGTAGAACAACCTAATTTCTGCTTGAAAATAATAGTCCAGGCTGTTTCACAACGGAATTACTGCATGAAAATAACGTCTTGCGATTGACTAAAACAGTATTACAATGTCATTACTGAATATTGTTTTGGCGTAATTGCGATCTCCAGTAGACCTGATCGTTATTAGTTTTTCCTTACAAGCTTTTCCAGAATAAATTCCTACTACCACCATAGGTGATGCTCGTCATTATTCATATGAGGGTAATAAAAGCTATGGTTACCGAATGCAATATTAGTGGAGGTTGTGGTTAAGTTGACCAGAATCGCAACTGACACATTCACTCTGAAATCAATTTTACAAACCATTTAAACTGCTTTCATAAGTGCCATGTTACTGAAGGTATTAATGTGGGTGGAGTAGTTCCATATTTAACGTGCAGAATTGTGCCTGGAACAGGAATAAAGCTGATATTACAAGGATAACAAACGTTTTTGGTATTCCATATTTTTTTTTTTTTAATTACACTGGTTCTATACTTCCGTTGAAATTAATTCAGTAGAAGTAAATACTGTATTGTTATGTGAACTGCAAATGAAATGTGTAGAACATTACAAAATCAAAGCCATTAACATTATGTAATAACAATTCTCTGTAATTAACCAACTGCAAAAAGATGAACTGCCAGAATATTGCATACAAACAGTCATTTTTGGTGGGCTTGAAGCCCTATCCTAATTTATGTATATATATATATATATATATTAAACATTAGGATAGGATAAAAACCACCACTTACCATAGAAGAGGATTCCTGCGGCATTAGTACATGAAAAAAACACACCAACACACATAGAATATAATTTTCGAGCCCCATGGCTATTCATCAGTAGGAGTGAGAAAGCTGCATGCTGGTGGCTGGCAGCCAACTCACTCCTACTGATGAAAAGGCATGGGGCTCAAAAATTATATTCTATGAATGTTCGTGTGTTTTTTTGTACTAACGCCGCAGGAATCCTCTTCTATGGTAAGCGGTGGTTTTTATCCTATCCTAATGTTTAATATATCCGCTTTCAGGGCCTTTTTTCCCCAATAACACACACACACACACACACACACACACACACACACACACACAGATACATATATTAGGACAGGGAAATGAGCCACCACTTACCTTTAGATGATGGATGTGGGGTGTGAACACACGGTAAAGGTAAGAATACACATGATAAAGTAATTTTTGGGTCTAGAACATAATGGGAGGTGGGTGTTGTGGGAGACTGCCTCACTAGAAGACTTTTGGCCAGGAAGATGGCGGGGGAAAGGGGGGGAGGAGTAAATTCAAACTAATTGAAGGTAGGGAGAGGGGCAATGATTGAGAGCTAATACCCAAGCATAGATAAATGCCAAACTAATCATTGATGGGCAGTAAGAGCAAAATAATATCATAAAATCTTATTTAAATTAAGAAAAAATATAAAAATTAAACAAATGGCTCTATGAAGTCAATCATCACCTCTGGTCAGTGGTGGTTTAATTTAGGTAGTGGGGATGAAGGCAAAGAGACGATAAGTGGGAGGGGGGACTGCATTTAATCTTAAGCAGAGAGTAGTTGGTTGCCTTGTGCCGAGTTTGTACGGATACACAGTTCCCATATTCAGAGTTCAGAGGAGCTGCTTCTATTAGGGAGTAGGCTTGCACATAATAGTTAGCAACTGGGAGCTCACAGTTTAGTTCACAACCCCTTCACAATCTAGGTAGCTCTTTTCGTTCATTAGTTCCCATCTCGAATTCCAGAAAGATCATTTGCTCGCTTTGCTACCACTACTGCATGTGCTCTTTTGTTTATGATAGTTGTGGTTATTGGTGATTGTCTTTTTAATGTTTATGGGATAAATTTCAATTTGAGCCTCCTGCAATAGTTATTAATGTTGAACGGTTGTTGTTGTTGTGTTTTTATCTGTCTCTTCAGTGAAATGTGTTCACAGGGAATTGTTTCCTTTTTGATGACATCATAATACAGAGCCTAAAACAAAACATATTAACCCTATAATCAAACTGATATACATTACACTACTTCACATTTTAGAAGTCACATAATATTTTGATAGTCATTTTACATTACAGATTTAAGGTAGTTACCTGTTAGTAGTACATTGTGCCAAAACTTTACAGTCTTACCACTACCCATGGATAATAACTCAACTAACTAACTGAACTGAACTGATGATGAGAAGCGCATGTGTGATGAGAGGCTAGGGCCTAGCTTCACTCTCACTGTTACAAGTCGTTAGTCAGAAATGGATCTAACGAGCTGCGGAGTGAGAGATCTGGGGACTAATTCATGTAGTTCCTCTGTGAGAGTGCTCTTCCAAACTAGTACGTTCGTGACTGTTAGGGCGGACTCTGAAAGCACGGACCGTGAAACGAGTTGGAATTATTCGTGTCATGGGTTCCATGTGAATACCATCTGTTGGTGGCCAATTATTCTTATGGAAAGCAGATTTGTGGCCATCCTGTATATGAAGACAGACAGTGATGGCATGTTAACCGGTATATTACATGGGAGGTTTTGCAGGAGACGTGTCCTATAATAGAAAGTGACAGGATTGGTGAAAATGGTGGTGGGATAATGTATGTTGCACATCTTGCAGCGGGGTCTATTGCATGGGAAAGAGCCTTGGGACCAACTTTTGTGATGAGGAAGACTATGTTTGTGGACTAGGCAGTTAACTGAGGTTAGGAGGCCTGCTGAAACAAGTTTTGGGAGGGGCACGGAGAATTTTAGAAAGAATGGATCTCATTTCTGGACAGTCTTTTCTGTGTGTTCATGCCCCACATCCATAATCTAAAGGTAACTTGTGGCTCATTGCACTGTCGTAATTTGTTATTCCTGATAAGTATATGTTCAATCGATTCTTGGCTGTCCGGGTGGCGCCGCGTCGTGTTCATCGTAGCCGACGTTTCGACCCTCATTCTGGGGTCTTCTTCCAGGGCAGAACTGCGTCTTCGGTCAGTGAGTGGTCTTGTTTTATAGTCGAGGCCAGCGCCCGTCTGGATGTTTCGATTTGTCCAGCCAATCAAAAGGTCCGAGCCGTCACGTGTTTAGTCGGCCTGGAGGGGGGGGGGGTTGCGCGGTCTGGCGGGAGGTGACACGTGACATGTCCTGTTCGCACCAGCGAGCGCCAGGCGTCGTGTAATTTCAGCCCTTTGTCTTCGTTAATATTGTTTGGGTGTTTAGCAATTTCTAACGCCTCCTTTACCCTCCTTGGCCACCATTTATCCTCATGCACTATCAGGGTAGTATTTTCGAAGTCTATGGCGTGGTTGGTTTCGGCTGCATGCCGTGTAATGGCGGATTTGTCAAAGTTGTTAGATTTATAATCGCGGATGTGTTCGCGCAGCCTCTCCCTTATAGTGCGCCCCATCTCTCCTATGTACATCCGACCACAGGTGCACAGAATCTGATAGACCCCGGCCACCTGTAGTGGAGGCAGCCTGTCCTTAACCTTGATGAGCTGGTTACTGACCTTGCTGTGCACTTTGTAGACAGGTTTTATATCAACTTTTTTAAACAGCTTCCCGATTCTGTCAGTAACTCCTCTTATGTAGGGTAAGACAACTACTTGGCGTTCCTGAGAGGTGGCTTGATTAGACGTTGAATTGGCTTCTTTGTCTGTCGTGGCTGCATGCAATGCCTGTCTAATACCACGATTGTGGTAGCCGTTGGACTTGAACGTGTGTTGCAGCGCTTCCAACTCCGTCGTCAAACTATTTGCGTCACACTTTCGTCGCTCTGGTACACAAGGTCGTGAGGACGCCTCTTTTTGTCGCTGGATGGTGGTGCGATGCGGCATTTAGATATCTGTTTGTGTGTGTCGGCTTCCGGTACACTGAGTGTCCAAGGTTCCCGTCGTCACGTTTGGTTACTAGCACATCTAGGAACGGCAGCTGTCCTCGTGCCTCCGTTTCCATGGTGAATTTAATTTTTGGATGTGCTTTATTTATAAAATCCAGGAATCTGTCAAGCACACTTCGTCCATGGGGCCACACAACAAATGTATCGTCAACAAAGCGTAACCACAGACGCGTTTTGAGGGGCGCGTTTTCCAAAATTTCCGTCTCCAGTTCCCCCATAAAGATGTCCGCCGCTATCAGCGAAAGCGGTGAGCCCATGGCCGCTCCTTCCACTTGGGCGTAAAATTTCCCGTCGTACTGGAAGAACGTTGATTTAAGACAAAAATCGGCTAGGTCCGCCAATTCTTCTGAGATGTTAAGTGCCGATAGCTTGGTGCGTATTACTGTCACTGCTTCTTCCACAGGTACGTTGGTGTAGAGCGACACAACATCAAAGCTCACTAGAATGTCAGTTTCTTCGATTTTGAGTGGTGATATTATTTCTACGAAGTGTGAGCTATTTCTGACAGTCGAGGTGATGCCTTCTGACAAGGGTTTTAGTTTGTCAGCGACATAGCGGACTAGTGGATGAGTCGGAGAGTTTATTGCGCTGACGATCGGCCGGAAAGGAACTTCTGGCTTATGTATTTTTGGCAAGCCATAGAACCGAGGAGTATAGGTGTTGTTTCTCTTCAGCTTAGCCTTGATTTCTTGTTCGATTTCTGAAGAGTTATTGACAAGAGATGCCACTTCAGACCTCAGTTTACGTAGAGGGTTCCTATCTAGCGGGGCATATGTCTCATCTTCTAAAAGGGTCACAACCTTATTGTGGTAGTCTTCCGATTTCATCAATACTGTTGCGTTTCCCTTATCTGCCGGAAGTACCACAATGTCCTCGCGCTGGCGTAGTCTGTTTAATGCTAGTTTTTCTTCTTGCGGCAGATTGCTGCGAGGGAGTTTCGCTCGACTGAGGATTCGCGCCGTCTCGCGTCGAATTTCGTCTGCCTGTTCCGTGTTTAACTTCCCTACGGCACTCTCTACCCCTGCGATGATGTCCATCGTTGGCAGTTTCGAAGGTACCGGAGCAAAGTTTAGTCCTTTAGCCAGCACAGAGTTGCATCTAGTTCTTCCTCAGTTACGTTTCCAACCGTGTTCTTCGTCTCCACCTTCGTTGTTTCCGGGTGTTGTAGACTTTTCAGTTTTCCGAACTTGCGTATATGTCTTGTCCTTGCATTGTCATGGATATTCTCTGCGGATTTTGCTGTGGCTGCGTCGAGCGTCGTCCAATCGGCATAAGAGAGAAGACTAGTTAGTTACCGAGCGTGGTGGTGTAACGGATAGCGTTCTGGCCTCGCATTCGGGAGGACGGCGGTTCGAATCCCCGTCCGGGCATCCAGATTTGGGTTTTCCATGGTTTCCCCAAATCACTCCAGGTGAATGCCGGGATGCTTCCTTCAAAAGGCCATGGCCGAATTCCTTCCCATTCCTTGCCCCCATCCTTTCCCGTCTCTAAAGACCACGTTGTTAAAAAGGGACGTTAAACTGTTAAAAAAAAAAAACTAGTTAGTTCTAGGTGGATATGGAATATTTTCCCTTCGATATGAGCCAGCTCACTTCTAGTCGGATGTATTCTTTCTCTCAGTAATGCAAAACCCGTGTTGCGCAGAATTCTAAGAGCGGCTCTTGTGTTGAGGTGGTGACGAATCTTGAGGAAAGTCGGGACCACATCTTCGTCTCTGCAGCGAAGTAAAAACGTTAGTTGGCAAAGTTTCCGAGCCCGTGTCTCACGTAGTTTTGAAAATTCCCGTGTCCGATAAAATATCTTCTCCCCGTAGAGTTGAGTCAAATGTAATCGTAGGCTTCCGCGGCCAGAGTCAGTTGATTCTTGGCTGTCCGGGTGGCGCCGCGTCATGTTCATCGTAGCCGACGTTTCGACCCTCATTCTGGGGTCTTCTTCCAGGGCAGAACTGCGTCTTCGGTCAGTGAGTGGTCTTGTTTTATATGTTCAATATGTTCAATCATCTAAATAAATTAGGATAGGGAAATTAGCGACCACTTACCTTTAGATGACGGATGAGGGGCACGAACTAACAAAAAAGACAAGAATGCACATGATGATGATGTAATTTTCGGGTCTTGGTTGTTACCATCATTAGAACATTATGGGAGATGGGGTGTTGTGGGAGACTGTCTCACAGAAAGACTGTTGGCCACGAAAACGATGGTGGGAGAGGGAGGGGGGTGGGGGGCGACGGTGGGGGGTTTCAAACTGAACAGTAGGTAGAGGGGCCGTGAATAAGACCTAATACCCGAGCATAGATAAATGCCAAAACTAATCATTGGTGCGCAGGAAGAGCAAAATAATATAATAAAATAACATCTAAATTAAAAAAGAAAAATATATTAAATTAAAAAATTATAATTATTAAACCAAAGTCTCTATGAAGTCAAACATCACCTTGGGTTAGTGGTGGTTCAGTTTAGGTAGTAGGGATGGCAGAAAAGAGAGGATAGGGAGAGGGGGGGGGAAAGGTAAATATAAATAAAATTAATAATAATAATGACCGGATATTATATTGAGACCAGGTGGCCTAATGCCCAGTTAGTACTGATATGCAAGTTACCACGTTCAGAGTTCAGAGGGGCTGCTGCTATTAGGGAGAACTGTAATAGGATGGATTGTGAAACAAGAGTTGAAGTTATTCGTGTCATGGCAGTTGGCATGCAAAGCTACTGGGTACTTCGGGTTCTGCGTGAATACCGTCTGTTGATGGCAATTTATTCTTATGAAAAGCAGATTTGTGGTCAACTGGCATATTACATGGGAGGTTTTACAGGTGGCGTGTCCTATAATAGAAAGTGACAGGGTTGGTGAAAATGGTGGTGGGTTGATAAGTGGGGTCTATTGCACGAGAAAGAGCTTTGTGAATAACTGTTGGGGCGAGGAAGACTATGTTTTTGAAATAGGAAATTGCTGAAACAAGTTCTGGGAGTGGCAGGAAGGATTTTGGGAAAAATTGATCTCATTTCTGGACAGGTTTGCAGGAAATCATAACCCTGCCAAAGGATTCTGTTAATGGATTCGAGGGCTGGGTAGCATTGTATAACCGGGACTGTGTTGTGGTTGGGTTTTGTGGGTTTGGGATGACTGGTGGACTGAGTAGTGAAAGCTGTTTGTTAACCAAAGCCAGCGGATAGTTGCGTGCTATCAATTCTTCTGAAATGTTGTTTGAATGATGCAGGAGGGCCTGTTTGTTGGGGCATACAAGACTACCTCGAATGGAAAGACTTTAGGGAAGGGAACGTTTTATATGGTACGTGTGGCAACTGTCAAAATGTAGATCCTGTTGATGGTTGGTGGGTTTGATGTGGACTGAGGAGTTGTCGTAGCCATTGGAGAGGGACAAATCCACATCCAAGAATGTGGCATGGATGTGGGAGTGAGTTCTTTTGAATTTCAGCATATTTAAAGTATTAAGACGGTTCAGGAAATTTAGAATGTCACTTTCACCATGGGTCCAAATCGTAAAGATATCATCTATGAATCTAAGCTAAATATGGGGATTGAGTGGAACTCCCTCCAGAAAAGTCGGTTCCAGATGGCCCACAAACAGGTTAGCATAAGTGGGGGCCATGCGGGTGCCCATGGCAGTGCTACAGGTTTGATGATAGATGTTTCCTTCGAAGGAGAAGTAGGTATTGTTGAGAATAAGGTGGGTCAATTTGATGAGGAAAGATGTCATAGGGAGAGTGTTGCGAGGGCACTCATCCAGAAAATGTTCAAAGGCCTTGAGCCATGCCAGTGTGGAATGTTTGTGTACAAGGATGTGATGTCAATCATTACCCAGTTCTTTAAAGACACTTTTTAGATAACTCAAATTGTCTTGGTGTAAATTTAAAATATTAAAGCTGTTCAAGTTTTTATACATCTATCCATCTTTCTTAATTATGTCACTTTCACTGACAGTGACCAGAAACCCTGTTATTTCGACTCAGCACTACCAGCATCTCAAAGATAGTGTTCTCTGCATTTAACTCGATAATTGTAGATAACAAGTAAATTACTAGAAACTAACGAGGGAGCTACACTGACATAATTGGTAAGTTGTTGTTTCAAGCTGGATGTACCATCAGATTATAAGGCATACTGTAAGCAACCCCATTTATTGGTTAGGTCGTTCTTCCACTGGTGCAATACGACTTGGATGCAATGTAGCAGGAATGTCAGACAGGAGTCACTTCAGAGTTGTACCCTTGTTATTGCACAGTTCTCGTCCACCAGTGCAACTGCAACACAACCTCTGTCCAACTCCTGAGTGACCAACTCGGAAACAACTGGCATGTCAGTTGTATGGCCAACGCTCGTGTGACTTAAGTTTTGGTGATTCATTATATACTGAGTCTTCAGTTCAGTTAAATTTATGGCAGACTGATCAGGCATTTAGTACTAACCTAGTGGAAACAGTAGATAAACATACATGTAAGTATGGCTATACTTTGCCAGAATAATGCTTTGGGTAAGGCAAGAGAAGTTGTAGTCAAAGAAGTCAATACAAGTGGTAAGTACAGTACAAATAACAATTATTATTAAAAACTTTGTGATATATACACCAGCAAATATTGTTTAAGATAATTAGGCAAAAAAGAAACCTTTGAAATATCTAGCTACTTATACAATTTTTTATATATCTATTGTTTCAGTTTACTAAAGTTGATTTTGTGAGAAACAAAGCATGACTTGGAAAGTAATCTTTTTTTTTTTATTCAGTATTATTCAGAAATTCTCTCTCATTTAGTTACAAAGTAGTGAATAGTGAGGTGAATAACTCACTTGATGACAGAATAAAATATGTACATCTTAACTAATAATCATCTGATTAAAGCAGTATAGTTCTAACTCCACAATTCTTAACAGTTATTTTCAATTATTATTTGTAGGGGGGGGGGGGGACTTTGGACTTTACGCCTAGTCGACATCGATGTTATTTCTGCATGGACAACCTCTGGAATTTCCTGTAAATTTTTGCTATGAATCGAACTTTCAAGTATTTATATTGAAAAGTTTTCATAGATTCTAATATTTAAAAATACATCCTACCTCAAAGCAATCGAGATACAGCTCCTCCTGTTTGTGTCCTTTTTTATGAAGTTTCTCAGCCAGTGCCTTAAAACAGTTTCCTGGATAACCTATAAAACCCTTTGAATTTTTATTTGTCTTTATTAAGTTCTTGCACAAAAGCAGAAAGTTTTATTTTTCATGAATGAATGGATGAACTCAAAATTTCTGCCATTTTTGAAGCTGTCCCAAGTATTAGTAGGCAACGATGTTATGATTTTCAGACCGCACGGCTTGTCATTCTGTAGCCATGTTGGGTTTCAGTTGCGTTGCTTTGTACTGGTGGACAAAGTGCCTTAGAGTAAAGGATCATTTATCTTAACATTAACAAATAGCAGCTTACTAAATAACCTGTAGGAGCAGTAGTGATTACATTAGTGAGGTGAATAACTCACTTGATAACAGAATAAAATATGCACATCTTAACTAACAATTATCTGATTAAAGCAGTATAGTTCTAACTCCACAATTCTTAAGTTATTTTCATTTGTTAGCTATGATATCCCAGTAGGCAATTTAAGGGCAATGTTTATGGTCAACTGCTATGCTCTTGTTGATTTTACCCCACACTGCAGTACCATCAGAGGAGGCCAAGAAACAATCACCAAGTATGGTGGATGAGTGATAGATAACATTCTGGCCTTGCAGTCGAAGGACGTGGATTCTAATGCCTGTCTGGCCATACGGATTTGGGTTTACCATAGTTTCCCCATTTCACTCCAGGGGAACACTGGGATTAGTCCTTCAGAAAGGTCACAGCCAAATTCCTTCCCATTCCTTGCCCATCTCCCCCCCTCCCCCTCCCCCCTCCTCCTTGTTGCAATGCTGTCTGAAGTTGTGTTTAGTAATGGAGCGTCCATAAACCATGTAGCTCCATTTTGGCTTTCTGTGAAAACCCCCCCCCCCCATGTAGCATGACGTGGCTTTTCCCTCTTTTACCCCCGACCCCCCCCCCCCCCATAGCACATAGCTTCTTTTCCCTGTTGATTCCAAAAGATATTTTGTGCTTTTTTCTCTCGTCAGACTATCGTAAATTACATGTGGAGATAATCAAATGATGGAAATAAATATTTACATGCTGTTGTGTTCTGTACCTCATTTTAACTGTGACAATGAAAAGCTATGTGGCCTGGCTTGGAAACCTCCCCCTCCCCCAGCCCAATGTAGCTCCTGCCAACCCCTCCCCCCAAGACGGAGCATCATAGTTTATGGACGCTCCCTAAGATGATTGCAATCCAAATAGATAAATCATTAATTCTTGGTGTTGGAGTATATTTTGCTCCTTTTTTATATAAACTTGAGCTTTCTTATTTGACTTCACAATAAAACTGGCCTCCACTTTAATAACTTGCTCTAAAAATAAACTTTTTTGAAACTTTTCTTTTTGTTTATCTTATCCATCTTAAGTGTAAATAATAGTTCTGACAGCATTTCAGTCAGCAAGATAGTGATGGTTCAATTTCATGTCGGATCACATACTCCAACGCCCACATTCTTTCAGTTCAAGCTCTACCAAAAATTACAAGATGTCCGACACTGATGTTTAAGTTGACAAAACCTGATGTCACTGTTATTGTTGGTACTGAAGTTCTATCTTAATTTTATACAAGTTGTTTGCAATGGAAATCACTAACAAAATATAATATTCATCAACAAAATAAATGATAAACACACAATGGATAAAAACAAGCAGTTGCACTAGAATATGTAATCTCTCGAGTCATGTCATAGTTGTCACCATTGCACATAACCATAACGGCTTACGCCGCCCTTCAATATCTAGACCTACCAAAAATCACTGATATTATTATTTGGATGGAGAAAATGAGTCGTGATGCTCGGGAGGTGTGCACACACTGAGGGTTGCTACATGACTAGGTGGATTATCAATATGGTGGTGGGACTGAGATATTGTATATAAATATGTAAATCGCAGATGGTGGTACAACTAATTCTAGAAAAAAAGGGGGGGAATAAAGTAAATAAAAATGGACGGCTAAATTTTGAAAAATAAAATAGGGTAATTAGTTAAATGACAATAATGCTACTTCTAATCCTACTAATAATGAGTGATGTGTCAAGGTAAGGAATTTTATCTGTGGTTGAGTCCGGGTGGGTGTCTGGTATCTAGGATGTTTTGGTAAGCAAGTTCCCATCTGCTAAGTTCTGAGGCGGCGGTAGTTTTGGGGAAAACTCTGATTGCTCTCACAGTGAAACAGTCATTGAAGTTGTTGGAGTTGTGGTAATTAGCATGTTCTGGTATGGGAAGATATAAATTGCGGGTGTGAACTGTTTGTCTGTGGCCGTTCATTCTGGTCAAGAGTTGTTGTGTAGTCAGGCCTATGTAAGAACTCGTGCAATGGTGACAAGTTAGCTGGTATATGATGTGCGTAGTGGAGCATGTGGCATGTCCCGTGATGGGAAAGGTTTCCCCTGTGACAGGGTTGGAAAATGTAGTAGTGGGAGGATGCATGCTGCAGGTTTTTCAGTGGGATCTATTACAGGGAAAAGATCCATAGGGTGTTTTTGGAGAATCAGATGGGGAGGGTATTTGTGCACCAAGATGTTTTTGTGGTTAGGTGGTCTGCTGAAGCAAGTACGGGGGACAGTTGGCAGAATTTTTGGCAAGAGTGCGCATTTCTGGAAAGGACCGAAGGAAGTCATGCCCCTGTTGAAGGATTTGATTGATGGATTCGAGACCAGGCAAGAACTGGGTGACAAAGACAGGGCTATTGGTTGGAAGCTAGAGGAGCCGGGAGGGAGCGGTTCCGTGGAGGGAGGGTGATTGCATGTGTGATTTGTTTATGTACAAGATCTGCTGGATAGGAGCGGGAAATAAGGGCTTGGGATAGGTTTTAGGAATACTGGGAGAGGGATTCATCATCAGAACAGATACGTTTGCGATGGATAGCAAGGCTGTAGGGGAGGGAACGTTTGGTATGGAATGGGTGGCAGCTGTCAAAATGTAGATATTGCTGTAGATTAGTTGGTTTGATATGGACAGAAGTGTGAAGAGCACCCTGCCTGAGTGTTATGTCAACATCGAGGAACGTGATATGTGAATGTTAGTAGGTCCAGGTGAAATTAATGGAATAGCTATTGTTAAGGGAATGGAGGAATTCTAGAAGTTGATCTTCACTGTGGGTCCAGATCATAAATATATCATCTATGTATCTGAACCACACAATGGGTTTGAAGGGGGTATGGTTGAGAAATTGTTCCTCAAGACGCCCAAGGAACAGGTTGGCATAAGAGGGGGCCTTGCGGGTGCCCATGGCAGTGCCACGTATCTGGTGGTATACAGTGGAATTAAAGTGAAGAAGTTTTTGGACAGGATCGTGTGGGCCAATGATGAAAGGAAATATGTACTAGGACGGCTGTGTGGGGGTCGCAGATCTATGAAGTGTTCCAGGGCACTGAAACCCTGACAGTGTGGGATATTGGTATAGAGGGAGGTTACATCAATGGAGACTAGGAAGGTGTCTGGAGGTAGAGGTGTATGGACTGTGGCTAGACGTTCAAGGAAATGGGGTGTAGTTTATTTGTGTGTTCGTAATATATGTTCTCTCGTCGCTGCCTTCAACTTTGGTGAGTGATGAGTTATTTTCCCTTTCCTTCCAATTATATTGCCTAAAGCAGTTTCCTTTTTCCTTAGTTTGATATTATTATTTGAAATACAGACTTTTGTACACGGTTTTACTATGCACAACTTGTGGTGTCGAAAAGGGAAGCACTCATAATCCACATTAGTCCAAAATTTGCGAGCATTCATACAATGGCAGAAACGACTTTGTTTCATTTTCTATTGTGGAAGATTTAAAGCGTGTTTCTGTTAAATCAAGTCTTCCACACAGTATCTGATAGGCTTCATAGAAGAATCATTTTTAAACTTACAAGCCAATGGCTTTTTGATCAGCTCTGTAATGGCTATCAGTTTTTTCCTTACAGTTGCTATTAGCCCTGGGGTATGTAATATACTCTTTAACAATGTGTGGTAGTTCCTGCAAAACATAAATTCAAAGGTGTGACCAAGGTGGAATCTCACAGGGTTGTTTAAGTGGTATCCTCAATCTTTTGAAGTTCAATGGCCCATCGCTTGGGATTTTCTCTTGACAGTCTTTGCAGATCCATTGCCCCAGTTCACTCATTAATCATTCCACGGGATTATCATATGGGAAATAATAAGAGCTTTTCATTCCAGTTGGTGTAAATACTGCGACCACACCCTTCCTGAAAATTGCAGTCCATCATTAAAATTTATCTTCATTGTATCCCCAATATGTGGGATGTCGTCATTGATGATTCTAGAAAACATGATCTTCACTGTAGCCCATTTTACCAAGTACAGCTGAATAAAACATCTGAGAGTACAAATATGTGTGTAACTCCTCTTGACCAAGCATGGTGGTGTAACGGATAGCGTTCTGGTCTCGCATTCGGGAGGACGGCGGTTCGAATCCCCGTCCGGGCATCCAGATTTGGGTTTTCCATGGTTTCCCAAATCACTCCAGGCAAATGCTGGGATGCTTCCTTAACCCTTTCCTCCCTGACGGTACTTATAAGTACCACTGTATTTACCACCATATAATTCAACAATACCAGTGTCCACTGCATTGTTAAGCCTGTTGATGTATTGTTGTATGATTAAATCAGACAATGACAACATTTATTTTTAAATTCTGCGTTAAATTGTCAAGAAATTAATTTTCTAAGTTGGGGCTTGACAGCATACTGACCAAAGTAAAAAGTGGTACATTACAATGAATTTTTAGATGATAATTTACTTGGTAAGTGTCAATTTCTGTTATTACTTTTTTAGTTTGAACATTTAACCATATATTTTTTACCTATAAAATATGTTTTTCTAGTTTCTTTACTAAATAATCTAGAAAAACCAATGTGGACTTATAAGTACCGTCAGGGAGTTCTGGGTAGTTTTATACAGATTATTGGTCAATAGATTTAGCAAGTATACAATTGGTTTTATCATTGTTTTAGATATTTTCAAATGGATATTTTTTTATGAAATACGCTCTGACTGAAGCTCTTCACTTAGAAGTTTATAATTTGTCAGCTCTTCTCTTAGAAGTTTATAATTTATCAAGGCAAAAATGAAGAAATGACTGGAATGTTCTCAGATTACTCATTAGGTCAAAGAGTGGTCTTCGAATTGACCGGAAAAAATGGAGCAATGATGATGTTATCTAGTATTATCATTATTTTTCATCAGTTTCATTATTAAAAAACTGAAACAACTTTTGTTTGTGGGAGAATCAGACCCTACTGCATGGGACTTTCTAACAATCTGCTGATGGAAAACTAAAAAAGAGGAGATTGTGACAATGAATTTACAAACCTAGGTATTTGTATACTGGAAATGGAAGGATAAAAAGGTCATACATTTAGTTTCAAATTTTCATGGCAGCAGTGAAACTCCACTACACTGGTTGGGGTCAATGGCAACTTCAACAGATGGGCCCTCTCTCGGGTTGGATTGGTGACCTGGTGGATCTTGGACCAGAGGGCCTCTCTGGCCGGTCATCGGGGGCCACCTCCGGTAATAGGTCCCGTGGCATTTTGTCCATCCTGCCACCCTGTTGTTACACCACTAGTTATATGCAAAGAAAAAGATGGATTGAAGTCGACAATTTCATGCTCAGGAGTCGTCAAGGACTACAATACCTTCATGTGTGGGGTTGATACTGCTGATCAGCTGATGACTTTGTGCAATGCTGACAGAAGATTACCGAAATCATGGTAAAGATTGTTTTTGGGAATTCTGGATGTTGCATTTGCCTATAATGTAAATGGTCCGATATTTGAAAAAAAAGTCTGTAAATTTTTTTAGAAGATCCTTTGCACAAGGTATGATGACTATGAAGGATATTGGTAAGAATAAAAGGTCATCTATATATATTTCACCAAGCCCTCATCCATTCAAACAACACAAGTCATACTATTCCACAATGAGAGATGTAAGATTGGGAAACAGAGGTATACACTGTCCCTAAATTGTAAAAATCATGTGAAGTATGTAGAATGAAGAAAATACAGTCAAAATATCATTCCAAATGTTGCACTACAATGTCTTTTGTGTCTGAATGAGCAAAAAGATTTTTTTTTTTTTTTTAATATCATGAGGCAAACATTTCATACCAATATGAACATAATTGATTTCAATTGCTATTGCTGTACATCCTGTGATACACAAAGTCCCTGACGGTACTTATAAGTACCGGCTTAGTAATTAGCACTTAGAGTTCAAAAAAATGAAAAAAATATGTGTGTTTAATTTCAAGTACCTTTATACAAATATATAATTGAAATTATAAATTTCCCTTTTTTTCCAATAGCCGGTAGGAAAGGGTTAAAAAGGCCATGGCTGAATTCCTTCACATTCCGTGCCCCCATCCTTTCCCGTCTCTAAAGACCTCGCTGTTTATAGACGAAAAGCAGTTTAAAAAAAAAAAACTCTTGATCTAGACCAGGGGTCTCCAAACTTTCCAGCCTTACTGCCGTACTGACTACTCCAGTAAGTTCCGAGGGCCAAAACCATATTTCCATTGTTGCCGGTGGTAAGAAGTGAAATAGTCCACTGATGAAAAAAAAGTACGCAGCGTTTAAAAAAGGCTGCAAATCCTACTAAAGTCCGCAAAACGGCAACACTGCATATTATTAATTTTCCTGTCATCTGTAATTTCTAGATTAGTCGTAGAGTATGAGCCATGAGGATTAACGTGACACGACATCTGGTGGACACAAGCGGAAATAGGTAGTACTTTCTATCGCTAACATATGGCGCTAATAGCACGTACAGAATAATCTCGTTGGTTCGAGAAAGTTCTGGTGTCTTCCACTCACTTCTAGATGGCAGTAATTGTAATATATAAGAAGGCTAGTGGCGCAACCACAAGTCAGTTCCTATGACACTGTTGTGAAATAAAATAGTGCGTACCTCCTTAAAACATGTTTCTGCGTGTTTAAGTTTAAGACATCTTTGTAACAGTATTTTGATTTGAATTGTTGCTTTTGTATGTGATTTAGTAGTATTGAAAAGAAGCGAAAAATTGATAGTGAATGCAGAAAATTCAAAGATCAGTGGAACATTCAGTATTTCATAATTGAGTCCAGTAACAAGGCGCTATGTTTGATTTGCAATGAAAGCATAGCCGTTCTCAAAGAATATAACATTAAACGTCGTTATGAAACAAAACATTTTCAAAACTACTCAAAATATACAGGAAGTTTGCGGACAGAAAAATTCGAAGCTATGAAGCGCGGATTGAAATCGCAGCAATCTTCATTTACAAAACTCAAAACTGAACAAGAGGCTGCAACTCATGCCAGCTTTCATGTGGCTCTTGAAATTGCAAAACGTGGAAAACCATTCACCGATGGAGAAATGATCAAAGAATGCATAATTGCAGTAGCCGAAGAAATGTGCCCTGAAAATGTAAATTTATTAAAAACTGTCAGTATGTCAGCAAACACTGGCTCGAAGGGTAGAAAACATCGCTGAAAATATATCCTCTCAACTGTTCGACAAAAATGGACATGTTGAGTGGTTTTCTTTGGCCTTGGATGAGTCAACGGATGTGTCACATACTGCTCGGGTGTTGATTTATATTCGAGGAGTAGATAAAAGCTATGAAGTGCATGAAAAACTTCTTGATATGTATAGTATTCATGGCACAACTACTGGTACAGATATTTTTAAAGGAGTTGAAATGGCCATTAATCAAAAGAACCTTCGATGGAAAAACTTGAAATGTATTACAACTGATGGAGGCAAAAACATGAGTGGGAAAGATAAAGGAGTGGTCGCTCTTGTGTCAAAGGCTGTAGAAAATGACAGTGGTTCAAAACCATTAGTCTTACATTGTATCATTCTTCAACAGTCTTTGTGCGGAAAATGTTTGGATATGTCTGACGTTCTGAAACCAGTCATATCAACTGTTAATTTTATCAGATCTTTTGGGCTGAATCACCGACAATTCCGACAATTTATTGAAGATATTGGATAAAATGACTTACCTTATCATACTGCCGTACGCTGGCTTAGTTGTGGGAAAGTCCTTCAGCGCTTTTTTGAACTTCGAGCAGTGATTGAAATTTTTTTGAATGAAAAGCATCGCCCTCTTACTGAATTACAAAACAACGCATGGCTGTGGAAGTTAGCAATCTATGTTGATTTGACAAAACGTGAACGAACTGAATTTGGGATTGCAAGGAGAAAACAAGCATCTTCCTGATTTATACACTAATATCAAATCATTCCGGAAGAAATTGATACTGTTTCAATCACAACTACGAAGTAAATGTTTTTCACATTTTAAAACATGTGAAATATTCAGCCACACTACTGAGACTGAGTTTCCTATCGATTTTGCAATCGAAACTTTGAGTGCTTTGAAGATAAATTTTGATACTTGTTTCTCGGACTTTGATGCCATTGCGAATCAAATTAAGATAAGAGTCTTCCACTGACACAATTTGCATAAATTTGCTCGTGGGCTGTTTTCTGTTTTTGGTACTACTTATTTGTGTGAGAAGACCTTCTCCAAAATGAAGTACACAAAAAATGTTTACAGATTTAAATTAACTGATGAGCATCTTAAATCTCTTTTAATAATCGGTACAAGTAAAATTAGTCCACAACTATGAACTATTGTCAGTGGAAAATCTCAATTACATAAATCTCATTAGTATTTCATATGTCATTATGCTTGTTATAAGTTATGTTTTTATTTAAAATGTTAGTTGGATTCATTTCAATAATTTGTTAGTTATTATATACTGAAGTTAAATTTTTTGCATATTATACATGTCTTTACTCATTACAATTCTGTTTCTTTATCCAACTTATCACAAAAACAATAACAATAAGCCTACAACAATGTTATGAGTTAGCCCATGACCATATCAATGTAGATGTCATATTAATAATTATTCAACATAAAATTAGAATACTTCAGTAAACTAAATTTAATTTGCTATAAAAAATATGTTCTCTAAAAGGAGTTTTCAAGTATGCTAGCTCTCCGCGGGCCGGACAAAATCTGTCCGCGGGCTGGATGTGGCCCTCGGGCCGTAGTTTGGAGACCCCTGATCTAGACAAAGAACCAAGTTCGTTAGTTGTCATAAATTCTCTTGATTTACAGGGTAGGACCTGTTGCATTTCTCCAGCCTGCCTTGTATTATCCATCTTATTAAAGTGACGGACTTTACAGGTTGCAATTAAAGTACTTTTGTGTACATATTCAGAAAATAGAATTGTTGGCTTTGTAACTTGTAGCATTTCTGTATCCCAAAATGTGCATTGCTGTAATGATTTTGTAGGATAATTTTTCTCGTGTGTGGGTCTGGCAATTGCAGCCACCTCTCCTCAGTGTGTTAACTTGCTCAATGAATAGTATACCTGCTACTAAGCAGTAAAATTTATGCAACTGTGGAGCACTGAGATTCCAACATTGACTGGTCAGCTTTGTCCACCACAATCAAAGGATTATTGAGAGCACCTGTTAGAGCTTTCAATGATGCCCCATTTCAACATTATCTGTTTCTCCTCCTCAACAATTAATCTTTTGGAGATGACAGGGTTTTTGGAGAAGACATAGGGTTTTACAAACAATGGCTTTGTACAGGTTTTGGTAAAGCTACATTCATAATTGATCACTAAACCTAGTTTACCTGAAAGAAATATCATCAAACTCTTCTAATAAATTTAAAAGTCACCCTTATATTCACTTGGAACATTTTGGAGAACTCGCTGACAACGGTCCTCTTGGTCATTTGCTTTGATTCTGGCCCTCCCCCCCCCCCCCACCCCCATAATTTTACCAATTGTGGGTAAAAATAAGGTTCTGAAGTAAACAATTATTAAACAGCACTTTGACAGAGCGACTCCAGTATTTTTACCAAGTTTGTGTTAAGAAAATGGATGTTCTTTGGTTCTCAGTTAACAAAGTACTAATGTTCTGTTCCCAATCACTAACAGCCAGTCCAATCCATAAATTCTCTACAGTTGCAACCTGGCATTTCAAGATTTAGCCTATTTTTTTGTACCTTTTAATAAAGTCTCAATGCAAATGAGTTTGCTCTTAATAGTTCACCCTCACCACCTGCTTCCTTTTTTCGACTACCTAGCCAGTTGTGGAGTAACTTTCAGTGTGTGTACACCTCCAGAACCATACAGCTCATTCTCTAGTGTATGAATAAGGTTTTACTCCAGAAAATTGTTGTTGTTTTTTTTTTTTTGTGTCTGTGCAGTTGTGTGTGTGTGTGTGTCATTGCAGCCCTCAACTTTGGTATGTGATGAGTTATTTTCCCTATCCTTCGTTATAAATAACTAGCCTTAAAGTGTGTCAAAAATGACAGGTTAAACACAGTTTTCTCGCAAGTCATGTCTTCTTAGCTAAAAAGAATTGTTATAAAATAAATCTCTAAGCAATTCTTTGTGATTTGCACTGTAGTAAAATGTTTCAGTTACGATCCTGGTCCAGGTTGCATTTCAACCTAACCAGAAACTCCATTAAAATTGCCACTAGAAAATGAGTTTTTCAATTATACGTGAATTAATACGGTCACTGTATTACATATTAGTGGTAATAATGCATTGCGATGTAAACTTGAATATGAAATATTCACAGATTATTACAAGATTTTCTCTTCTTTTTTTTTTCTGTTAACTGAGATTCAGACTGATATTAGATTGCTTGAATTGCTGACAGTTACACGTGGCTGAAATAATGACCTCTGTAATATGGCATTAGAGAATGCAAAGGAAAATAAAAATAAATCTTAACAACTCATGTTATGCCGTGTAATATTAGATTTAATTATAGTCTGGGCTGTAAAAATCGTGATCAAACGAAGTAGTGATTCCAGCAACAGGACACCAACGAAAACAATTAAATTATTATTTAAAAAAAAAATTACTCATGCCCTCTGCTGTAACGTCAAATGCCAGTTGTAATTCTGACTGACGCTAAATAACAATCTATTCAAAACTGATGCTAACATCGCTAATCGAAAATTAAAGCTTTTATCTTACATATCAATGGGGCAAAGAATTTAATAAATACTTGTACATCAAACAAATATTAAATAAATATTAAATATTAAATAAATGTAAACAACATATTATTTAATATGTCAATTTAAATGAAATACATACTTTTCTTTCAGTATACTGACATTTCATTTATTCGCGGATGCCTACCTAAATAGAACTGTTGTTAAATAACACGCATAACCTACAACAACATCACGGTTGTTGTAAGCAGAGGCAAGACGCAAGAAGAATTAACTCATTCTAGCATGTCTCCAGCGACCTTTACACGTTTGAGTTTTTTAATAAAATTCAGGTCTTTCAGAACTAGTTGAACAGCAACAATCGTTTAAAATGGTATGAATTGATTTCTGAGAAAGAGAAAGTGCAGTGGCTATCTCTCTAAAATTTAAATGAAAAATTAGGTAACGTTTCTTGTGTGCACACGTACCGAGCCTAATGGCCCATTTTTCTACTAGTGAACAAGGCAGATGCCAAAATATTGTGTAGTTGTTTGTCAGCGTAAGTGTTCCCTCTCATCGCAGCCGTCCACTTTGGTATTTGGTGGGTTAATTTCCCTTTCTTTTCTTATTTATGTTGCCTAGAAGCTGCTTACATTTTCCTTAGTTGCATCATGTAAAATTTAAATGACAATTTTAAGTCACCAATTCCTTCACTTTAGTGATATTAACTTCCGTTTTAGATATTGATGGCCGACCAGAGCGAGATAAATCTTCCACCACATCTCGATTGCTTTTGAATCCACTGTACCTCGCAAATGCACGTATTTTTGATGAAGTTGATTCTCTGCAAGCCTTCCGTAACATTTTCATTGATGTGGAACATGAAATTCCATTTGAAGTGTAAAATTTGAGACAAATTCTTTGTTAAATATTTTTATCCATTATAAAAATTGCTAAGAACACTTGAGGTGAACCGACAATAGTGAGCACTGTAATTAAACTAATCAACAGATAGTGCTCAAAGTCAATGTCAGTATGGAGGACAATTGCGCCAACTTCACAACAAAAAGAATTTTGACAATCCCCTTAATTGGACTTTTTAAATGATCAATTCCCAGAACTTTCTTGACAGAATGTATCTATAATACTTTGTCTTCATTAATATCAGCAAAAGTGTATTGAAAATTGTGACACTAATTTGTGATTAATTTAAATGAAATGTAGCATTTGATTTGAGTACTTGATTTGAATTGCAGTTTGAACGGATGGAAGAAAGAAAGTCTGTACCATCACCAACATTGAACACTGCAGTGTCTGCTACTCCTTTGATTCCTTCTCCTCTGCCATTGGCTATTAAACTTGAGGAACCCATGGATCCGCCATTGAAGAGAAGCAGAACTGAAATCCCAAACACTTATGAGTGGAAGAATCAGTTGTCAGAAACAGGGTTCATAGCTGCTCCTGTAACATGCTTTAAACATGTAAGTTGTTATTCTGTACAATTCTTTAAAAATGTATTGTGGAGTTTTGGTTTTGAAAGATGCATTATATTTTTGGAAACATTACTCTCTAGTAAATTGTGATACCTATGTATTTTCCTGTAATTATATAGTTTAGCAAATGACAAACAGCAGACAGTGGGTGCGCAGGCTTCCGCGGTCGATTTTATCTTAGTTGTCTGGGTTGAACCGCGTCAAATTATTGAAATCTAACATTTCGACCATCATTTTGTGGCCTGCATCAGAGGACATTAGGTTTTGATAATTTGACGCAGTTCAGTCCGGACAAGCAAGATAACATCAAACAGCAGACAGGGTTAAAAATAGTTTGGATTAGAAATTAAATAGGAGGAAAATGTCTCTTGCTAGATAAGTCACAGGAGAGGTGTGAACCAGCAGTTGCAGAACAAGCTAGGGACGGGATACCAGGTCACAAGTATATTTAAGCCAAGTGGTGGCTTAGACAGGTTTTAGAGGATACAAGGCCACTCTGTAGGGACTACACAAAAGAGTATCATTTGTGTCTAGTTGGTGGAGCAGGCTATGTATGAGTGATTTAGTATGGAAAGTGACTTGTGGGTGACAGGTGAATTGAGTGGGCATACAAATATTAATTTTATGAAATGTTCCAGCACCATAATCGGCCAAGTTAAACACAACTGTGAAGCATATTAATATGGAGGTGCTGATGTATACTGTTCCAGATGATGCACTTGGAAGAGGGTGTTTTACTAAGTATATCAGTACGTTCATACTTGAAAAATTTACATGTGATAATTACAATTCAGTTTTAAAATTTGCATTTGATATTCCAATTAGACTTGGTTACAATTCAGCATTAAAATTCAAAGCCAACATAGAGCCAACATAGAGCAGCTTCATTTGAATTCTGTATAAAGTCTTTCAGCAATCCCCCGAAGGCTCAATGTGGGCAGTCAAAGATCACATGTTGAATAGTTCCTTCTTGCCACAATTGTAGCTTGGTGAATAATCTTTCATTCTTTACATGTGAAGAGATGAAAGAGACCTACTCTGTTGAGAGCTGGCCATGTCTTGCGGGAAAGGTCAAGTCCCTTTTATACCTGTTGAGTGTTATATAGTGAGTGCTATTCCAGTGGGGCTAGGGTCCAATCTCCAAACTTCTCTCCCATTAAAGTTGTTGGATTTAAGCTGTTTTGCAGTTTTTATTCTTGGTCCTCTCGATTTAAGCCATGACATTGTGGATGGGGAAAGTACAAGTTACGACAGGTCTTGCTGTATTGGGCAGCACCATCTTATCGTAGGAGGTTCGATGTTACTCAGAATGGGTAGCCAGTACAGTGGAGTGGACCTAATACATCCACTGATTATCTGTATTGTCTGGTTGAAAATTTTTTTTTGACGTGGATGCTGTTCATCCGGACTGATGAACAGTATTCAGTTGCGGATTACACAAGGCTCAATGCTGAGGTGTGAGGTGTGAAGTGTGTAGGCAGATGCTCCCAGGTGGTTCCAGTTAACATCTGCAGGATACTATTTCTATTTCTTAAAATTTGTGGTAAGATTGATCAGACGTTTATTGAACGACATGGTGCAATCCATTGTAACTCCCAGATATTTTTGAAAACGGTTGTGTTGAAGGTGGGTGCCATCAAGAAGAATGCCTAGCGAAAGATACGCTTCCCGATTGGTGAGATGGAAGATACTAGTTTCCATCTTACTGGAGCTGGGTACAAGATGCCATTTCTTAAAGTAGGCACTCAAACTTCTGAGGTCTGCTGTTAGACTGTTTTCAATTGGCTGTGGGATTGTTGTAGTAGCACCAGATCATCAGTATAGGAGAATGGTCTGGATTCAGTTTGAGGAATGTCAGATATATATACATTAAAAAGGAGTGGGATGAAAACTGAGCCCTGAGGCAGACCATTCAGTTGCTCATCTCATCATCTGAGACAGCCTGAAAAGTTCAGTTGCCTAATATATTTTTGTTGAGACTAGTGATTTTTGTGCATTCCTGGATGTTCAGCAGTTTGTACATCACACTCTCTCGCCACACCGCCGGTCAATAAATACTGTACCAGTCTTTAGGCATGTCTCGAATCCTGATTCTATACGGGTTACAAGGCCAGGACCTGATGTTTATACTTTCTTGTGGGTCCAAGACTTGTTTGTTTGACCTGGAGGTTTTCAAAGATAATTGGGCTGATCCTATTATGGATTATCCTTTCAGATAGCTTATAGATAGTGCTTAGCAGTGAGATAGGTTTAAAATTCTGTGGAGTGACAAGGCTTAAGAATGGCTATGATCTTTGCCCGTTTAAATCCCGGAGCCATGACACCTATCTGTAACATATTGGTAAAGAAGCGAGCCAGTAATTTTTGGGTGTTTTTTCCGCAGTGGGTAAGGAACTCCAGATGAACTTCGACAAATCCCAGGGCCCTGCCATTCTTTGTTGGTTTTATGGCCCTTGCCGCCTCTATCTCAGTGATGGGGGAGATTGGAAATTTGTAGCGGCAAATACAATCTTTTTGGGTGGGATAATTGTTTATTTATTGGTCTGGGGTAACCTATTTGAGAATTAAGTAGGCTTCCACCAAGGGGTTTTTTTTTAAAAAAAAAAAAAAAAAAAAAGGCTTCATGTTTTTTGGCTGGATTTCTTGAAGTTCTGTAGTGTTGCTCCATTGAGTTTGTGGGCACTGTCCAGATTCTGCAGCATTTTTCATGTTTCTTTCCATCCCGAGGAATGAATTTTTTAACTGTGACTATGGTTACTCTGATAAATCTATTACAGCTTTTTGCTAGTTGGGGTATTCTCAGTTTTTTGCCTGATTGACAGCAAAACCTTCCCTCTTTGCTTTCCTAAAGTTACATCTAGGTAGAGATAAAGGAGCTTTAGGAATTATTAGACTGATTTCTAACAAGACTGGTCAGTGTTGACTTTGTGGGAAAGTTTGTAAGACTTGCCTTCTAGTTGGTGAAAGGTGGCTTTGGGTCAGTTGTGGTGTTCAATGTTCCTGATTTAAATTTTCCTGCATCTTTTGGGTTACAAAACCAAGTTCTTGTTTTTTTTTTTCTGCCACCCACTACTCTAGCTCGATTCCATCCTTGTTGTTATACACATACTTTTAATCTGTGTGATGGCTGTTAGAATCACCGATATACATAATGTGATGTTGTTTTAATTTGGGTAGAACCTCATTCGGCTAGGAGACAAGGGGGCTTATATGCATTGATGGATTTAATGTTGTTCAACACCATAATGAAGTTGTAAATATTATTTTCATTGTATGTTGAAATAAGGCTAGCATTGGTTATAGTATTTTGCACATATGTTGCACTTCCATAACTGTGGTGGTATATGGCTCCTAGGATTCTGTAGCCCTGAATCTTTCCTTTCATGCTCAGTGCAAGTCCTCCTTAGTGTGAGTTTATTGGACGCAGGTTATGTCAACATTATGATCAAGCAATAGCTCTGAAAGACAGTCTTTTTTTTTTTTTTGATTGGCTTATTTCTTCTATTTTAAGTTACCAAACCCTTAGAAAGGGTCCAAGGGTTTTTGTCTTTTGGTTCTGATAAGATCAGTTGAGTGAAATGAAATTACTGTGGTGTGGTTGTCAGGAGATCCTTACAGGATTCTGAGGCAGGCCGATCATGTAGACTATTTAGCCAAGCAAGTGCATTGCCTGGGTGTACCACAAGGAGGCTAGTCTACATTACATATCATAAATAAAATTGAAGGTATATAAAGAGTGGTTGCTGTAAAAAAGGATATTTGGGAAAATGAGAAGATACAGAAATCAGACTTTTATATATATATTTTTTTAAAGATTCAGTGTGTGGAAGGAAGGCACTAGTACAGTGGGAATGGTTCAAAGAAATATTAAGAAATGTTTGTCCCATCAAAAAATAAGGAGCAGCACAGAACTTGTATTCTACTGTTGGCATGTGAAGAGGCTGAAAAATTTGGTGAGAAGGGAGCATAATAGAGTAAAGGAGCAACTGAACAGTGTTAGTTGGGCAATTCCAACCTACAAAGTTTGGTTGGGTATGTAGGTAGGTTCATGAAGTACTCTAATGACTTTGACTGTGAAACAGTTATTGAGGTCATGACGGTTGTGAGATCAGACATTCATTACGATTTGTGTTGAGATTGATGTAAGAACTAGGGCAAGGGAGACAGGTGAGCTAGTATTAGAGTTGGGACATGGTACAGATGGCATGGCCTAGGATGGGATAGGTTTCACTTTTGATTGGCTTATAATAAATTATGGTGGTCACATGGATATTACATATTTTAAAATGAGACATATTACAAGAGAAGGAACTCTGTTTTTTCAGAATGGCACAAGATGATTTGTCCACAATAGGGTATATGCAGGTATTTTTTTAATTTTTTTAATCAATTATTTACATTCGTGCATAACTGTAAAAAATATAACATTGATGTAAATATTAAGATTTAACATCAAAATATATACTTTAAAACTGTAATCCAGTTCTGCCGATTTAAACGCTGCCATTTTGGCGCGCTGCACTGTGACGTGTAGGTACACGACCGCATTGGCGTACTGTATAGCGTGGAGTGTTTCATCTCAAAACTTTCATGTTTTCTAACTAATTTAGATATGGAAGGAGGTCGAAAACCGTGTTATAAGTACTTTATTGTACCTGTGTGTAAAAATACTAAAATAAATACACTTTATAAAATGTATTTTGTTGTCCTGCGAGTTGCGAATATAAGAAAAAAGTGGTGTACCGCTATGAGAATAGATCTTCAACTAGTTGTTTATATTATTGTGAAGATCAATTTTTGGTAAGTACTTGGGATTTCTGTATTTATGTATTTTAGGAAATGTAACATAAAAATTCGTTACCTGTTCAAACTCTAATCATATCTTACTTGGAGACCATCAGACATTTTAAGAACGGATTGAGATCTCCTTCATATATGTTGAAGGGTACACAGCTTATATGTGTGTGCTATAGTCGTTTTTCAAAATGCTCCCTAGTTTTTGAGATATTTTCATACAAATAAACAAAAAATTCTAGATGACGGGTATATAGTAAATTATTGCCCCACCTTATCAATTGGTAGCCTGGTCTATGAGGTAGGGTACTGGCTTCATAATTTTGTGACCCGAGTTCAAATCCCTGCAGAATCAAATATTTTTATCTTCAAAAATTGTCAAGCTTCACTTATTTATTTTGTTAAAACTCCATTTACATACTTTTATAGTGCGAATTAAAATTTAAAACAGGTCACATTGCTTATAAAAAATACATAATTTTGGCCCATTTATCAACACTGGCTTCCTAACATGATTCGCTCCATATCCAATGAAATTAACCCTTTGACTGCTGACAGCGGATCGTCTACCTGCCGCGCTGAGGCCGGCTACCTGTGCTAAGTGATTATTCCTGGGGACGGGGCGGCCCGCGCTGCCCCACCCGCCCAGTGCTGGATGTTCCTGGTGTTACCTCTCACAGCTGATAAAAAATAAATACTCTCACTACATAGTTTCTCTGCAAATAAATTACTGCAGAATCAAACGATCAGTAACCCTATTATTCGTCACTAATAATTATATCTTGCTTGTAGTTTTTACTAGATTTTCGCAGCTTATGTCGAAAGCATCGTGATTCCTAAATTTACCTTAATAGTTTACTGTTCTTTCCTGCATACCCGTTTATAACAACTGCAATTTTCTATATGTTCCTTATTGTATCAGAGTGTTTTTGTTGAAGTTTAAAGAGCGTAGATTCGAAGAAGATGTCAGAAATATTTTACTTCCACACTTACATACCGCATTCAGACCACGACTGTTAAATTAGAGAAATTCGAACTTATACAGAGAGTTAAAGGCATCCGATTTTTCCTCGTACTATTCACGAATATAAAAAGACACCTGAAAATGATAATTGCACAAGCATCCTCCCCCACACACCCAAATTTGGCTTGCGGAATATCTTTGTAGATGTAGATCCCCAAAATATCTCGATGTTGACTGAATGTTTGCTGTGCTTTGTAATTACCCGATTATACATAATTTTGTTTCTTTGATGAAATTTGTCCCACATAAGTACTCAACAGATTTTTCAACATTTCAAATCTGTGAAGTGTGTGTCCAATATTACGCGAGTTGAAATAGAGCGGGGGAGGGGGGCGGGAGGGTTCGGAGAAATCTCACGAAACCTCACCAAAGTAACAAAAAGCGGTATCTGGACATCAGTTCACCAAGAATTGCGGTATTTAGAAGAACATCTCTGGTCCAATATTTCATTTTTTTTCACGCAATGCATCAGAAGACAAATAGCTATGAAACATAAATTTCATCATATTCAGTATCTTTCCACTTTGATATTCAAGAATGCATTGATTCTGGAATATTCTCCTTAGTGGTTATATAAAACCGATTCTTTTCATCAGCTATACATTTCATCAGTTCTTCTGTAAAAAAAATAACGTGAAAACTTACAGAATATTTGGCACATTCCCTATTTGACACACATGTCCCGAAAGCGTATCATCAAATGCGTGACTAACTGGACGAAAATCATTTTCTTTCCAGTCAGATTTATCACTAAGACGTAATTTCTTCGTAAGCGTTTCACTATCACTTTCTGATTCTTCAGATTCAGAACAACTAACATGTCTTGTTGAAACATGAGACTGCATTGTGGTTTATGACTACAGCCTTCTGATTTTGTTGAAAAGCTATCACTTCCATCAAAATCAAGTAGTTCATCCTCGGTGTCACTCCTCGTAAGAATCTCCAGGATTTCTTCCTCAATGCACCCATGACGTCTTGCCATTTTCTTCATAAAATACAGGACACAAAGAAGACTGATGTAATTTCAGTTGAATAGTGAACTGTAGAGCAACGCCGAGGCTCCCTACAAACAAACATTCGGATGATAAGCTAGCTACCAGAACTGCAAAAGGCTATTGAGAAATGGGTCGTGAAGTCCGCTGTATGACTCGGGTAGCGGCGCATCTATATTCGTCATCAGCACTCAGGTAGCGGCAGGCGGGTGCGGCTTAACTCGTCAACAGCACTCAGGGGAAAACCGGCGGCTGCGTCTAAACTCGTCATTAGCACTCGGGGCCAGCAGGCAGCATGACGTGTATACACGTCAACAGCAGTCAAAGGGTTAAGTCATGAGGCAAATCTGCTAGTAAACTGGAATCTGATACAAGAATTTTGCAATGTTTATAAGCATTTGTCACTTGTTCTTCCATTTCCTTGTCAAGCTCCATTTTTCGTCACGGATGGGCCTACTATTTTATTTTCAACCATTTACACGCAACCGTTCTTGGAATAAATCAAGTGTAGAAGAAAGAAAGAAAAACTATTTTCTCAGTGCTAAGTATTTCATTTAAAATACCTCTTGATTATATACAAGTAAAGAAACGATGAAGATGAAATAAATAACATGATAGGAACTATTTCAATTGAAAACGCACCGAAACAACTTATTAACAAAAAGTGAAAAAAAATTAAGAATGGAGACTTTCTTGATGAATGATTGCAACGAAGTTTTTAAGGGTGTGCGGCCGATTTGTGTTGTGAAAAGGCAATCCATCGGTAGACCCGTGAATTCATTAAGATAAAAGAAAAAAGTATTTCAGGGGAAAAAAATGACGCTGAATTGTAGGTAATATGATTTGTTTTAAATATTATTTCACTCAATAAAAGAACATAAATGAAGTTTTAACAAAATAAAAATGTCAAGCTTGACAATTTCTGAAGATAAAAATATTTATTTCTGCGGGATTTGAACGCAGGTCAGAAAGTTATGAATTTAACACCCTTCCGCATAGACCACGCTGCCATTTGATAAAAACGGGTAATAATTTACTATATACCCGACATCTAGAATTTCTATCACTTAATTACCTTACAGTTTTCACTGCTCTGAGCTGAGCGGCCGTAAAATTCGGATTTGTTGCAAAATTTCTTGTCATCATGAAAGCCTCAATTTTTTGAAGATTATCCGTCTGTGCTTTCAGAAAACAGCTTTGTCATTATTTGGTGTGTGTATTGTAGCAAGAATACAATATCTCACCAGTTATGCTGATATGTTAATATAAACTTCAACACAATCGCAAAGCTATTACAACTCCCAGCAACTACGTCTTTGTTCACAATAATATCGTGTACTTGGTCGTCACGATTCGATTCGACCAATAGCGTTGCGTTTTGCGAAGTTACATTTCCCTTGTATTTTTAGCACTTTTGATTAATTAAAATCAGTAAATAAAAATCGAATAAATAGGAAAAAAACGTTATAGTGTTAATTCTACACTAATAAAGTTTCAAAATAAAAATACTAGACGTAAACTTGAATTTCATGCATATTCCCTACTCCGACATTTCCTATTATCCCCCTTGAAGATTGGTGCAGTAGTACCCCTTTTTCAGTCATCTGGAACAGTTTTCTCTTTCCATGCTAATCTCATCACTAGGGTATGGATCTTTAGGACCAAAAGATACAGAAATATGCAGGCAAATATGACCTTTAAAAAGGGTAAATATGACCTAAAAATCACAAAATATGACCAAACATTTGAATTTACCATACATCAAAACATGCTCAATTATACATCATTTGTTTTATCTAGTATTGTTGCTTTCATGTAAGCAGCATAAGTTGCTTCTATGCACTCACTTATTACACTATTGAGAAATTAAATTTTAAATTTCTTTGTTGAAGTCATTAAAATTTCACATAATTTACGGAAAATAACTTTTTCGTCTGTACTGAAATACTCCTAACCAAGTTCCCTTAGGTAACTGCGTAACCCCGCACTTTTGGAATTTATTTATTTTTCAGTATGGCGATACTCACTTATCCACTGCAGATTTAACACTGACTGAGAATTATTTTCAAAAGTATTGGTGACAATGAGACATTGATTGACGCGCATCAACACAGAAACTGCAATGTCGAGATTAAAAAGCGGGTGGGACATTAACGTTAAGAGAATGACTGTAATATATTACTTTAATTCTTGACTGGTAAATTCTGACCAATTCAGCGACAATTAGTTTTTTTTTTCTTTCTCCAATGTATAAAAGGAGTACAGTTCTGCGAAAAATTATATTAATTTCGCCTCATCTATAACTTCTAGTGAATTCCCGGCATTATTAAAAAATACCAGATTTTTCCTCAAAACATGACCGTAAAAATTATTGTAATATGACCAAAACTAGGAAAATGGCTTGAATATGCATTTATGTGCTATATAAAATTCAATCAGAGACGTTCAGTTAGTGTTTAATTCAGCATTATAGCTCAAAAGGAAGGCAGGAAATAAATATGACTTATCCTAACGATCTGAACCCTACTCCTCACTCTGTATTCTCAAAACACCTGCTGCTCTTGTCATGTTCACTGATACTTTGTCTGTGCCAGGTGCTATCCTCTCTTTGACTTTCCTTAGCAGATTTCCGATTTCTCTTCATGTCAAGTCTTCCATTTCTTTCCACAAATGTGATCTTCCATAATAGATGTTCATTCATGCAGCTTTGCTGTCTATCCCATATTTAATAGGTCTTCAAAATATTCACTCCACAATTTACTCAACTCAACCATGTTATCGGCTATATTTCCATTATCATCAGTCATTCTTTCACACTCATTTCTCCATCTGATTTTAATTTCATTTCATTACAGCATTTTCCTGTTACCTTTACTACCCTTTTCCAGTGATTATCCATTTTTCCATTCAGTTCTTTTCTTCTTGCTTCCTTTTTCTATCATTATAACTTTTCCTCGCATCTTCAGCTCTAACCCTCGACCTTTGACTAGAAGCTCTGGTTTTTTTTTAAATGCTTTTGTTGTGTTTTTCATACTCTCCTTTTCGTGCTTGTTTTGCCACACATTACGGAGGGTACCCAAAAATAACCGGAATAATGTTGCTGTGTGCAGAGCTTGTGTAGTATGCGTTTCTGCTGCTAGTCGTTTTTAGCGCAACTTATTGCCATTCAGTGCTGCCTGTGTTGTCGACCTGGCTTGTTCTGTTAATCCGTAGTGATTGTTTTTGCTAGCGCTGTTTTGTTATTGTTTCATTTTTGATGATGGCAAGTTTAAGTGAACAATGTGCAGCTGTGAAATTTTGTTTTCTACTCTTTAACATTAAAACAGTTTCAGCAGCATTTTTACAAACAACTTACAAAAATGATGCTATGGGAAAAACTCAAGTGTACGAGTGGTTTGCTCGGTCTAAAAATGGTGACATGTCAATAGATGACAAACTTCATTCTAGACGTCCATCAATTGCCTAAATCGACCAAATGTTGAAAAAATTCGAGACCTTGTGCTCTCAGACCGTCGACAGACAATTGATAAACTGTCAGAGCTTGGTTTAGCGAATTTTAACCGAAGATTTGGGAATGAAAGGGCTGCTGCCAAGTTTGTTCTTCGGGCTCTGACTGACAATCAAAAAGAACGTCTAGTTGAAACATATCGTTCTTTGAAACAGCAGTTTGAAATTAATCCAGATTTTCTGTCAAATGACATTAATAGTGATGAGTCATGATGCTATGGTTACAATCCAGAAACAAAACAACAACAGTCAAGCCAATGGAAGACGTCATTGTCACCCCGTCCAAAAAAAAAAGTTGTCAAGTCAAATCAAACATCATTTGCTTTTTTGATGCCAAGGGCATAATGTAGTTCATTCAGAGTTTGTTCCCCCACATCAGACCGCCAATCAAACCTTTTATTTTGAAGTTTTAAGAAGATTACGCCAAAAAAAGACCCGATTTTTGGTAGACAGGAGATTGGTTCTTCCATCATGACAGTGCACCTGCACACACAGCTGTCTATATTAGGAAGTTCTTGGCTAAAAATGGCATGGTTCTGCTGGCCCACGCACCTTACTCGCCTGACCTGGCTAGGTGCAACTTTTTCTTATTTCCACGCATGAAAAGTGGCATGAAAGGACACAGATTTGATAATATTGAAGAGGTCAAGATAAAAACGAGATAGGAGTTGTCAACCATTTCTAAAGATGACTACAAAATTTTTTTCGAACAATGGGAGCACCAGTGGGACAAATGTATTATTTGTAATGGAGAGTATTTTGAAGGGGATAAGGTTGTTTTGTAAAAAATTAGAAAAAATATAAATTTTTAAAAATAATTCAGTTTTTTGTACTTCCTCATATATCTGCTGCCTCTACCAGTCTCCTTTTGAACTCTTCCCATTCTTTGTTTACTGTTTGTTCCATCCTTGGCACATTCTTCCTAATCAGTGCCTGATATTCCATTCTGGACATTTCTTCCTGCAGCTTTTCATAGCCTGAGGTTAATCACCAAGCCTTGAGAGTGAGCGGTAACATTTGGCACTGGTATTTGGGATGTCACTAGTTCAAGTCCACATCCTCCCATCCTCATTTTGTTTTTCCATGGTATCCTGAAATCACTTCACACTAACCCTTGGATGGTTCCTTAAAAAGGCCATGGTCATATTCCTTTCTCCTACTTGTCCCCATCCTCTCAGCTAATGAGTCCTAAAACCCAATACAAAAAGTAGTCTTCTTTCTTGTAAAACCTATGCCTTTCTCTCTTTTTGCTCCTTCAAGCTGATCATTAATAGTCAACATCCACTGTATATGGCTTATGATGTATGACTTTGATGTTTATGACTTTTTCATCATTTCTCTTGTTAATATCACATAATCAACCAAAGATAACCTTGTCCAGTCTGTGTTATACCAAGTAATCTTACACACTTTTTTTCCTTCTTATTCCACATGATCGATCTATTTACTTACTTACTTTCCTCTAGTGCAGGGGTGGCCAACTTGATTAGACCCGAGATCTACTGTTTACTGACAATTCCCTGTGCGATCTACCAATTACATACTTCTTGAGATAATATAGTTCAGTACACAATTATATAGTATTTCGTTTTTTTATTAAGAGAGAAAACATAAAACTGAAAATTATTCTTAGTAATTACTTATTTATATTAGAGTGAGCATTGCGTCTGAACATCTTCCGCTAGATTAGCAACAATCCGGTTTGCAGTTGGAAATTTTCAACCTTAAACAATCCAATGTATGTGCATCTGTCAAGCGAGAACAGTGTTTATTTTTTTGCTGGTTTTAAGTAGGAAAAAGTTGGTTCTCATAAATAATTTGAACCAAAACACGAATGCAGTTATTCAATACATTTACTCAAATTTGGATATTTCTCGTTGGAAACCAATGGCCAGAAATCTAGACCTGAGGATGATCTTGCTATTAGAAATATGTCGCAGTGCAGAGTAATAATTTCGTTTTGAAATATCATGTGGTCCATTTGAAATGTACCTGAAACTTTTTAGTGATTTCATAGATATCAATGGAAATCACAGGTAACAGTTCTTCTTTCTTCGAGAAATCTTCAAAGACCATAAGAATGAAAAAAAATAATTGTACAGTATCAGTGATATCTGTTGATTCGTCAAGTTGTAGCGTAAAAGCAACGATATGTCTTTGTAGTTGTTCGTCTATGTTTTCACACATCCTTTCTATACGGCGCATAACATTATTTTGAGACAGCTCTAAACCATAAATAGCATCTTTAATTTAACTTTTATTTTTAACCGACTTCAAAAAAAGAGGAGGTTCTCAACTCGTCTGAACTTTTTTTTAATGTATGTTCAGCAATATCTTCGCCAATTTTGGACCGTTTTCAAAGAATTTTTTTTAGATGATGGGTTCTGGCTTCAAAGTGGCCCAATATGAATTTCATTGACAAACCACCTCTTCTACCCCTTTACATCCCTTAATTTTTATACAAACCCACATTTTTTTCCGAATTCGATGGACCTTTGGACATATATAGTCAAAAATAAAGAGAAAAAAATAATGTCAACTTTTGATTTGAGAAAATTGAACCCCTCTCTACCTCCTTAATTTTCTTTATATAAAGCTACAGTCGACACCGTTTGACCGATTACCATGATGGTTGACGCTTATATCTGCTTTGTCACGAAAAAGGTTTCTTACCAAAAAACCACCCCCTCTCCCCCATTAAACGTTTAATTTTTACACAAACCCGCAATTTTTATCCAGTTTAGATAGAACTTAGCACACTTTTACTATAAAACAAGAGAAAAATATCAACATTTGGGTTGCAAAAACTGAATCCCTCTCCCCGTTTCCACCCCCTTGTTTTTTTGTCAATTTTATTTTTAAAAAGCTACAGTCGACACCAATGACGGATCTTTATGAAAGTTGACACATATATGTAATTTTTTATGGAGAAGATTTCTGACCAAAAAAATCAAAAATCTACCCTAGCTATGCTTTTAGACCCCTTAATATTTGTACAAACCCACATTTTAATCCGATTTCGGTGGAACGTCTCATATTCCTTTCACAAAAACGCAAACCATATCCCCTTTCTAACCCTATAATTACTGTCAATGTTCTATATATAAAGCTATAGTTTCTAACTAATTTTGAAGGAAGTATGCACATGCATACTTCAAAACAAATAGAAAAATATTGTCTACATTTGGTTTAGAGAAGTCAAACCCCTCTCCCCCTTTCCATTTCCTTAATCTTCACAAAGCTATAGTTTTTATCCGATTCTGAAAAAAATTTGCCCATATTAGTTTAAAACATACAGAACAATTGTGTTTAAATTTGGTTGCATAAGCTCAATCCTTCTTCCCTTCTATCCCCACCTCTCCTAATTTCCAATGTTTTAGAAGTTGTTGTGGTGTATAAAGACAGATTTTTTAATTTAAAGCAAGCACTTTAACCAATGAGCTACCAGGAAGTTCGCAAAATCAGAACTGTTGCGGCATTTTTAAAATATAAAACAATATATAATACCACTAAACACTTAAAAATAAAATAATTGTTTAAAAAACATAAAAATCGCCTTCAAAAAAAGCACATTAAAAATTTTAAAACAACTTTACACCTTGCTTAGAAGAAAGTAAATCTAACTGGACAACATTTTACATTACTGTTATTAAAATTTTTACATTAATTAGTTATTTTTGGAGTCTGTGCCAGCCAAAACAAGAAAAACGAAAAGATGAAAACAATAATACATAAAAATTCATGTTACTTCTTACCCACAATTAATGCTAGAAACATGTTTCAACAAAACTGAAACATACAGAGATGCTACGTTGATATTATACTAACTGTAAAGCGTTTACTGCTTGATGTAGCCTACCAACTGACATTATAGCGCCAGAGATATGCCTGGACGACCAACGAGACCAAGCCACTGATTAAAATACCGTCTAATTTGTTTCCCTAAAATGTCTCCCGCAATAACAATATCTGCCTCACTACATGCTGTAAAATATCCGCGTTTCGCCTCGAACACCAAATAAAGTTCAGTAATTGCGATGTGACAGCTGGCACCAACTTCTAAAATAACTAATTAATGTAAAAATTTCAATTACAGTAATGTAAAATATTGTCCCGTTAGATTTACTTTCTTCTAAGCAAGGTATAAAGTTATTTTTATTGTGCCTTTTTGGAAGGCGGTGTTTATGTTTTTTTTTTGTTTTTTTTTTAAATAACAATTATTTTTTGAAACTAATGAACAGTGAATCTGACACTGCTTCGAAAATGTCCTTGATGTATTTTCCACTGGAAGAAGGCTTGTACTTTTATGCAAATCTGTAGCTTACTTGGAAAGATGATTCAGATGCAGCTTTACTTTGCTCAATAGGCTTAGAAAACAAGTTTTCTTGAATTGTTAATTGCGATTTCAGTGCTTGATATTTACTGGAAATATCGCTGTTAGGTGGAAAGCCTGTCTAACATTTATCATGCACTGTGTTAAAATATCGCTCTAAATTTCATTTTTTCGGTATTGACACGGATGTATTGCATATTGTGCAGCAACATTTCTTTTCACCACAATAAAGAAGTAGTCCAGTTCCCATTCTTGGTGAAAGGTATAAGTTTTTTATTTGTTTGGAGCACATTTTTCAAGAAACTACAAAAATAAAATTAAAATATTAATAATATAATTCGTTTAATAATAAAAGTAGGAATATCCTACCATTAAATGTGAATTAAATTTATTTTCGCAATGATGGCTGAAAGTTAGCGAGTGAACATTATTACGGGGTTCGTATCCCATAGTAACAATATTGAAAATATGATCTTATTTCATTTGATGAACCTTCAGAAGCATTTCTTTCTTCATTTGAAGTTCCTTCAGCATTTCTCTTCAATCACTTATCCATAGCGTAGTCCCTGTCGTTAACTGAAGGATGACAGTGTCCCACATGCTTCCCGCCTATTGTCCATCACGCCCGAAAACCAAATTGCCACGATCGACTGGTCTAATAGCCGCGATCGACCGGTCGATTGCGATCGACCGGTTGGCCACACCTGCTCTAGTGGAAAGCCTGTACTGACCTTGGGTTTTCTAACCATCTCTTCATGGAGCTACCAATATCTCTACCTGTAGGGTAGTACTGTAGGGCAAGCTTCAGAAATCTGTCATTACTCGTTCTTAGAATGTGGTCCTTCCAATTATCCTTTTTTTTTAATGTAAAATTAATTCAAAGAGGAATTATTGAGTTGCTGCCTTATTTCTTCAGTCTTCCTTCCATCATTTAAGAAATATCATTTTATTGGTCTTAGGAAGTTCACTTCATAATGTTGAATTTTAATTTTGTATTTTATTTTATTTTATTTACCCATGTTTAACTGTCATACATCAGAATCAGTACTGCCATTGTTTTTTTAAAATTTTAGCCGAGTCTTCTTGGGCTTTATCTTTAGGTATTTATCAATTTGTACCACACATATATTGAGAGTGGTTAAATTTTTTATTAACTTTGTTATCTTCATTAAAAGATAGATTGGTTGATTGCCAATCACTATTTTTACTCCAGGTGGAATATTTCCCCAGCCATGCCATAACTTCTGTTTTTGTAATAGACACTTGCAAATTGTAATCTTTACTAAGAATGTTTAATATTTTGTATTGATTTTTGGAGTCCCACTTCATTTTCCTGTAGGATAAGTTGATCATCTGCAAATAGCATTGTGTTTATGTATGTGCTGTTACTTATTTTTATTCCAGGATGGACATTTTCCTTCTATTCTCTAAATAAGTAATCTATACTGTTACAAATTTGTAAGCAAGCTTTGTGTGTCTGATTGTTTGAAACATTATCAAGCAAAACTTAACGCAACAATTTAGGTGTTTTCAAATTTTTAGTGCTTATGGTCTGGATTAAAATCTGAGAAAATGACTGGTGACTTATATGTACTGAATAATGAAGCAAGGAGTTACAGTTGTTTTCAGTTAGGATAAATAGTGCCAACATCACTTTGTATTTGAAATGAGCACTCCTCTAAAATTTTTTGATAAATACACACAACTTATCTTTGAATTCAGTTCATTGTAATTTTTAAGTTTGGTTCTACAGTTTTCTTGAATTAAATAGAATACTTAAATCAAACATAATAAGCATAAATGTTATTTAATTTGTTTTAGATATCATTGTGGTTAGAAAGATCTGACCTAAGATAACACCAGTAATATTTGGATATATATATAAAACTAAGGAAGGATAGGGAAATATGACCCAACACTTACCACAGATGAAGGCGGCTGGGACGATGAACAAAAAACAAACACAAGAAAAGCGCAATATTTCGGCCTACAGCAGCCTTAAACGTGCAGAAGGTGAAGCACCAGGCGGCGTCACATGTATACACATAGACGACCGACTGGTGAATATATATATATATATATATATATATATATATGAATCAAATTAGGATAGGGAAATGAGCCACCACTTACCTTTAGATGATGGATGTGGGGCACGAACACACAGAAAAGACACAAACACAAATAATAAAGAAATTTTCGGAAAAAAAAACCCTTTGTCAACAAGAGAACATTAAGGGAGGTGGGTGCAGCTCGAGATTGCCTCACAGAAAGACCGCCGGTCGAGAAAATGGTGGGGGTAAATTCAAACATCGTGTTCGTGTCTTTTCTGTGTGTTCGCGCCCCACATCCATCTAAAGGTAAGTGGTGGCTCATTTCCCTATCCTAATTTGATTCCTTTCCGTTACTTAACGTCTTTTTTTTTTTTGTTATTATATATATATATTGGATAAAGGAAACAAAGAAACTGCCGCGAGGCACTGAAAATAAGATAGGATAGGGAAAATAAACAGTTACCCGTCACTTACCACAGATGGAGGCAGGAGGGTGAGACACGTAAAAACACAAAAACAAACGAATTGCACAATATTTCGACTTTAGTCTTAGTCGTGGGAGGCGAGCCATATGGCAGGGGGGAAAGATGTGGTCACATCCCAACCCGCCACATGAATGAAGCACAGGCGGAAAATGCGTGGTAGTGGTAGAATTGCCGGGAGGGGGAGGGGAGGATTGTCTTGACCAGTGATAAAAGTGAAACAAATCAATATAATCTTTGTGTAGCATAATTCAACAAGTTATAATTTTATTTAGATTGGTTATAGATGAAAATAAAGGGAGATAGAAGAATTTAAATATATAAAAAATGAATAGATGAAATGTACATATATAAGTAACTGACTTTAAAATGAAATGAGAGTTGGCAAGTGACAGGTTTAACGTAGGTTTAGGCCAGGGGTGTGTCTGGTGTCAAGGATATGTTGGTAGGCTACTTCCCATCTGCGGAGTTCTGAAGGGGTGGTGGTATTAGGAAAAACTCTAATAGCTCTAACTGTGAAACAGGTGTTGAGGTTGTTTGAATTATGGAAGTTCGCATGAATTGCCACGGGATGGTCTGGGTTGGAGGTATAAACTGTTTGCCTGTGGCCATTCATTCTGTAGGAAAGTTGTTGAGTGGTGAGACCAATGTAAGAGGCAGTGCAGTGGATGCAGGTGAGTTGGTAAATAAGGTGAGTGGTAGCACATGTGGCATGTCCAATTATAGGAAAAGATTCCCCTGTGACAGGATTAGAGTAAGTAGTGGTGGCAGGGTGCATGCTGCAAGTTTTACAGCGGGTTCTGTTACAGGGGAAAGATCCCTGTGGAGGTCTAGGAGAGTCAGCAGGTAAATACTTGTGGACCAAGATGTTATACAGATTAGGCGGTCTGCTGAAGCAAGTGCGGGGAGCAGTGGGTAGGATTTTGGGAAGGAACGTAAGAAATCATGCCCACGGGGTCTATTGCATGGGAAAGAGCCTTGGGGCTGACTGTTGGAACGAGGAAGACTATGTTTGTAGACTAGAAGTTCACTGAGGTTAGGAAGTCTGCTGAAACAAGTTCTAGGAGGTGCAGGGAGGATTTTAGAAAGAATGGATCTCATTTCAGCAGATTTGTAGGAAATCATAACCCTGCCAGAGGATTCTGTTAATGGATTCAAGGCCTGGGTAGTAGTGTGCTCGAAAATATTTTTTTAATGTTTTTCATAACACAAGACCTCTTAAAATTTGCGTAATTGGTCGTAGATTACCAAAATGATTTTGAAAATAAAATAAAACTATGTCTTTAGGGTTCTACCGACCATCAAAATTTTGAAAAAGTGTTGTTTTTATGGTGGTATTTCGCTGTCCTTAATTTCGTCTCCTGGACAAAATATAAAAAAATATTTTCTTTCTTGTTCTATTTAGGTGTAATACATACACGACATTTCAATTTGAATGCAACGACACGTTACCGGCGAGTTTGAATTTGTTAGGTTTCAACCTGCAAATGCCGTCAAGTTTCAACTTGTATCAAGGACATTGTTGACTAGACTCACGAGTGTTTTCTTCATAGCCAGAGTAATTTTAATGCTTTATATAGCATTAAAAGTAATGCATTTTTATAGTTTCACATACACTTGCGATCGTTAGTGTTACAAGTGGATTTTGTGATTTTTAAAGAATGAGTTTGAGGCGTAGTGAGACTCCTTTGCTATATTGGGACCATACAAAGAACTTGACGATCGGCAGCTACCAACTATAATTGATGCCATTAAATTTATTTTATTTGTCTAGAAAGACCTGAAATTGAAGTATAATGCATAAGGATCCATCCAATTCAGGTATATATGCGATTGTTTTCTGAAAATGTCACCAATATTTGGACCAAAGCTTCGCTTCCAATCATAATTAAGGAACGAGTTATTCAATTACTGAAAGCCTATTTCGAAAAGTACTTAAATTTGAAAAGATACATCAAAAGCAAACGAAATTATAGTCTTAAAAACAAGCTGAAGTGTTTTTTAGAGTAATCTGATAAACTTTTCGATGTTGCTGCATGTAAATGCACTTCATTTGAATCTTGTTCGTGTTTGAAACCTAAGAAAGTTCCCATCAATGAGAGAAGTTTTTTTTTTTTTTTGGATCAAAGAAATGACAGGAAAATGGTTATAAGTGGTGTTGATAAGAAAGAAACGGCTAGATTAATGAAACAGCAGCAGAGACGAATTGAAGAGTCAATAAGGGCAGCAAAAGAGTCATGTTCTACTCAAGAAACCGATTCTGCCTAGCAAATTGTGAAAATAAGATAGGATAGGGAAAAATAAACAGATCCCCTTCACTTACCACAGATGAAGGCAGGAGGGCGAGACGATCACGTAAAAACACAAAAACATAAACAAATAGCACAATATTTCGATATAAGTCTTGGTCGCGTGGGAGGCAGCAGTTTCTTTGTTTCCATTATACAATTAGCAAATTGTGATGAAGATTCGGTGCGTGAATCTTCCCCAGAAATGTATCTGATAACAGAGGCATCCCCGACAAATACGCCCTCGACAGAGACACCATCGATTTCAACAGCGGGCGAATCGGAATACTTTGCCGTTGCCAACAGTTGCTAAGGCCTGTGATAGATACTTTTTTTCGATGCGATCTGCTGCTGCTGTTATTTCTGCAGTTTTGGCTGACGTTGGCATGGTCTCTACTAGAAGATTTTACCCCGGTCATTGATAAAAATAAGATCCGCAGAGCAGTATCTAAAGCCCGGACAGAAGATTCAAAAGATATTAGAGGTATTGTTATAAAAAGCATTTGCTTTGATGGACAAAAAGACAAGACTCTGATAAATGAGAAAATAGGGGATCGTTACCATCGGAAAGAAGTTATAGAAGAGCACGTCTCAATTTTAGCAGAACCTGGAGCAATTTATTTGGGATACACAACACCAAGTTGTGGCACTGCAAAGGGTTGGCATTTAGATGACGTGATTTGCATTGGATGTGACAAAACTGCAACTAACACTGGTTGGAAGGGGGCCGTGATTTAATATTTAGAGGAGTATTTGGAGAGACCGCTACAATGGTGTGTTTGTATGCTTCATGCCAATGAGTTACCCCTTCGTCATTTATTCTTAACCTTCGATGGCTGCACTTAGGATCCTAGAGAATATTCCGAACCTATTGGAAAACAATTAACTGGTTGCGAAAATAAAACCACGGTGTCTTTTAGCACAGTGGCTGGTAATTTGCCTGACTTGCCAAAAAATGTGGTTGATGAACTAAGTACCGATCAAAAAATCTTTGAGATATATCAAGCTGTATCAACAGGTTCCTGTACTCCTGAGCTGGCAAACCGTCAACCAGGAAAAATGGCGCTCTCTAGATGCCTTACTTCTGCCAATCGTATACTCAGGCTTTTCGTAAGTACCCTTAATCCATCAGAAAATTTGAAAACGTGAATCAACTACATGGTTAAAGTATACGCTCCGATTTGGTTCTTAATCAAACAAAAGACGTCTTTTAAAGACGGAGCCAAACATGTTTTTCAACTGATTATGTACTCTCGATTTTTACCAGAAAAGCTGAGATCTGTTGTGGATTCTGTTATCGAGCACTCAGAAAACCTACTTGTCACTTTGTTGTTTGATGATAGAGACCACATTCGGGAGCTGGCATTGCGAAGAATAATAAAAGCGAGAGAACCTGAAAGTAGCACCAAATGCAGGATATTTAAACCACCAAAAATTAACTTCTCTGCTAAAGATTACTCCGAAATTATTGTGTGGCAGGAGTGTCATGTTACAGCACCGCCAGTTCTTCGAAATATTTCTAATGAAGACCTTCAAATCAAGGCCTCACAAAGTGTAACTGACTACTTCAAGAGATGGTTTTATTAGAACCAGGTTGCAGTCTCTAGCAGAAATGCCAAATTTTGGACATAAAATAAGTTTAAATTCTAAGTTTTTGTCATTAATTATAAGCTCTATTTTATTTATTTTGTTTTCTTGTGTTTTGTTTCATTAATTTCAATAATAAAATACCATTTAAACTTGATTTTTGTATTATATTGTATATATTGTATATTTTGTATATATATAAAACTAAGGAAGAGCAGGGAAATATGACCCAACACTTACCACAGATGATGGCAGCTGGAAATGATGAGCATAAAAAAGAACAAACACAAGAAACTCGCAATATTTTGGTAGTTAGCCTTATTCTTGTAAAAGTGAGACACCAGGCAGACAACTGTCTGGTGAATGGCATGGCCGGCGTAGATGGTAGTATAAGAGAGGGGGAAGTGCAAATACTAAATTGATAATACTGAAAGTGTATTGTCATTGAAAGTGGTAGATCAACATAACAACTGAGTGATGATATATATATATATATATATATATATATATATATATCTTAAATAAGAAAAATAAAATATAAGCAATATAAATAGTAGTGATAATAAGTGCTGTGTCTGGTGGAAGGGATTAAATGGAGATTGAGGACTGGAGGATGTCTCGTGTCCAGGAAATGCTCATCATTCCCAGCCACCTTCATCTGTGGTTAGTATTGGGTCATACTTCCCTATTCTTCCTTAACACGTCAATAAGCATAATGTAACTGTGATACTTAATTTATGGCAAGTTACTTTGTTCTTAATATCGATATTAAAGAGTTTCGTTCCATATTAGGGCAACTTTATGATAACTGTGGGACTGCGATTCGATGTTGGATTCTCAGATAACTCGACAAGTCAAATTAAAAATGAAGAATACAGGTTTTGATATTTCACTTAGTTCTCAAGATATCAAATGTCAAAAATTAGTTATAGGGTAGTTGGTAACGTTGTTCTTCTGGTCCATGCTGCATTTCAGCCTAACCACAACTGAAAAAACATCTAGCTTTAATGGATTTTTTTCCCAGGCCACATTTTAACCTAACCAACTTACTTTTGAGATACGATATCTTTAGAACTAAGTTAGATGCCAAATCATTTTATTCATTGCTTTCAATTTGTCTCGTCAGTTTACATAATCAATACCATCATCAAATTGTGGTGCCATTGGTTACTGTAGAATCTCCCGTAATCGACCCACTACTTCACAGAGGCACTTTGTTTGGAAAGCATAACTGAACTGTGGATTTAAGGTAAATATAGATATGTTTGTTCACTTTATTTTGGTAGCAATGAAAAACAATTTTATGCTGAGAAGCACGTTTTTTGTTTGTATGAACCATCCATAAACTGGATTAGCAATAGTAATTTTTGTTGGTACTATTTAGGGTAGGAAATCTTTATTCATGAGTAATGGAGGCTCTGTATTGGTACCAATGAGCATTGAATTTGTTTGTGGGTTAAATTGAAATGCAGGGTGGACACTGTAAAACTTGAGTGCATTAAAGTAAGCCATCTGAAATATTATGGTCTGTGATAAAGTTTTAGCGTGTCCAAGCTGCAATTTAACTTAATCCTCAAATGAATTTAGCACTTACTGGTGCCACCAGTAATGAGCGGCCATTACTCACGAATCGGATGGTGGCGCGCTAGATAGTGTCAACGAAAATTACTACTACTTATTCAGTTTATGGATGGTTTATACAAAATAAAAAATATGTTTCTCAGTGTAAATCTGCTGTTCACTCTTACCAACACAAAGTACAGTAATACCCCGCTTTACGCGAGGGATACGTTCCGCAAAAAATCGCGTTAAGTGAAATTTGCGTATTTCGGGGTTTACGATTAAACAGAGTCAAAAGTTAATGCAAAAAAATACAAATCATTTGAATCAATCTCTTTAATTCTAAGAACACTTTATGCAATATTACATGTTATTTTTTTTTTTTTTTTTTTTTTTTTTTTTTTTTTTTTTTTTTTTTTAACGGAAAAATACGTCTATTGTTTTTGGGGTAGCATTTCTTTTACGTTCTTGTAAAATACGTTCACCCAACGCTGTTTTTAATTGTTTGACACACGGTCATCAATCTATGCTCTGCAATATTTCCAAACCTGAATAAATTTTTCAAAGAGTATTTTGTATTCCGCTTGAAGATAAAACTCTCTCTTCTACTCGTTCTTCCTCATCGTTTATGGCATTATTCTGTAACTCGATCAGATCTTCATTGCTGAGAGGTTCGTCGTGAGTTGCTACAAGTTCTTCAAGATCTTCTACCACGACATCTTCAAGTTCAGACCCCTCAACCATTGCAGTAATGTCTTCAAGCACTTGTCTGTGCATTTGGACAATTCTTCTAGGTGCTTCCACTACATCTGGTCAAAGATTACGCCACACCCTGTTCATACAACTCTTTTTAACTTCTTTCCAAGACTCGTCTATGTTGTGAATAGCCTTCATGATGTTGTATGACTTCCACCACTCTCGCTTAGACTGTCTCCCTTCCCCGTCAGTTTCATGAATTAGTTGGCTAAAAGTGCGGCGATGGTAATAAGCTTTGAAGTTTGCTATTGCTCCCTGGTCCATAGGTTGTAATATTGACATAGTGTTTGGTGGAAGGAACTTCACGTACACTTTTAAGTCTCTCGGCATATCAAGTGAGGTTGGATGTTGTGGGGCATTGTCTAAGAGTAATTTAACTTTACGTTCAGCCCATTTCTGTAACAGTAGGATTTTACTGACTGGCAAAAACTATTAGAATATCAATCTTGAAAAACTTCCTGTGTAACCCACGCTTTTCTGTTGGACCGCCACACGACTGGTAGACTTATCTTGTCTGTACCTCGCATTGCACGATGTGTTTCTGAATGGTAAACCAGTAAAGGTTTCAGTTTGAAATCACCAGTGGCATTACCACCCAGCAGAAGTGATAGTCGATCTTTCGCAGCTTTGTAACCGCTGGCTTGACGTTCTTCTTTAGAAATGAATGTTTGAGATGGTCCCCCCCCCCCCCCAGTAAATCATTGAAGATGAGACAAACAGGAATTTTTTCTTGTGCTACGAAATCTTGAAACTTGCCTGGAAACTCTGCTGCAGCTTGAGTGTCTGCGCTGGCGGCCTCACCTGTTATCTGGATATTGTGAAGATTGGAACGCTGCTTGAACCGATGAAACCAATCTCAATTGGCAGCAAAAGTCGGAATGGAAGTCGCCTTCTTCTGTCTTTAACATCTTATACTAAGATTTTGCTTTTGTGCATATGAAATCTTGACTTAGTGGTGTGTTCTTCTTATTTAAATCTTCGATCCAGACTGCTAGCAGCTTCTCCATTCTTTCTAGGATAGAAGATCTCGGACGAGAGGTTTTGTTGCACTTATAGGTGTTGAACTTTCGCTGGAAAGTTTAATTTTTCCCGGATTTTTAAAAATCATTCTCACAGTCGATTCTGACAGACCAAAATCTCTGCCAACAATTGTTGCTTTTCTTCCATTTTCCGTTCTTCTTATCACCTTCATCTTCAATCCCAAAGTTACACTTTTACGCTCTTTTTTTCTTCGTAGGCGGCATTTTTAACATAGCGTTAAATTATGTATCTCCACCAAACATTAAAACACGACTGCCAACCGAGATAAACAAATGGAACAAACGAAACAAATGAGGAAATTCCCATAGAATAAAGTCGTAGGACGGGGAATCCTCAATTCTTCGATCAAAATGGTTGGAGAAAGCTGGGATTCCTGCTACCAAAGAGAAGCCAATGACTACATTTTGGACATACATATTCTTAAGTAAGTAATTCGCGTAATACGATGCATTTTAACGCGAAATTTGAAATTCGCGCTAAAGCGAAATCGCGCATAACGGGGTCACGTAAAGCGGGGTATTACTATATTCATGGTTGTTTATTGTTGTGTCTACCCATACTTACTTCATTTTGAAGGATAATCTTAATGAATTGGCACCATAGTGTGTGTTTTTTTTCCCTTTTTTGTGTTTTTGTTGTTATAATAAGAAAATTTTTCTATTTGCCACATTTAAATAGCTCTTATCTGTAGCTTTCAACTACATAAAATAACAATATTTTTTGCGACACCGTGACAATATTTGGTACTAGAGAAAAAATACTAAAGCATTTTTATACACACCAAGAACCACATATGAAAAGCAGCAGGCAAATGATAGTTTGAGTAAATTATAGTGTGTTGGAGAGAGACCACAACCTTGTCGCACTCCTTAGTTAATTATCTCCTCTGTTGGTTTATATCACAGATCTAATACAATTTGTGTCCTTTTATACATATCCTGGATAGCTTGTATTAAATGTTTTGGGTATCCATTCTTTTACATTATTTTCTACAGCTGCTCCCTATTTACATTTTGGAATGCCTTTTCATAACCCACACAAGCAATATAAGTATTTAAGTTAAATTCTCTCCAGTATCTGTTTTATCCATACCAGATCTTCCTTTCCTAAAATCACATTGTTCTTAATAGAAGAGCATTTGTTATTACCTTGTGCCTGTTTTTTTATTATTTTTTCATATATTTTATATTCAGTATTTAACTAACTTATTTCTCGATAGTTATCACATGAATTTCTATCTCAGTTATTAAAGAGGGAAATAACTTTGGCCTTCTGCCATTCTTCTGCAATGATTCTCCTTTTCCAACACACGTTAGTTAAATGTAAGTACCTGAATGTTAGAATCATTCCCCCATATTTAATCAGTTGTAAGTTAATTTTATCTAGTACAGGAGCTTTTCTATTTTTAAATGATTTTAATACTGTATCAACTTCCTCTGTCTATAAGATAAATACCGAGCATGGCGGTGTAACGGATAGCGTTCTCGCCTCGCATTCGGGAGGACGGCGGTTCGATCCCCGTCCGGGCATCCAGATTTGGGTTTTCCATGGTTTCCCAAATCACTCCAGGCAAATGCCGGGATGCTTCCTTCAAAAGGCCATGGCCGAATTCCTTCCCATTCCTTGCCCCCATCCTTGCCCCCCATCCTTTCCCGTCTCTAAAGACCTCGATGTTGAGAGACGTAAATACAATTAAAAAAAAAAAAAAAATATAAGATAAATTTCTTTAACATTTGCATAATCTACACCTACATCCTCTTATTCCATATTAATTATTATACCATAAATTTTTTATATTGCTTTATCCATGATTCTCCTTCAGTTATATTTATGCTAGTAGTTTATTTTTCATCTTTGTTAAGGAGTTTCATAAGCTTATAAGCTAACTCTCATCTACCATCGACATCATCTTCTATCGAACTTATTAACCTGACACATGATTTTTGTTTCAGGTTCGTTGTTATTATCGTAAAATATTTCTTTTTCTTTTATAATCATTCACATTTTATGGCGTTTGATCCTGTATGAGTTTTAGGTAACACTTTAGCCTTTGTATACTGCTTGTACAACTGCTTTATTCAAAATTTTAAGTCCAGTTTTTTCTTCTAAATTTCTTGTTCTTACTGAGGCATTTATCTGTAGCTTTCAGTATTGATGAAACTATAATTTCCCATTCTTTCATCAAACTATTTCTTTTACAGAATTCCAACAATTTCTTTCACTCATTATTTTGACTTCCCATCCCTGTGGTTCCATTACTTCTTTAGAGCCTTTTCTGTTGCACCCTAAATGGGTGTTGAGATCCCCAAGCACTAATTCACTTGCATAGTTTCTTCTGTTCACTATCTGAAAACTAGGCTCAGTATTTTGCCCAGGACTTTTGTTATTAGTTATTTTCAATATTCGTCTTTATGATTTTTACACACTTTATTTTAGCTTGACCTGTATGTATGAATGTAACGGAATCATTCAATTCAATATTCACCCACTTCCAGATGTCTGAATATTTTGAAATTTTGCACACATATTAAGAACTGGTGACAATACAATATTTTAATAGCATGTCTTGTTATTCTCATTACTTTGAGAGTAACAATAGAAAGGTAACAAAATCTTTCAATACAATTTTCATCTAATTCCAGAGTTCTGAATTGTTTGAAAATTTGCACACGTATAAGCAACCGGTAAAAATAGAATAATTTCATAGCTGTGTCCTGCTTTTTTCATCACTTTGACAGTAACAATAGGAGAGTAACAAAATCTATCAGTTCAATTTCACCCACTTTCCTATATACAAAATATTTGAAATTATGTAGACATATTAAGATCCGGTGACTGTGATAATCTCATAACATCGTCCAGCTATTCTTATTATTTTGACAGCAACAATAGGAAAGTAACGGAATCTGTCAATTCAATTTTACCCACTTTCAGACACATGAATTGTTTGAAATTACGCACACATATTAAGAACTGGTGGCAATATAATAAATTCATAGCAGTGTCCCGATATTCTCATTACTTTGACAGTAACAATAAAAAAGCTTTTGAATAAGATTGAGTATTTCATTTCAATGTTCACACACTTCCTGACATCAGAATGGTTTGAAATTTTGCACATGTATTGAGAACTGATGACAAAGGAATAATTTCATAGCTGTGTCCTGATGTTCTCATTAAATTGTCAGTAACAAAATAAAAATGGTTGAATGTGATGGAATCTTGCAACTGAATTTTAACCCACTTCCAGATGTCCAAATTGTTTGAAATTTTGAACATATATTGGAAACAGATGGCAATAAAATATTTTTATAGCTATGTCTTAATGGTCTATTATTTTGACAGTAGCAATAGGAAAATTGTTGAATGCAATGGAATCTTTCATTTCAATGTTCACCAACTTTCTGACGTTCGAATTGTTTGAAATTTTGCACACATATTAAGATCTGGTGACAATATAATAATTTCATAGCCATGTTCTGATATTCCAATTACTTTAACAGTAAAAATAGGAAAGTTGTTGAATATAACGGAATTTTTAAATTAAATTTTGACCCACTTCTAGACATCCTAATTACCTGAAATTCTGCACACACATTAAGAACCGATGACTGTACAACAATTTCATATCTATGTCCTGAAATTCCTTGTTTCTTTGGCAATAATAACAAAAAAATGTTGACCTTCCACTTTTGTGCTGCAACAGTTGAGCCAGTCACAAGGGCATCATTCCACTGATTCGCGGTTACCTCAAGTTTGTCTTTTTGCTAAGCCTTCACAAGAGTTTTGTCTGTGGGGAAAATTAGCTGCAAGACTTCAATAGCAGTTAAATCCTTCAGCTCGTATACATTTAATACTTTCAAATTGGTTTCTTGCTTAGTCACACCGAAACGGCTAAACCAGTTTTCACTATTACATCTATAATAAAAGCGAATTTTTCGTTTTATATTAAATACCTACTGTAAACACGCAAACATTTCCAACAGCTTAAGACTAAACTATACTATGGATATGTTTTGATCTCATGTTTGTGTTATGACACACACTTATCAGTTCAGTCATAGCAGCATCATTGCTTTTTAACACAATTTTACTAGCTTAACTTGGTATGTACATATGTAGAAATATAATGGAGTCTTTAAATTCAATTTTCAATATAAGTTTCCTAGCTATCCTAGTATTCTCATTACCTTGAAAGCAATAACAAAAAGTGATTCAACCACCATATCACAGATTTCGATAATTCTAGTGGTGTGTAAAAATTCCTTGTGATTATGGTCATGTGTACATTAGTGAGACATGCCGAGCAGTCTCCAGTAGAGTGAAAGGACATCGTCACTCGAGACTGGAACAAACAACAAAATTGGCAATGGCGGAACATCATGTAGGAGGAGGACAGAGAATTCAGTGGAAAAAATTACAATTCTTCAAAACCAAAAGATTTTTTGGTAAGTAAAATTAGGGAATCTATACAAATTTATAGAAATCCTAACAACTTCAACAATGACTGGAGCTATGGTTTTAGCCAAATGTGGAAGTATGTTCTAGCAAACAAACGCATTTCAACAACTGGTGGATCGCTCCACAATGTACAAACCTCTTTGGAACAGCAAATACTCTTTGCCAAGAAACATCATCATCTCTGCCAGTAAAAAACAAATAGATTTCCATCTAGTTTAAATGAACACCAAGCAGATAACTTGTATCAGCCCTGCCATAGGCCTCAGGTTGGAGGCATTAGAAGCAAAATAAGCGGACCACAAGTCCCAAAAAAGTATGCAAGTGCAATTTTCAGTATAACACCTGTGAAATCTTGTATAGACCAATAGTTTTCCATGTTCACCCTGCTATTGTTTAATCATATGTAGCTGTTGCAAGACACATTTAAATTCAAAGAAAACTGCACTGTCTGAATCTAATTGGAACAATCTAGATGTAGTACCCATTGCAGAGGTTATCATAACTTTGTCAGAACCTGAGCAAAGACTGATTTCACGCATTATACCAGTTGTTAAAATTATTAAGTTAAGTGACACATTTTAGGCAGTATAGTTTGAGGCCAGGCGGTATTGTTTGCTCAAGGTGTTTTTGAGATTACTGAAAAACTTTCGAACATGTTATCAAGATCATTAAACAATGCTGGAATAGTTATCACTACTACGCATCTGGAGAGTATTAATGTGGGGCTACAATTTTCAATATGTAGAAAAATAAATGATAAAGGAATGGGAAACTAACCCACCACATACCAAAGTTGATGCCTGCGAAGTGAGAAAACACGAAGGTGTACAAACAAATATACAATACTTCGGTAATGACCTTCTTCAAATAGAGAAATGGGCCATTAGGTTCCAAACGTGTGTACACATAGAACATCACCCAGTGACTAGGTAGTGGGAGAAATATTGGGGAAACGGTCATTGAGTAGACTATCGATATATCGGCAGTGTCCGAGTAAATTGCAGGTGATGGTAAAATGAATATATGTAGCAAGGGTACCTAGTGCTGACGCAAAAAGACATGTAACATGCTTCCACCCACCACTACATATTCCAATCCTACCTCAGGGGAAACTTTCCCCATCATTGGACATGCCCTGTGTTCAACAATTCACGTCATATACCAACTAACTTGCCGCCACTGCACTAGTTCCTGCATAGGCCTCACCCCACAGCAACTCCCAGTTAGAATGAATGGCCACAGAGAAACAGTCCACACCCACAACTTGTACCTTCCAATACCAGAATGTGCCGGGAGCCATGATTCCAACAATCACAACAACTGTTTTACTGTTAGAGCAGTCAGTTTTCCCCGATAGCACCACTGCAGCAAAACTCCGGAGATGGGAACTAGTGTACCAGAATATCCTGGATACCAGACACCCACTTGGCCTTAACCTATCAGACCTTTCAGTACTATTAGCGTCGACTTGTACAAGTCAGTAACCGACACACCATAGGTTACTGAGACATCAGTTCCAATAATCCCTATTCCTCAGCAATCTATACTTCAAATAATTCCACTGCAGACATCGTTAATGGCAACCAAATGTTGAAGATGAATTGGAAATTTCGCAAAACCTTAATGAAATCGTTTGCAAAACAACTGAGAATATTGTGAATGAACTGCACAAGCAGAAAGCAGAAGAAGTTGCTTGGTATTTTTTATTTTAATACGGAAAGACTAAAAGAGCCAACACCCATGAATATTACTTTCAATACAGAATTTTAGGCAATGATACTAGATTTCAATGTAATGATTATATTTTTTTATTCCTTATCATTCTTTGAGTATTATCTGGTAAAAAGTACCATATCAGCATGTGGTAAAAAAAAAATTGTAATCAAGATGGAGCAATCGAAGACATTCATCTATCTGAGAAATTTGAGAGGATCTGCTTCTTATTGGAGAACAACATTGAATGAGCTACTTGCCCAGATCAGATGTTTAGGACCACCGAGATAATTTGTAACTTTTAGCTCCAGTGTTGTTTTCCAGTATCCCTCTTATTTGCAGCTGGCTGTTGTAATGCCTTTGACCTGATAGGTAGTGTACCAGCAATGGGAGATGTGTAGTGCTATCAATCCACCTATGGTGCCATTCTTCCAATTACAATCTAGGTATCTCTGTATGTTGTTTTTAGCGATTAGCTGTCCTGAGACTGTATAATGTTTCCTGCTAACGAACTTTCAAGTCCATCGGGTACACCACATATGAAACGGATAGGGCGTCCATTGCTGTTATTTTGTAAACCCTGCTGAGTTTGAAGAAGTATTCTTTTCTTGGTCTTGTTTTTCCGAGATGTCTACCACTTCAGCTGATGTTAATATTGTATTGTGGTATATGCAAATATCAAGTGGCGATTGTTGGAAATACCTTTGACGCATACTAATTAAATTTTTAATTGCTGAAGTGGCCCTCCCATATACTTCCTCCATATGGGTAATAAAATTTAACCTTTTGTCTAATTTCATAGTAAGCCATCAACTCCTGGACGTCTTCTTGTTGTATCTCCACCTATTTTGATAGTCAGGTTGCTCGGAATCTGCCTTTCAGTAACATATAGCTTGTTTTAAGTGGTGCTAATCTTAGCTTAACTTGTCTGCATCATCCACTGAGTTCATGCAGAACCATTATGCCTTTGGCCTTAGTATAAGCTCTAAATTTTCCATCTACTACCAAGAAAGATTATCAGCAAAGGAAACAAATCCTTGAAGGTCTGGAATTCTTTGCAGCCTTGACATAATCTGCTCCAGCACAATTTTCCCAAAATCAGGCCACAGATTGACCATTGTTGGAAACATTTGCTCAGCTTTCCTCAATGGATGAGACCTTGTAAGGGCCCATCAAACTGTAAGAATTCTTCAGCCTTCATGCCAATAGGAGGTGTGGTTTCGCATTCCTATTTGAAAATTGATAATCGAAGGGCTACAGTTTCTTAACAGCCATCCCTTATGTGCTGGAAAAATAATCAGGCGTGGGTTGGTTGATAATTCTTTTATTCCACTACTTTCTGTGTGGCTAAGGTTGTTGGTGTTTGGTAAATCTTTCAGAAAATTGCATGAAGCTGGACTGGTAAATAATAGATCCTCAAACTTTTGAAGAGGATTGTTCTAGGGAAGAAGTGATGGATTCAGATATGGATTCTGGCAGGAATTTTTGGAGACAAGGCTCCAGGACATCCCAAAGATTAGGCTCCAGCAATGAAAATAAAGTAGTACTGCCAACAAAGGATGTTGCAGAGTACCCAGCTGTCGGGGATTGTGATAGTGTGGTAAAATTTAAGGGCAGGGAAAAGGTGAGACCCTTAGAGATTACAGTAAGTTAGGCTTATGATAGAGGAGAAGAAATGTGGGTTCAAGTGAGGAGTAGTTTCTGAAGGGGAATTTTGTGCTATGCTTAGGAGTTTGGAAGTGGATGCTATTGAGGAAATAAGGGGAAACTTGCTGAAATAAATAACCAAAGTAAAAAAATAAAACAATTTGAAATGTAGTGTGATTCTATTAGAGTATTTCTTAAAAGGAGTGCCCATCTAACACAGTGATCGGTGGCACATATGTGTCTCATATCAAAATTAATAATTTCTTGTTCGGTTCCCTGGTCGCATAATAAGGTATACCACAGATTTTAAGCTAGGCATTATGCTATCAAACCGAAAACCCCATGCAAATTGATGCTGTAGTTTTTAGGTGAAACCTTTGCTAACCCTCAGACACACACAGCTCACTATAATACTAGCCACAAAGTCCATCAAAAATGACAGTTTGAATGGAGTGTTCTTGTAGTTGCTTAAGTAAACAGATTTGTTATAAAATAATGCTCAGTGGAATTTCTCATGCCTTGCATTGTAGCAAAATGTTACGGTTGTAATCTTAGTCCAGGTTGCATTTTGAACTAACCACAATCTCCGTTACTAATGCTGGCAGAAAATCAGAGCTTCAATCACATGTGAATTAATACATTCATGTTAGATTAGTGACATGCATCTTATTCTTTATTCTTCATTTCTTTATCATAACCCATGATTCGGGTCGATATTACAATGTTTGAACTGTTGGAACTACTTACGTGGCTGAAATGATAACCTAAGTAATTTGGCTTCAGTGGAAAGCAACCGAAATTAAAAATAAATCTTAACAACTAATGCTATTTCATGTAATATTAGTTTTAATTGTGGTCTAGGCCGTGTGGGGTGTGATTGATGTGTAACTAATTTCATTCAAATGAAGTAATGATTTCAATAACTGCTTCCATGTGCTGTAATGATGAATGATAAATTTTCTGCTCTAAAATGAAAGCTTCCATTGCACAAGCATTAATACATTCATGTGAATCCGAATTTCCTAGCTATCAGAGAATGTAATGGAAAAATCTACATGGAATGAATATAAATAAACACAGAGCAACTAATAGTTGATATGTTGATTTAAGTGAAATACCTATTTTTCTTTCAGTATAATGACAATCATTTATTCACGGTTGTATGAATATATAAAATTGTTATTGAATAATGCAAATAACCTCCACTTGGTAGCAATATCTCTGAAAGTTGTAAATTTGGCAATGAAGGTTAGGAGCATGGCATGAGTGTTACTAATAGTTGATATGTTGATTTAAGTGAAATACCTATTTTTCTTTCAGTATAATGACAATCATTTATTCACGGTTGTATGAATATATAAAATTGTTATTGAATAATGCAAATAACCTCCACTTGGTAGCAATATCTCTGGAAGTTGTAAATTTGGCAATGAAGGTTAGGAGCATGGCATGAGTGTTACAGATACACTATCTAAGCTTAGCCTTTTACTAGTCTTGTTAGCAATGAGGTGTCTGCAGTGTATGTTCATCAGATCAGTCAGTGTATTCCTACAGGGCAAGATGTGTTAAGGTCACAGGATGAACTTGTGAGGTACAATTTGGCGATATGCGGAAGGAAAGATATGTAAAAGGCGTTATGATTTGACCAGTTGGAAGGCATGATATCTGTATGTGACTTAGATATAAGGAGGGGAAAAAAAAGATCTTTGTGTCTAAACAACCATTGATCTTGAGAGTGGAAAGTGGTGATGAGTCATGGTCAACAATCTGCGTAACAGTTTGGGCTAGAAAGGGATGGTATTAATTGGCCAGAGTTTAATGACTGAAGCAAACAAAAGAACTTCAATGGGATTTCTTCTGTGCAAATTCTGAATTTGATGACTGAAGCATGAGGAAATAAGAGTGATGGTAAAAAATTATTAGGTTAATCTGAATTAACTTCAAATTTGACCTTACATGCAGTAGAAATTTGAAGAACTTATTGAGAAAAGTATGTATCAGAGCAGTACTAGTGTTAGCAGGAACACACAGTCTATAGGGGAATTAATTGTATCAACAAATGATAGTAGATGGTAATCAGATTGGTTTGGTGAAACATAGAATCAACTTGGAAGAAAAATCAAAACAAGAACTGAGGTAATAGAAGATGTAAAACACAAATAGAGGAATTCCTAGAAAGTCTTTAAAAGCACTGCTTGAGTTGCAATATGGACTACAAAGAAACAAGATGGGTAATGAAAAAAACAAAAATAAAAATTAGGATAAGGGAATATATTAACTCTTACCATGTGTGACGGTAGTACGGTGTCCACACACACACACACACACACACACACACACACACAATGATAAACTGCAGTTATCAGGCATATAATCCTTCTTTAGCAGAAGAACATTGCAAGTATAAGGTTACTTTTTTAGCTGTTGAGCAGAGGGCTGTTAAAAAAATTGAGTATTGAGGATAAGAAGTCAGGTTAATGGGTTTTAAAGAAAGCTTTGCAAAATTAGTAAATAATTAATGAAAATATATTACTGGGAGAGTGAAAAGAAGGAGCTGTTTGCAAATGTTATTTAATACTTTTATTTAAAAAAATTAATTTAGAAAATATGAAATCCAACATCATCTGTGTTAATGCTAGGTAGAGGTAGTTGAGAATGGAATTTGAAAATATGAGTTGCAAAATAAACACTTCAGACACCTCATATTCCTTAATGAAATACCTTTCCTTTAATCCCCATAAGTTCTCTCTCTCTCCTATTGCAGTCTGTTGATTCATTGTGTATGAATGCTCAAAACTAACTGCATATGTTTTTCTAAAGCACATTAGCCACATCTCATGGGGGTTGTCTCTCTTCCCAGTCAAGCAGTCACAAGCATAAATTGCAGCAACCCTTTATTTCTTCCAAAACACCCTTGCCAAATTCCTCAATATACCTCAAACTCCTTCAAAATCCATTCCTCTTTCTCCTAACCTTATTCCACCTCCGAAGTTCAAACTGTTTATTGTGAATCTATATTCCTTTCTATCAGGTGCCTAACTTTCTATACTCTCAGAACATTTTATCCATCCCAAACCACGTCACCTTAATTTGTTACTCCCTGTTACTCTGCACACTCTGTTGATGTTGCAATTTCACTTCTTGTACAGCGAGCCTCAACGTTAGAAAAGTCTCAAGCAAACTCTCCAGAAATTCCATCCACAATCCATACAACCCAACATTTCTTCATCATACCCATCCTCTCCTAATGTTTTAAGCTTTCTTATCTACCAGTTTAAATTCATGCTGTTTCCTGAAACCCTTTCACAAGAGAAGCAGTCTTAGCTTAACTGAAACTCATGCCATAAGAGAATTATCAACCAGCCAAAATATGATAGGTCTTGCCCTGCAGTCTCTTATTCAGTGTCCACACCTGTTCTCATCCTACCAGTTTCAACATTGATATTAAATCTTTGTACACCAACATTCCTCATTGCCTCTGACCTCACATTTGGGAGGACATAGTTTTGAATCTCCATCCAGCCTTCCAGATTTCGGTTTCCTGTAGTTTCCAGAAATTACTCCAGGCGAATGCGGAGACTATTCTTTTAGAAGGCTAGACTGAATTCCATTTTTTGCCTTCAGTTCTTTTCTTCCTGTAATGGCCACAACATCAAGGTGTAAATTCATGAGGAAAAAATTAGTCATTGCCATGGTCTCGTTGCTATGGAACATTTTCAAGGTCAGTGCCCTCCCAATAGCTTCCCAAGCACATCCCTTTATGACCCTGGCTCACATGATACTCAATTACAAATGCTTCTCCTTCAATAGGAATATCTACCATCAAATATGTGGTGGCTCTATGGGGCTCATAATGGCTCCTTAGGCGAATTTGTTTTTGGGCCATCTGAAACAGTTATTTATAGATTATTCCCTCATATGTCTCAAGCTCATAAATGGTATTCAACCTCAATTCCTGCTTTACCTTGGGCTTTCTCACACCCAGGCCACTTTCCGGTAAGTGTATGTGTTCCTCTCCAATGGCTACATCAACAACTCAATCCACGTTAGACCTCCATTTCGACAGTTGCCATCCTTATCACACCAAACACTTTCTCCTTTATGGCCTACGAAATCATTGTGGAGTTTCACAACTTAAAGATGGCTCCTGTAAACAACATTGGTGAATTTAAGTTGTGCGTACAAATAACAGCAACCACCTGCAGGTTGAAAGATAGTAGCACATACAATGTATGGGGAACCAATTGTGTGAGTGAACCATGCGGCTCTCTCAAATGCCACTATAGCTCTGAAACTTTGAGATGATGATGTAGGATGACTGACGTTGATCAAAACAGTCAGTGTATTGTACAGGATGTATAAGTTGGCTGAAAGAAACGGACAAGCTTGATAAGAAGGCGGTCACCTCTGATATATTAGTTGGAATGAAATTTTTCAACATTCAGATGCGAACTCTTAAAATAGAAGCAACCGTTAATATACAAAGGAAAAAGGAAACGGCTTAAGGCAATATAAATCACAAGGAAAGAGAAAATGACTCGTCACTCACCAAAGTTGAAGGCAGCGATGGGAGAAGCACATATATCACGATCACAAAAAATACACAATGTTTCAGTCTTAAACCTTCTTCATGGTAAGATGTTATATATAAATATGTATAATGCAGACGGTGATAGAAGTAGTAATATATCGAAAGCTTACAGAATGGAAAGACGAAAGCAAAAATTGGGGAAACAAATATAGATATATAAATTTTGGAGGAAAAAAACCCATGTAGTTAGTTAAATGACAATAATGCTAATACTAATAATACCGAGTGTTGCGTCAAAGAAAGGAATTTGATCGGTCGTTGAGGCTGGTTGGGTGTCTGGTATCTAGAATATTTTGGTAAGCAAGTTCCTATCTCCAAAGTTCTGAGGCGGCGGTCGTTTCGGCGTAAACTCTGATTGCTCTAACAGTGAAACATTCATTGAAGTTGTTGGAATTGTATAGTTCGCATATTCAGGTATTGGCAGATATAAATTGCGGATGTGGACTGTCTATCTGTGGTCATTCATTCTGGTCGAAAGTTGTTGTGTAGTCAAACCTTTATAGCAACTTGTTGTAAGGGGCAAAACCGCATACAGGGGTGGTAGTATCGCTTTAGCGCCTTAACTAACAGTTCACTTAAATTAAAAGTTCTGTGGAATTTTGACAAAATAATTTTAAATTGACCATGTAGCCCTTTTGGATCTCAACTGAAATGCTTAGAGGTTGCCCCTAAATTTGTTTAAACCACAAACTTAGAAAAGGTTGAAACAGTTTACTATGAAAATACAAAAGTTCACTTTGATGGAAAAAATTTGGAGTTTATTTAAAATTAACATTTTTCAAGATTAGCATTATACAGTTGAGTAGGCGATCGAACAAACATTTCCAAAATATTGCAGATTGTGGAGAGAGAATTTAACGACTGAAAACTCTTTTGAAAATTTAAAAGTTCTAAGTAGACATTATATTCGCAGACTAACACATTGATGTCCCAACATGGTCGCCGAGTAGCGCCAAATTCCAACCAGCTACTTCCCGCTCCGACGCAAACTAGCGCAGGTTAACTCACATAACACTCCTGAGGTAAAGACAAAGCATGATGGCGGCGGGGTCTTATATAGGAACTACTATAACTAGTGACGTAAGCAGCTGTATCACATCTTTTTGCTTCCGCGTAACAAAAAGTGTGTATAATTTATTAGACAATCCAGATTATTAAAAGTGTTCAAACTTTGACAATGTCTAGACTTATCTACTAGAAGTCCAAAGGCTGTTTAGTGGGAAATTTCGAGTGAAGTGAAGCACATGGCTTTAGTGACGAAATAATCTTTAAAATGTCTATAAAATCTGTTCTACTGCATAAAATGATGTGAAATTAAAATATGTGGTACTAGATTTTTGGTTCTTTCAGGAAATCTACTTTTTAGTTCGGAAACTTTCTAGGAATCTGTGATAAAAAAAATTGTTAAAAGTGAAGTGCATTTATCGAAGTGTTTAAAAATTAATTTAAGCTATATACTCGGTCAGAAACTACGGAATTTTAGTGAATTTAACTTTCTTTTGAATTATTATTATTTAAAAATTACTTCATTTGAAAGTGTTCAGAAATAGTGAAATGGTCACGTATCAAAAATCCACTATTTACAAATGGTACAATAACGGATTTTCCTATTCCAGATTGGTTTAAAAAATTCCTTATTATAAAAAGTTGATTTAGTACTTTTATTAAATGTTGAGTTACTATTAACAATGCCCAAAAATAGTGAAATATACACATGGCAGAAATCTATTATCTACAAGTTGAACTATCATTGATTATTCTATTTCAAGTTAACATAGTTTCTCTACTGTTATGAAAAGTTTATTTAGTGCTTTTATTAACTATTGTGGGTCTTTACTGCTTTTAAAATGGTTTAAACATAGTAAAATTATCATATGCCAGAAATTTATTGTTAAACAGTTGAATTACTAGGAATTATCTTATTTTCAATTAAAATGAAGTTCTCTTACTATTATAGAAAGTTCATTTAGGGCTTTTATTAAATATTGGAGGTCTTTACTGGTTTTAAAATGGTTTATTTAGTGAGTTAGGTTGAGGTATCAGCTTCCTACATAAAACGTCCCTCCCATAACCTATGTATGCACTGAAAACTATCTGTTTACTTTAAATTTACTTCCTCCCTTTCTCTTGAAGCTAAGGAACTTGAATTTGCTAAAATTCTAAGGTGCTTACATTGTGCAAAGGCGGCAAGTTAGCTGGTATATGATGTGGGTTGTAGAGCATGTGGCATGTCCAGTGATGGGGATGGTTTCCCCTGTGACAGGGTTGCAACATGTAGTGGGAGGATGCTTGTTGCAGGTTTTGCAGCGAGGCCTATTACACGGAAAAGATCCATTAGGTGTTACAGGAGAGTCAGATGGAGGGAATTTGTGAACCAAGATGTTTTTAAGGTTAGGTGGTCTGCTGAAACAGGTACGGGGGACAATTGGCAGAATTTTAGGCAAGAGTGTGCGAATTTATGGAATGGAACAAAGGAAGTCATGCCCCTGTTGTAGGATCCGATTGAAGGATTCAAGGCCAGGCAAGATCTGAGTGACAAAGACAGGGCAGTAGTTCGATTCTAGAGGTGCCGGGCCAGAGTGGGGTACGTGGATGGTGGGTGCTTGCACGCATGATTTGTTTATGTAAAAGGTCTGCTGGGTAGGAGGGGGAAATAAGGACTTCGGATAGGTTCTGTGAATACTGGGAGGGGTATTCAGAATCAGAACAGATACGTTTGCTGCAGATAGCAAGGCTGTAGGGAATGGAACGTTTGGTGTGGAGTGGGTGGCAACTATCGAAATGTAGATATTGCTGTAGATTAGTTGGTTTGATGTGGACAGAGGTGTGAAGGGCACCCTGCCCTATTCCCCAGAATCCCCGAACACCCATCCTGTAACCTCCTTCCCAAGATCCACAAGGTTTGTAATCCGGTCTGGCCTATAGTTGGGGCATATGGGTCACCCACTGAACGGATTTCAGCCGTGGTGGACCAGTATCTCCAACCCTTTGTTCAGAGTGTTCTTTTGATCTACCAGCCAACATTCAATACACTTTAATGTGGGATAAATTTACCTGTGGATTGAGTCAGTTTTTGGTAAATCTTAAGATCAGTTCCTGGTTAGCAAGTTTAATGTAATTACTTGCATAGTTAGATTAAGAAGGCAAACATTTATTGGATCTTTATGCAAAGAATTGAAGTATTATTATTATTACTCCGTGATTCACTGAAAGTGTGTGGCGGAGGGTGCATTGCACCTATCCAAAAGGGTGATAGTTTGGAAGGGATATACGGGATATGGCAGGAGGCGCCCGTGGGCAATTGAGGAACTAACCCAGCATTCGCCTGGAGTGATCCGGAAAATCATGGAAAAACCAGATCAGGATGGCCGGAGTGCTTTATCAAAAGCTACTCCTGTCAGATTTTAAGTTTACACGCCTGGTAAATCCTTTATATTTTATTCCCTAATCGCTCGTGGGAAAAATGAGTACAGAAATGAATCGGTTCTGGCCCTGATTTCTCTTATCTTATTTTCGCAGTCATTTCGAGCTATAAATGTTGCTGGTAGCATTATTTGCTGGCTGTCATTCTGAAATACGTCAGTCATGAATTTTTCAATTAGCTTCCGTCGAGAGCAACACCTTCGGTGTTCCAGGTCTTCCCAACCTAGCACCTTCAACATCGCACTTACGCTTCCCCTCCAACTATATATACCTGTCACGAATCGAGTGGTTCTAATTTTGGACCTTCTCTAATGCCTCCATTAATCCCTTTTGATGGGGACCCCATACAGAACAACAATATTCTAAGTGAGGACGTGCTAGTGACTTGTATACAATCGATTTAACTTCTGGAGTACATTGATTTAAATTAAGACCTAGAAATTGGAGCATATGATTTGTCTTCCCCATTACATTCTCGATATGCTCATTCCACGACAAATTGTTACGAATTGTTACCCCTAGGTATTTAGTGGAAGGACAGTATCATTAATTGTATATTCATAGTTAAATGGTGTCACCTTTTTATTTACACGCACAACTTGGCACTTTTTAGCATTTAACTCCAACTGCCAATCTTTACACCACGCAATTATTTTCATAATATCGTCTTGTAACAAAGCACAGTTGTCCTGGGTTTCGATTTCATGATAAATAATAACATCATCGGCAAATAATCTTTTCATACCCCCTATTATGTCGCATAAATCATTAATGTATATGAGAAACAACAGAGGCCTTATCACACTTCCCTGGGGTACCCCGGACCTCACTTCGATATGTGATGAACGCTCACCGTCGAGTACTACACACTGTTTTCTGCGCTTCAGAAAGTCTGCAACCCAGTCGCTTATTTGTCTAGATATGCCGTAATCACGAAGTTTCCTAAGTAACCTAGTGTGAGGCACAGGGTCAAAAGCTTTTTTAAAATCTGATAGAACTAAATCAACCTTGGATTGCTCATCTATAATTCGACACAAGTCGTGAATTAGAAGTGCAATTTATGTTTCGCAGTTTTGACCTTTCCTGAATCCGTGTTGATTTGGGTTTAAAAGATCAACTTCGTCCAAGAACCGCATGACATTTGATTAGATGATATGTTCTTAAATCCTGCAAAATATTGAAGTTAACAAGATCGGCCTATAATTCTGAAGATCATTAACATTCCCATTTTTAAACACTGGACTTATGATGGCGGTCTTCCATTTGGCTGTTTTTTTTTTTTCCTTGATCCATGAAGACAGTATATAATTTCATCAAATACGGTGTTGAAATTGGTCTCACAAAACTTCTAGTTTTTTTTTTTTTTCAACAACCCCAATCCCATTATTTCCTTAATGATGCAGAGAAACTCAAATTGTGAAAATTCTATAGTCGCTGACACGAAATAAAGAATACGCTTCACACACAACTTAGTAGTTTCTTCGAGTAATAAGTTGAACCTAGCCTTATATTCACCGTCTCATAGAACAGTCCTTGTAACTGATTGTTTAAGCATATATATGTGTGTAGTAACAATAAAATCAAGACGCTAAGTAGCGGAAAGGAATCAAATTAGTGTAGGAAAATGAGCCACCACTTACCTTTAGATGATAGATGTGGGCCACGAACCCACAGAAAAGACACAAATAATAAAGAAATTTTCGGGATAAACCCTTTGTGAACGGGAGAACATTATGAGAGGTGGGTGCGGCTGGAGACTGCCTCACTGAAAGACCCAATTTATATATATAGTTACCAGGGAATAATAGGAGCTAATTTGCGAATGGATTTACGAAAAAGGGATCCCTTTTTTGTATATATATCATTCTTTCAACTGGTTTGATGCAATCCTCCATCTCTTCCTATCTTGAGCTAACCTCTTCATCTCAACATATCCATTACCACCTTTGAGCATAGAGACATGCTAAATTAAATCAGTTGGGAATTATTTGGATGTGCTCGACAATGGCTGCAAAGCAAATACATACTGGTCATCTTGAAATATACGTCATAATTATTATAGACGAAGGATGGATATCAAATAAGGAAACGGTTATTGCAGAATTGTGATCAAATAAAAATCTCCTAGGGACGTATTAATGGAGAGAAAACTTAATTAAGATATTAATGAAATGGACTTCACTCATTATTACCTACAAGAAGGTGTTAAAATCTGTCAAGTGGATGTTAAATTACAAGAGAAGAGACAGACAAGGAACAAAACAAATATTGGGTCTTATTTAATGTACTGACTATTAATTTATTCTTCATTTAAATTTGAGTGCTGTATCTAGATTTGCCATAATTATGAGAGTTCCTTATTTGATGATAGATAGTAACATGTGAAATAGCTAGAGAAAAAATAATTTGGTGGTCTGTATCCGCCCCCCCTTCTCCCTCTTTCCTAAGTTGTGCAAAACTTTTTATTTGATGAAAATTAAAGTATATTTCTGTATTGTGACTTACATTTGAAAAGATTTACTTAATGTGGCTATGTATTACTGTAATCATTCTTTTTTTTTTTTTTTTTTGCAGGCGCCAATATTTGAATCCTGGGATAATATAACAGTTGGTATGAAAGTAGAGGTTGAAAACACAGACTGTGATAATTTCTCAGAATCCTTTGCCGACTCATTTTGGGTTGCAACAGTTTTGAAAATTGCAGGTAATGTTTTTTTGCCAATCCTGAATAGTTATTTCATTACTGTTATATATTCTTTGATAGAAATCCTTTGAAATCATTTAATTATATTACCTTGTGCTTAAAATGAAGGTTTTTTTAATGTTAATTGCTTGATTTCTTTTATAGGATATAAGGCGTTGTTGAGATATGAAGGATTCGGTCAAAATGGTAGCAAAGATTTCTGGCTCAATTTGTGTTGCAATACAGTACATCCAGTTGGATGGTGTGCCACTAGGGGGAAACCTCTGATTCCACCAAAGAGTAAGTGCATTAAAGGTTTTATGTGGAAAACAGTACTGTTCAATCAGTGACAAATATTTATTTGTTAATCCCATTGCATCTATTGGCAAGAAACATTACATTGGGACCCAGAGTAATGTCTGAACATAAATTAATGCTTCCAAATTACTATGTGAATGATGGTTAAAACATTTCATTTACGATATTCTACATCTTCATCCATACTCTGCAAATACTGTGGGTGGCAGAGGGTGCTAGGCACCAACCCAAATTCAGTGCATTCCAATCCCGAATAGTATGAGGAAAGAAAGAATACATAAATGTATCAGTTCAGCATCTTATTTCTCGAATCTTATCCCTTCTGTCATTGCAACCTAAATGGGTTGGCGGAAGAAGTATTTCATCGCACTCGTAAATTAAAGATTTTCGCATACTCTCCAACAATTTCAAACGAAAACGACGTCATCTGTCCACCAAACAATCCCAGCCCAACCTATGTATCAGCTCTGTGTAGTGTTGCAAACTGAAAAAAAAACTTTTTTTTTCAGCTTTCTGAAAAAAAAAATCATGAAAAAAAACCTACCACCCTTGTTTTTTTTTCTAAATTTGGTTTTTTTTTTCAGAAAACAATAAATTTGATAAATTATAGTTTTATACAATGTCTTACAAAATGATCCATAAAAGTATCTATATAGGTAACATAATTTTATTCATCCTCTGTGTCAGTACCACATTCACTAGTATCAGCACTACCAACACTAGTCTTGTCGGTGTCGGAATTTTCTGTTTCTGCTTCTGTCTCCTCTAAATCCATAACTTCAGAAGTAGTTAAATTTTCTTTTACTGGTTGTTCTTGTATTGTACGCAAAAGATTTTGAGATTGCAATTTTAAATTGTGAGCCAATTACACACTGTGCATAAAGACTGCGTCGATAGTTCTGTATTACGGTCTTTTAAGTTTGAATTTAAATCAATTATCATACAAAACAGGAGCTTTACTTCTTTTCAATTGTTGGTTTACACCAACGGTTGCAAGGAAACGATGCATAATTACTGACAATTTAATGACTCAGTATCACTATACTCTGAGTGTTTAACAAGTATACGAATATAAGGAAAGCACAATAAGTAGTAAAAAGAGGCAAAAAACCGTAGATAAATTTTAAAAAGATACGTAGGTCTACAGATAAATTCGTAGGGCTGGCAGCACTAGTTCAAATAGCGATATCAATCCAAACAACGGGGAACAGGGATTCCTTCTCGCGCAACCTAGCCTCTTCGGGAAATCCCCGTTCATAAAAAAAATTTCAGTCAAAGTTGCCAAAATTTTCGTAATTTTTTTTCCCTACTGAACCAGAAAAATATAGTAGATTTAAAAATTAAGATAAGTACTTAGAATAAACTCTAAAACAGTCATATTAAACGATAACTGCCTTACAAATTTGAGATTTAGTAGTTGTGTAAAAAAACGTGTCCCAGAAAAAAAAACATTTTTTTTTTAAGCTAGAAAAAAAACTGTTTTTTTACAACACTAGCTCTGTGACAGATAAGGACTGTAACTAGCAGTCACGAATTAAGCAGCTCTCCTCTGTACTTTCTCTAAAGTGTCAGTCGATCCCTTGCGATATGGATTCCTAATTCCACAACAGTATTCCAAATGCGGACGCACTAGTGTTTTGTACGCTATTTACTTTGTATGAGCATTACAACTTCTCAAAATACGACCAATAAATTGTAATTTAGAATTAGCTTTGCCTACAATGGAAGTTCTGTGAAAATTCCATTTCATGTTGCTTTGTACTGTTATACCTAGATACTTCATGGAATCCACCGTGTCTACAACTGAATTGTTAACTTTGTACTTGTGAGCAAACGGGGTGTTTTTATTACTTATTTGCAGTGCCTTGAACTTTATGTAGTTAAGTGTAGCTGCCATTTACGACACCATTCCGAAATAACCTCCAGATCATGCTGAATTTCTAAGCAATCATCGGAGCACCTCACTTCCCTATAAATAAGTGCATCATCGGCAAAAATCACATCCTGCAATTAACGTTGTCACCGAGATCGTTTATAAATATTAAAAAAAAAAGTGGTTCCTTGAGGAACGCCTGAAGTAACATCTAGCTTAGAAGAGGCTTCCCCGTCAACGACGACATACTGTGACCGACCAGTTAGAAAATCGCGTATCCATTCGCAAATCTGATCAGATATACCATACGCTCGAATCTTTGCTAAAAGTCAGTTGTGTGGTACAGAGTCGAAGGCTTTCTGAAAATCCAAAAAAATAGCATCAACTTGTGATCCTGCATCAATAACTTTCATTATGTCATGTGAAAATAGAGCCAGTTGCGTTTCACACGATTAGTTTTTCCGAAATCCGTGTTGATTTTCATCTATAAACTTTATAACCTTAGAGCATATGACATGCTCCAGAATTCTACTGCAAACAGATGTTAGAGATATGGATTGATAATTCCTAGGATCTCTCCGATCTCCTTTCTTGAAAACAGGAATCACCTGCACTATTTTCCAGTTACAAGGTACTTTTCTTTCTTCTAAAGATTTACGAAATGTATCTGACAGAAATGGTTCTATTTCTTCCGCGTATTCCGAAAATACTCTACTGGTATATCATTGGGATCCGGCGCTTTCCCCCATTTCAGGAGTTTTAATTGCTTTATGATACCTTCACTATCAATTTGTACTGGATCCATCTCAAATTCTACACGTCGTGGAAAAATGGGAATGTTTTCCATGTTTTCGTCAGTGAAAGAATTTTTAATTTCAGTGTTAAATACGGTAGCCTTGTCGCAGATGTTATCAACTTCCAACCGTCTTTTAGGAGAACTTACTTGTTTTACATACGACCAAAATTTCTTTGGATTTTCGTTGAGGCTCTTGGATAGTGAATTGCATCGAAAGTCATTAAAGGCCTTGTGCATTGCATTCTTGACCTGTCCTGTTATCTCAGCTAACTTTTCTAAATCACTCCTGTACATCGTCCTTCTTGAGCGTGCCTGTATCTTCCTTTGCTTTTTAAGTAACCTTTTAAATTCACATGTATACTACCAGGGATCGTTCCCATCCCTGATTGTCCTTTTCGGTATATGTAAGTCCATACCTTCCCTGACTATATTCATGAATTGAAGCCACATCTCTTCAACCAAGCCTCTTCTGTGTAAAATGGTAATGTAATTATCCCTCAAAAATGTTCTTAAACTCTCCTTTGGGGCTTTTTCGAATTTGTAAATGACCCTTTCTTTTTTTCTTTTTGCGCACGGCTGTTAATTTTACTGTAGCAATTACAGCTTTATGACCACTTATTCCCATGGTGGTAGAAATGTCCGTGAATAATGCAGGCCTATTCGTAATGAGCTGGCAACTCGCAGAATGACGATTGTGGAACTGGATCGGACCCAGACAACACATCAAACCTATTGGACAGTGGTAGAAGCTTGCCCTTCTGGGATTCAGACTTGTACGACTGCCCCCACATGCGACGTCTACATCCGGAAACCACGTGCCAGACACCGTCAGGTGACTGCTGCACAGATTCCGATGTCTCAGCGTAGACTGCAGGTACGATGTTTTGTATGGGAGAACCTGTGAGAACACTAGCTTCATCAGGGTCACCCATATCACTTCTGCTGCTGTCACCTACGGCAGCTTCCAGCCTTGTAACTTTCGTTAGCAAAGCTGCAAGCTGAGTGTGAAGATCAGCCACCTCAGACCGCGTCTGCACACAGCAATCACAGTCCCTGCACATATTACTTTCAGAGCGAAAACTGTGGAAAGGATGAAAGATGAACTAACAGAATGATCCAAAGAAACTGTTCATCACTTACTAACAACCGCTAGTCACGACTTACATAAAACCTAACTGTGGAGGTGAATTCAGAACAGATGACAGATACTGTATTAAGTAGTTAATAGGACGTACTGGTAAACAGTGTTAGCCAACCACTGTAATAAATAAAAGACGAATAAGCTCTAAACACTTTAATAATTAAATAAATAAATTAATAAATAATTAAAGGCGATCACGATTACAGTGCGCTGCTGCAATTCAATTAATGCTAATAAAGCAAAAGCTATAAACACTAAGCAAACAGATGGCGGCACTCGTCATAACGGTTGCTGGAGACCAACTAGCCACTGCTCTGTGATGACAGAAGATATTCAGAGGATAAAATCTAACTACAACACTTTAAATAAAATACACAGAAATGGCGACACTTGTCTCTACGGTTGCTGGAGATCAACTAGCAGCTACTCTGCGATGACAGAAATTATTCAAATATAAAATCTAACTACAACACTTTAAATAAAATACACAGAAATGGCAGCACTTGACTCAACAGTTGCTGGAGATCAAGTATACTATGTTAGCTCTCATCTGGCATGTCAGGGTCATGCGCCCCACGCCTCACCTCACCATCCCCTCCAGATGCCTTCCCCTCCGAGCAGACGGCTGCCTACAGGTATTGTTGTTTGTCGCAGTGTTGTCGTGTTTATTCCGATACACCGTTATGAAATTCTGTAAGTGAAATGGCGTCAGATAGTTGTTAACTTTAGGCAGAGGCGTATGGTGTATCGTTACGAACAGTGCAGCGTGCATGTAGCGATGCCCAGCTGAGTGTTCTAGGGCCATCCTTTTCTTCTCCAAAGAAAAACATTCACCGAGAAAAACTGATCATGGAGATGGAAGACTTTCAGAAAGATGTTGTTCGACGTTCCGTTCTAGAATTTTATGACCGAGGTGAATACCCTACCTTACGAAAATTGAAGGTACTGAAAGAGAAAATTAATTACACTGGAGGCGTATAAGTTATTAAAAGCATTCGACTTCATATACAGCAAGTGTAATGACGGTATATGTTTTCTGATGGAAAGGACAGACATTGTTGCAGCAAGGGCCTGATTTTTAAGAAAAATGCACAATTTAACTAAGGAACAGCCTCTTTGACAAGCCTTCTACCTTGACGAGACGTGGGTAAATCAAAATCACGCAAGGAAGTTTATTTGGCAACACTCTAAACACAATGGTGGTCTCATCAACGATTTCTGTAAACAGAAACTATCACTTCGAGTAAATATCACTTTCATTTCATAATTTGAACGACGTGTTTAGAGAATTAACTTCCACCGGGAAAGAAATCTAAAATTTGGATTTAATCATTGAAATGTCTTATGTAACTTTTAAAACTAAAAAAACGATTGGAAGCAGTAAGTTTTATTTATTGATATGTAAATAATTTTTATATTTATTAACATATGAAATTGTAGTTGTTAAATACGAAATTTCTATGACATACGATCCACTCATTTTCGTCACAACAAATAGTTAAAATGTTCGATTTTACTAAAGAAATCCTCAAATTAGATGCAGCTTTTTCTCCTTCGCCTGTAGGGGCTGGGGCAGCGGAGTGGGGATAGAGCAGAGTGACCTTGACCCGCCTTTCCTGTCTGAATATTGTATAGCAGCTACTCTGTGACGACCAAAAATATTCAAAGATAAAATCTAACTACAACACATTAAATAAAATACACAGAAATGGCAGCACTTGACTCGACGGTTGCTGGAGATCAACTAGCAGTTACTCTGCGATGACTGAAAATATTCCTTGAATCCAACCTCTGGGCCGGGCTACTTCATGAGTGTTTTCAAAATTAATATCAACATTCTACAAGTTGGACTCGTGGAATAGTATTTTCTGAGTAGGACTGGTACTTTTGTGAAGCTATAGGAAGATAGGATGACTTCAGTTAGTTACTGGAATTGGTAAGGTTAAACAGGATTTCTGGTCTGGAAAATACGGACTAATTGCACATGTGCTGGGTTACTGATAGGAGACTTGTAACAAATTAGAGTGTGTGTTATCGGAAGTTTAACTGGACTGTGGAGTTACAATGGCCCCAGATTCAACTCCTGGGTGTGGTGAATTGGCTGTCATGATAACAATTTCCTCTAATCATGTAGGTAAATTTTGGGATGGTCTACAATCTCTGCCTTTTAAAATATACATTACACGAGCAAAAATGCACATGTGCAGAACACTGGTTACGAAACGGATCCCAGATAGCACAACAGTAGTCCAAATGTGGACGCACACGAGATTTGTACACTATCTCCTTTGTTTGTTCGTTACAATTTTTCAAGATTCGACCTAGGAATCGCAGCCCAGAATTAGCTCTACCTAGTAACTAATTAACATGTAAGTCCCATTTCATGTTCCTTTGTACCGTTACTCCCAAATATTTCATAGAATTGACCATATCAATAACTGAACTGTTTACCTCGTATTTCTGAACAATCAGATTCTTTTTGTTAGTTATGCTCATTGTTTTGCACTTTTAACAATTTTGTGTGAGTTGCCGCTCAGCGCACCATGCCAAAATAATATCCAGATCACGTTGAATTTCTAAGCAATCGGCCAAATTCCTGACTTCCCTATAAATAACCGCATCATCAGCAAACAATGTAAAAAGGCTTTTCACTTTGTTTCCGAGATCATTTATAAAAATTAAGAAAAGAAGTGGTCCTATTACACTTCCTTGAGGTACACACGATGTAACATCCAGATTAGAAGAGCTTTCTTCTTCAACGACGACATACTGCGACCGACCAGTTAGAAAATCTTTTATCCTTTCACAAAGCTGATCCTATATACTGTACTCTCAATGCTTCGCTAAAAGGCGGTTGTGTGGCATAGAGTCAAACACTTTCTGAAAATCTAAGAAAATTGCATCTGCTTGTGAACCTGCATCAATAACTTTCATTACATCGTGTGTAAATAAGGCCAGCTGTGTTTCACATGATCATTTCTTCCGAAATCCATGTTGATTTGTTGTAAGCAAATTCTCATCTAGAAAATTCATAATGTTCGAGCATATAATTTGCTCCATAACTCTACTACAAACAGATATGGGACATTGGAAATCATTGACATTGTAGAACATAGCCTTATTCATAACAATGTGACATTTGAGTGTGATAAGTTTTTTACAGTAACTTTAAAAATTCATCTTGGGTATGTCTCGTGAACATTTTATTGCGATTATTTTTCACAACTTTCGACGTGGATTATCAAGACAAGTGCATCAATGAACTTAATTCTTTATACGGCAATAAAACCCTGTAAAAAAAACTGGTATAATGAATTCAATCGTGGCCGAAGTTCGCTTCATGATGAATTCCGTCACGGTAGTCCAAAATCGGTTGTTGAGCAAGAAAACATCGATGCTGTGCGTGAACTGATAAAGCAAGATCGTTATGTCACATACCATGAGATTGAGGCATCTTTGGGCATTAGTATGACAAGCATCAATAAAATATTGCATGATCATTTGGCCGTAAAAAAAATTTATTCGCATTGGATTCCGCATAATCTGACAAACGCTCAAAAGGAAGCTAGTGCAAGGAAATGTTTAAAAAAAAAAAAAAATTCTTTCAACGTACATCAAAGACTGTGTATAACGTCTACAAGGTGACGAATCATGGATCTATGTATATGAACCCGAAACAAAACAGCAATCGACTGTAAGGGTCTTCCAGGAAGAGCCAAGTCCGACAAAAGTCGTTCACAGAAGAAGCACATCGAAGCAAATGGTTGCCGGTTTCTTCGGAATTTCTGGTCACGTGGTGACAGTGGCGTTAGAGCAATGTAGGACGGTCAACTCTGAATAGTACACGACCATTTGCTTACCAGAAGTCTTTGGAGAAATTTGAAAAAAGTCGAAGAAGAGGCAAATAATTCTTCATCATGACAATGCGAGCTGTCACTAGAGGTGGGCGCCGCGCCGGCGTGCCGCCGCCGTGTCTCAGTGGCGCGCCGCCGCCGCCCTTTGCTTAGCGGCGTGTCCTTGAGCAACACTTCCTCACACCACAGCGCGTTTTTTTTAAAAATTATTCATTAAATTGAGTGAATAAGAAGGGGTTAAAATGATTGTATTAGCTAAAACTAATGTTAAAAAACTCTCTGTAACAGTGTTATATGAGTATCTAAGACAAACTAGTTTTTGTTGGAAATATTCCGGAAGTTTTGTAATTAAAGAAGGCAATAAGAAGAAAATCGTGAATTTCGATCATGTCTATAGCTTAGATAGCCTAAATGCAGTAAAAAACAGTTAAAAAGAGCGTGGTGGATGAGCGGTTAACGCTCTGGCCTCGTATTCGGGAAGACGGTGGTTCGAATCCCCGTCCGGGAATCCAGATTTGGGTTTGCCATTGTTTCCCCGAATCACTCCAGGCGAATGCCGGGATGCTTCCTTCAAAAGGCCTTGGCCGAATTCCTTCCCGTTCCTTGTTCCCAGTCCCCGAGTACTCAATGTATGGGGGAAATGAAGATTGGGGACAAAATAGTAGGCATGGTAAGAGATATAAATAAACAGCTGGGACTGAATGAAAAGAAGATTCTGCCTTTCACTGATGTTGGAGAAAACGTACGAAGAGCGGTTTAGTTGGCTAATATGGAGCATCATCTGTGTCTTGGTCATGGGCTCCATAATCTCGTGACAATGGAGGCATAAACAAATTTTCAGAAATTGAAACGCTCGTAAAAATAATGCAAGTAGATTATCGAGAGAGACATATCACTTTCCAGAGATAGAAGCACATGCTGGAAAGATGGAAAAAGAGTTTATGGATTCCCTTGATAACGTTGTTCAATACCTAAAAAATGATGAGACCATTCCTATTTTAGAAAATGATTAGATGGAACCAGTACACACAGAAAGATTGGATGAATTAGTTGAAGACAGCTCGCTATTAGTATGAGGATCAGGAAATATTATATACACTCCTTCTATCAAAACTGAAATACCAAATCGTTGAACACCATCTCGCTGGCACAAATTTCCAGATATTCGGGGAATTTTAACCCACATATTATGCAACCGCGACCTAATAAACAAGATGTTTAGAAAGGTTCTACAAGATGAGATAATGATTAATCAAAGTGTGTCGAATCTTTGGACAAGAATGATCTTGTAAAATTTTTGAAAAGGTTTTGCGAAGCAGTTGAGGTCATGTCGTCGCAAAGATATGTACTGTACAATGAATGTGACTCTTCTATACCGTTCTGAAATAATTAACATCCCGAATTCTGTCTTAGATGACGAATTATTAATTATGTTTCGGCTTAATCGCAGCATGGTGTCGGAAATTAGCAAACAATTCACTACCACAGAAACAGTCGAAGCAGTATCACTTTTGGATTATCGTTTTATGGGTCTCAAAGAAGTAAATACATATTTCGAGTCAATACAAAAGGCCAGTACTTCCTTTCTTGCCTGATATATAAAGGAAGTAATCACTGCCCTTAATGTGCCATAAACAAATGAAGGTAGGGACCCTGTTGCTTCTACAAAATCCACCAATGATACATCGTCGCTGCAAAAACTATCGATGAAACATCGTGTATATGCCAAATTGATTATCCGATCGATCAAGAAAGTTGGAGATATTTAGTTTTATGCTATGCCTAAGATTCTAAAGATGGGAATCTTTTATGTTACTTGTACAGAAAAAAAGACTTTCCTCAGTTTTCCGCCCTTGCCAATACTTTTCTTTGTGTGCCTGCACAAGCACACCAAGCGAAAGAGTATCTTTTGTAACTAGGTTAGTCATTTCTGAGAAAAGGTCTAGGCTATGCTTAGTTCACCCAAATAAAATCATCTTTATACATAATAACTACAAAGAATGCAAAAATCTGCAAAATTTTGAATATATGAGTAAAACGTTACTTATTTAATCTTTTTGAGACTAAGTAATGATATATACATATATCATAAAACCTATATATAAAATAGCCACGCCGCCGGCGTTACGCCGCCGCCGGCTGAAAATGTTCGGCGCGCCGCCGCCGAGATTTTGCCTAGCGGCTCCCACCTCTAGCTGTCACACATCAGCTCAAACAAGGGAATTTTTGACTAGTCAAAACATCGAACTGATGGGTCATCTGTCATACAGCCCTGATCTGACACCCAATGACTTCTTTTTAATTCCGCACATCAAAAACAATTTACGATTTTTGACACCCGAAGAAGCGGTTGATGCATTCAAGACGCATGTTCGGGCTGGAAAAAGTGCTTTGAAAATCGGTTCAAACGCATGCAAAAATGTATTGATCTTCACAAAGAATATTTTGAGAAAGAATAAAACCAATTTCGATCATAAATATTTGTTTTTTCCATTATTAGGCCAGAAATATAAATAGCAACCCTCGTATTTCACTAGATCAGAAATTTTTCTTTTACATTTAACTTCTTACATTACAGTTACCGGAAGATGCCATATTAACTCGAACCTTTGACCACATTAATACATACTCTAAGGACATAGTGTGAATTGGGGTTTCACTAAACATTTGTGCCTCAGCTCAAACCGTGTGATGTTGCCTTTGGGTAAATAGTTTGTGCTTTGCAGGAACATGGCTACCACCTAAATTGAATTAACCACAATTCAGGAAAGGTAAGTCACTGTTGCTGTTGATACTAATAATCACTATATTCTTCAAAAGTTACAAAGGCACAAACTTATGCATTGGTAATATTCACCAATGAAATTTAGTTGCAGGAATGATTAACCCATTTCAACCAGACTAACCTCATGACCCCTAACTGAATTACAGTCACATGAGGGATAATAATGCTTCCACATGTTAACCTAACAGTCCACAATGTTTGCCCCGAAGATGTTCATGGTCATCTGCCTGGCCTTGCGTCCGGATTGTGCTACAAAGTAGTGTGGTCACGCTAATTTTCAAACATTGCCTGGAGGAGAGCCTGGGTTTGGTATTTATAGAAAACATGTGGGAACACGTTTTTTGTTCATTTAGCTATAAAATATTACTAGGCAACCCGTGCGAAAATTTCGCGAATGAAATAGGATGAATAGTGATGTTGAATGCTTGTAATATAATGGAAAGCAGAACAGCAATTTTGTTGCAAATTTTTATTTTTTTTACTGTAATAGATGTAAAATACTTACAACATATTATGAAACGGAAAAATTTAAAACATTGTGTATGTACGATAAACTTTGGCTGACCTTCACAGAATACAACCAACCTGAATAAAATGCAAACAACATATCAACATCTCTGTGATATGTGTTGCTGTGCGAATAAAATGTTTTCGTAACTGAAAAAAATTTGCGAGAAGCTGCTTATTTTATATATATATATATAAAAAAACGGTTTACTGACATCTCTGTGAAATCTACTGCTGCAATCTAGGGACTTGGCTCTGAACAGTCTTATAAGTGCTACAACTTTAAGCATTAAATTTCAAAACAAAAAAAATCTTTCTTAATTTATGATTTTACCTAATTTGAGACCCTAATCTGAAACAACATATGTCATTTATCGATTTCGGTTAAGTATCAAAGGAGATAAATGACTCGTAATTTTTTTTAAAAAAAAAAGTTTGTAGGAATAATATTAATACTTTTGCCCTTTAAGTGTTGAATTAAAAAAATTCTTTTATAAAATATGGTGTGACCAAAGCGGATACCTTGGTCTTTAAAATGATACCTCATTTATCAATTTCGGTTAGGTATCAAGGGAGATAATTGGCTCGTGACAGAAAAATGCGTTGTAGAAATATTAATTCTTTTTTTCTCTTTATTCAAATATGGTGCAACAGAACCGAATACCTTATGAATGCCTCAGTCATTTAAATGATACCTCGCTTATCAATTTTGTTTAATTATCAAGGGAGGTAAATGACTTGAGACACAAAAAACACAATTTAGAAATACTGATATTTTTTCACTTTAAGGGTTCAGTTCAGAAAATTCGTTTCTCAAAATATGAAGTTAGCACAGGGGAGACCTTAATCTTTAGAATGGTACCTCATTAATCTATTTTGGTTATATATTAATGGAGATAATGACCCAAAAAAATACGTTGAAGAACCATTGATACATTTTCCCTTTAAGCGTTGAATTCCAAAAAAATTATTTCTTAATACATGACTTTACCAAAGTGAAGACATTATTCTTCACAGTCCTACTTCATTTATCGATTTCAGTTAGATATCGAAGGAGATAAATGGCTCGAGACAAAAAAATGCATTTTAGAAATATTGATATTTTGACAACAAATCTTCTCGGCTTCGCAGCCGGATTTTATTAAAAAGCGACAAGCTTTCGGTAACTAGCTCAGCAACCATCATCAGGTCAATTATGTACCGGCGAACAGATATAGACTCTGACCATAATTTGATAGTAATGAAATGCAAACTGAAAATCAAACTAATAAAGAAGCAGCATAAGTAGAACAGACTGGAAGTGAATAAACTGAAACAATCTAGAACAAGAGAAAAAAATTTCATAAATGGTAGACTTAGGTCTAAGAAGTAACTCTGAAAGGAGCTCAACCGAGGACGAGTGGAATGCATTAAAGACTGAAATAATGAAAGCTGGCAAAGAAACTTTAGGTTTCAAGGAACAAGCTGCCTGAAATCCTTGGATCACAGAAGAAATTTTGGAACTGATGGATCAGAAGAGAAGGTACAAAAATGCTCAGGAAGAGAGCAATACAGGAAATTTATAAATCAAATAAACAGGAAATGCAAAAAAGCAAAAGAAAAATGGCTAGAAGAAAAGTGTAAAGAAGTAGAAAAGGAAATGGTTGTAGGAATAGTAGATGTTGCATATTGGAAGATAAAAAGAATTTTGGAGAAATGAAGAAAAGCTTTATAGCTGCCAGTGGGAAACCTCTTTTAAACTCCGACGATAGAGCTAACCGATTAAAGGAATACATTCGGAAACTGTATGATGGGGACGACTTGAACAATAGTGTAATGGAAAAGGAAGGCGATGTCAACATTGATTAATTAGGAGATCCTGTTTTGAGGACAGAATTTAATAAAGCTATGAATGACTTGAAAGCAAATAAGGAAGTTGGAATTGATGAGATTCCTGCAGAACTTCTTAAATCCCTAGGAGAAGAAGGAATCAAAAGATTATTCAAGCCGATATCAAAAAGTTATGAAACAGGAGAAATTCCAACTGATTTTAATAAAAATATCATCTTCACACTCCCAAAGAAAGCGCAAGCCGACAAATGAGACAATTATCGCAACATTAGTCTAACATCACATACTTCAAAATTACTTACCAGAATAATATACAGAAGGATGGAAAGGGTTGTAGAAGAGATAGTAGGTGAAGATCAGTTTGGGTTTAGGAAAAATCGCGGTACAAGGGAAGCAATTCTGTCTTTAAGATTAATACTTGAAGGGCGGATCAAGAAAAACATAGATACTTTTATGGCATTTGTTGATTTAGAAAAAGCTTCTGATAATGTTAGGTGGGATAAGATGTTCAAAATTTTAAAGAAAACAGGTCTAAAGTATCGAGATAGAAGAATACTCTATAAACTATATAAGAATCAAGTGGCTATAATAAAAGTAGAGAATCAGGAGAGACATGCATCAGTTATAAAGGGTGTGAGGCAAGGTTGTATTCTACCCCCGTTAATATTCAACTTGTACATAGAAGACACAATAAAAAAAAAGTAAAAGAAAAATTTCCAGGAGGCATAAGTTTTCAGGAAGAAAAAATCAATATGCCACGATTTGCTGATGACATTATCTTGTTAGCAGAAAGGGGTGAGGATATTGAGAGGTTACTGAATGGCATGAACAAAATAATTGAAGGAAGATTTGGGACTGAATATAAATCAAAGCAAGATAAAAGTGATGAAATGTAGCAGAAATGATACCAAAACTATTAGATTAAATATAAAAATAGGATCGAATGCAATTGGAGAAGTAAATAAATTCTGTTAGTTGGGAAACAAATTTACAAACGATGGCCGAATCAGGAATGATGTTAAAAGCAGAATAGCACTAGCAAAAAGAGCTTTCATGATAAAGAGAAACTTTTTAGTTTCAAATATTGATCTAGGAATTGGAAAGAACTTTTTGAAACTCTGTGTGGAGCACAGCACTCTATAGTAGCGAAACATGGACTTAAGGATTATTGGAAAGAATGAAAATTGAAGCATTTGAAATGTGTCGCTACAGAAGAATGCTGAAAATTATGTGGACTGACAAAGTAAGAAATGAACAAGTTTTGGAAATGATGGATGAGGAAAGAACTTTGTGGAATAAGTTTACAGAAAGAAGAGACTTGCTGGATTGGTTAATTTGCTGTTGGAGGGAACAGTCGAAGGTTAGAACTGTAGAGGAAGACAGAGATTAGAATATATGAAGCAGATAATTAAGGATGTGGGTTGTAAGGGATATGTAGAGATGAAGAGGTTAGCACAGGATAGAAAGGGATGGATGATTGTATCAAACCAGATGGAAGATTGACGACAGCATTAAAAATCATTTCAACGTAATTTTAATGCTGATTCCGAATCTCAACGTTTCATGTCTCTTCAGGGAAACCTTCTACCTGTAAGGCTATTATGTTCATTCTACTGGTTATAGTCTCAAATAACTCAAAAAATAAAGGTAACGTTTTCTTTTATGGAATAGTCGGAATCTAATATAGTAAATATGTTAGTACTATGTTTTGATTTTCCGTAACTGTTTAATCTGAATTATGATTTCCTTCTAGGCCAATGTAGGCTTTCACCCACACGAACACCAGTGTTTTGCCTTTCAGTTTCACTCGGTATGCTGCTTCCGAGATGTTGCGTAAGAGACTGTCTTTGTTGGCATCTTGCGCTTGTCCTTGCAGGCTGACCGACGATAAGCAGGAGTCTGATATTATGACTGATGTTGTGTCTACCAAACCCTCGGTATACTCGCTTACCTTCTGAATTGCCACCATTTCTGCTGTGAAGACGGATCCCTTCCTGGATAGTTTGAACATACTATACAATTCCTCTTTAGATCCCAGTATACACAGCCCACAACAAATTTGATTTTGACCCATCTGTTACTACCAAGTTCTGCTTTTTTGTACAGAATTCTTAATTTGTATTACATTAAATGTTTTCTATATATTAATATTGTAACCTAGGTTTATTGTTTTGTTTGGTGTTCATAAGTCCTTGCTCTTCATTTTCCACAGCAATCCAAGATAAGTACAAAGACTGGAAGGAATTTCTTGTTAAAAGACTGACGGGAGCTCGTACCCTGCCTTCAAATTTTTCTTGCAAGATTGAGGACAGTATTAAATCCAGATTCAGGTAACAATAAATGCTTCAAATATAGCATCATGAATTGATAATTGTACTACAAATTGTGACACTGTTAAATATTCAATTATTAATGTTTAACTTCTTGTTAGTACAGACTATTTTTCTACAAGACTACTTTTTTTGGTTGCAAAAGCAAAAAAGAAAAAGTTACTCGTTTTTACAATAACTTTTAATAAAAACTATTGTTACATAAAAACACTGTCAGTTATGTCCAGTTGAGGCATTATTTGTTATTTAATTAATCCAATTAATGATTTTGAACATACTGCTTGCAGCAACGGTAAATAGTTGAACAGATGTACAGTACAGCCAACCAGTTGCATCGATAATTCTAATAGTCTTTACCGGTTTCGACCAACATAAGCTGGTCTTCTTCAGAAGCACCTACTATCATGCTATAAAAGAGAGTAAAAACTCTTGTCATTTTCAAGGTATAATCCCTTATGTCATATTAAAATCAAGATAAAAACCATCAAAATACAATATTTACCGTACCTAGTGGGCGGAGATGAACATGTGCTTGTACCAAGCACACTGCGTCAACTGACTAATCTGTTGTAAACATTCTACTAGGAAGACTTTATAGGAGGTGCTATATGCGGGCGCATTCACGCAAACAAGGATCGATTTCGTGAACTTAACTATCGATGATTAGAATAAGATTTAAAATCGAATACATTGTGTTAGACTTGGTAACAAGTACATGTTTTACATAACTATATAATATTTTATATCGCTTAAATGTAACAACATGCCATTTTATAGGTTTTCTGAGGAGAATAACATCGATTACTTGTTAATAAGTATAGGTCTGAAGCCTTCAAAGAATCGTTTGTTCGCGAGTTGCAACTGATCGTTTAACATATTATTGTCATTTTTTTCTAAATGTTTAAAAATTTCTAGTTCTTCAAATAAGTCCATTTTACGTCCTTTGACCTCTTTATGCAAAATTATGGTGTCTTTTAAAGCTCTGGGGACATGGTTTGTCTTGTGTAAGTGTTCAGCAAATGTAGAGTTACGTATGTTGTTGCCATTCTTACTTAATAAATGCTCTTTGTATCTTGTTTTAACTGCTCTGCCTGTTTGACCTATATAATATTTGAAACAATTATTGCAACTAATTTTATAGATTCCAGAATTAGAGAATGGGTCGTCAACTGTCTTGAGATTGTGTATGAGGCTTTTCTTTAAAGAATTGCTCGCGGCAAATGTTATTTTGCAGTCATATTTCTTCTCTAGTAAGCGCTTTATTCTATATGATACGTTCCCTAAAAAGGGGATCGAAATGAACTTACTGTGTTCTTCTTTACTAAGGAGGGATCTATTTGTTTGTAATGTAGAGCAATTTTTCATAGTTTTTTTACTAACAATAGCATCTACTAAATGTGGATCGTATCCATTATTAACCGCAATTGTTTTTATTATATTTATTTCTTTTAGTAGGTCGTTATGCGACAGAGGAGTTGTCAGCGCTCGATTAATAGCGGAACGGAAAAATGCTACTTTATGGGATTGTGGATGATTTGAATCAGCAGGGATGATATTATCTGAATATGTGGGTTTACGATATATGTCGAAGTTAATGTAGCTGTCTGCTATTGACAATTGAAGGTCAAGGAAATTCAGCTCAGATTTTTTATTTTGGACTTCTGTAGTGAACCGAATCGTTTCATGAAAACCGTTGAATGTGTCGTATAACATTTCTAATTCATGATCATCGCCATCGAATATAATAATTATGCCATCAACATATCGAGCATAAAATATTATATTATTAAGTAATACTGAATGGGAATTAAAAAAATTAATTTCCAATGCATTGATAAAAATATCTGCTAGGATACCAGCTAGGGGGTTACCCATTGCTAAGCCGCGTGACTGCATATAAAATTTCTCGTTATAGGTAAAGTAGTTGTATCTTAGTAACGTATGTAACAAATTTATTAGTTCTACTCTTTGTTCATCGGTCAATTTCTTGTGTTTTATCAAGTTTTCTTCGACGATCTTTATGGTTGCATCAATGGGTACATTTGTGTATAAGCTTATTATATCGAATGAGATTAGTCTACTCGAAGGTGTGCATTTGATGGATTTTATATTATTAACTAACTCAGCGCTATTTTTAACCGAGTAGTTGTTTTCAAATACGAAACATTCTTTGATTTTACGGTGGAGGCATTTGGCAAGAGGTCAAAGGACGTAAAATGGACTTATTTGAAGAACTAGAAATTTTTAAACATTTAGAAAAAAATGACAATAATATGTTAAACGATCAGTTGCAACTCGCGAACAAACGATTCTTTGAAGGCTTCAGACCTATACTTATTAACAAGTAATCGATGTTATTCTCCTCAGAAAACCTATAAAATGGCGTGTTGTTACATTTAAGCGATATAAAATATTATATAGTTATGTAAAACATGTACTTGTTACCAAGTCTAACACAATGTATTCGATTTTAAATCTTATTCTAATTATCGATAGTTAAGTTCACGAAATCGATCCTTGTTTGCGTGAATGCGCCCGCATATAGCGCCTCCTATAAAGTCTTCCTAGTAGAATGTTTACAACAGATTAGTCAGCTGACGCAGTGTGCTTGGTACAAGCACATGTTCATCTCCGCCCACTAGGTACGGTAAATATTGTATTTTGATGGTTTTTATCTTGATTTTAATATGACATAAGGGATTATACCTTGAAAATGACAAGAGTTTTTACTCTCTTTTATAGCATGATAGTAGGTGCTTCTGAAGAAGACCAGCTTATGTTGGTCGAAACCGGTAAAGACTATTAGAATTATCGATGCAACTGGTTGGCTGTACTGTACATCTGTTCAATCCAATTTAAGTTTTTTTAAATTCCCACTGCAGTACCAGTATAACGCAAAATGTTTACTAAACTGTACTACAGATTGCAGGACATTAAATCTTATTATTTACTGAAAATATATGAAAGTTTTTTTATTTGCCAAAATGATGACCGGAACAGCATCCAAAAATTACAGATTTGTTGCAAAATAGCTGCTTCGAACGAAATCACTATTCTTAGTTCTGAGCTGAAGTTGGAAATTGTAATGCTGATGAATACAAATTCATGTTTAACTTTTTGTTAGTGTGAGATATATTTCAACAAGATGTGTCAAGGAATTAAAGATGTTAGGCAGATTGTAGAAGATCATCAGTAGTACTTGTCAACTTGAGAAGATTAAAACTTGAATAGACATCTATTAACAATTTAAAAAAAAAAAATCATTATTTGTATTCGCTTTCATTAATAAAAAAAAAAAAATACATTTATTACAACATAGCAGAAGCAGGTGAATATAATAATATAATTACTGATGAGAACATTTCACTTGACCTTATAACTTCTTGTTACCACCTTTTAAAGCTTTGTACATCATCAAGAATATAGTGGTATTTAGTCCAAAGTTACTTCATTGCTCAAGCACCATAAATAGTTCAGAGAAATTGATTTTGATTTAAATGATAATCACATTCGCCTTCTCTCTCTCTCTTATGATCCTCACTCCACTCAGTTTTTAAATTATCTCTTTTTACTCGTAGGGAACAAAACACATTCATCTCTAACATTTCTGAGTGCTCAAATAATACTTAAACCTAATAATGGAGTAACCTGTTTCACTTGTTTCCATATTGTAGTAAAATTTTATCAGCAATTTAGGTAGCAAAAAAAAAAAAAATCATAAAATGTAATATTACAAGCCATTACAAAATTTATGAAAAAAATAATATATTCTGTTGATATGTGAATTGCATTTTGTTGCATTTACGACTTGTATTTAAAAGTGAAAAAATGACAAATCTCGTCCGGTAATGGAACAGGAACATGTGCCCTTTCCCAATAGAGTTTGTAGAGAACCGAATAGTCGCTTTCAAAGTAATCGGAAGAGGGCTGCAGAAAAACATATTTGGATAACCTTTTAAGAAGAGAATGAAACAGATGGTTAGGTCAACATGTGTGTGTCTGTTACGAAAAATCTAAATAAAGTTGATTATTTTGGAAAATAAATAATAATCTACTGAGAAGCGAGTAATTATTGTGAAAACTTCCAATAATAGGTTAAAAAAAATTTGAAATGTACATGGGACGGTGAAACTACCTGTGACTAAGGTTTGTGGGATATCTAATATCCTGAAATGTGTTGGTACACCAGTTGTGGAGGTGGTTTCCATAAGAATTCTGGCAGTTCAAACAATTATAGAGGACATGAGAGTTACAGTAACATGTACAGCAAGAAGACTGTGTAGATTTTGGGAATAGACCATCGATCATGGTTCATCCTAGTGGACTGCTGGTATATGGTAAGGCTGATGTACAAAATTATACAATAAAGGTAAATGAGCTTGTGTGTGAGATGCATTGTAGTAGAGGTGGCTTGATAACACTATTACTATTTGTATACATTTGTACTCGGCAGTTCACAAAATTGTGGGTGGCAAATGGTGCTTTGCACCACAACTATTCTTTATCCTGCAAATTCCAATCCCAAATGGTATGATGGAAGAAAGAATTCATGTAAGCATCAGTATTGCATCTCATTTCTCTAATCTTATCTCTCCTGTCACTGTAATGCAAGTAGGTTGGGGAATTGTAAATGAAAGTGGGGATTCTCGTGTTTACCAATAAGTTCAAACATAACCTTTGTTCCTATCCCAGCTGAATCTGTGTGTCATTTCTCTGATGCTTATATAAGGACTGGGGGAAGTTATAAAATTGAATGGCTCTTTGCTGTACTTTCTCTATATTGTCAGTAGCTAGTGATACAGATTCCAAACAGCACAACAGTAATCCAATTTTGGAAGCACAAGAGTTTTATTTATGCGTTATAATTTTTCAAAATTTGACCTTGTACTGCAGTCCAGAGTTAGCGCTATCTACAACTAAAGTCAACAGTGGGACGACAACAGTGGAACTGACCAGTCGGAAAATATTGGATCTATTGACTAAATCTGCACAAATATACTGTACCCTTGAATCTTTACTACAAGCCAGTTATGTGGTTCTAAGACTTTCTGGAAATCCAAATAATTGCACCAGCTTGTGAACTTGTATTGATAACTTTCTTTATGCTATGTGTAAATTACTTGGCAATTCACTGTAAAACGGGTGGCAAATGGTGTATTGCTCCTATCTTATGTATAAACATTTATGCAAGGGAACACATATGTAGGGTATGACAGGAAATGCTGATGGTCTATCTTGAGGAAACATCCCAGCATTTGCCTGGAGCAGTCTATGAAAGCCCAGATGAGGATAGTTTGGGGAATGGAGCAAGTCTTCTTGGTTGGATCCATGTTCCACATTTTGCAGGGTCTATTGGAAGAGAAGGAGCTGTGTAATGTTTATTGTGTTATGGCTGTGGCTATTTTGGAGATTAAGTGGTTTGCTAAAGGGGATGTGTGGTGGTGCTGTGGGAAGGATATGTGAAAGGATGTTGCATATTTTAAGGAAAAGTCATTATTAGTCTAGGGATTCAAAATCAGGACACTAATTGAGGAATAGAGGCTCGTGTATAGTTTTGAGTTGTGCATGGCAGTTGGTTTGGTGTGATGGACTAGTTAGGGTACATACACACTCAAAACTTTCAGGCAAAATGATTGAACTGTGCTGAAATTAGCCTTGCAATGAATCCTTGGCATACCAAAGACTGTATAACTGAGGCATGAAACATTAATCCAGATGGATTCAAGGAAATAAAGAAGCAACACAGGCAGAACAAACTGCAAGTGAACAAATTGAAACAATCTAACAGTAGAGAAAAACTTTCAGAGATGGTTGATAACTCTGAAAGGAGTTGAACTGAGGACAATTGAAACACACTGAAGAGAGAAAAATACTGAAGCTAATAAAGAAACATTTTAGGAAAATAGTTCCCTGAAAACTTTGGATCACAGAAGAAATTTTGGAGTTGACGGATCATTAGAGAAGGTGGAAAAATGCTCAGGATGAAGCAGGAAGAGAATAGTACATAAAACAAATAAACAGGATATCCATTAATGAAAAAAAATGTACCACAAGCTGAAAAATCTGAGAATTATTGCGCTATAAGTGCACATCACAAGCTTGAAAATTATTGACAAGTATAATACGAGGGCTATCCACATAGTAACTTATTTGTGCCTAGCGTGGAAATGGGTGGTGATCTAGCCGCCAACTTCATGTTAAAACATTTTTGCCTCAGTACACATCAAGTTGTCATAGCTCTATTTTGTTCGTTGTGAATTATTGAAACGTGTGCTTCAGTAGAAAATCATGCAAGTTGTGATGTGCATTCAGTGATTAGATTTTTGCTGGCAAAAAAAAAGAGAGAGAGAGAGCAAGAGAGATTGAAATTCATTGGCAACTCTGTGAGCTGTATGGAGACGAATAATAAGTGAAAGTGGAGAGAGGAAGTTTAAAAATGGCCACACCAATGTTCATGATGAGGACCACAGTTGTAAGCCTAGCCTTGTTACTGTTGAACTGATACTGAAAATCTACAGTAAAATTCATGAAAATCTCTGGTTTGTGATTATGAAATTCTTACTTCATTTCCTGCAAATTTCACTAAGTTTGCAGCATGACATTGTATCAGAAAAGCTTGGTTATTGCAAGCTTTTTGAAAAATGTATGCCCAAAAATCAGTGTCTCGCTGTATCACTGAATTTTCATGAAAGCCTACGACAAGGATGGTAACACACTTCTGGATTGTGTCATAATGGGGGATGTGATGTGTGAAGCATGTCAATTGTCAGACAAAAAGATAGTTGATGCAATGGTTGCATATGTATTCTAGCAAAAAAGGAGAAGAAATGTTTACAAATGCTGCCAGCCAGAAAGATTATGACATTTGTGTTTTGGGACACTGAGGGAATGCTTCTGGCTGATTTCCTTGAACATGGTGCAACAATTAACTTGGAAAGGTACGTGAAACATTGTCAAAACTAAAGTGAATGATACAAAACAAGCATCAATGAAACTGAACTCAGAAGTGCCCCCCCCCCCCCCCACAGCAATGCACATCCACACACGGCTAATCATATCTGACAGCTCTTGCATGATTTAGGGTGGAAAGTGTTAGATCACCCATCATATAGACCAGACCTGGTCCAGAGCTATTACCACCTCAATCCAGCAATGGAGACCTGACTCGCAACACAGCGTTTTGACAGTGATAAAAAAAACTCCATGCTCGTGTAAACCACTGGTTGAAATTTAAGGCGGTAGATTTCTTCAGACGAAATTGAAAATCTAGTGCATCAATATGATAAGTGCCTTGATTTAAATAACAACTATATAGAAAAATAGTTTAAGGTTGTCTATTTGAAATATAGATAGTAAAACTTCTAAATTTTTATTATTTTAAAACGTAAGTTACCTTCTGGACAGCCTCATATATAGAAGAATGGCTCTGTATTTTATGTTGTTTTTATAGATACATGGATGAAATTTTTGGCATATGGCCACACAGAATGGAGAAAGTAGTGCTGCTTGGAACATACGAGATGAATAAGTAAGGGACAAGCAATGAAGTCAGCTGTGGCACTACACAGTAGGATTGTAATGGAGGTCATCTTAGTGGATGCGGATGTACATGTGGATGTTCATTGCTTGACATCAGTGGATGCACATACTTTGCAGGAGTGGATGTTGAAGTGGAAAAATAAATTTATAATTATTTAGATTTTAATGTTTATCGAAAATGAACTTGAAATCAAAATAAGTATATTTTCATCACAAATTTTACATTTTGCTTAAACGGTCTATTTCTATCTACTACTATCGGATGGACCAAGTGAAGAAAGACACAGTGTCTAAGGGAGTCATTTGGAAAAAAGTGGTGGTGGAAAAATCTTGTGATGACCGCCAGAATTGAATGAGGTTGTGCAGGACAACCTACAAAGGCAGAAACGTCCAATATTGATGATGATGACTGTCATATTATTTTCTGCCTCTTCTATCAACAGCAAGAAATTTTGCATGATTTAACAAGTGAATTAAATTATTTACGTAACTATGCCTGCATCAACAAAACAATCTTTGTCATATGAACTTAGTGGAGTTTGCGGCTCGATTGATTAAGGCGTGCCCACCGCCCACCTTTTCACCGCTGCTCTAGCGGCCCATTAACAGTTTGTAAGACCAACAACGATCCGATTTTTCGATGTTTGACTCTTGTTGGACAATGAAAGGGGTTGCAGGAGATTTGTGACAACCTACACAGGCCCTTGCCATCCAATAAGTTACAGCGTTGAATCTTGATTAGATGAAACACTCTGTGTGAAATAAGGACACTGGTGCGGCGCTAGAAAGTACGAGTGAAAAGAACTTCTTGGACCGCTTCTAGTACCATGAATGGGTAATTGCATCCTACGGTAGTTCTACATGGAGGTCCTTCAAGTTGGACTTGAATAGGCCACTTATATGTAAGTTCAAATTTGTAATTTCATGCTTAGGTAATAACACCATTCAGTTAATTTTTACCTTTATTACAGTATCATAAGAGAGGAAACAACCATATTTTTATTAGTTAAGCGACAATAGGGCAATATGGAAAAGATTAAGACATGTATGTTGCAATGTAAACAAAGTATCTGCTATACTTCCGCACTAGAAGTTGCGTATGGTAAAGTGGAGATAGAATTCATTCGGAAGTTTCATACTTGTGGATGTGGAGCTCCATTACATCCCTACTGCACAGCAAAGAGGAGAGACACAGTTTTGTCTTCAAGGGGACATGAATATTAGTACGCACAAATTGGGGTAGTGTGATCAAGGACACTGTTGAAATTTGTTTCACCAAACGCCTGGTAAACAGAGATACTGGCTACCAGCTTAGCACAGCTTGGGACCTGGTAATTAGCCAGGTAATAGTAACAAGACAGAGCCACCGAGAAAATGTGAGAATGAACTCTGAATCACAACTGACCACCTCCAGTGCATGTAACCTCAACCAGTCCTCCCGCTCCACTCACCATACCTCCCCATCGCACTGCCGTCCCCGCCGGCATCGCTCAGTGCACATACTACGATGTCAGTGGAAACCATCGACCAGCACTGCAGGAGCTTTTCACCAGAAGATGGAATCAGAGAATGGCCTCAAAATTTCACATCTCATTCATGTACTCCTCCCGTGTGAGGCCCGAAAAGTTTATATATAGTTGATATGCCGGGAAAACCTTCTTTCTTTCAACTTTTGAGGTCATTAGTTACTGTTTATTATTACCTGCAGGGCTAATATGTTCATAAACCATACAAAAAGTTTGATATGGAAGAAACTAATATCCCAGAAAGGAAACAAAATAATATATTGGTGGAGATATGTTGATGATATAATATGTCTCACTAATGAAACAGATGATAGAGAAATCAAACTACACAAGACGTAAACAATATGCACAAAAACATCACTTTCACACTAGAAAAGAGAAACTAAATCTTGGACCTTACCATTAAAAAAAATATACAAATACACACTCATTTCAGATATACAGAAAACCTACAGCAACAGACCAAATAATACACTCCACATCAAACCATCCACAAAACCTCAAACCAGCTGCAATAAGTTTCATCCTAAACAGATTAAACAGAATCTCACTAACTAAGAAAAACTAACTAAGTGAACTGAACACAGTAAAGAAATAGCAACAAAAAATGGATATAAATTACAGACAGTTGACACAATAAACAGAAAAATCTTAAACAAAATGGAAAAAAGAATAAACAATATAACCAAACTTAAGCCACACAAAACCCACCAGATAAGAGCACCCACAACGTATAAAATTCAAAACAACTCACTAACTACAAAAGACACTGAAAATTAAAATAAATTATACTCAATGAGATATTCCAACAAATACATACACTGAATTGCAAACCTTTTTTTTTTTTTTTTTTTTTTTTTTTTTTTTTTTTAAGGCATAAATATTACTCTACAGACAACTCTGAACAAAAAGAAATAAAAACCCTCATATGCAGAGACAACTATCAAAACTCATCAATTTAATCAAGTGACATGTCAAAATTGTGAGGCAATATACATAGAACAGACAAGAAGACAGTGCAAAACCATATACAAAGAACACATTAGGGCACTACACTAACCACTCCACATTTGCTGACCATCTAATAGAAGAAGATCATGCATCAACAGACCTTAAAACAGATATGCAAATCCTCATAATCAACAATAACAGGCACAGCAACCTCAGTCTGCAAGAAAACTATCAAATTCAGAGAGCAATAAACAGTGGTAATCAGTTACTGAATGACTATATAAATCTAACAAACCAAACGCTATTCAAACTAATAAATCCACACTAACCCCACATAAAGGAAAGTACAGTAAGCACAATAAATAAATAAACCTACAAAACACACATACTCACACATCTTACATAAATTAGAAACAGACAGCAAAACAACACTCTTTCATACATTATCAAAACTGGCACTGTCAGCACATCACCATTTCAGTAAGAAAACAATATGGCAACTGTAAACAAGAGAGTAGCAATGAGATGCAAAGTTTACATCTAGTTGGCAAGACCAATTGCTTTAGCCAGAACATGCAGTGGCAGAAAAGCAGGAATGTGTGGCTTTTTGCTGTCATCAGTCTTTCAACTGGTTTGATGCAATCCTTCATCCCTTCCTATCTTTTGCTAATCTCTACATACCCCTTACAACCCACATCCTCAAGTATCTGCTTCATATATTCTAATCTCTGTCTTCCTCTACAGTTCTAACCTTTGACTGTTCCCTCCACCAGCAAATTAACCAATCCAGCATGTCTCGAAATATGATCTACCAGCCTGTCTCTTCTTTTACTTTGTCAGTCCACTTAATTTTCAGCATTCTTCTGTAGCGCCACATTTCAAATGCTTCAATTTTCCTTCTTTCCAATATTCCTAAAGTCCATGTTTCGCTACCATAAAGTGCTGTGCTCCACACATTGAGTTTTAAAAAGTTCTTTCTAATTCCTAGATCAATATTTGAAACTAAAGATTTCTCTTTATCATGAAGGTTCTTTTTGCTAGTGCTATTCTGCTTTTAACATCATTCCTGCTTCTGCGATCGGTTGTAATTTTGCTTCCCAAGTAACAGAATTTACTTACTTGCATTCGATCCTATTTTTATATTTAATATACTAGTATTGGTATCATTTCTGCTACATTTCATAACTTTAGTCTTGCTTTGATTTTTATTCAGTCCAAAATGTTCCTTCAGTATTTTGTTCATGCCATTGAGTAATTTTCCCTTTCCTTGCTATTATATTGCCTAAGGTAGTTTCCTTTTTCCTTAGTTTAATTGTTGATTGCATAAAGGCACTTATGTTTTTATTATCATTATTGCCAACTTCTCTGAAACAGAGAGAGCATAGCATCTTGCGCACAATCTCAAGAAACATCATTACTGGGAACAGAGGACAAGCTAAATTATATCAGCAGGGAGTGCTTGGAATATATAGCTCAAATGTAGGTAGGCACATATACTCTGGCAATCTCTAACTCAAATATAAAGAAAAAATTAATTGAAAATTTTGTATAAAAATTATTACAGAAAACTGAAGCATTTGTACATGAATTCAACATTCCTCAATCCACTTTGTCAAGAGTGTGCCATGAATATGCAATTTGCATCATTACCTCCAGCCGTGGGCAACACAGTGGCTGACCACATCTACTTAATGATTGAGAGAGCGATGTCTGAGTTGAGATGATGAGGTTGACAGAAAGATAAAACCCTGCCATCTGCAGTGGATAAGAGCTGATGGTATAATTTGAGTGTGGCACAGACCCTACTAGATCATGGACACAGGTTGTCAGGAAGGCACTGTGCAATCTGTTGGTGGCTCGGTCTTCATATGGGCTGCGTTTACATGGCATAGCTATTGTCAGACTAAACTGGCCATTGACTGGAAATGGTTTCTTTTAGCTATTTGGATATCATTTGCAGCCATTTATGGCCTTCATGCTCCCAAACAATGTTGGACTTTTCTAGGATGACAATGTGCCATGTTACCATTCCAAAATTGCTCGTGACTGGTTTGCGGAACATTCTAGACAAATTCAGCTACTTAGATAACCGGAAATGAATCCGGTGAAACTTGTATGGCCATGATCGAAAGGTTAGTTCGTGCACAACATCTTGCTCCAAAAACACTTTCAATTCTAGTTGGCTGCAGAGGAAGCATTTCTTCAGAGATTTCCGATCACTTGTTGAGTCAATGCCAGATCGGGATGTTGCATTTCACTCAAGTCAAAGGGGGTACCATATTTTATTATGTGTTTTTGACTCTTCGGTGTCCTGCCGTCTGTCTTGGCTCTTCTGGAAGCTTCCATTTGGGCGATTACGCATTAGCTTTGACATAATACCAGGTTGTCAATGTTTCATCACCAGTTAAGACCCATTTAAGTAGTTCTGGATTATCGTTGACTTTATTTGTCCATTTGGTGCTTGTTTTGATGAAAAGTCAACATTTTTTTAACAAGTTTTGCTGCCTTATGTTTCATGCTTAAAATATTCTGAGAAATTACTTGACGTAAGCCAAATGAGATACTAACATCATCAGCATCCTTCCTGATGATAAATTGGCAATGTCGTAATCACTTTCCTCACTTTTTTGAAGATGGCAGTTCTTTTACTGATATGTCCAGTGCGCCCGTCATCTTGAATGTCTTCATGGCCTTCTTAAAAATGTCTGTATTCCTCATAAAACTTGTTTTATTTATGGAGGATTCGCCAAAAGCAACACTTGGTATTTCCAATGCGGTGTTGACCTTTATTCGATTCTTCAATCAAAATTTAATTAAAAAAATTTGTTTCATTATTTTCACAAGAGAAAAATTACCAAGCTCACCAAAGCATATTTTTAATATTTTACAGTCAGCAATAGATTAAGCATCCGATATAGTTATGTACGTCAACATACTTTAGATACAAATGTACCAACACCACAATGAAAAATTGTGGTAATATCAGTTACTAGCCCCAAAGCCTGTAAAAAATCACAGGTTTAACGGAGTGTTATGGTAATTTATTTCTCTGCAGTTGCATAACTAAATAGAATTGTTATAAAATAAAGCTCATGTGCTGTAGGAAAAAGCTTCAGTTGTCAACTTGGTCCAGGTTGCATTTCTTCCTAACCACAATCTCCACTAATATTGCTGCTAGAAACTCAAAGCTTCAATCACGCACGAATTAATACATTCCCTGTATCGCATGTCAGTGTCATCATGCATCGCAATATAAACTTGATCCCAAATCTTCACAGATTCTTACACCTTTCTTTGTTAATACCAGTGATGAGGATCGATATTTTAACGGCTGACACAGCTTACATCGGCTGAAATAATGACCCCAGTTAAAATGGAGGTTGCTAAAAATAAATCTTAACAACTTACGCTATGCCCTAGGTAATATTTAATCGTGGTTAGGCCACATATATCGCGATCAATTTAGAATTTCTTTCATTCAAACCATGCAATGATTTCAGTTATAAAAAAATCAAGTCTGATAATTAATATGCCAGTTTAAACGCAATACATACTTTTCTTTCAATATTCTGACAATTCATGTCTCAGCAATTGTTTGACTAAATAGAATTGTTATAAAATAAAATTCAGTGTAATTTCTCGTGCCTTGTGCTGTAGCAAATTGTTTCAGTTTCCATCCGGGTCCTGGTTGCATTTCAATCTAACCACATACTACAATAAACTTTCCGCTAGAAGAACAATACTTCAATCTCACACATATTAATAGATGAACTATATTGTGTTTTAGTGGCAATAATGCATCGCGATATAAAATTGATCAAAAATCTTATAGGTTTTCTTATATATTTCTTTTTTGTTATCCACGATTCAGACTGATATTAAAACGTTAGAATGGCAGTTGCTTAAATAATAGGCTCAGTAATATTACACAGTGAAAGCAAAGGAAATTAAAATAAATCTTATAAACTTACAGTACCTGGGTGACCGATCTTCGCTCGGTATCTTTCGATTTCTGTTCAGTATCCAAGATTTCGAGTAAAGTTTGATTAAAGTATAAGGCTTGAAGGCTTCCTAGGCGTTTTGAGGTGCACAGTTAACCAAAGAGAAGTTTAACTAACATCAGTAGGCTTACTGGTACCTGAACCTTCTACGTAATGAGGTTAGAGCCGTTTTCGAGAAACCAAATACAAAAGTTGCTCCTTTTTTTTTTTTTTAAAAAAAAAAAAAAAAAAAAAAAATCGTGTTAAAAACTTGAAAATCAAACGTTATCTACATGTGAAATTTCATCCAAATCGCTAGATCCATTTGCGAGACGGCCTCAAAAATTGCATTTAAAAAAAATTCTATTAATATGTTAAACAGAAATTTTAATGCCAGTTTGGTATTAATTAATGGTGCGAGATTTGTGGCAATTCAAAGGATTCTACGATAACCCTTGATAATGGATTCTTATGTAACTCGACGAGAAAAATTGAAGGTAAAAAATATATTTTTTTAAAATATTTCGCTTAGTTCTCGAGATATCATATCTCAAAATTGACGTGGTTGGTTGAAATGCGACCTGAACCAGAAGAAAAATTTCGCCGTAGCCTAGTTTGATGAATTCGTATGAAACTCGTCGAGACAAATCGAAAATAAGGAATTTATTTTTCTGATATCTCACTTAGTTCTGGGGATATTATATCTCAAAAGTGAAGAGGTTAGGATTAGATCCGTCCTGGACCAGAAAAAAATCCACCAAAAGCACTATGTCTATATGGTGGAAATGTACTTTCAATGTTTTATTTTGTACCTAGTGTTTTTGTTAGGTTGAAATACGGCCTGGACCAAAAGAAACGTCGCCAAAAGCACAAGGAACTATACCTATAACTGATTTTTGACATGCTATATCTCGAAAACCAAGAAAATTTATTATTTATTTTCGCTATGTTTCATCGAGTACTATGAGAATTCATCAGGTTGTGACGTCAATAGAACATCATCTGTGCTATATTTATTGACTCCGATAAAACTATGCTCATACCTCGCAGTAATCTCTCATCTTCTGATCAGCATTTCAAAATGATAATAAAACAATTCCCATAAGAAGTAATCTTCGTTATAAACAATAAAGCACAAGGTCAGACGATTCAAAAGGCAAGATTCTATTTATCAGAACCCGTTTTTTCGTATGTGCACTCGCACGCGGCTTTTCAGGAATTTGTAGATGTATTAATATTTAATTATGGACTTTATTATCAAATTCTACTCGAAATCTTGTATATTGAACAGAAATCGAAAGATGTTTTATAATTAAGGTGGTAGTATTTAATGGCTAACTAACAACCACTACTTATAGTCAAAAAGTAAACGATGATTACTTTATAACTGGTACCGGTAATATTAATTTCAAAGAAGTTTCTGTAAAGTTATCACCTCTGATAAAACCATTGATAAATTTTTAATTATCTTTCTTTTTAAATGTTTTACAATTGAACTTGCAGTGCTAATATTTACACGGGTCAGCCAGTATACAAGAACAGTTCGTTTACTTATTCTTTGGAATCAAAGAAAATCTATTTGTAGGCTTTCTGGTACCTGAATTGTCTACGAGATGGCGCTAGTGCCGTTTTCGATATACGGAGTGACAAAATTGTTCATATTTTGTAAACTGGCTTTTTAGTAGGGAGGACAACTATTCAGGTAATCTTAAAAGTCAAAACATTATCTAAATACCAAATTTCATCCAAATCGTCACAGCCGTTTCCGAAATCCGAAATATATATATATATATACAAGAATTGCTCGTTTAAAGATATAAGATTGTCATGTAATATTTGTTTTAAGTGTAGTGTAGGATGCACAGATCGGGATCAGTATGCAACTGTTTCTGTTCAAATCAATTAATAATTTAAATAATAGAACACAGTTTAAATTAATTTGAAAAAAAGTTAATTATTCATGCCCACTGCCGTAACATCAAATGCCAGTTGTAATTCTGATCCATGCTAAGTAACAGTTTACCCAATACTTTCGCTACATTGGTGCTCAAAACACAAAGCTTTTATCTTAAATATCTATGGACAAAGAATTTAAGGAATACTTCTATATCTCAAAAGAATGTAAATATAAGCATTTAATGATTGATATGTCAATTTTATCGCAATACATACTTTTATTTCAGTGTTTTGTCAGTTAATTTATTCGCGAAGGCTTGGAAATGTTATTAAATAATGTGCATTACCAAGAATAATGACTTTAAACATGACATCATTGTGCAACATCATAATGTTATGTCATGCCGTGACAGACAAAGTCATAGCTGACACAGTTGCTTATTATAATATTAGATACACACAAGCAAATTTAAAATCTGCTTTTTTTAAAAAATCAAAAAAAAATCAGATTTCATACACAGTTGAGTTTATTGATTTTGTAAACTGGCCTTATATATTGGTTATACCAAAGATGCAAGTGCAGCCATTTATACATTTTTTTGTTTATTATTAGGTTTCCGTATCTTCAGAGTCAAAATTGAACCCTTATATCCACTCACCCATCATATCCTGGTAACTTCTGAACCATTTTACGTAGAAATACTATATAAAGTAAAAGTCCAGTTATCCAAGTTCAGATTATCCGAGCCGCCGGGTTAACCGAGACAAACTTTTGAAATATAATAGGGAGCTTTTATGAAGATATGGAATATTTTTCCAGCTAGAGTGTGTACGATATTAAGCGTGGTACTGTAGCGCTAGCATGTATCGTCGTAAAAGAAATTAACAATGAAGATATACAAGAGTGGATTACGATCAAAATCAGCTTAACGATGATGGTTGTCAGTGGAAATCTTGAAGAAGTTAAAAATGAAACTGTTCCAAAAATTTCTCATGCTGAAGGTTTAAAAAGAATAGAAGCAGACTTGAGTATATTGAGCAACAGCTGCTGTAGTCGACATGATGATGCTACAGTATTGGCGCTTTACTTCCACTAAGAAGAGAAACAAAAATATGACACAGAAGACAATTAAAGACTTTTTTGGCAAGTGATCATAATTAATGTACAAAAAACAATTTTATTGCTTCCCCAATTAGTTTTACACAATAAATGAATTGTATTATTTCAGATTCAGTACATTTTTTGATTCATTGTAACCTCTTTCCTTGGCCTCTGGTTATCCGAGTTTTTCGTGAGTTGTCCCAGTCCTGTTTACCTTGGATAATCTGACTTCTACTGTACTATAACATAATAGTTTTATAAAATCATAGAAGGTGAAAATAATTATTGTCATTTTAGGGGAGGAGGTACTGAAGAAATATGTTCTTTAGAGAATAATCATTAATATCAAAGCTGATACTGATAGACAGTATTATTATGTGGCCAAGTAAAACACTTGCTGGAGATAAAGAAGGACAATATTCTGTGTCGCACTCGCCTACTGCAGCAGTCAACAGCAAAAAAAAAAAAAAAAAAGACCTTTTCATGGGTAAGTGACTACCCCTGAACATTTATGTACGACGAAAATTTTTAACATTGTCAAGTTTGCGAGAAAAATATTTCACATACAAAAAGGTTTCATAAAAACAAGTCTTAATATCACAGAATTGCAAAAGAAAGGCCCACGACAGCAATATTTAACATCAGCCGGTAGCAGCAAAGGCAAAATAAGAAAGAAAAAAATATCACTTAAACTTAAATCTGTATGAAACGTTGCTTGCAAGTAACATTTCTCTTCACAAACTTACAAATCCTGCGTTCAAAGATTTTCTCGAAAAATGTTGCTTGAATCAAAATAATACACTTGAATTGACATTTCATAAAAATTGCCTTACAACGATTTACCTACAGTTTTTGGAAGAAATACGCAATTGACTTGAGGATAAAATTATTTGGATTTCACCAGATTAAACTACCAAATTTGAAGACATTGCATTGTAAATTTAACTGTCAGAGCGATAAAATTATAACCTTCTCCTTTCTTTTTGGTGGCTTGCAAAGAACTTGAAAAAATGAGGGTATTAAGAAAGGACTTCCTGGATCTTCTGCATGTGATAGCATATTTATATTTATCTCAGATGCTTCTCCCTATTTGATCAAGGCATCCAAAGCCCTCCAAACATTTTATCCCAATTTAACTCGTGCTTTGATCACAGAGTACATCGACTTGCTGAAGAAGTGCAATCCACATTTGGGAATGTAAATAAATTGATTTCATCAAAAAATAAATTATTTCTTAAGATACCTTCTCCTAATAATATCTGTAAAGAAAAATTTCCCAATTTGCCGTTACCTCCCGAACCAGTGGTAACTCAGTGGGCAATATGGGTTGTAATTGTACTGTTTTACAATGTCCATTTATGAGGCCTTTAAAGGTGTGCTAAACTACTACAGAGGCCATGGTAGTTTCAGTACAAGGAAGCATTTAACTATTCTAGAATATATAACATAGCTGCGAATCGTACTCATTTTTCCCACATACCTGCCAGTAATAAAGAGCTCGAAACTCAAGGTTTGGGGTTAACTGAATTTATTCAGTTAATAAATAAAATTTGCCTGATGAACTTTACATTGCTATAGGCATTCCAGTGTAATATTGAAGCTCAATTTTAAACATTTTAAACCGTAACCCAGATTTTGAACCTTTGTGCAAATTGATAGTTTTATAAACCTTTTCCAGAAATGATGACAGCTAACGTAGTACTGAAATTCAAATACTTCCCAGTTACATCAGTGAATATGGAAAGGTCCGTTTCCACTTACAAAATATTTTGACAGATTGAAAAAACAAACTTGGTATTAAATATTAGGGGAGTGTGCACAAACTACGTGGCTCAGTCCAGGGAAGGGGGGGGGGGGGGGGGGGGGGGGGGGCTGGAAGGCTGCGCTGGGCTACGTGGGGGGAGGGAGGGGGTTCCGAACCAGGCCACGTAGCTTTCCTTTTATAACATTTTTCACAGTTAAAATGAGGAACAGAACCCACAACAGGATGTGAATATTTATTTCCATCATTTAATTATCTCTGTATATAATTTACAATAGTCTGACAGGAGAAAACAGAACAAAATGTCTTCTGGAATCATAAGGGGGGGATAAAGCTACATGGGGGGAGGGTGGGGAAGAGGCTAAAGCCAAGTAGGGCTATGTGGAGAAGAGGGGGGGGGGGGTTCACAGGAGGCCAAAATGGAGCTACGTGGTTTATGCACGCTCCCTAGGCAACCCATGCGAAACTTTCGCGGATAAAATTTGATGAACAGTGAGTTTAAATGCTTGTAATATAATAAAGAGTAGAACCGCTCTTTTGTAGCAAATATTTATTTGTTTAGTGTAATAGGTACACTTCAAAATACTTTCAACATATTACGAAACAGTTAGGAAAATTTAAAACGCACTGTATGTACGATAAACTGTCACTGAATACAACCGACTGGAACAAAATGCTCACAGCATATCAACATCTCTGTGATATGTGTTGCTGTTATGATAGCCTGTCAGAGAAAAATGTTTTTGAATGTTTACATTGGAATAGAATAGCAAAACAAAAATGTTTCAATAGCAGATTTTTTTTATGAAAAGCTACTTATTGTATAAAACAGTTTATTGACCTCTCTGTGATATCTACAGCTGCAATCCAGGGATTTGGTTCTTAACTGTCTCATACGCACAACCTCAAATTCCAAATAATTCGTACTTAATTTATGATTTTACCTAGTTGGGGGACCTTAATCTTTAAAACAATATGTCATCTATCGATTTTGGTTAGGTATCAAAAGAGATAAATGGCTCATAATAATAATATAAAACGCGCTGTAGAAATAATATTGATACTTTTGCCTTTTAAGGGTCGAATTCCAAAAAATTCCTGTCATAAAATATGGTGTGACCAAACTGGTCACTTTAAAATGATACTTCATTTATCAATTTCGGTTAGGTATCAAGCGAGGTAAAATTTTTTTTTTTTTTTAGAAATGATGATATTTCAGCCCCTTAAGGATTGAATTTGGGTACTTAAAAACGATATTTCATTTATTAATTTCAGTTAAGTATCAAAGGCGATAAATGACTTGTGACAGAAAAATGTGTTGTAGAAATATTAATATTTTTTCCCCTTTTTTAAGAGTCAAATTTTGAAAAATTCCTGTCTTCAAATATGGTTTAACCAAACCGATGAACTTATGAAGGCCTTAGTTTTTAAAATGATACCTCGTTTATCAATTTTGTTCAATTATCAAGGGAGATAAATGACTAGAGATACAAAAATATGCATTTTAGAAATACTGATATTTTTGCGTTTTAAGGGTTAAATACAGAAAAAATCCATTCTTAAAATATGATGCGACTACAGCGGAAACCTTAATCTTAAGAATTATACCTCATTTATCTAGATCAGTTGGATATCAAGGGAGATAAATGGTTTGTAAAAAAAAAAAAAATACATTTTGGAAACAATGAAATTTTGCCATTTAGGGGTCGAATTCCAAAAGATTTGTTTCTTAAAATATGATGTTACCATATAGGAGACCTTAATATTTAAAATGATACCTCATTTATCTAGATCGGTTAGATATCAAGGGAGATAAATGGCCCGTGACACAAAAACACGTTGAATAAATATCAATACTTTTGCCCTTTAAGGGTTGAATTCATAAATATTCTTTTATTAATATACGATGTCACTAAAGCGGAGATCTTAATCTTTAAAATGATACTTCATTTATCGATTTCGGTTAGGAACGCGGGGAGATAAATGATTCGCCATACCAAAAACCGTATTTTAGAAATATTGACATTTTTGTCCTTCAAGGGTTGAATTCTGATAAATTCCTTTCTTAAAATTTAATGTGATCGAAGTGGAGACCTTGAGCTTTAAAAATGATACCCCATTCATACATTTTGTTTAGTTATCATGGCAGATATATGCTTGTGACAAAAAAAAAATCACTTTATCGAAATAATATATACGATTTGTAACAGTACCTAATTTTTCACATTTACAAAAGGAAAAAAAGTTAAATAATAGTTAATTATGGAATTTATCAGTACGTTATTCAACTACTTACTAATTGTGTGCTGATTTTGAAACCAAAAAAAAACTAAAATTTTATATTTTTATATTATTTAATGTTGTATATTTTGACACTTTTCATGTATATTTTAAGCATTTTTCATTAATATTTGCATGTATATTTCTAGCTTTTTATGTTGCATATAATCCGGTCTCAATTCGTTAGATAATTGTTTTTAACAAAACCATGTCATTCATGAAGAATTTAATGAAGTCATTAAAGTGCTTCTCTAAAAGTTTTCAGAATGTTTCCAAGATCCACAGTAACTTTAAAAACTGATCTTTTTTTATTTATTTGAGTAACAGTTTTTCAAAAGCATATGAACTCAAACGTATTTTGTCATGGTTTTTTAATTGAAGGAAAGTTCCTTTTTTAAATGATTTCGTATGAAGTCTATTGATGGAACCATAATTGCATGGCAGTGGCTCACACTTGATGATGCTAGTTTTTTCTAAAACTGGTATTCATGTGTGTATTGACTTGAGATTATGTCAAGAATATGTTTTGAATCAGACCAGTTTCAGTAACTTGAAAATAACAATCCTTCTGATACCAAAACAGAAAAGGAATGTTGTTGAACATGAAGCAGTTCTTATTATAATATTTTCTGTTAAGATTTTCCTGTTTGTATATTCATTGTTGGCTGATATTCATGTAGTGTTTGTTGAATTTTTACAAAATTTTTGCTAGTTCTGCAAGTTATTGGCCTCCATGATTTCTAATCAGTAGTGTAGTATTATCTTTTTTTTTTTTTTTGCAGTCGTCAGTCTTTTGATTGGTTTGATGCAATCCTCCATCCCTTCCTATCCTGTGCATCCTGTGCTAATCTCTTCATTTCTACATACCCCTTACAAACCACATCCTCAATTATCTGCTTCATATATTCTAATCTCGGTCTTCCTCTACAGTTCTTACCTTCGACTGTTCCCTCCACTAACAAATTAACCAATCCAGCATGTCTCAAAATATGACCTACCAGCCTGTCTCTTCTTTCTGTAAGCTTCTTCCATAAACTTCTTTTCTCACCCATCATCTCCAAAACTCATTCATTTCTAACTTTGGCTGTCCACCTAATTTTCAGCATTCTTCTGTAGCACCACATTTCAAATGCTTCAATTTTCTTTCTTTCCGGTATTCCTAAAGTCCATGTTCCGCTACCATAAAGTGCTGTGCTCCACACATAGAGTTTTAAAAAGTTCTTTCTAATTCCTAGATCAATATTTGAAACTAAAAGATTTCTCTTTTTCATGAAGGCTCTTTTTGCCAGTGCTGTTCTGCTTTTAACACCATTCCTGCTTCGGTCATCAGTTGTAATTTTTTTTCCCAAGTAACAGAATTCACTTACTTCTTCTATTGCATCCGATCCTATTTTTATATTTAATCTACTAGTATTGGTATGATTTCTGCTACATTTCATTACTTTTGTCTTGCTTTGATTTATATTTAGTCCAAAATCTTCCTTCAGTATTTTGTTCATGCCATTCAGTAACTTCTCAACATCCTCAGGCTTCTCTGCTAACAAGATAATGTCATCAGCAAATCGTAGCATATAGATTTTTTCTCCCTGAAAACTTATGCCACACGGAAATTTTTCCTTGACTTTCTTCATTGCTTCTTCTACATACAAGTTGAATATTAACGGGTATAGACTACAGCCTTGTCTCACACCCTTTTTAACTGATGCATGTCTCTCGTGATTCTCTACTTTTATTATAGCCACTTGATTCTTATATAGTTTATAGAGTATTCTTCTATCTCGATACTTTAGACCTGTTTTCTTTAAAATTTTGAACATCTTATCCCACCTAACATTATCAGAAGCTTTTTCTAAATCAACAAATGCCATAAAAGTATCTTTGTTTTTCTTGATCCGCCCTTCAAGTATTAATATTAAAGACAGAATTGCTTCCCTTGTACCGCGATTTTTCCTAAACCCAAACTGATCTTCACCTACTATCTCTTCTACAACCCTTTCCATCCTTCTGTATATTATTCTGGTAAGTAATTTTGAAGTATGTGATGTTAGACTAATGTTGCGATAATTGTCACATTTGTCGGCTTGTGCTTTCTTTGGGAGTGTGAAAATAATATTTTTATTAAAATCAGTTGGAATTTCTCCTGTTTCATAACTTTTTGATATCAGCTTGAATAATCTTTTGATTCCTTCTTCTCCTAGGGATTTAAGAAGTTCTGCAGGAATCTCATCAATTCCAACTGCCTTATTTGCTTTCAAGTCATTCATAGCTTTATTAAATTCTGTCCTCAAAACAGGATCTCCTAAGTCATCAATGTCGACACCTTCCTTTTCCATTACACATTGTTCAAGTCGTCCTCAACATACAGTTTCTCAATGTACTCCTTCCATCGGTTAGCTCTGTCTTCTTAGCTTAAAAGAGGTTTCCCATCGGCAGCTTTAATGTTCATACCTCTTTTCTTCATTTCTCCAAAATTCTGTTTGATCTTTCTATATGCAACATCTAATTTTCCTACGACCATTTCCTTTTCTACTTCTTTACACTTTTCTTGTAGCCATTTTTCTTTTGCTATTTAGCATTTCCTATTTATTTGATTTCTATGTTGCCTGTACTGCTCTCTTCCTGCTTCATCCTGAGTATTTTTGTACCTTTTCCTCTGATCCATCAGCTCCAAAATTTCTTCTGTGATCCAAGATTTTGGGGCAGCTTGTTTCCTAAATCCTAGTGTATCTTTACCAGCTTTCATTATTTCGGTCTTTAACGCATTCCATTCATCCTCGATTGAGCTCCTTTCACAGTTACTTCTACCATTTCTGCATATTTTTCTCTTGTGCTAGATTGTTTCAGTTTATTCACTTCCAGTCTGTTCTGCTTATACTGTTTCCTTATTCACTTAAATTTCAGCCTGCAATTCATTACTATCAAATTATGGTCAGAGTCTATGTTTGCTCCTGGGTACGCTTTACAGTCTAGAACTTGATTCCTGAATCTCTGTTTGACCATGATATAATCTAGCTGATATCTGCCTGTATCCCCAGGACGTTTCCAAGTGTATATTCTTCTTGCATTGTTCTTAAACAGTTTGTTTGCCACAACTAGCTTACATTTTTCACAAAATTCTAGCAACCTGCTTCCTCACTCATTTCTTTCTCAGAGACCAAAATTTCCTACAGTATTCCCCTCTTTTCCTTCTCCCACTATTGCATTCCAATCACCCATGATTATTAGATTTTCCTCCCCCTTCACATATTGTATTAATTCTTCAATTTCAGCGTATACTTTTTTCTATTTCTTCTACATCTTCCTGTGATGTTGGCATATACACTTGTACTAATGTGGTTGGGACGGGCTTAGTTTCTAACCTCATCAAAATAATCCTGTCACTAAACTGTTCATAATAACTCACCGGTTTCCCTAGTGACTCCATTGACAGCTTGTGTGCTAATTATCCTGTGTTCCCCAGACCAGAAATCCTGTGCGTTCTTCCATTTAATCTCACTAATCCCAACAACATCTAACTTAAGTTGTTCCATCTTCCTTTTTAAGTTTTCTAACCTACCTGCCCTATTCAGACTCCTAACATTCCCCGCTCCGACATGTAGAATGTTTCTATCCATTCTGATGACTCTTCCTTGAGCAGTCCCCACCCGGAGATCGGATTGGGGGACTATTTTACCTCCGGAATATGTTACCCAGGAAGAAGCCATCATTATATATGTATTTAGAGAGGATTACATGTCCTCGGGATACCCTTTGGGTCTTTAATGCAGTGGTTTCCCGTTGCCTTCTGAATCCCCATGCCATTGATCATTTCTGATTCATCCGCCTTTAGGGACCGTTTACAACCCCAAGGGCAAGAGGGTGCCCTGAACCGCTCCCCGCTCTTCCGCCCTCCTTTCGGAAGCCGTTGGCAAGCAGTGGGTGACTCCTTATACAGGGAATCTTTCAGTCGCCAGAGCCTCGTCCATGCAAACAGGGTGCACCACGTAAATGAGATTTTGAAATTTGGTTGGAAAAGGCTAGTATAGTCTCTCCCAAACCCTATTCTCTTAATGTTGAAAGTATTTGTACACTGCTCTTTCCATTGTGGTATTAATCTCCAAAATGAATTTCCAGCCTTAAATTTGACAATTTGTTCATTGCTGTAATTTAAGATGTGAAATTCTCTTTATGGCTGTCAAAATACAAACAGCTATGTAAAACTGATGCATTGTCCCCAACGTAGGTATGTAGTGTCATGTTCACAAACATATTTGTCACTCTTGAAAAATAGAGAAAAATCACGAGAGACCCGCAGTGGTAACGTTGTAGGAATTCATTATAACGATCAACCCAGGAAAGTGGACAAGTCTGAATTGTATTTGATCTGGTTTTTGAAATTAATTTAATCAAATTTCAAATACTATTTCATTGCATATAGTTTTGAACGCTCATCTTGAAAATGATTGATACTTGATTATTTTCTGTGTAAGGTTAAGTCTTTCTTGTAGCTTATGGGGGGAAAATTAAAATTAATAAAAGCATTTTTTTTTTTATTATTCTAGGTGTGGCATGAATCTGGAGGTTGTTGACAAGAATAGGATTTCGAGGATGAAAGTCGCAAGAATTGAAAAAATTGTTGGAAAGCGTCTTCATGTAAAATATTATGAAGCTGAACAAGATGATAATGGTAATTTTTTTGTTTTGATCCATGTCTTATGTTGTACTTTAATAAGTAAGCATTGGATGGATTTAAAATATATATATATATATATATATATAATGCACGCATGATTGGGTTGAACATTGTCAATATTAAAATGTGATGTGAGCTGTGTAATAGCTGACTCTCATTCAGTATAAATCGTATTTCTTTGTTGATGTATGGCTAAAGCCTGACACACACGCTCATGCTTGTCGATCGTTTTACTTGTACAGTCTCAAGTTGTAATGCAAGACGGAACATTTGACGGATCACAGTTGAGCCCACATACCCTCCATCTACTACTTCATTTTGCTGTTAGTTGTTAAATGTCAGTATGGCTGACACACAGAAATTTGTTGTTGCCTGGGCAATTGTTCGGATAATTAGAAAGAAAAAAAAAGGGAACAGAATTAGACAGAAATGGTGAAAACAGTGGTTATTGAAGCAAGCACAGTTTAGTCACATCAATTTACTAAATGAATTGAGGCTGGAACCTGAAGATTGGTTTAATCACGTTCGCATGAACGAAGAACCTACCTCGAGTTACTGGCACTAGTGACCCCACATATTAAAAGGAAAGGTACTATAATGAGTAAGGCAATGAAATCTCAGTGTTACATTGCGTTTTTTAGCAACAGATAGATGTTATGAAGATATAAAATTTTCTTGTGCTATATCTGCCCAAGCTTTGGGGAAAATTATACCAGACACTTGTGCTCCTATTTATGAGGGATTAAAAAAAGAATTTCTCAATATAAATATAGGGATATAATAGACATTCTGGACAGGAAGCAAATGAAATACGAAACCTTTTTTTGGAATATTTTAACGGTGAAGCGAAAGGTTCATTGGTAAGATAACACGGTTTATGCCAATTAAGCCTATACCTAACCTTCTCAAAATAATTAACCCATTTTGCACTCTTCTCATAGTACTAAAACTTCAGCAAGTATAATTTGACATTTCATATGTCTACTGTAACTATTTACCTAATTATGTTTGCTAATAAAATTATATTTGTTACATACCTCATTAACTGAACCCGCAGTTGTCTCTTCAATGTTGTCTAAGGCATCCTATCTTGGCATTTCTTGATCAGTAAAAAAAAAACAGCAACTTGTCGAAATGCCACAAATTTGGCTTTTCGATGTTTTCAATACCAGACCCATATCTACACTATTCTGTGCCTTCCGAAAACAAGTGCTTAATGAATTCACTTTTTTAATACAGTTTCTTTATTTGCGTGTTCATCAACTTCTTTCAGTTTATTGATAAGAATATCATATGCAGCACTTTTTTCTGTTTGATTAAATAATCTTTACCTTAGATTTTCCACAGACATTCATTTTGTCTGTATAAATCAATAAAGAAATTCACACATCAATAGTTTAATATCAGTCATTCTCTACTAAGCAGACATAATGCAAGACAGAAGTATGTAGACACTCACTTTTGCTGGACGACAAGTAGGAACACGCACGGAAAATCAAGAGCACTCTTCATGCCTGCAAGCCAAACAATTGACGTAACACAACACTTAAAGCGGCCTTTAGACGGTCAAATTGTTTGTCAAACTTAACGTGTCAAATTATTTGAGAGTCTGCGGCATTGTTTGACGCGTTTGTCAAACAGTCGACGCGTTTGACGTGTTTGATGGAAATTTTGATTGACGGCGTGTTTGTCAAATAAGTTTGAAGGTGTGCGGTGGTGTTTTTCAAACATTGTTTCATTTATCGCCTAGTGACCATGGAGAACGCATCGCCGTTCGCCAAGTGACAACAGCACGAATGATAATTGGCTGAGTGGACATAATTTATCAGACGAAGGATTCCTTTTACAGTTCACGTCCATATATCGCGATCTGCCGGTGCTATGAAAATAAAATCTAAAGAATCAAATAACTTCTATATTTAGTCAAAATATCAAAAATGTTGAAAAAATTTAAAGTTAAAGTTTGTAGAGGGCAAATGTAGGAGGGCGCAGAAAAGGGGGAAGGTGGGTGTTTAGGGAAATTGTCACCGGAGTGTGGGCTCCATTGCAATTTTATTAAATATTAGCATATGGTTTGGCTAATTTCTCCCAGAAACTTGTATAATAGTCTCCATATCTTCCATGTCTTCTTCTCCATGTCGGATGTTTTTTTTTTTCCAGTTAGTAATTAGATAATTATGTGGGTTCCTAAAACAACCTTAAAATTACATGCGAGAATGCCAAATACTTTTTCAATAACCCGCGCGAGATAAACGATAATTGAAAATTCTTCTGTTATCATTTAACACTTGTTTATTGCAAGGTTTCATAAAACTTGGTAGCAGCTGGAAAGCTTCATCTCCTACAAATACGGAGGACTTTTTTTCTAAATTAGTATTCAGCAATTCATCTGGATATGGAATCTTCAACTGTTTATTTTCAAACAAATTCCAAAATGTTGTATTTTTAATCAATCCTCCATCTGACGCTCTGAAATTTGTACCGACATCAACCGTTAGAAATTCATAATTTGCACTGGCTATAATCATTCAAACGTTTTATGTTCAGTGAGCAGGAATTTATTGTAATCATCTGGTTCCTTGTGCGATATTTCTCATAGTAAATTTTCATGTGTATATCTCTCTCTCTTAATTTCAATCATTCTCTAAACCAACATCTACTTTTTTTTTCTTGACACACAGTGCTAGAGTCAACGCTAAAAATGTGTTGTCTTTATTCCTCATTGCGGCACACGTCATGTTCTGACAAGGCAACATTCGAAACTAAAGGCAAGTTTGACAAATTTGTTTGATCACAGGTTTGAGCGTTTGCGCTGTTTGAAGAAAACAAGTCGATCGACTTGTCCCCAAACACATTCCGTCTTGCATTACAACTTGGGACTGTACAAGCAAAACGATTGACAAGCATGAGTGTGTGTGCGCCAAGCTATACAGTAGAATATTTCATCGTCATAGTTATCACCATGTTTTTGTTGAACAATATTCTTGAACTTCCAGCCAAGTCAAAACTATGCATTCCTGCAATGTTTCGTGGGTCCCAATCTCTGCTCTCATTTTCATTTAAATGAAGTAAATTGGTGAGTTGGTATAGTTGATGTTTTTTCTAGCACTGCCACAGTAGTAGTAGCAGAATACAAAATCGAAACCTTGACATTTAGATCATCCCTTACATCTTTCCAGTGTGCTTCTTCGTTAGTATTATGATATCCAGGCCATGCTGAGCTAGTATCCTGCATATGTATTGACCAAAGTGATTAGCTGTTCTGACTTCAATAACTTTCGAAATGATGCTATCTGAAAAGTAGTTAGTCCAGGTTAAAATCCATGTTTCTTCCATGGTGTTCAACTACCATTTTTCTGCTGACTCAGGTGAACATTTCTTGTGTGCACCACACACTGCTTAACAATGCAACCCTGACATGTCTGATGTAAAGTCATCCACATTTACATGGTAAGTTCTCAAGATATTTAGTCCCATGTTACCTTCACACTCCGAGCCAAGTTTTTTTTCTTTGCAGCTGATCCGAAAATGGTCGTCACTCCAAATTTGCTTAACAATCTCCCTATTTTTGTACTTGAAGCACCCCTAAATGGAAGGATGAAAATACATTTGGTATCATCATGTTTTTCTGGCTTTCCTTCTTCTTCCTCATCACACATAGAATTTGCCCTTCATTGTAACCATTTTTCATGAAAGTTCTGTGGAGTTAGATATAATTCACATGCAAGATTGACTTTGTCACTTAACTTTCATGCTCTGTGTACAAGGGTGTTCAGAACTGTGTTGTTTTGTGTAGGGTGGTCAGTTATTTACATTCAAAGGTAGGTCGCTAATGCTATGTCCCATCAAGTTTTTTACCAATCTATCAAGAAAATGCTATTTTTTGATGGTTCTTACATAGTCAAACTCATTAGTTTCTTTCACCAGGTTAAACTAGTTCTGGCAAGCTTTTATCTGTACCAAGATGAATTGCCATTGTTAAACTATTGTATAGAGTCGTGTTAGTAGTATGAAATAAATGATGAAATTGCATTTAATTTCTGGATTGGATAATGGTGACAAAACTGCCTTTAGGCAATGAAAATAAGGAAGGAACAAGGAAAAGAACATGAGTGAGGTTATTTTCACCAATATATCGTAAAGTGTGTTCATGATTCTGCTTTTATCCTGACCCTCCTGCCTCCATCTGTGGTAATTTATGAGTTATTTTCCATATCCTTCATTATTCTATTTTCTAGATGCCTTTTCTTATGCCATCAAGCTAATGCATTTTCCTACTTAATCATTTCTCCATATAGATGTGACACTCTTCTTACTTATGTGTCCCTTTAGAGCCATCTACTGTAATGCTATCTATCTGCAGTGATCAACAATACTGACTGCCAGACCTGGGCATGACTCTGGGTTCTGGACTGTCTAATGAACTCGTTGTTGTATTCCCTCAAACTGTCGCTGCTGGTTAAATTTAGAATCCCCTTCAGGCACCAAACCACTTTTCTTTATAACCACAAATAAACCCTGTTTTATCTCGAGAGACAGGCCTGCCGCCAAGCACTCAGTGGGAATTTTCCAACAGCTGAAGGCGGTATACAGTTCTTCTGACAATTCACATATACATAACATAAATAAGCTCTGATACTAAGTGTATTATTGCATACTGTCCTTTTCCAACTCCAGAATGAACTGAATATTGTTGTGGACCACATTCAAATGTCTCACAAATTGGTCCAGGTTGTTTCTACTGCGTTTCCTTCAGTGTTCTTCAACATACCTATGAAAACATTTTGGCTGGTGTGGTATTGTCGTATAAATATGCTTGATGGGGATTCAAACATTTCTACTGAACTTGATCGTGTTACTTGGTACCTTTAAAGGATGCTTGCGTAGGTTCTTTGTACGGCCACCAATCCCTCGTAATTACCCCCAAGAGATAAAGGTTTATGGAGTGAAACAGTTCTTGCTTCGACAAAGTTTATTTTCTTGAATTCTGTATAATTGCTGGTACCAGAAAGAAAAGGCATTGAAACTATCGTCTCCTTGAATTCAGATTACAGGTTGACACCACTCGCACGCACTGATTGGCAATCTTTTAGAAAATTACCCCAAAATTTGAATGATCTTCCTATGGCATACTGGAATAGCATCGTAGGCCACTGTCTTGATTGTTAATATAACAACTTGAAGTTTTAAAGTTCCCCATTTCACCACTACAAAAAATCTTCAAAGTCCCTACCTAACCTCATAATTCGCTGCCCATCACGGAGCTCTTCTCGCCTCGACTGCCCGCTTGAAAAACTGTTTGAAAACTATTTCCGACTGCTTGCGCTGGTTGGCTTTTTATAGCCTTGTCTTATCTATTGCTGAATTGCCATGGAACTACGGTATACTCCTGTGGAGAAACACTATTCTTTTGGTGAAATACGAAAGTCCCCCATTCCTGTGGAACACTAAATTTACTCTGATTTTCCCGAAATTTTAATATGTCATAGTTTAATTTATTCCAAATCTTCATGGTCATGACAAATTTCCTTGTAATTATTCTTGTTTAAGAACTATTAATTTCTAAAAGTCACACATGGTAATGCCATCACATGTCAACACTAAAACTTTGTTTTTCTTACTTTAAATTTCAAGTTACCTCTGAACTGTTATATTCTTGTTATTCCCTCTCATTTAAGCCTACTTTTATCTTCCTAGCTCTTTTATCTAAAAAGTTACAATTCTTTATTTTTTCAATTATCTCCTCAGATAAATTTTAAAAGCACACAAAAACCATCATTCTCTGCTTTCTTAGTGAAAATGAATACAACAAAATTCATCATGACTTAAAAACAACCTAATTTGAATCTTATGTCTTTTATGAAAATGGTTTAGAATAATTCTTAAGACTTCCGCGGCTGTCTTTGTACATACTTTATTGCTTTACGGGCTATGCCGCGTCGTTTATTTGATTACCTTAGCTTTCGGCTGCTATACTACAGCCTTCTTCAGAGATACTGTTTTTATTTAGGTTGACATAGCAACCGTCGCCAAGCATCACAGAGAAAGAGGCCGCTATCTTCGTTGATGTTGTTTGAATTCTTTAAGATTTCTGCTGCCTCTTTCACACGTCGAGGCCACCACTGGTCTTCTCTCCACAGCAGCCTCGTATCTTGAAATTTTATTTCATGCCCGGTGTCAATAGCATGGCGAACGACGGCAGATTTGTCGCTGTTATTGTATTTGTAGTGGCGGATATGTTCTTTAAGTCTCCGCCACTGTGCGACCTGTCTCTCCGATGTATACACTGCCACAGCTGCAGGGGATTTCATAAACACCCGTAAGCTGGTGTGGGTGTAATTTATCTTTCACTCTGGATAATGATTGGCCGAGTTTGCAATGAGCTTTGTATATGATTCGTACCTCCACCCGCTTAAACAGTTTCCCAATCCGGTCAGTGATGCCACGTATGTATGGAAGACAGGCGAATTTTCTTGGCACATTGGTCTCATGCGATAAGTTGACGTCTTCCATGGGTTTTTTAGGTCTGAGAACCCTTCTGATGTCTGATTCAGTATAGGCGTTGGCTCGGAATATTTTTGTAAGAGTCTCCATTTCTTCCCTCAGACTTTCCTAGTTACATACTGTCTTCGCTCTTAAATTCAGCGATGTTAATACGCCTCTCTTCGTTGCTGGGTGATGGTGCAACATGGCGTGCAGATATCTATTGGTGTGGGTCGCCTTGCGGTACACCGTATGACCCAAACGTCTCATCACCTCGCTTTTGAACCAGGACATCGAGGAATGGCAGTTGTCCGTTTTCTTCAACTTCCATGGTGAATTTGATTCTTGGATGGGCACTATTCAGGTGGTGTAGGAACTCCTGCAAATTCTCCTTCCTGTGAGGCCAGATGACATAGGTATCATCAACGTACCGGATCCACATTTTCGGTTTTAGGCGCGCATGGTTAAGGACCTCTATTTCGAATGGTTCCATAAATATGTTGGCAGCTACAGGTGAAAGTGGCGAGCCCATGGCCGCACCTTCAACTTGAGCATAAAGTTCACCACCATATTGGAACACAGTTGACTTGAGGCAGAACTCTGTCAGGTGAGCCCACTCAGTAGACATTCCTTGTGCAAGAAGTTTTGCACGTATTACAGCAACGGCTTCGTCTACTGGCACTAAACAATTGTTCACTAGGAACACCAGTGGGAGGAGCTGATAAATATTTGATTGCTATCGGTCGTAAATAAATATACGGACTGCAAGCCCGATACTGAAAAGTATTAGCTGTACTCAGCAGCAAAGTTTCCCTTAAATAAGTCAAATGTTCTTCAAGAGGCACGATTGTTTGAATATTCCAATTAGGTCCCAATCAGTCATTTTGCCATGCGCATCCCATAAATTGCCAGTTGGGGATTTACAGTAGTAGCATTTGAAATTTAGTAGGAGGGTCCAGGTTCACCTACATCCATATCCATTTGATCCATTCGATTTGCTATTTTTCAGTGCACAGTTTTGAAGTAGAAATGTCAAAATTTCAGCATTTGTATTTGAAATTTCATCACTAGTCAAATACTTAGATTTTAACCATTGCTTGATTACAATGTAAAATATTTCTTGAGTAGTGATAGACTCACAGAAGCGGCTTAAGCGATCTTATATCTTCAGAGTCTTCATCCTTTAGAGCAATTTTTGAATTTAACATTGCAGTCAGTGGTCTAATTAAAGATACTGATGATGAATCACCAGAAATATCAATTGTTGCATAATAGAAACACATCAGTACGGTTATACAAAATTTCATTTGTATCTGCTGTTGAAATTTCTATTCCACTACATTCTGCCGTATACAAATTTATCGCATTTTTCTGTTCTGAAAGTCTCTCCAGCTTCAAGAATGTGCTGCTCCAATAAGTTTCGATATCTTGTATTAAAGCATGTTTGGGCAAGTCACATGTTTATTGAAATTTATTAAAATATCAAGCAGCTTGTTCACTCTTCTTAAAATGTCCTACAATTTTATGACACTTTTTGACTATTGCCATTATAGCAATATCTTTTAAAAATACATCGTGAATCACGAGCTGTAGAGTGTGAGCCACAAAACCAATAGAAACATTTGGTTTCCACAGCGCATTGTTGCACTCATATCTGAAGCATTATCATGAATACCCATATCGATCTTTCCTTTTATATCGTACTACTTAGTTCATGTTTGTAAAGAATTTGGATTGACAGCTACCGACATCTAACCACCACAGTGCACGATGGGAGACTCGATGCTATTACCATACACAAACGCCAGTCATCTGCGCTATGTAGTTCAGACAGCAAAGTAAAATATACGGACACACATCTCTTTGGTCGAAATACGAAAATATCTTTGATCGGCCAATTTCAACCACCATATCTTCCACACTACTACAGTTACCGAAATTCGGCCAAAATTGTTATCAACGGGTGACTCTTTGCTACTACCAAACACAAACACCAGTGATCTGCACTAGATGGTTTTGGCTGAAAAGTGATATACCATGAGACATACGTTTTTGGTAGAAATATGAAAGTGCCACAGGTCGACCACTTTCAACCACCATATCTCCCACACCCCCATAGCTACTGACATTTATCCACCATAGTACATGATAGGAGACACAATACCACTCCCATACACAAACACCATTGGTCTATGCTTTGTAGTTGTGGTAGCAGAGTGACAAATACGGAGACACATGTCTTTGGTTGAAATACGAAAATGCCCTGCATCAACCACTTTTAACCATCATATCTCCCACATCCCCATAGCTATCGAAATTTGGCCAACGTTGTACATGACAGGAAACTCCATGCTACTTGCACACACAAAGACCTGTGATCTGTGCTAGGTAGTGGTGGCTGAAAAGTTAAATACAGGAAAAGACACATTATATATATATACTAGATGGTACCCACGACTTCGTTCGTGATTGTAAAGAATTCATGTTGACAGCTATAGACATCTAACCACCATAGTGCACGATGGGAGACTCGATACTATTACCACGCACAAGTACCAGTCTTCTGCGCTATGTAGTTCCGGCAGCAAGGTAAAATTTACGGATACACAAAAGACTTTGGATGAAACACGAAAATATTCATGATAGACCAATTTCAAACACCATATCTCACACACTCCCACAGTTACCAAATTTCGGCCAACGTTGTGATCGATGGGAGACTCTGTGTTACTACCACACACAAACGCCAGTGATCTGCGATTGATAGTTTTCACTTAAAAGTGATACACCGTGACACATGCGTCTATGGCAGAAATATGAAATTGCCGCAGGTCGACCATTTTCATCCCCCATATCTCCCACACGCCCATAGCTACAGACATCTAACAACCATAGTGCACTACATGAGATACGATTCTACTACCAAACACAATCACCAATGCTCTATGCTATGTAGTTGTGGCAGAAAAGTGACAAATGTGGTGACAATCGAAATACGAAAATATCCTTGGTCGGCCAATTACAACTACCATATCTACCACAGTACCACAGTTTCTGAAATTAGGCTGCTGTTGTGATCGAAAAGTGACTCTGTGCTACTACACACAAACGCCAGTTATCTGTGATCTATAGTTTTCGCTGAAAAGTGATACACCATGACACTTTTGTCTTTGGCAGAAGTATGAAATTGCCACAGGTCGACCACTTTCAACCCCCATTTCTCCCACACCCCCATAGCTACCGACATCTAACAACCATAGTGCGCTACATGAGATACGATTCTACTACCAAACACAAACACCAATGCTCTATGCTATGTATTTGTGGCAGAAAAGTGACATATGCGGAGACAGTCGAAATACGAAAATATCTTTCGTCGGCCACTTACAACCACCATATCTACCACAGTTTCTGAAATTCGGCCGCTTTTGTGATCGAAAGGTGACTCTGTGCTACTACTACACACAAACGCCAGTTATCTGTGATCTGTAGTTTTCGCTTAAAAGTGATACACCATGACACTTTTGTCTTTGGCAGAAGTATGAAATTGCCACAGGTCGAACACTTTCAACCCCCATTTCTCCCACACCCCCATAGCTACCGACATCTAACAACCATAGTGCACTACATGAGATACGATTCTACTACCAAACACAATCACCAATGCTCTATGCTATGTAGTTGTGGCAGAAATGTGACAAATGTGGAGACAGTCGAAATACGAAAATATCCTTGGTCGGCCAATTACAACTACCATATCTACCACAGTACCACAGTTTCTGAAATTAGGCTGCTGTTGTGATCGAAAGGTGACTCTGTGCTACTACTACACACAAACCCCAGTTATCTGTGATCTATAGTTTTCGCTGAAAAGTGATACACCATGACACTTTTGTCTTTGGCAGAAGTATGAAATTGCCACAGGTCGACCACTTTCAACCCCTATTTCTCCCACACCCCCAAAGCTACCGACATCTAACAACCATAGTGCACTACATGAGATACGATTCTACTATCAAACACAAACACCAATGCTCTATGCTATATTGTAGTGGCAGAAAAGTGAGATATGCGGAGACAGTCGAAATACGAAAATATCCTTGGTCGGCCACTTACAACCACCTTATCTACCACAGTACCACAGTTTCTGAAATTCGGCCCCTGTTGTGATCGAAAAGTGACTCTGTGCTACTACTACACACAAACGCCAGTTATCTGTGATCTGTAGTTTTCGCTGAAAAGTGCTACCTCGACACTTTTGTCTTTGGCAGAAGTATGAAATTGCCACAGGTCGACCACTTTCAACCCCCATTTCTCCCACACCCCCATAGCTACCGACATCTAACAACCATAGTGCGCTACATGAGATACGATTCTACTACCAAACACAAACACCAATGCTCTATGCTATGTATTTGTGGCAGAAAAGTGACATATGCGGAGACAGTCGAAATACGAAAATATCTTTCGTCGGCCACTTACAACCACCATATCTACCACAGTTTCTGAAATTCGGCCGCTTTTGTGATCGAAAGGTGACTCTGTGCTACTACTACACACAAACGCCAGTTATCTGTGATCTATAGTTTTCGCTGAAAAGTGATACACCATGACACTTTTGTCTTTGGCAGAAGTATGAAATTGCCACAGGTCGACTACTTTCACCCCCCATTTCTCACACACCCCCATAGCTACCAACATCTAACAACCATAGTGCGCTACATGAGATACGATTCTACTACCAAACACAAACACTAATGCTCTATGCTATGTATTTGTGGCAGAAAAGTGACATATGCGGAGACAGTCGAAATACGAAAATATCCTTTGTCGGCCACTTACAACCACCATATCTACCACAGTACCACAATTTCTGAAATTCGCCCGCTGTTGTGATCGAAAGGTGACTCTGTGCTACTACTACATACAAACGCCAGTTATCTGTGATCTATAGTTTCCGCTGAAAAGTGATACACCATGACACTTTTGTCTTTGGCAGAAGTATGAAATTGCCACAGGTCGACCACTTTCAACCCCCATATCTCCCACACCCCCATAGCTACCGACATCTAACAACCATAGTGCACGACAGGAAAAACGATTCTACTACCACACACAAACACCAAGGTTTATGTTATGTAGTTGTGGCAGGAAAGAGAAGTATACGGAGATACGAATTTTTGGTTGAAATATGAAAACGCCCTGCACTGACCAACTTTAATCATTATATCTCCCACATCCCCACAGCTATCAGCATTCGGCCAACGTTGTGCACGACAGGAAACTCCATGCTACTTCTACCCACAAACATCAGTGATCTGTGCTAGGTAGTGGTGGCTGAAAAGTGAAATATAGGAAAAAACAAGTCTTTTTTTATATATATATAAGATTTCCCGAAAATTTCTTTATTATTTGTGTTTGTGTCTTTTTCTGTGTGTTCGCGCCCCACATCCATCATCTAAAGGTAAGTGGTGGCTCATTTCCCTATCCTAATTTGATTCCTTTCCGCTACTTAGCGTCTTTTTTTCCATTGTTATTATATATATATATATAATAACAATGAGCAGGAAAAAGCTTTAAGGCAATAAAATTAAGGAAGGATAGGGAAATATGACCCAGCACTTACCACAGATGAAGGCGGCTGGGCCGACGAACAAAAAACAAACACAAGAGAAGTGCAATATTTCGGCCTACAGCAGCCTTAAACGTGCAGAAGGTTAAGCCCCAGGCGGCGTCACATGTGTACACATAGACAGCCGACTGGTGAATGGCGTCTCAGGCACGGATGGTAGTTTAGGTGGTGGGAGGGGGGGGGGGAGTAAGCTCAAATATTAGATCGATAATCGATAGTGATAACATATCGTTATTATTGAAAGAGATGAAAAATAACTGGGTGGGGATATATATATATATATATATAACTATAATTGAAAAGTAAAATAAATCCATGCTACTTACATTTATTTTACTTGCACTTCTCTTGTGTTTGTTTTTTGTTCGTCGTCCCAGCCGCCTTCATCTATGGTAAGTGCTGGGTCATATTTCCCTATCCTTCCTTAATTATATATATATATATATATATATGATTTCGAAATGGAATTCTGTCCCACAGGTGGTATCTTGTTATATATATATATGCATTTATATACATTATTCTTCCTTGAAAATGTGGGACAAGTCACAAAGGTTACAAATTTTTATTTTGTTATACATTTTTACACACCTAAGTTAGGCGATAGCTTGGGTGGCAGTGTCCGCTGTCACATCAAAGGGATTTAGCTTGCTGTTTGTAGAGTTGTTGTTGCCACTCAAGAATTTTACATTGCTAATGTGCCAAGTACTAGTTTTTAATATGATGATCGATGAAATCGCAGAATAGAGTGGTCTAATGAAAAAAATTAATTTAATTGTGATGGAGCGAAGCTCCGGTGGCAAATCACTGCACACCCATTTTTCCTCCTTTCCTGTACCCAACTACATTTGCCCTCTACAAATTTCAACTTAAAATTGTTTCATCAAGTTTTTAGAACCTGCTTCTAACGGAACATTCTTTGTGGAATCCTCGATACTAAACACAAAAATCGTAGTCTTCGGTCTGATTCTTAACGCCGGATTATGCAAGCAATGTCATTTTCAACTATAGAAGAACCGAACAAAGTGGAGCCTCTTACAGGTTACTACAGAACACAGTTAATTAAATATACATAAAGATCTGTAAAATGTAGTGCAGGAATAAGTGCATATATATATGACTCATTGGTTTGCATATTACATCATCTTTAGCTTCCTCCAACCCACATACACTCATATAATACACCAAAGCAGCCTCAACCTCCATCTTGAAATGGTGCATTGTTTATCATACGCATTATGACATTAAATGTTATGTGTAGCCCTTTTTAAAGTATATTTTAATCTGCAATTTTGGCGCGCTATTTATTGCAATAAATTGACGTAAGATGTTAACATTATTGTGACTTCAGTCATTTTGGATGTGAAATTTGACATCACAATTGTTTTCATAGTGGTCAGCTACTGTAAGAACTTAGCTTGCAGTGGGGTGAGTTCAAAACCTTCAGTCTTAGCTTTAACCATGATAGTGCCCAGGATAACTTCAGCTTTAGCTTTGCAAATGTAACTTGGTTGCCACACTTGGCTTGATGAAACACCAAATCAAGAAAGGTAGTTGAAAATAAGTCACAAGTCTACTGCTGGTAAATATTCATTATATTCTTGAAAGTTTAGCAAAGTCACAAACTGAAATGGCATCAGACAAATTCTCCGAAGATAAAGTTGCAAATTCAATCAACCGATTTGAGCCAGACCAAACCCCATAGTTCCAAGTTCTCCTAAGTTTCACATGGAAGCATTTCAAAGTTCATCACACAGTTCTACCGTTCAACTTAAGTTATACCAATGCACCACATGGCGTAAAATGCCACTTCAAAACTACATAGTTACTTTCTATCTGAAACTTTAAGACTATGCGATCCTCCAATTATGCCAAAACAGTAGCATAGTAGTGCTCGAAATGAAGCTTGCTGGCCGACTGCGGGAGGATGGGGAAACTTCTGGCCTAATATTTATAGAAACGGACCTTGGGAACACAACTGCTTCCTGGTTTCTCATGAGAACTGTCTGATAACTGATCAGATTCGTATCTCACGCTTATAAGCTTGCATCAAATATTTGACCTTGACGGTTACGAAACTTGAACCACTTATATTTTACTCCTACTTATCTGTTATTTCGTTTACTTTTATCAAAAGGTGAAATAAAAGTCGTAAACCAAAATCAGAATCTGACTAATTAATATTTCAGAAGTTATTGAAGCTGTCGCTCTGAAAGTAACTTTAAACAATTTTTGATGTACATCAAAAATGATTGCTGAACTACTTTCTTCAATTTGTTATAAATTTTTGTAAATATCACTCCAGGTGAATGCTTAAGGCTGATGTAACTGAAAATACTATCTTGAAACTGTAAACACCTGATTTTCTAGCTTGAATTAAATTGGTAACTGACTTCAAAAATTATATACAATACTATTCAATTTAATTCACAGTTCTGAGAACAAATTTTGTCATACAGTTACAAAATTTTTAGGTTACCTGACACTACATAGCGACAACTTTAGATCCCTTGATGTCGTGAATCTGCTGTAAATATAGACATTTTGACTATAACGTAGTTATTAATTACCAATTCAAGTATGAACTAACAATAATTACGTTAACTTGAAAGTTAAAAATTAAAAATACATGTAAAACACTTCAAAGTAACCTATATTATTTAAAGTAGATAACTTGTGACAATTGAAAAATTATTAAGGAACACACTTACCAAGCTTGGTTGGCGAGTGGTTAACATTCTGGCCTCGGAATCGGGAGGATGCCGGTTCGATTCCATGTCCAGGCATCCAGATTTGGGTTCTCCATGGTTTCCCCAAATCACTCCAAGCGAATGGCGGGATGCTTCCTTAAAAAGGCCATGGCTGAATTCCTTCCCATCCCTTGTCCCCAGTCCCATCATGCCTCTAACGACCTTGAAATTGATGACACAGAAAGCCATAAGAAAAAAAAAAGAATCTCTTTTACTTTTTGGTGCCACACTAATAATTCCTATTCTTCACTTTTTCGTACACAACAATAATCATAGAAACATTGTAATGTATGCAGTGTGAGCACAAACTTGTTTTATGCCACTCAGTGGTGTATTAATTTAAATAATTTATGTGCAATGTATTTAGAATGTGAACCGATTTTGATGGGACTTTCACTGGCAGGTTGTTGATTTGGCAAAGAGTAACATAGGCTACATTCTATCTTGGAAATATTTAAGGTTCTGTGCAAAGACCTAAAATCCTTCCAAATTCTATACAAACATGGATAGAGTAATGGTAACATCTAGTATTTTATCAAAAACAATATTCATGTTAGAGACTAGACATGACAAGGGAATATGATGTGTACACATCGAGACCTACAACTTTCCTGAGCAAGAGATGAACCACTTGGGAAAGTAGAGAATTGAAATTGGGCAGAGGGGGAAGGGAATGTTGAACTGCAATAATGGTGGGCAAATATAATCTTTATAATTCACAGTCAAAGTAAAATAAAATTAATAATTTATATTTTTTAAATAAAACATTAGAAATTTCTATTTTATTGTAAACCATTTTTCTGCAGTTTCTCAGTAAATTGAATGATAAGATAACACCAGAGCAGAAATATTTGCATTGGCATTATTTTTAACATTTAATAAACAAATAATAATATTTATAATAACGTGACAGGTTTAAAGGTATGGTCTTAACAGGAGTTAGGCCAGGGTCTCTAGTATATGTGGTCAGGCAAGATCCCACCTATGGAGTTCTGAATGGGTATAGAATCAGGAAAAATTCTTTACAGCTCTCACTAAAAATAATTGTTAATATTGTTAGAGTTGTGTGAACTGGCTTGGACTACGACTGGATGGTCTAAATTGGCAGTATAAACTGTTTGCTGGTCCTAATGGTCAGTTGATTAGTGGAGAGGCTGATGTAAGAAGCTGTGCAGTGAATTCAGGTAAGTTGGTAAATGACGAGTGTAGTAATACCAGTAGTGTGTCCCATGATAAGTAATAGCAAAGTACCTAGGTGACCGATCTTCACTCGGTATCTTTCGATTTATGTCCAATATGCAAGATTTTGAGTAAAGTTAAAGGTTTTTTTGAAGGCATCAAGTGCACAGTTCCCTGCAAAGAGTAGTTTAGCTAAAATCAGTAGGCTTATTGATACCTGAATCCTACAAGATGAGGTTAGAACCATTTCTGAAATACCAAATCCAAGAACTGATTTTTGTGAAATTGTATTACAAACTTCAAAAGCAAATCGTTATCTACATATGAAATGTCATCCAAATCGCCTGAGCAATATCCGAGATCATCTGGTTTACCACCTCATAAATTTCTTTTAAAGAAAAATATTGTTATTATGTTAAATAGAAATATTAATGCTAATCAGGGATTAATTAATGGTGCAAGATTAATGCTAATTTTATTAGACTAGTACATCTTCAGTGCTAAATTAATTCACTCCGATAAAACTATGGTCTTAACTCACATTAACCTCACACCACCAACCCCACCTTTCTAAATTATAAGAAAACAATTTGAACATTAAAAAAAGAACAAGGTAAGACACTTCAAAACGCAGGATTATATTTATCAGAACCAGTTTTTTCGTTTAGAAACATGTATGTGGCTTTTTCAGATTCATTACGATCATAAAATCAACGATGATCACATTAACACTACTAATATTGTTTTCAGAGAAGTTATGTAAAGAAGATTGATAAAATGACTTTTGAGAAAGCCAATATTTTTAAAAATATTTAATTTGAAATGTTTTGCAATTAAATATGTAGTATTTAATTGTAACGGCATTTTACAGTTATGTAGTCTTTAATGTTAACTACTTCTTACAGTGAAAATAAAATACCTTTCATTAATAAATAATTGTATTTACTTATTTCCTCATTATTATATTACCATTCGGTGATTGATCATGATATTGTGTGGAATATTCGCATGGGTCAGTTAGTATACATGAATTGTTCGTTATATTCGCATGGGTCAGTTAGTATACATGAATTGTTCGTTTAAATAGACGAGTTCCTTGAAACCAAAGAGAAAATATTAGTAGGCTCCCTGGTAGCTGAATCGTCTACGAGATGGTGTTAGAGCTGTTTTTGAGATACCAAGAGCAAAAATTGTTCGTAGTTTGTACAAATAGGCTTTTGCAGGGAAGACCCCTATTTAAGTAATCTTAAAAAACAAAACGTTATGTAAATATGAAATTTCATCCAAATCATCGTAGCCATTTCAGAGATCCAATATATATATATATATACAAGAATTGCTCGTTTAAAGATATAAGATATTTTTATATGATATGTTTTGAATGGGTAGTGGTGGCTGAATGCATGCTGCAGGCTTTGCTGTGAGGTCTCTTACAAGGGAAAATTTCATGAGATGGTCTAGGAGGACAGAATGTGAATATGTTGTTGAGATTGGTTAGTCTGCTTACCATCCAATAAGTGTCAAAAGAAAAAAATCAATGCTAAATACTTCATAACAAATAATGCACTGAAGATGTTCATCCTTATGCATATAAATACGAGGGTGGTCTGAAAAGTTTCCGACCTCAACGTGAAGATGGCAGCACTCGTAAATAAAAGCTAGTGAATTTCGTTGTTTATTTGTTGACAGTTACTCACCAAAGTTTGAGCCATTTTGGACGCGCAGTTGTTATGTAACAGTCGTTTGAGTGAGTTGATGTGACTGTTTTTGTGTAAATTGACCAAATCGAGTATCGAGCTGTCACTAAATATTTGTTTTTGAGAGGCAATACGCCTACGCAAATCTAAGATGAGTTGGCTTCTGTGTATGGGGACTCTGCACCATCACTTACCACAGTGAAATTTTGAGTAGCTGAATTTAAACGTGGCCGTACGAGCTTGGGAGACGAACGTTCAGGACGTCAAAAAACTGCAACTACTGACGAAAACATCGCCACAGTTCACCAATTGGTGCTAGACGACTGCCGAATTAAAGTGAGAGAGATAGCAGAGGTTATGAACATTTAAAAAAATGTGTTTGTTACATATTAAATCAACATTTAGGTATGAGAAAGCTGTCCATGCGTTCGTGCCGCGTTTGCTCACATTAGACCAAAAACGTGTTCGAATGAACATTTCCATCGCTCTGTTGGCGCAGCTTAGGCCCAATAAATCCAACTTTTGGCGCCGATTAATTACTGTAGATGAATCTTGGATACACCATTATATGCCCGAAACAAAAATACAGTCCAAACAGTGGACTGCAAAGGGGGAATCAGCTCCAAAAAAAAAAAAAAAAAAAAAATTGTTTTTTTGGCTGAGAAAGAGCTGGCGCCTTTTTTTTTTTTTGGGGATAGTCTTGGAATTATTTTAATCGATTACCTTCAAAAAGGAAAAACCATTACAGGAGCATACTATGCATCAGGCAGAACTTGAAGAAAAACTGCCACATTTGCAGAAAAAGAAAATCCTGTTTCGCCAAGACAACACACCGTCTCTCACCTCATGGCGAAAATTCACGAATTACGTTTTGAACTGCTTGACCATCCACCTTACTCGTCAGATCTAGCCCCAAGCGAATTCTTTTTGTTCCCTCATCTAAAAATTGCGCTTGGTGGGCAGAGATTTTCGTCAAATGAAGATGCAATCGCCTTCGTGAACAATTATTTTGCAGAGAAAAACGCCGAGTACTATTTGGACGGGTTACAGAGATGGGAGCATCGCTGGCAGAAGTGTGTAGAGTTACAAGGAGCCTATATTGAAAAATAAAAATTTCGGAAAAATGTCTTGTATCTTTGTTAGGTCGGAAACTTTTCAGACCATCCTCGTAAAACCATATTTGATATACCGGTAGTCATCATATTACTTGTGTTTTTTCGCTGAGCCCTTCTTGATCTTGTGTCACACATTTTCAAAGAGCAATGAAATGACAAAAAGTTTAAATATCACATCAGACGTATAAATGTATTTCACTTCGACGTTTGCACCTAATTTAACTGGCACAGAAAGGAAAACGTCAATTGTAGGTTGTTTCTGCCACGCTCTGCTAAAAGCTAGCTTTACGTTCTCAGTGACTGGACCTCAGTCTAAACGAAGGTGAGAATGTTGATGATTAGTTAGTGTCACCTTGCTTCAGCTTAGCAGCACACAGCTCTGAAGCTGTAATTGTACACAGATTGAAGGATGCAAACAGCAACTGCAAGCCTCCTGCTACATTGCCATCATTAGCTCGTATTTAGAGAACTGTCTGATTATCTTGTCTGAGTGTGTCTCAATGAGTGTGATGCTAGGGTAACATCAGTACAAGTGGCAGACCTAACCACATTCTTCACACAATTAAGGGACTGCCCAAAATAATGCGTTCTACTTTGTTTTCATGATTGTTTTATGTTTTCTAGCCCTCCTGCTTTCATCTGTGGATGACACACTATATGTTTGATACAGTTTTCAAAGCCAGTTTTTAAGATAAATTTTAGTATATTACATGTATTTTATTATCATGTTTTCGTGTGATCTGGATACAAGTTGAGTCATTTTCTCAAAATGATTTGGGCCGTTTCTGTAAGTTAATATCTTCCGTCTGGTTATTGCTCTGTGTCCAAATTTCTGTCATACTTTATATCAGCAAGCTAAGTAAATATTTTTTGTTCCATTCCTGTTCTTAGTTTCGAAGCTATTCATATACAAATTTCACTGATTTTGTTACTCACTAATGATCATCGAAAAACTCTAAAATCTGGTAGATGCAGAAAGCTGAGAGTTTACACACATTTTATAAAAGCTTCTAAAATTTGTGAAACCATTTTATGTCCTAATATCTTTATATGCCACAGATTTTCATTATAGGTGGAGCTTACTAAATTTAATTTATGTGTTAAATTTTACTCCATTCCTCACCTTACTTCGTTAGTTGATGAAATTCAAAATTTCTAACTAACTACAACATTATCATAATACCACAACAGGTAATTTGTTACACATGCAAAAATCATAAGTAAAGTGATTTTATTTGTATTTATCCAATGGCATGCCCAAACATGAAACATTTTGCTGCATATTTGTATGTTAATTTCTTGTCTCTGCATGATGCTATACGCTTCATATTTGAGTCATACAAATTTAACACACATATTGAATTTTACATTTTTACCGTGCTTTGGAAGTTACATGAAATTTACTTCTGATGACACTTAAATCTCTAGCAACTGGCATTGCTTGCCCAGTATGGATGCCCATTGTTAGCAAAGCATGTGTGCATTGTCGGTATCAGAGACACAAATATTGAAAACAGATGAAAATAACCCATCAGCCATCAAAGTTGAAGGCTGCAAAGATGTGTACAGTGCAAAAGAAAACCACAAACATACTTTGGTGAAGCGTAAAAAAAGTACACAAAAAAGAAAAAGATGGAAAAAAGTAATATAACAAGGTATGAACAAGCAGGACACACAAGATGACCATTATGCAACAATAATGATACTGAAGGAAAAGGAAACTACTTTTAAGCAACATAAATAACAAGGGCTAGGGGAAATAACCTATCACTCACCAAAGTTGAAGGCTGTGACGGAGTGTACAACACATGAGTCAAATACAAACATACAATATTTTTATTTGGAACCTTATTCATGTAGAAGGGATTGAGACATTTGGTAACAGAGATGTAAACAAACCAAACATTTGAGCAACAACTCTGAATAAGCGATCAGCTTACAAAAAGGAAAAAAATTCCACAAAAACATTTCTTGTAAAAGTAGGCCAATTCTCGTGGATGTGAAATGACAAAAACTTGTTCTACTCCCTTGTGATGTGTATTCACTTTACTACTGAAAGAGAATGATTTCTGTTGGTGTAATGGATCGTTGTTTGGCTATTGCACATTCCATCTTTTAGTAAACTAGATCGTAAAACTTCTTAATACCAATTGTGTTGCTTTTATTAATATCTCTGTATAGCTACCTTTTTACACATGTGGCCAGTGTGAATCATGAGGCAGAGAGACATGTGACTAACTTGAATTTAGAACCTCAAAGCATTTAACCTTCTGGTGGAATGTTTGTGTTTCTATCTCTCAGCAAACATGTAACTTGTGTTCTATATGATAAGTATATTTTTGTCAGTGAAATGTGTAGTTCATAGGGCAGAGATTGGGTATCGTTCCTGCAGTCGCCTTGATGATTTTGGGAGAACCCTCTAAAAACTACAGCTAGGACTGCCATGCTGGTATGTGGGGACCTGGTCTTTATCCTGATCCCTTTGTACCTTCACAATCCACTTTGGTGGTGCATTAATACAGTAATCCATGCTGCTGGGTTGTGTTGCTTTATTAATCTTACAAATTCACAAAAGCCAAGATTTCCCTCACATATTTTGGGGATCTGACAATAATATTCAAACATATTATGCTTTTAGTCAAAGTTATTATATGCATAATGGCCAAGTAAAATAACAACAATGATAATAAAATTCCATATTCCTTAATACCAAGAGAAATAATTGTTTCAGAAAGTGAATTCAACATCTATCTTAATAAAAATGAAATGCAGTTCGTTGTTAATCGCATCACTTGAGAACAACTGGACTGATTTTGCTAAAAAGAAAGAAAAATTGAAAAAATTGCCTTGAAAATTCAGGAAAACTGAAAGTAACTTTTTTATGGATTGATTTGTCTAATTTTGTTTTAAATTTTCGTAATATTCGGAATAAGGTTTTTTACAAAAAGAAAAATTGAAAAAATTACCTGGAAAATTCAGTAAAACCTGAAAATACTTTTATCTATGTACCAATTTGACTATTTTTTTAAAGAAATGTTCTTAATAGTCCAAATGAGGTATTCAGAGAATGAAAAAATTGATAAGTTGCCCAGAAAATTGGAAAATTCTGGAAAAACTGAATGTACTTTTTTCTAACGACCAATTTGCCTAATTTTTTTTGTAATATTCATAATTGTCTGAATAAGGTGTTTAGAAAATGAAATTTTGGAATTGTTGCCCCAAAAATTGGAAAATTCTGGAAAAACAAAGCACTTTTATTTATGGAGGCCCATTCCATCTTAATTCGGACAACTTCACGCCAAATGTGTCAGTTGACCAACTGCGATTTTTTCGAAAAAAATTACAGTAGATAATTATACTAGAGTTATGAAGAATCCCAAAAGGATTAAGTGGAAATATTTTTAGAGGAGTTATGGCTCTCCAAAATTTTGCTAAACATCCATACATTTTGTAAATTGTGCAATACTTAATATGTTTAATTGCATCTTAACTTGAAAACTTTAAAACGGAGAGAGTTGAAATTGCTTTTCTTTTTATGCTATAGAAATGTACTTTAAGATAATATTCAAGAGTTAGCGCAAGTTAAATAAAATAAGCAAAAAAATTAAATATTTAATGGGAAAATAATTATGATTTTTTTTGTAATTTCGAGAATTTTATTCTCGTACGAAAAGTAGTTGGATCATGGGTAAGACGGCTCATGAATGTATTTCTAGCACATGACATATTTGGTTCATTAAGATTTTTCAAGATGGCAAAATTTCATATTTCTGAAGAACCGTTATTTTAAAAAAAAAAAACCATTTTCTAATAATCTGATCAAATAATGTTCTAATAGCATGTAGTTGAGTCATTGAGCCAGATTTGTGGCTTTTTACTTTGTGTAGCTACTACAATTTTTTTTAAATGATAAAATATTTTGTATGGAAAACTTTTATTGCATAAAGTTACTATAGATTTAAAAAAAATTTTTACTGCTTTTGAACAGTCGCTATTTGTCATATTAACTAGAATATGTTTTTAAAAGTATTTTCCATATTTTATGGAGTGTAAAATTATCAAAGTTAATAAATACAATAAAATCCTTTAAACTTTTTTTTTTTTTTTTTTTTTTTTTTTTTTTTTTTTTTTTTTTTTATGGCATTCGGCAACGGAGGCCATACAGCCAGCTCAATGTGTATTTTTTCCAATGTATGGACGCCACAGGACGGACAGGACATTCACACAGACACACAACACTTAACATCCATGCCCGCGGCCGGATTCGAACCGGCGCCCTTCGGCTCTTTAAACTTAAATATAAGGTTCAGTAAGTTTTGTCGTTCAATAAGAGATGGTGCTTGTAGGTTTATTGTTGTATTTTTCTAAAGTTCGTATTACTTTTTTATCAACACTCAAGTTTCATGTTCAAAGTTGATATGTCAACAGATTGTTAAAAGTCTATAAGGACTCTTCACCTTCAATTGAATAGTAGATAGATGCGTTGCTGAATTGACACATGTTTGTACATTATATGGTTCTTGAAGATCATCAATTAATTAATTAACAGATAGAGTTTTAGTATAAGCTCTATGCATATCATTAGGCAGTGTGAGTAATATTTTGGCTAACATTTTGGATTTCAGAAAACTGGGTGCAAAATGGGTGCCTCAATCGATAACAATGGAACAAGAACACGTTTGAATGTGACTTTCTCAGCAACATTTATAGTGTTATAGAAAAGAATAAAAAGATTTTATGTGTCATTTCATCACTATGAATGAGACATGGGTCGACCACCATGATCCTGAATCAAAACGTGAGGCTAAGGAGTGGTGTGAACCCAGTACTTCGGCTCCAAAGCGTGTTAGTCAATAAATCAGCCAAGAACGTGTTAGCATAATTTTGGGGGGGGAGAAGCAAAAGGAATTACTTTTGTTAATGGTTTACCTCCAAACTCGGATTATTATTGTAATCTTTTTGATCAGCTGGATGTAAAAATGTGCGAGAAAAGATCTGGTTTACAGAAGAAGAAAATTATTTTTCATCAAGACAATGCACCCTCTCATACTGCTCAAAAAACCATCATGAAAATCGGTGAATTAATGTATGATTTGTTGCGTCATCTACCCTATTTGTCAGATTTTCCTCCCTCTGACTTCTGGCTGTTCCCACATCTATAATAAAATTCACAAATGGAAAATGATTTTCACCAAACGAAGAGAACTGGAACAAATGTATTGAGGTTTAAGGACATTATATTGAAAAATAAGATATATTTGAAACAATAAAATCATATTTTTCTTATCAAATGACAAAATTCATTGAACAACCTTGTAGCTTAAAAGAAACAATCTTCAGATTAACATTACTATTTTCACATAAGCGATACTGTTAGTGAATTCTTAATAGGTATGTTTGTATGAAGCGTAAGTGATAACTGGTGGATTGGATGTATTACAAGTATTTATTGAGCAGTTAATGATATCATTTATGGTCCACAATAAAGATTTCAATGACCAGAAGAATATGGGAAAAAAAGATGTATGTACGCTGCTCATAAAAATGTTCTGTTAAAGGTGAAATATCACACTCCACATAGATTATCTGTACATCTCCAAGCATTTGATGAAAATGAATTGAAACAGATTGAGCTACTCTTCCATATTTAAGACACTGTGGCTGTTCAAGTTTTTTTCTTTAAAAAAAAAAAAAATTAAATGTGTAATAACCTAATGGAATAAAGCTTTTATATACAGCATATTATTCGATTTCAGAAAGAATTGTGATCACTACATAAAGCAAAAATTCATCAGTCTGGCTCCATGATTTAATTATTATTAATAATATTTAGCTAGATTTTCATTTTTTTCTAAGAAATGCTTTCTTTAGTAATGGCTACTCAAAATTTGGAATTTTGGTATATTTTGACGAGTTGCTGTGTGAATCAGATTAATCATGGCCTATAAATAAATTTCTGAGGAGTCATACCCTGTAAGTATGCATATTTAACAAAATGATCCAACTTCTTTTTTTATCTGAAAAAAATTCTTAAAATTACAAAACATCCTAATTTTTCCTATTCAATAAGTAATTTTTTGTTTATTTTTAATTAATTTGTGCTTAATTCTTTAATTTTATATTAAAATCCATTTCCATATCTTCAAAACAAATGTAATTTCAGCTCTCTTAATTTTTTTTATTTATATGCAATTAAACATTGCATGATTTTCAGAATGTACGGATTTTTTACCAAATTTGGAAAAGTGCCAAAACTCTGCGTTGTTCCTCCCCCCCCCCCCCTCAAAAAATCCTTTTGGGATACTCTTAAGTCTCCAATATCATTATCTATTATAATTTTTTAAAAAATGCACTTGGTCTGTTTGATTTAAAAAGGATTTTTTTTAGGCGTTTGTAATAGTCCAAATAAGGTTTTTTAAGGGAATAGAAATTGGAAAAGTGTAATTTTGTGTGTTACTTGTACTCCCGGAATGGAAACAGCTCAGTTAAATGTTTTCTACCAACAAAAAAAAAAAATAAGACTGCGAGACTGCAGCATTCCAACCTAAATTAAAATAAAATTGCCATTTTCCAATCTTTCGATTAAATGTTGTTATTTTTATTTCTAATCCATTGGTATTATGATATTAATTGAGAACATGTGCTTGATGATATCGAACAAGGTGTTACGTCAATTAGTCATGACAGTGCCCAATCGTCCGATGCATGGCACATTTAATAAAGAGTTGAAGTGTAATAAACAATATGATTGTGATGCGTTGAGAGTCAGTTTAAAAAAAAAAAAAAAAAAAAAAAAAAAAAAAAAAAAAAAAAAAAAAAAAAAAAAAAATGTTCCACTGTTGAATCGGCAACAAAATTATGCTCATAAAAGAAGTGAACGATGTAACTAGAGGGAATTTCTTCTTGGACGCTCCCAGTGGAACTGGAAAATCTCTTTTGATCTCATTGATTTGACAATAATTCACTTGCAGAATGAAATTGCAATTGCACTTGCTTCATCAGGTATTGCAGCTACATTGTTGGAAGTCGAGATTAATGTACAATAACACATTAAATTTCTTTTGAGGCATTAGACTGTACGATGCAAGATCTACAAAACAATCAAAACTGATAGGGTGGTGCGAGGATCAAAACATAATTAAAACTCCTTGAGATTCATATTTAATAGAAGAAAATAAATCATTTTGTTAACAGGAAATTCTGACAATTTAATTGTGACCTAAATTTTGGAACAAAACCGCATGGTTGCAAGTCGATTCCAGGCACATCACACATTTCCAGTGTTTCAGTAGTGTACTGTCAATAGAATTCATCTCGCATGTCAAATTTCCCATTAGATACTTCTGAATATACAACTCCTCAAATTGAATTATCATGGACATAATCAGTAATAAATACAATGATGATTCAGAACTATGTATTTTTCTCATTTTTACTTTGTATACACATTTTCAACAGCTTTTCACAAATTCACAAACAATTTTCTGAAATTTGAACAGGACATTATCTGTCGGGTCAACAGTATAAAGTGTAGACTTGGCTCAGAACAAGACATCATAACTTTTTATCACTAAACAATGCCTTTTTTCCAAAAATAAATATGTTTTCATCTTTGATAATCAGTCATGATTTCAACTAACTTTATTTTAAAAAGAGACTAAGGTTCCATAAATGAAATTTCATTAAAAGGTAGTTTCTCATTTTTAGTGATTCGGGAGAATGTCCAACCATCCAAATAATAATTTTTTAAACCATATCATATTTTAAAATTAAGCATAGATGTATTATTGAAACCTGACCTCTTCACAGAAAATATGAAAAACACTACAAATTCTATTGTTTGCATATGCCAGGCTTGAATTATACCCAGGAAAAAAAAAAAATAGTCTGTTTCGAACTTTTTATGCCATTGAAACTTAAGATGATAAATTCTAGGATATTCATGTTCATATTTTAAGATAGAAACCATTTATTCACAGCTTGTCAATTTAATATCATTCGGCAAACTCCCTAACCTTCAAATGAATTTCATTTATTATTTTCTCTTCACTGATTATTAGCAGGCCTTTAAATTGATATCGCCATGATTATTTACTGTCCTGTAATTTGCTGTTACTAGAATAACTATGTTTAAAGTCAAATGGTAACATCCTTTTTTACCTTAAATATAGGTTTCTGGTGTCATGAGGACTCTCCTCTTATTCATCCTTGTGGTTGGTCAAACCGTGTTGGACACAGCATATCTGCACACAGAAGTTACATGGAGCGTTGTCTGTCAGGTGCACTTCACCCTGATGATGCCACTGAAGAGTACTTTATTGCCCCACGAAGTGTACAGTATCCTCCCAATGTGGAATTTAGAGAGGGAATGAAGCTTGAAGCGGTTGATCCTCTGAATCTGTCATCTATTTGCGTGGCCACTGTTATGAAGGTATGTGATTTAACAACTTTAGGAAAATTTGTGCCTGTGTAAGTAAAGACTAAACATGGACGAAAGAAATGTTTTTCCTGATTTTCATTGGAGGCAAGAATATAGGAACATGTGCCGTTATAATGTAGACATAATATTATAATGTCTTTTATATTATATTCACCATTTGCATTTCCATGTAGCCTTAGAGATTTCACATTTTATTGCATGGTTTTAATTACTGTATATTCTGATCATTTTTCCACAACATTCATTTTTATTTATATATTTACATTTATTTTTGCCATATATTAATAGAAAGAAAAGTGATGGAATTGTGTTTATAAATGTTTGTAGAGCTGCAGAAATTCTGGATTATTTTACTATATGTTCAGAAAATTATTTGTGTAAATTGTTTTAATTCATTATTTCTTATTTATCTTTTATTTATTTTTTGACAATTTTTCACCCATCTATATTTCCATTATATTTTATTATGACTAATTTTTCCCCATTGAGTAGCATTCCTATTCAAACTGTTTTTGTCACCAAAACCACCTCTACTCTAATCGTAACAGTCAAAGCCAGTATCCTTGTGATTGTGTAGACTGCTGGTGTGTGTGCAAATTCAACCACGTTTCTATTTCTATGAGTGAGTACTCCCCTTCTCCTTTCTACCTTATTGAATGATGAATGTACTTTATTTTATACACACACTAGCAGAGTTCCAGGAACTGCCCAGTCAACTTGTGGCTGATTTATCTCTACAGTTTTGTTAGATGTCCTATGAGAAATGTCATTGTTTGGGACCATCTCCAGTTTCCCGTGTATGGTTTACAAGCCTTGGTTGTTGTATACAGTCGTTTTCCACTGTCTCCTATCCAGAAAAGTTTCTTGGTCCGTGATATGTTCCCAGTTCCAGCCTCTTCTCTCTGTCTATCTTCTTCTTGGTCTTCCCATTGGTCTTTTGCCCACTATCTTTTTTTTTTTTTTTTTTTTTTTTTCCAAATAAGTTTTTGGTAGTCTTGTACTATTCATTCTCTTGACATGACCAAACCATTTAAGTCTTGATGACCTATGTCTCTCTTCCATGGATTTCCTTAGCTCTAGGTTTGATGTAATCTCGTCATTCTTTATGTGGTCAAGTCTAGTTTTCTGGAGGGCCATTCTAAGAAACTTCAATTCTCATGCTTGGATCCTTGATGTTAGTGTGCATGTTTCCAAAGCATATGTGATAATAGGAATGAGATATGATTTGTACAAGACAATTTTTGTTCTTCTGGGAACTTTCATGTCCCATAGTAAGCCCCGCATGGAACCGTAGAAGTTGACTTCTTTGGTTACTCTATTCATAATTTCTAACTCATTTCTACCATTGCTAGCAATTATGCAATTATGAGAAATATCTGTTTCAAATTCCATCAAATTCGCACCAGCCATTTCCAGAATTAAACCACTCTAACCAGAAACGGGAGGGTTCGGATTTGTTTGCACCCCTATTCTACTTTTATTTGTCCAGTGAGAAACATGTACCAAGTTTCATAAAATTAGCACCATACATTTCTGTAATTTATCTAAATGTCAATTCACCTGTGTTTTACTAAGAAAGGATTGGGTTGAGTGCTGTGATGAGGAATGCATATCTACCAGTTTTGCCAGTTTTCACTTAAAACTTGTGGAATGTGCCATATTTGACAATTCTACAGATAAACTATGTTATTTTACGAATTTCCAGATGAAAATTAGATTCTGTAAATGGCTGTGGGTGAAATATATATGTAACACAGTTTTTTGATCAGTTTGATAGGTTTCTGATTTTGCTGTTACTCTCTCTTTTATGTGTGTAGAAGCATCTATTATTTAACTGAATGATTATGCCAAGATATGCCATATTTTACAGTATTCAATAATTAATCAATTTATCTTTGTGATGATACTATTTCTGAAAGTCAAATGATCAATCCTTTAAATGTTGATTTCTTCCACTTCCTTGTTGTTCTGTGTGCATTGTATTTTATCACTTGTTTGTGTTTTATCTCGAGTCTTAATTTGTGTGTGATGTTTATATTGTAATGCTGGTGTAACCATGAACAACCCTTTAAGACACAGTACTAACAGACAGATCTAGTATTTCCGTGCATATTAAAATCAAGAAATGGAGAAAAGTTTGTGTTTTGTATAGCATGTTGATGTGATGTTAACATAATAAATAACGAAATTAAAGATCTTGCCAATCATATGAAGTGTGTTAAATACATGTTTGACGTCAAATGAAGAGAACTAGAAAATAAACACTTTCCTTTCTAATTCTGGAAATTTGGATGTAACTAAATCTGAATATTTGCTCTCTTCTGTCCCTTATTCCCTTGTTCATCAAAAAGAGAGAGAGGGTAGGGGCTAAATTCATAACCCAGAAACTTTCTCAGCTCTTCATCTGAATGTTTCACGATGATCATTCATTGAAAAAGTCTGATTGGACTGATAACTGCAGCCCTAACCTGAACAGAGCTATTCACGGTCGTAAGAGGCTGCACTCTATTCATTTGTTTGAACTTTACAGCACGAAAATCACCACCAACAATCCGATATATTTCTTTCATGCCCATCTCGGGGTGGTGGCAGCAATCTTATAGTTTTTTTCCTGGGTTCGGAAAATTCCTAGATACCCCACTGATGGAGAGAGGCAGATGAGTGGGAATGACCCCTCGTGAGCCCTTCTCAGCCACCTGTGCACGTGCCTGCTCATCAGTGCTGCCTCATTTACAGGATTAAATAATAATGAATGATTTATTCTGTGATAACTTATAGAAGTATAAGGGTGTCTGTAAGCTATCTTTTAAATTTTGTAACTGCTTGACAAAATTTTATTCTCAGAACCACGAGTTAGATTGGATAGAATATTATTGCATTTCATTTTCAAAGTAATTTTTTATGTTTATTCAAATTAGAAAGCAGTTTTACAGTTTTTAAGATAGTATTTTCAATTTTAACATTCTTCGGCATTCGCCTGGAGTGGGAAAGTTCATACTTGAATTTATTTTCGGCTAAACGATTGAAGTTAAGATATTTTTCATAATCACTAAAGCTAAAATTTATTTAAAGATCTAGCGATTTGTAAAGTTTCAAGGAGATAGAATTATTTTTATAGTCGAGGTCAAATTAGATGATGAAACCTTCAGATGTGAGATGGAAACTGATCAGTTATCGGAGAGATTCTCATGGGAAATGCAGCCGCTAGGTTTTCCCACGCTCCGTGAGTACCAGAACTTTACTGGTTGGTAGCCACAGTGAGCGAGTCAATCTTCATTTAGCAATCGGATAGACACCACGTTAGCTTCAGTAACCTGTAGCTCAGTAGGCAGTGCAAGTTTTATTTTAGAAATAATGTAGATTCGCATATTCAAGTTTTTCTACAATGAAGTTTTAAAATAGTTTTCCGCAAAGTGGAGCCTCGGATTTGTTTGAATTTTTTAAACGATGGAACAATGGGAGCGGGTGATTTACTTTCATTTAATTTCTGCAACTAAAAGTTTGAACTGTTGGTCTGGCTCGAACGGTTAATCAAACTTGTAAACATTTCTTTGGAAAAGTCGTCTGATTGCCTGTATAGTTTTTGGCTTTGTGAAATTGAAAAATATAATTATTTAAATGGCAATGAACTATTTATCATCATTGAACCTTTACCTTTTCATAGTTTTTGGATTAAAATCTATGTGGCGACCTTATAATTCTATCTAAGCCAAAACTGTTACATCCAAGGCTACACACTGTCAGAGTTAAGACAATGTGTTTATGCACCAACCCCAGTGCACATCTGGTTCTTACATGGCGTATGATAGATAAGAAGATCAAGATATTGAATAAACATGTTATATGTAATACTAAAATAGGTGGTTACAGACCCACAATTAGACCTCGGAACTGAACCAGTAAACATCGACAGTCTTTAATTTTTTTTTTTAAAAAAATGTTCATAAAAAAAATTAAATGTAGACTACATTGTATCTATATAAATAAAAATGAATCGCCAAATGTGTTGTGAAGAGCAAAACTCGAGAACGGCTCGACCAATTCGGCTAATTTTTTTTCATATTTTTGTTAATCGCCAATAAAGGACATACAAATCAGTTGATTGCGCAACTAACCAAGATGATATCGTCAACTATCCACCAGAATTTTTGAACTCACTGAATTTGGCAGCATTGCTGCTTGATAATCTTCAATTAAAAGTAGGATAGTTGGTCATAATGTTGTGAAATATCAACTAACCGCGTCTTTGTAATGGCACACGGCTAGAATTGAAAAAATTACTGAACAATGTGATCAAAGCAACCATTCCAAGGGGAAAATATAAGGGAGAAGATGAGTTGATACCTCGCATCCCAATGGTACCAACTGAAGTACCATTTGAATTTGAACGACTGCAATTTCCAGTGCGGCTTGCTTTCATTATGACCATAAATAAATCCCCGGGTCAGTTGTTGAGTGTTTGCGGCGTTAATCTTGAAAACCCATGCTTCCCTCATGGACAGTCGTATGTTGCCTGCTCCCGCGTTGGAAAACCGTCAGCTTTATTTGTTTACGCGCCAGGTAACCAACAAAAAATATCGTGTTCCATAAAGCATTTCAATAAAAATATAATCACATTATTGCTAACATCTTGCAGTGTACGAAATAGAAAACTTATTTTTGTAAGTAATCGTTGTTTATTATTGAGACATTATATCAATAAATAAAGTGATAAAGTTTTATTCATTTATTTTTTCTATTGGACTGCGATAGGACGATAACTTATGACGGAAAGAAGTCTGTCGTGGCAGCTAGTTCAACATAAAACTAGCAGGAAATCACTAATATTGACAGCTTTTGATAGTAAATTTGAGTTCTGGAGTGGAATAAGTGCATTTTTGCGGAGATATGTATAATACGCCAATTTTCAACTAGCTCTTGAGCCTGAACGCTTCTTCCAAGAAAAAACTTTAATGGTGAAATTTTGTAGGATATTTTATGTACTTTCATTTTGAATGCGGAGGTTACTTACGAAAAGTTGATAGATTTAGAATTATAAGCAAAAAACCGCCAAAAATAAGTTTTTTTGCCCCTTTTTTTCAATTTTTTTCAATGTACCATCACGAAATTTTGTTAGCAAACCTCATATTCGGATTCAGCAACCCAAAAAACATAAAATGGAAGAAATCAAAACTACCCCAAAACCTTCCAGCTAAGGGTCCTTTTGAGCACCTATTGACTGGACTATATGTATGGCTGTGGCATATGAAAACAACTTGTATTTTAAAAGAAATCGCTGAAAATACAATATCTGAAGATGTGAAGCATGTTTAAAATGGTTGATTTTAAATGGCGACAGATTGAAGCACTATACCATTGCAAAGTTTCATCCCATTTTTGTTGTATTTTATGATGATTTATCAACAAAAAAAAATATATATATCAAAAGTACTGTACTTCTATGCCAGGGTAAAAGGTCTAACATAGATGAAGATAAATGTCTGATTTTTCATCAGATAGCCTTTGAGTACATTATAAACAAGTTTCTTCTAAAGGAAAAAAAAAAAGTAAAGAGATGTGCTACAACACATGCATGTTGCTATAGTTGACAAAATTTGCTTCTATCAATTTTTTTAAAAAAGTTTCCACAGCTCTTGTGTATAGAGGAAAATGAAAAAATGGAAGTTGCTGTAAAAGCAGTTTCCCCACAGTTCATAGCTCTTCAGGTAGATGTCATTTGTACTGTTGCAGACGTGAGTACTACAAATGAGCACAATTATCAAACACCGAGCATGGTGGTGTAACGGTTAGCATTCTGGCCTCGCATTCGGGAGGATGGCGGTTCGAATCCCTGTCCGGGCATCCAGATTTAGGTTTTCCATGGTTTCCCAAATCACTCCAGGCAAATGCCGGGATGCTTCCTTCAAAAGGCCATGGCCGAATTCCTTCCCATTCCTTGCCCCCCATCCTTTTCCGTCTCTAGAGACCTCGCTGTTAAGAGATGTTAAGCAGTTTGAAAAAATTATCAAACATTCATGGTGCTCTTGGTCTTCTTAAATATGTAAGGATTTTCAGCATAAGATCCATTCTCACCATGGCAATGCAAATTGTGAACATGTTTTCAGTGTGATTAAGAAGAACAGGACACAATTTAAACATGAAATTCTAGTGTCTGTTTCCATTTTGAAGACTCTGTTCATTGTTATGCAAACAATTTTTCTCCAAAAGATGTAATGGCTTTATCTTTAAAGTCTGATTGGAAGTACACGTATAATGCATAAAGTAGTGTAAATAGACCTCCCTAGTGTAGTATAGTATACTTTTCCTAGCGCTGAGTGAAACAAGATACTGTCTCTGCAAAGTTTTAGTTTTTACCCATGTTGACATTAAGATAGTGATCGCAAACTGTCTTGAAGATTAACAAATAATATGAAGTAAGTAAAGAGATTTTATTTTCATGCTGTTTAGATTACGCATTTCTGGATGTTTACTACGTTGTCGATTAAATGTAGATGTTAATATTTTGGGTCTGCAAAATTATATGCATTAAGCTCAACATAGTTAGTGCAAATTTCGTGGTTATAATTGCCTTCTACCAAAATGCAGATGTAATTATTGCCAAGGCATTAAGATAAATAGTATATAATATAGCTCATTGTTGCCCAAAAATCAAAACGTGCTGCATGCATTAACACAACAAATACAAATCTGTATCTGAAATGCATTTTATTTGCTTAGATATTGCAGGAAACTCTTAACAGATTTTGAAGGTATTTTAACCATTTGAAAGCTTATGGTACGAGTTAGTCTAACGTATGTCTTACGGCCCTATGTCACCTGATACTTGCACAGGAATATAAAATATATTTCAAATATTTAAACTTATCTATATCTATATAACTAACCTATATCTATATAAATGAGAAAGTTTGGATGTATGTTTGGATGTACTTCTGGCATCAATCACGCCTTAATAACTCTACATATTTAAATGAAATTTGGCAGAAGTTAGTTAATTGTGTGCGAAGTGACATAAGATAGTTTTTATCCCACAAAAACGCATAGCTATTTGAGAAATTGCCATTAATATCAATTCACAAACAACAAAGAGTTTCCTACTTCATAGACAGCAGTGCCACGCTTACTCTTTGCTTTTTACGTAAATCTCAAACACTACTTTTCACCCTTCTGACATATGCAAGTTTGTATTTAGTTTAAAAGCCATAAAACTGATGCACTTGACAAATAATAATTTGAAATCAGGAAATATAAATCTGTACTTAAACATAAAAATGATTGGTACTGTTGGTAAGTTCGCAATGAAATGTCTTCAGTTGCATACATAAAAGAATATCACATCTCAAATATTACACCATATTTTCGTTCGTAATATATGCGTAATACTATATGTGAAAAATCAAAGCTTAAAAAAAAAAAAAAATGCTCTGAGTATACCAGCATGAAAGTCGCTTCACTAAGAGTGCAAATTGGCTGTGCCAGAAGTGTCATATTTATAAAAATGTAACAGATCCCATTCTATCTTGGTTAAATTTATTTCCTGTGTGTCTTCTTTTCTGTTACTGTACAGTCTCTGTAATATTACAAATTATTTTTGCCAATATTTAAAACTTAACTAACCATTTTTTTGTTCAAAATTTTTGTACAAAGAGAAGAGTATGATTCCCGAAACAGTGATTTATACTTACTGTTCAATATTCTGCAAATAACTGTTGATTCCTTCACTTAAATCAAATGTATTCATTGGCCTAATGTAGAAACTTATTGTTTCATGAAGCAACATTGGAAGTCGTTTACAACAAAATATGCCTATGAAAGCTGCTTATTTATTACTAATAGTAACTAAATTCCTTCTGCCTTGTGCTGCAACAAAAACATTCTGGTCCAGGCAGCATTTCAACCAAACTACTATCTCTGCTAATATTGCCACTACAAAATAAAACGATACGAACACACCTCAACACATTAAATGCGTTAGAACTACATTTCGAGTAGTAACAATTTTCTATATCAAGATTCCTAATTAGTGTAACATAAATTACTATCACAACTAATTTCATTATACACCTTATAAATCACGAGCAGTAACAGTCACTTCATCACGATGTAAACTTGACCAGCAATATTAACGAAAGTTGTCTTAGATTTATAGATAATTATGGACTTCTACACTGTAAGTTACAAGCATTTTAGTATAATTTTTTAAATTACGTTACTTCAATAATTGTCATGATGCTAACGACATAGTTCACGTAGCTGAATGTAGTTTCAGATGTATTCAGTATTTAATTTATTGTGCTTTTACGAGTGCCACAATGCCAGCGGCATTATTCAGGTTCATTTAGTATCGCCATCTGAAATAATGAGTCAATTTTATTTCGCCATTCATAACATCACTAACATGCAATAGACCCTATAGTGAATGTATTAATGTGCGACTGATAGAAGTTTTGATTTTCTAGCGGTAATATTAGCTGAGTTTGTGACTTGGTTGAAATGCATCCTGGAACCGAGCGTTGTGGTGCAATGGTTAGGGTTCTGGCCTCGCATTCGAATCCCCATCTGGGCATCCAGATTTGGGTTTTCCATGGTTTCCCAAATCACTGCAGGCAAATGCCAGGATGCTTCCTTCAAAAGGCCATGGCCAAATTCCTTCCCATTCCTTGCCCCCCCCCCCATCCTTTTCCGTCTCTAAAGACCTCGCTGTTAAGAGACATTAAACAGTTAAAAAAAATGCATCCTGGGCCAGAATGCGAGCTGAAACATTATTAGTTATTTCATGAGAGCCATTTTATATTGCTTTGCTCCAATATTGTATCAAAAAATTTATAATAAGCTTGGATGATTTAGCACAACATGCGACGTTGCCCCAAGTAAATTTGTGAAATTTATGTGTGTTTTATTCAGATAGTGGAGTGGCAGACAAGCGGAGTGGTAATTTGCCGGTAGACATTCAATTCTGTTTGCAGATTGAGAAACTAATTATGAAGAAAGAAGCAATTACTACTTTAGCACTGAAATTTATATTTTAGCATAGAATTAATGGATCAAAACGAAGGAACTATAGTAAACTGGTCTACAGGCATTCAACTGTTTCCACAGATAGAGAAACCAACATTAAGACTGATCATTATGAATAAAAAAGTCAATTACTACTATAATGTGTTTTAAAGCTGAATTAGATGATGGAACCGATATATCCTCAAAACAAAATAAATATTCAAAGAGCAAATTTTCTCTCTTTTAGATTTTCTTTTTTTTTTTTTTTTTTTTTTTCAGATATTCGGCGCAAATCAAAATATTCATTTTTAGTTTCACACTTTTTTTTTTAATGGAAATGAACGTCCTTGGGCCACTTAAGTATTTATTTGCTCTTTAAATGTTAGTATATTTTATTTTATTTTTATTATTTTTGTATATTTATTCGATTCCATCAATGTATTGCTAATATTTTGATGTTTTGAATTTCCGTTAATTAAAACTTTATTCATTTTTATTCGTGAGACTTGAAATTAGTAATTTTAAGAGGTGCCAGGGAAACGAAAGTCAAATCTTCCAAAGAAATGTAAGAAAACTAGGGCTATGAAAATAGCCAAAACCCAGGAGATAAATTCTCAAGCAGAGCTGCAATGGGTTGAGCACTTGGCATGTCTTGAGGCTTCTGCAACTGATGAATTGCTGGAGCAGTCGCAAATTGGGCAACAACAGCAAACTGAACGCTTGGTGTCGGGACGATCTGCTGAGACACCGGGAGAAACATGAGCTCGGTGCAAACAGCAAGCTGAACAGCAATCGATCTCCAGAGCTGCTGAAACACTGAAGCAAAGGAAAGGGCGCCGACAACAACACGCCGCACATTTGGCGTTACAACGATTTACTAAAACACCTGAACAAATGCGAGGTTGGTGAGAAGAAAAGCTGTCTGTCAGTTATTTCAAGAGCTTCTGAAACACTGAAGCAAACAAAAAGTCTGCTACAACAGAACGCACGATATTTTGCTTCACAATGAGTTGCTGAAACTTTGGAGTAATCGCGAGCTCAGCAACATCAGCATGCCAGATATTTAACATCACAAAGAGCCAATGTCACCGCGGGTGAGTGGGAAAGCCGTATACGAGCTGTTGCCAATAGGGCGGTGCAGTGATGGCAAGTGTTCGTTTAAAACATGTGGTCCGTATTTGAAAACGATGCTTTTCATTACAATGCAACTATTGATTATGGTAGCCATTGCCTCTTTAAGTGGGGCTCTGAAATGGAAGGAAGAAACTTTAGGAATGTGTTGTTCAGGAGGAAAGGCAGCCATTCGTTTAATAGAGGAGCTGGTGGAACCATTGAAACAGTTGTTTTCTTGCAACACAGATCAATTGTGACATTTTTTAATCTTATCAGAAAGTATAATTCTTGCTTTTATTCGACGTCTTTTGGAGTCGATAGAATTGTTGCTATGCAAGGATTTTCACTGACATTTACTATCCAGGGGCAAGTATATCACCGAATTGGATCTATGCTTCCTTCGTCGAATATGCGACCAAAATTTTTACAGATATATTTCATGGGCGATGAAGAAGCAGAAAGTGAAAGACGTTATAGAATTATTGAAAGGACTGAGAAAGAGACCATACAAAAAATACAACGGGTATTACACGACAACAATGTCTTGGTTAGGGAATTCAAAACGGCTTTGGAGTATATGCATGGTGTAAGCTGCAAACTAGTGATCCACCCAGACCACTTGCCATGTGGACAACGCAAGAGATACTACAACGCAGCGATGAGCAACGAGATCGCATTCGTGGTAGCAAGTAATGAAGAAACCACTACTCAAGACATCGTGCTGCAAGCTCGCAACGGAACAGTCTGCAGAGTTGCCGACATGCATAGATTACTACGATGCTCTGGAGTACCCGCTGATATTTTGGATAGGACACGAGGGGTGTCACTTTATATACCCACAATTATTCAATCTACCAGACCACTGGTTCCAAATAAAAAGGATCCTGTATAGATTATTATGAATTTCATATTATGGTGCATCATAATGATCTTAATCTCCATCTGACCTGTAGGCAATTTTTGCATCAATTCCTGGTAGATATGTATGTCAAGATGGAAATAGAGCGATTGAGATACATATCTCTAAATCAGAACATGTTGTGGGTAGAAAATTATATTCATTTACAGGATGCAGTAATGACCAACGCTACCATAAATCCTAATAATTTAGGACAAATGGTGATTCTTCCATCATCAATTGTAAACAGCCCGAGGTACCTCCATGAGTACATGCAGGACACATTCACTTATGTTCGCAGTTACGGGCGACAGGACCTTTTCATCACCATTACCTGTAACCTGGCCTGGACTGAAATTACGGTATAACATATGTCTGGACAAAGAGTGACCGACAGACACGATCTGATAGCTAAAGTTTTTAAAGTAAAGGTTCAAAAATTAGTTCCTGTTTACACTAATGGCAAATTATTTGGTGAGTAGCAAAAGTTGGATTGCCCCGATTGCCCCACGTGCATTTATTGCTCTGGCTCAAGCAAAAGTTGCGTCCAAACCAGATCGATGAAACCTCACTAATGAATGATAAATGGAAAAAAAAAAAAAGGTAACTATCTCAAATTATCCATGCAGATTTTCTATTAATAAATTATGCACTGTAAATTTTAATGTTAAACAAAATAAAAACTAAAAACTTAGTCGGGAGCTGGAACGTGTTCATATCTATACAACAAATGCGAGTAATGAAAATGCAAGGAACGAAATGAATTTGTGAGTAACAATATGGTACTTCGACGAACCCATTACTCAGTAGCGAAAACATCATTACAGCTCTAGTATATATATCCTTTACGCCAGACATCCTCCAGGCATCAATCTCCAATAAATACCTCCCAGCACTTAATAACACTACTATTTATATTGCTTATATTTATATCGTCAATCAGTTATTATGTTGATCTCCCACTTCCAAAGATCGTCTACTTCAGCATTATCAATCTATGCCGGCCATGATGTACAACCTTCATTAACCAGATGGCTGTTGGCATGTGCACGTCTGGCTCCAGCTGGTGTCTTACTTCTGGCAAGAATAAGGCTAACCACCGAAATATTGCGTTTCTTGTTTGTCCTCCTTTTATGTTCATCATTCCCAGGTGTGGGGTGGTATTTCCCTATCCTTCCTTCAACTCATTTACTGTGGTTACAGAAAAACACAATATCTACTGAACAGATTTTGATTGGATTTTAACCATTTTAAAGCTTAGGATCAGACTTATAATACATGGCATATTTTATGTTTCTACATTATATGATGGCAGTGCTTTAATGATATTATGAACTTTTAATCAGAACCGCTAAAGACGTAACACCTACTTGATGTTGCATGCTCCAGCCCATAATAATATTACACATTTCACATAAATATTATAGCAAAAGCCAATTCTTTTCTTAAATTTCAGCTGATCAATCTCTAAACGCCACAGATCATCATGTTGAATATGAAGGAATACAGATTAATAATTATGATAAAATGTTCAGAGTTCCTTAACCATAATAAAAGAAGTTTACAATATGTGATGTTCAATTGTAAAGGTATGAACAATATCACAATCTCTCTGATGTTTAAATGAAAATTTAAATTCAGTATTCACATTTGTTGGTTTTGACATGAAACTGAAATGTTTATTAATTCTTTCGTGTTTGCGATGGAAGCAATTTAGGAAAATAATTCTTGGTACAAAAAATATTACAACATCTGCCAGTTATTTCCTAAAATTTCTGCTGTTCAGTCTTTAAACCCCACATGTGGAAACTACACAAGTTAATAATTATGAAATGAACACTAGAGTTTTTTTGCCCATTATATCACGCTGCAAAGCTACAGTGTCTCTGATGTTCGCCATTAGAGTTTACAAAAATAGTTTTCGATATGTGATAGTCAGTTGGATAATAGTGACAACGATACTGTCATTAGACATGAAAAATAAGGAAGAATAGAGAAAATAATCTGTCACCACAGATTGTAAGCACCTAGAATTTTGGCAAATTCTAGTTTTGCTTATGCAGGACTTAAAAAGTTCGAGAAGTACAGTTTTGAACTTTAAGGAATTTGCCTGTAATTTTCCCTACAGTTACAATTCACCATAAAAATAATTTTAAAGTGTATTTGTCATATCGAAAAATGTTTAGTTTAAGAGAGATATTCCAGTTTGTTAATGTTTTGAAACACGCGATCAGAATGGTAAAATTCTAAGATTTGTAATATCTTTAAATCACGTAAAGCTACAACTGATCTTTTATCACCAGCTGTAGTCAGTACTGTAAGTAATTTGGTAAAGATTAATTAGTGATTTTAATTAAGAGAAAATATTAAGCTTTTTTTATTGAAAGAGATATTAATTCGAAATTTACATCAGTAGATAACCCTAACTAAGACGATTTCGTACATATAATGGTTTCCATAGAAAGTTTTAGCATTTGTCCGGTAATCAAGTTTTTGAGAAATAGATTGTCGCAGATTGTTGTGCACGCGCGTAAAATTCCAGAACACTTGGGGATTTTCCCCAAATTAGAATGTGTCACTACGCATAGTCTTAAACAGCTAAAACTTTAAAACTAATTATTCTAAATTTCTCACAGGACTGCCGCTGGACTTCTAGTAGATAAGTCCAGATACTGACAAAAGTTCAAACATTTTTAATCGTCAAATAAATTACACACACTTTTAGCTACGTGGAAGCAAAAAGATGTGATACAGTTGCTGACGTCACTGGTTCTAGTGGTTTCTATAAAACGACCCCGCCGCCATTATGGTTTGTCTGTTCCGGTCTGTCTTTCGTCTCGGTTTTAACTCGCCATACGGGCTAGTTCGATTATGTTGGATGTTGCCAAGTTAACTAGTAACATGAACTTATAAATTCAGTAAAGGGGTTCGGTCGGTTCTAATATCTCTCCACAACTTGCAAACTTTTGGAAACGAGTGTTCGATTTGCCAGCTCAACTGTTAAATACTGTTTTGAACTTTTGATTTTCTTTTAAATAAACTTGAAATTTTCGGAAAGTGAACTGTTATCATTACATAGTTATCTTACAACCTTTTCTTTATTTGTGGTGTAACAAATATTGTGGCGACCTAAAGCATATAAGTTTAGTTATCTGGCTGCATGGTCAAGTCTAAATTATTTCGTAAATTTTGCATTGAACTTTGAGTCAACACCAAGAGTAAGTTGAGGCACTAAGGCTATACTACAGCCCCGGTATCAGCCTTGGGTCTTAGAAGATGAAGCCAGTAGGGTCAGATGAAAACAACAACAGAGATACAATTTACAATATGTCGGATAGAAACCATATTCATGTAGATATGGTTAGACCATTTGGCAGGGGGGGGGGGGCGTGCAGAAGTGATGGCAAGTTTATCTGCCCCATGGAGAACAGTATGGGAGAGGTCAAGAAGGTGAGGGTAAACTCCTGAGAACTGAACTATTGATAACTCAACACTAAAATATATATTGATCCGCAGGTGGTGTTGAAATGTCAAAGCAGATATGCATGAACATAAAAATGTAAATTGTATTATAGAAACAATGAGGGAGGGAGGAATAAATAAGATAAAATTCTATAGGTACAACAAATACTAAAATCTCTGACATTTGAATGAAAATCTTGATTCAATAAAATCATATTAACTAATGTATAACGGATAGCTTTCATATGAAAGTGAGCTGTTTATTAAGCTTTTATTGCCTGCAGTATAAGCAGTTTAGGAAAATGATTCTGGAAAAGTGATAGTAAGTAGTATTTTGCTTATGGCTTTATGGCTTGTCAATGTCAGTGTAATTAGAATTAGGAAACTGGCCCTTTTCTTGGAACCGTCCTGTCATTTGCCAGGAGGCATTTGGGGAAACCACGGAAAACCAAAATCTTAATGGCCAGACGGGGATTTGAACCCATGTCCTCCTTAATGCAAGGCCAAAGCGTTATCGCTCAGCTACCACTTTCGGTATTCAATTGCTAATGTATATTAATACTAGCATTTACCTGCTGTTTCACACGCGCGGATCTTAGCATGGGTAGAAATGCGGGTTGTCTGCCTCTTTTTCCATACAACCGAAACAGGTACAAAAGTTTAGAAATTTGGAGTAACTGCAACCTCAAAATGACTACACGTTACGCATATTAAATTAATAATGCCGAAATATGGGACTCTGCGCAACCGCGAAATGATGCCAGCTCTGTAAAAATGACACAAAAAATGTCGGTGCAAGGATCATATCAACATAAACAGCCTCGTTTTGTCACAGAGGTCGAAAAAAAATTATGAGAAATTCGTTCTGCGGCATCCAACTCGGAAATTGGGGATTTGTTTACAATGGTAGCAATGGATTATCTCCGATGCTTGTATCGATTCTACATCTGCGACAAACATTTTTCTATTTGTTAATTTCATGCGGCTTCTTTACAACGGAGGAAAGCGGAAACGGCAAGAAAACATTACAACAAAGGATTTAACTAACATTTCAAGAGAGTTTTTTTTTTTTTAATTATTAATTTAGCATCACCTTCGGCATCTAATAGCTGGGTGTCTCTCTCATATTTTGGCATTTTTAATTTAATTTGTGGCGACTTCTTCGAAAAAAGGAAAGTGTAAATGAAGCAGTTGATCAAAATTTCAAATGGTTTCTACCAGTAGTAGGCAGCACTCCCCCCACCCTCCCTCCCAAAATGCTTTAACCTTTCTATACTATATTAAAACAGAGAAGCAAAATATATAAATTTCATTTAAAAAATTTCGGTATTTTTTTTTCCGTTTATTACTTGAGATTAGGTTTTCATACTGATGTTCGAAAGGTTGTTTTTTTTCTTTTTCTTTTTTTTTTTTTTTTGTTGGACTTGTATTTGAAAAAATATAATATATGAAATGTAAGAAACTAAAGCTACGTGAACCATTATCACTAACGGTTCAGTAAGGGCGTACTGAAAATTAATTGCCCTTCAGGTCAGAAATTTACTGAGGACAGACCTTTTCGATAAAAAGTGCATGGTAAAGATAGATGTGAGATATAACGCCTCATGATAGTTACTGTCTGTGATAGCGATGGTGGTACAGGCGGCCACCAACGATAGCATTTGCAGCAACGTATGGATTAAGATCGGCAAGACGTCATAATTCAATATGAATACATTCCTACAGCTAGAGTAGTAACACGTATTTTTTTTTTTCCTTAGTAACATCTATGCAACTACCCACATTTCGAATCATTTTTATTCACTGTATCATAAAACTGTAGTGGCTAGATTGAAATGTACCCTGGACCAGAAACAAATTTTGCCAAAGCCATCAGAAAATACACACTGAACATGAAAAATAGGTGTTTTTTTTGGGAGTAGTTTACTTCGCGATACACGTCATCACTAACATGGCATTTTTTAAAACACCTCATCAATTACTAACAATAATTGAATTCCTCATGCCTTTGGTTTCTGCAAGAACATTCTGGGTTATCAACCCATCCACAACTTACCGTTATTGCCGTTTAAAAAAAAAAAAAAAAAAAAAAAAAAAATGAACATACACTTAACACATTAAATGTTTCACCAACTAAAATTCGGGTAATGACAACGTTGTCTATTTTAGGATTTGAAATACGCATAGCGTAAATTATAATAATTAATTTTTTAATACACTTTCATTTTCAAATGCAATAGGGCTAAAACACACCCAACAATAAATCTACTTATCACAATATAAAGTTAGCAGTTGTGATTAGGTTAAAATGCGGCCCGGATTTCACAATCAAATTGCAGCGACAAAAAACCCTTTAATATTTATATTAAGCATTAAGTAACTTACCGTAAATATCACAATTCTTGTATTCTTATTGAAGATTTGATATATATATATTACATAGAAGTTTCAGTACTTAGTATGTTATATAGTATTTAATACAAAAGCAAGTAATTACAACCAAAGACCAACATAATATAAACAATTCAAAGATTAATAGGGTATTTATGTTTGGTCAAACACTTAAACTCGTAAGTTTTACAGTAAATAATAAATAAGTGGTGATCATTACGTTTTATTAAGGTGTTCCGTTTATTTACTGCATTCTAGAAAACTGAAAAACTATTCAAAGTGAAAATATTAATCAGAATCATTAGCTAAGCTGTATGAATTTTCGTCAGTTTATGTGAAAGTAGTGAATGTCTGAAAGTGCATTATGGTCATGGCCAGCAATTTTCCTTATAAAAAGATTTTTAATTGCATGTTCCTTCCCATGGTCCATATAAGTCATTAGCTATTTTCCCAGATTTTGACTGGTTCCATTAGCCATTACTGCGCTACTTATTGCGTGATATCCGTTCCAGTAATGAGACACACGCAGCTTGCTTACAGATATATAATAGTATAGATTATAAGATTAATTTTTAAATTGATGATTAAAGTATATCATACTATGTTGGTATTGTGAAGCTTTTAAGCAGGTATCAAGGTTTAATGTGAACAGATGTTAATTTCGTGTTCGAAATCCAGATAATGTAACATAATGACACAAACTTAGATTTTAAATCACAGCCTAATATTTGAAATATATTTTATACTAGCAGTTACCCACAACTTTGTCTGCATTGAAGCATGTTGTAATTAAGGATTGCAATCCTGCAGTGTTTTCAATCCAGCAGGATCCGCGCAGGATTTGCGCCAATCCCGCGGGATCCATGCGGGATTGGTACAAACAGTTTTTTAACGCATATATTTAAAACATAGTTACTTAAAACATTAATAAATTAAATAATAATTAAATTAATAAATAATTTTTAATGTTAATGATAAAAATTAACAGTTAACAATATTTTTATTCACAAAATGACATTAAAACTTTTTAGCGTGTATTTTGAGGTTTTAAATTTTTGTTTTTTAATATAACCAATTTTTAAATAAATAATAAAAATGGAAAATATTGGTCTTAGGTCATATTATGTGCCTTACAATACATCACATAAGTTTAAAAATATGGTTTGCTTAATGGCCAAGTTACCAGAGTTTTTTTAAAAAAAATTCTAAATAAACGTTCCATAACACCGAGAAAAGCATTCCATTTCACAAAGTGAAGTGAATATACTCTGTAAAGTGTAGACTTGGCTCAGAACAAGATTTCATAACTTTTTGTCACTGCACAAGCACGAGACTTGGCCCTTTTTTTGCGTGATTCATTATTATAGCTCCTGATTCCTAGATTGATCTTACAGTTGATTCAATGTTATTAAAAGAAACTACTCTCCAACACGTAAACTGTCAAGTATTTCAGATTTACTTATGTGGCGTAACAACGTTTTTAGAGTGGAAATTATTATTTTTTAGTAAGAAAGGAGACTTTCTCGGCGAATGATTGCAGTGAAGTCCTCATAGGTTGTATCTCCGGATTTCATTGCAAACACACGAAATTACACACATGAGGAAGACGGCGGAGGCAGCCCTGAAGTATGGTGTTCCTACAACACAATTTGTCGATACACCCGTGAAAATTTCATTATAACTTGTTTTAACTTTTGTCGAATTAATAACAAGGAGAAGAGGGATTAATCGAAAGCCTGAGCGGCACATGTAAGCAGGTGGCTTTCGTCAAAGAAATGCATTGAGGCAGCGGCCAAAACAACAATAAGTCAAAGGATATAAATTTCCTTTTGATAGCTGTTAAATAAATAGGTACGCGATCGTTAAAATTACGATAACATTAGTTTCATATCAACGGATAATCAAATTTTCAGCCGCAAATTAGGAAACTGTCACAATAACTTTATCTGCAAATACAGAAAATGGGAATAATGAAACCGTGAATAAAAAGCTGTAACCGTGTAGTTCAGATAACGTGTGCGACACTTAAAAAATAATTATATAGTTAGAAAATTCGTACTAAATACGCACCATAACTCAAATTACAGAAATGTTTACTCGAAACAAACGTAAGTTTTGATGAATACGTAAAAGTGTATTTATTTACTTATGAATGACGAAGGTTGACAAAAACAAACTCTTGTTTACATGAGTCAAATGGCAACTGGAAGGGTACAGGCAAACAGTGCAAAATATCCAACAGAGATCGAGTGGGGCAGCGAGTCACTCAGACTGACACGCATTTCAGCCAGATTTTGCGGATTGCGGATCCGCTTAATTTTTTGCGGGATCCGCCAGACTGTCTAATGATGCGGGATCCCGCTTTGCTGGATTGCAATCCCTAGTTGTAATATAAGATTTTCTTGTGAGGTCTGATTGCTCAGTGGTTAGGACATCCAACTGGAGATGGAAAAGTCCCCAGCTTAAATCCCACTTTCGCTCAGGATTTTCATAGGTCCTTAGCTCACCTTCACCTCTGGCAAAGTTTGTTGTGTGATGTAAAGTACACCAGAATGCTCACGGGGTTCTGATTCCATGTTGAACTGTGGGTCCTCTATGTCCGGTAGGATTACTGGGTTGGGGGACGATTTTGCAGATGTAAAGAAGCCTCGTCACCAGGTCAATATAACCATACATTTTATTATTTATTATTTATTATTACGTTTAGCCCACTAAGGAGCGCGTGGAACCATTAATTTGCATTGTCCTTCTTATTCTTCTTGCTGTTCTTCTTATTTTCCCAAAACTTCCTCATCCTTTCGCTGTGGGCTTGACGTCTCTCTTGTGTCCATGCATTTCTGAGTTTCAGATTTTTTGATGTAGGGCTCTTAGGGGCAAATTTATGTGAGGTGATCAATTGTCTATATTTACTGCGTGTGGATGTCAATGGGTCAAGGCTGGCTTCTGCGAGGTCCTTCTGGGTTTCTACAAACCAGCGTGCTTTGTTTTGTCGGGGACCGTTGACGATGTGGAAAATTTTCTTGGTAAGTCGTGAGTCATCCATTCGTGCTATATGTCCATAAAATTTCATGCGTCTTTTCCGTGCAAGTGAGGTGAATCTTTCGGTCAGTGAATACAGTTCTTCTGAGCTTTTGCGCATCCAGATGCCATCTTGGATTTTGGGACCGAATATTTTTCTCAGTATCTGTCTTTCTATTTTTTCTATTCCTTTGACATTTACCGTTAATGATGATGTCTCCGTCGCATACAGTGCTCCTGGAAGAACGACGGTGTGGTAGTGATGGAGTTTGGCTTTGGTGGAAAGCGATTTCTTATTGTACGTATTCCAAGTAATAGCATATGCTTTTTGCAGTTTTTCAGCACGGTTCTTGTGGGCTTCTTTCTCAGTTCCAGTATTACCAATAATTTCTCCTAAGTACTTAAACTGTTTAACTTGTTTGATAGTGCCATATTTGGTCACGAGTGGCTTCAGGTTGGTGCTTTTGGAGTCCATATATTGCGTTTTCTCATAAGAGATTTGTAGGCCGGTTTTGATAGCTATCTCATGAAGCTTCTCTACAGCATGTTTGGCTTCCTCGACAGTTCGTGTAATTACTGTTAGATCATCCGCAAAAGCAAGGCATTTTATGTTGATTCGTTTATCCTTTGTTCCCATATATATTCCAGATATTTCTTTTTTCCATATGCTAACGATCTTGTCTAGTACCAAGTTGAACAGGGGCGGTGATAACCCGTCCCCTTGTCTTACACCAGTTTTAATTTCAAAAGATTCAGAGATTTCACCCATAAATTTCACTTTTGAAGTTGTATTTGTCAAAGTTTGTTGAATTAAAATAGTTGTTTTATTATCTACTCCATATTCACGTAGTATATTGAACAGCGTAGTGCGGTCAATCGAATCATATGCTTTCTTAAAGTCTACAAAAGTTACCACTGTGCGGGTTGACTGACGATGTTGGAGTATCATTTTTAGGTTCCAGATCTGTTCTGTGCATGATCGGTGTGGTCGGAATCCTGCTTGGTATTCACCAATCTTGTGTTCTGTCTGCTTCTCCAACCATACATTTTATTTTAGAGCTATTTTTGTTAGTAATAGTAGTAACAAATATTGCAATAAAATAACAACAAAATTATTTATGTTCCACAACAACTTCATTAAACTTTTAAACCAATAAAAATATTTGGTATGTTAGGATTATTTTCAGTTTAATACATTGGTATATACAATATTGTATGACTTGTTATTTTCTGAAGGAAAAAAAAATGTTTCTGAAATTTGTTTATTTTAAGATTTGATACCTTCTATTTTCTTTTATAGTGTAATATACAATATAAAATAGTTTTCTAATAGTTTGTGATATACATCTCTGCACTTTTTATGTTCTAATATTTCATCACATTTCAATGGAGCAAACACTCTGGGGGCAATCCTACACACTCATCATCCTCTCTTTCCTGCATCCACCTATATTTGCCCTCTACAAATTTTAACTTTAAATACCTCAACATATTTGGTAAGTTATTCATAATTTCTCTTGGTAACATATTCCAATCCCTGATACCCTTACCTAAAAAAGAAATTCTTCCTACACTCTTGTGCCTGAAATCGACTGCCAGGTTTTGGTCATGGTCATCTTTTCCCTTCAAGCATTACTTTTAACTAGTGATCACCCAGCGATCGAAATTCGACTGTAATTCATTAAGTTGTTTAGTTTCTTTCATGAAAGAGTAATAATCTAGTAATTCTCTGCACTACCTATACAATTAAAATGATACACTCCACGCGTGACTGTATGCTAAATTTGAGCTTCTAATCTAACCATAGCAAATGATGAAATGTATTTATCGATGCTTCATTTGAATTCAAAATATTCATTTTGACTTAAGGCCGGAAAACTGCTTTAGCTTTATGAAACACGCGCATTTAAATGTTTCTATCAAAATAAGTTCGTCATTTTGTGTGTTCGCTATTTAAATTTTGATCTATTATCATTTTGAATTTCACGCAAATAAGTATTCCTTATTTCTTGTCTCTCTCTCTCTCTCTCTCTCTAATGAAATTACTGAAATTAAAATATTAAAAGACACCTAACCAAAGTCTAACATTTTAAATAATCAAATGACCATATAGTATCTGGCAGAATCGCTACATTCCTTTTCAAAGTATTCCTTTCATAACTTCAAACATTAATCTCTACTTTATCCGAGTCTTTCGTTTTACCAAAGACCACAGAGTGTCTCAATGCGGGGAATTCACCTAAGAATGTTGGCTCCGATCCTATTTCACGCGCGCACACACACACATTCGCAGATTATTATTTTTTATTTTAATAATCTATTTGTAACATATATTAACTATGCTTATTATATTTTTGGGTGGGGTGGGACATTCTCCACCAGTGAAAAACTATTACTGACCTGTTTAAATTTGGATTAACTGTTTCCTTATAGTGTCCTCTTCACGTTTAGCACTCTCCTTTTCTGGAAAAGTCACCACGAATTAAATTAAAAATGCCAAAATATGGGATGCTCCGCAACCGCGAAATGTTAGCGCTGTAAAAATGACACAAAAATTATCGGTACAGGGATCATATCAACCTAAATAGGTTCGTTTTGTCATAGTGATCATGGTTAGTTTGAAATTTGGCCTGGACCAAGAGTAAAAAGTTTACGGGAAATTCGTTCTGCACAGCCCATGTCACAAACCAGAGACAAACTGCGCATTTGTTTACAACTGAAGCAATCAGTTATCTCTGACTGCTTATATCGATTCCAAGGTTTGTAAAATATATATAATTTTAGCTTTCTGAATTTCTTTAAGTTCCTCCATTCGCCCAATATTCTGGCCACTAGCTGTGCTATCTACCAGCCCTCGAAATGTTGCTTTTTGCTTCTATATAAGTTCAGAGATTAATTTCGACTGTTTTGTTTCACCAAAGACCACAAAGTAAGGCCGCTAGCTGCGCCATCTACCAGCCATCTGAGCGAACTACGAAGGCGAACAAGCATTTTATTTTACTTAATTTAATGTATTTGTAACGCATATTATATATGGATTTTAGCTTCCTTCACTTCTTCTCCATATAATTCTTAACTATGCCAAATCTCACACTTCTCTGTGCGTGCAATATTCTTAAAAATGTATCATAAGTTTTTGCTTAGCGTATTAATATATAGATTCTTACACCAATATCTTTCAATGTATCATCGTGAATATACACCTTGTACACTCCCATGACCATCTTCACCCTCCTCCTATCTTCCAATGAATCCTTTTCCAACTCTTTTATCATATCTGTTATGATTGTGTTCTGCAATAATTTCCAGAAACAAATCTTGCTGCCCTTTTTGCCGTTCCAGAATTCTATAAAGAAAGAACAAGGTACAATGACTTTATACCTTTTGCCCGGTGTTAGTTATTGTATTATTACTGCAGGATCCATGTGGGACTGGCTTTGATGTTGAATGTTTGTTGTAACCGCGACGCTACATCAATTACGAATCTAATCACATGTTTGTCCTGTACCTTTATTATTGATTTAAAAGTTTTGAATTTTTATATTTTTAAAATGAAACAATTAAAGCGGGAGCCAGTAGCACTCTGCCTGCAGGCCCGATTTGATGGTATGTCCACATTTATTTTAACAAATCTATCACAAAAGATTCAGAATTTACAAAAGTAAATGAAAACAGTAAAGAAAGACAATTGTGAAAACTCCTATTTAAAAACGAAATACTCTGATGAGATTATAATATTTGTTCAATACATGTCCCATTATCATCTCAGGCTTCTATACAGGGTTTTGAGTAGGCTACTTTAAAAAATCACCATCATTAGTTATTGTCACACGATATGTCAGTCAAGGGAAAGGTCAGGTGTTTGTTTAGAAATTAGATTATTCTTTCGTATATAATATTAATTACAGTTCAATAACTAAAGTAACAGACATCTTAAAAAGAGTCATGACCCAAAAATGGCAATGGGCCGGTCATATTGCTCGCAAAAGAGATGAAAGATGGACTACGGTAGTGCTGGACTGGATACCGAGAAACCTGAAAAGAGCAAGAGGAAGACCCCCGGATCGCTGGGATAAGGATATACGTCGAGTTACAGGCGTGAACTGGAAGAGGGCGGCTCAGGATCGATCGGCCTGGAAAGAACTACAGCAACACTATGTAGAATTAAATTCTAATATATAGCTCATTAGGCTTAAAGAGGCTACATCCTGAAAAAAGGATTGATATAGCTGCAATAATAATAATAATAATAACAGTAAATCAAGTGTACATTCAGATGTTTTCCGCAAGATCCATGTGTTAATTTCTTGTCAAGTTTTATCCAAATGAACAACTTACCTAAACTTATTTTACTAAATAAACAGTTTACTTAAATTCTAGAAAGTCGTCCCGTATGCAACCCGACGCGATGTGAATGTGATGCATCATGCTAGTTTGTATTGTATCAAAAGTAGCGAGTAATGAAACAATACAATAGTAACGAAGATATCCCGTACGCGATGCATCATGCTGGTGTTCGATTGTATCAAAAGTATTGAGTAATGATTTGAAAGTAACGGGTACTGATTGGTTTAATAACGAATACGTACGGGTACAGAATTGCTCGTTACAGCTCTAATATTTACATAAGGAAATGGTCAAAACAATTAAAAGAGAAAGAAGTCATTGTATGCACAAATGAATACACTTTGCGTAAGTACACAAATACCAAATGATAAATATTAGACAATGACATCTGCTGGATGGAGTCAGGGTGTAGGATTCTATCCAGCATTCAGGAATTGGGTTCTAATTATTTCTCTGTTTGCTTCTTTTTTTATCTTCTTTGACACTACCATGCTGTTATCTGCTGTGAACAAGGTTATTCCTTTTGCTTATTTATATTTTCTAAATTAGCACCTTTTATCATCTTATGTGCCAAAATGCTATATGAATCCAAACAAACATGGAGATGGGAGAGCTACAACAGCCCAAGAGTTGGACCTTATCAACAATCACATAAGTCGTATCGAAAGCCTGCTTTGGGAATGACAGAAGATAACACCTAGACTTCTACAGTATCCTAACAGCTGCCCATATGCCCACCAGAACAAATTACCACTAACCAGTCAAATGAAAACAGTTTGCTGCTTGTGCGTTTGATGTCTTCCGTAATTACTTTGTACAATGGCAAAACTCATTCCTAGCCCTGCATGTACTTTACAGGATGGAACAATTTTACAGCAGGATGGCACAGAGAACAATGGACCCTGTTTGTGTGAAAGAATATTTCTGGTATGACTGGTTGATTATATTGATTAATCAGGTTGCAGTGTAAAATGCAGTTTGTAAGCATTTTTTTAATATATATTTAGTTATATTCATATCCGGTGTTACTTTTCAAGTAAAATTAAATGTCTAATTTTATGTGTGCAGTGCAGTAGTATGTTTGTTCAGTTCAAGAAATACCAATAAAAAATATTCTGTGTATCTCCCTTGTTCAAGGTCAAGAACATCTTTTTAAATGGAAAATTGATTTCAGATAACAAGCATAAAGTGGCACAAATTGTGCGGAGCAACCAAATTTTAAATGTTGCCCAAACCTTTCGCTTATACATTTCCTGACCTAGCAAATGCAGTCCAAGAAGGCTTGGTATTTTTCCATTACTTGTATAGAACTGGTAAAATTGTAATTAGAGATTAGTATGTTAAAAATGTCAGTGACATAAGCAATGTTTTTCCAGGTGTTGAAAGAAGGCTACATAATGATTCGCATCGACAGCTATGATGCTGATGAATCAGGGGCAGACTGGTTTTGCTATCACAGTAGCTCACCCTGCATATTTCCTGCAGGATTTTGCAACACTAACTCCATTCCACTCACACCTCCAAAGGGCTACGCTCCTTCAGAATTTGACTGGGAAACTTACCTCAGAGAGAATAACCTTGAAACTGTGCCTTTGGTTTTATTTAATAGGGTGAGTGGTAATTATTTCACTCCAGACGTTAGATTATGTTACTAATATTGTATTCTTAGCAAAAAAAATAATGAGGGGAATTGATAATTATGTTTGTTTTTTTTTTTAAATTTACTGATTGATGAAATTTTCTCCCCTTGGGTTGACTTATTTAGTCTCATCCAAGCACATAGTTAAATAACACATTATTTGTCATACTTCTGTGCTTCCATTTAAAAATTCCTCTAATAAGTAAGATTTAAAAATTAATGCTTTAAATTGGTTATTGTAAGAATAATTTTAAGTAATATAACTAAATAAAAATAAGATAACGGAAGTTGCTTGTAGTTTTATGGTACATGCAATACTGTGTTAAAACCTTATTACAGTTTTTTCACTGTTTGGTTGTCAGACTTAAAAAAAAAAAATGTAGTTAGTGCGAAGTTCCCAATTTGAGGAAGCAAAATTCTATGCATTATGTTTGTTCTTGCTGTTGAATCAAACTATTATACTAGAAAAGTCATTTGAATACTTTTCACAAAAATACAGTATTGTGTGTAGTTGTCGTATTTTAATATAATTTAGTTCAGTTAATTGGCTGGCAATATAATAACTTTGTTGTCTTCATGCAGTTAAATCATTAGTAAATGGACAGCAAATATAGTGTATCTGATTTGCAGGAAGTGCCATCTCATGGCTTTGTGGTGGGGATGCGGCTAGAGGCAGCAGACTTGATGGATCCACGCCTGGTGTGTGTGGGCACAGTGTCACGTGTTGTTGGGCGCCTACTTAAGGTACACTTTGACGGTTGGGAAGAGGAGTACGACCAGTGGCTCGACTGTGAGAGTCCTGATGTGTATCCGGTGGGCTGGTGTGAGTTAGTTGGCCACAAGCTTGAAGGACCGCGCATACAACCCCGGATCGGTGCTACAGCAGGTGACTCGAGTAATGGACATTCCCCTATAATCATCATTTGTTGGACAAGTTTAGTTATATTCATATTGACTTTTAGTGATGCCAGGTAGAAGTAACATCCTCATGTCTTATAGCTTTTTAAAGATGTAGAGTGCATAGATTATACTGCTCCGGTTTGCACTGTCATTGAATCAAGTAACCTTACTTCTTTTGATGTTCCTATAAGGAATTGCTCATATAACACCTCAAAGAATTTCTTTCTCACTACCCCCTCCTTTCGTGCAGTTGGATGGTACTGGTTGTCTGGTACATCTCTTCCGTTTTTGTCTTTCTCTCTTTCTATCTTGAATCAACTCCCTTCACCTTAATGTCTCTCTGTGCCTGGTCCGTTCGTCTTGTCCATCCCTTCTCTTTGCCCAAGAGTGTTAACTTTGACATTCTTCCCCCCTCCATTGTAATAAGATGACTGTTGCGAATTTCTTTTAATGTATCAACCTTTAAGTTCTTTCTTATGTGTCATTTCTAATCCTATATTTCGTTGAGACAATATGCTTCTCAGGAACCTCATCTCTGCCATGTGCACTATGCTTAAGTCTCTCCTTGTCCATATTTCAAAGCCATTGGTTGTCAATACACTGATTTTGGCACACAAGAGTTTGGCTTTCTTCCATATGTTCCAACTTTATATTATATTTTTAATCAAGTGATAAAATTTCATCCTCCATCTTTCTATTTATGAAAACTTTACTTTCCAGGTAACCAATCCACTCTATCCATTCCAATTTGTTACTGTCAAGCTTCACCTCCTTTGATGTACTAGTGTTTCTTGATACCTTCATAATCTTAGTTTCCCCCTCCCCCTTTTCTGACTTGCAAGCCATATTACCACAGTTGCCCATTTTTCCATTCTTTCCGCAGATCCTGTTGTTTGTGCTCCAAGATCATTAAGACGTTTGCATATACCATCGCCTTTAACTCTGCTAGATTTCTGTATCCCTTAACTTGAGCAATGACTTCGTCTAATATTGCTGCAGGCATAACATGTGACAAAATGCTTCCTTGTCTCACTCCTTTTTAGTCTGAAATCAGTCTGAGTCTCTGCTGTATATCTACACATCTTCAAATTTCTCATACATATTCATTATTTGTTCTACCATTCCTTTGCTTACTCCTCTTTTTTTATACTCAGCTGTAGGCTTTGTTTGTATTTTATACTAAGCCCTTTACATTAGTTTACAAAGCATTGGAAAGAAAAAAATATAGAAAATAAAAAGGAAAACCTGAGACAAATTCAGTTACAGCTAGTTACATTCATAACAATAAGCGTTATTCATTTTCATAATTGTACGATAATGTTCCCTTCAGAATTTGTACTTAATTGCTTCCAGGCAAAACTCCTAAAGGAGTAAAGAAAAAACCTAGGCGAAGGCACAAGAGGACAGCAACTACTGGCAGCAAGACGTCACCCACAGGTTCCTCCACTGGGGGCAGCCCACCTAGTAAAAGGGGTCCCGGCTTCAGAATTACATCAACATCTCCCGAGCCCATAGTTCCTGATACGAAGACTGATGCCACCACACATCCGGTGACTGTCTCACAACCAACACAGTTGCTGGTGCCCGGATCCACTGTTGCTCCTGACCTAGAGCGGCTAGCTTTCCGGGAGCCTGCACAAGCTACAAAGCTCACCATTGATACACATTCAGGTACACACTACTTGTTTGTTTGTATATCTCACTTTATCTCTTGGTTTTGTCGAGAACAGAAAGAAAGTAAACCAAACAGTACATAGTTAATTGTTAACGAACAACACTGGTGCAACTGTTTTGTATTTGCTTACAAGAGCAGAACTCCTGTGGTCAAGACTGCATGAAAGACATTTGTTAGCATCTGGCATATCCTTACATTTTACAGAAAAAGGCACTTGATATTCCCACAATATTTTTCTCAAAATGTTAGTAATGTACTGCAGTGATGTACATGGTTTGATGGGTCAGTTGAACATTCCATACACACCCAGTGTGAACAGGAAAGCAATGAGCATGAGGACTGCAACATACAAAATACAAGACAAGAAAATCTCACTGTTTTGGTCTGGCACATGTTTTACGATTTCCTTAGATGATTGAGGGGAGATCTGAAACTGTGTATTTGTTCTATATTTTGTGTTGTGGAAGATATCCTGGTAAGTGACATGTTTACTTTCCCTGTTCTTGTTTATATCCACCTTGTCTTATTCTTGCTTGTATTCACATTGCTTTAAAACATATTTCTGTTTGTTGTTACTATCTTAATTCATCACATTTTTTTATTACTAGATCAAAATTGGACATAAACAGTCAAGTATTTAAACTAGTATTGTTTTTATTATCTTTATTCATATGCAGTAGTACTGCTTAACTGTTTGGTAATGGAAAACACAATATTTCCTTTAAAAAAATGATGGCAACCACTCTTGGAAAAAAATTACTAGTTTTAAGCTGCAGCTGTACTATATGTTATTGTAAATTCTTATGTGTGGCTTTATGGAAAGTGTGTGTGTGAGAGAGAGAGAGAGAGAGAGAGAGGTTGGTTTATATAAAGGCTTTTTATGGTTTAAAATTAAATGTTTTGTTGCTTTATAAGAAACTTCTATTTCTGAAGTAGGTGAAGTGGCACCCTTGTCTCGTGAACCTGAGACAGCTCAGGAACCTGCGGGGCCCGACCAGTCTTTACCGGTATCTTCGGAACCCATGACAATTGCATCTTCACCTGCACCCACACCTAGAGCCCGTACCACTGGTGTAAGTATCGTGCTCGGAATTGTAGTAATTAGGTACTAACAAAATTAACTATTTTTCATACTGTGCTTTTAGACCACAAACTGCATCTTCACACTGGATTTCTGGTGAACAGTGACTCCAGTTTCCACATCCAGTTCTAGATATCTTAAAAATGCAACATGATTCTTATGAACCTCTTGTTGAATTACAAGCATCCATATGGCTAGATTCGAATAGTACTACTTTCATAATAAAATATCCTTAGGTCTATTAGGTTGGAGAGAATGAAAATAATCTCATTTTAATATAAGTGCATCTGATTTTAAAAATCGAGAAGAATTCTCCGTAAAGTAACCTTTTCTTATATGGGTAATATAATTAGTAGGCTTTATACTATTTTTTCTTTCTCTTTATTTGCTGGAAATAACATAAAATAGTATTAATACAATACCAGTAATTTATATCTTTTTTTTTTTTTTTTTTTTTTTTTTAAGCTGTGTTAATTTCCTTTCAGTCTGAAAGGTTGTTGCTGGTCTGCAGCTGAACTAGGAATTTTTGTCAGATTTGTTTGTTTCAATAAGCAGAGTTTAGTTTCCACTCACTGAATGTTATTGACAGTCAAATGGGATAATATTTCAGGCTAACAATTGGAGTTTCTTTTAAAGTAATGCTACTTAGCAGTATGCCATCTGAAGAAGTAGCTATGGAAGGGGTGACCCAAGAGGCAACAAACAAAATGTTTGAAGGAAATTTTTGCAGAGATAAAAACAATATAAGTGAACTGAAAACAGATATCAGTGTTCTTCAAACAGGTTATAATACACTTCAAACAGATTTTGATGTTAAGTTTAATGCCCTTGAAACTGGTTATGATGACCTTCAAAGTAATGTTGATGGCAAATTTAGTGCACTTCAAACATATTGTAAGGATAAATTTAATGTCCTTCAAGTGGGTTATGATGCTCTTCAGACAGGTATTAATGACAGATTTAGAGCTATTCTATGGTTAATGAGAAAAATGCTGCTCTGATTGAGCATATTGACAAATGGTTTGTGGAACAAGAGGAAAACCTTAACCATAATTTTGTGGTGTTAAATTCCAAATTGGAAAAAAAAATGCAACAAGGGTTTAAGAATCAAAACGATCTAGCAAAAGAGAGGACGGAAACGGTAGGGGTGTCTGTGAAAGAAGCTAAATTATTAAGAGTCCACTAGATGACCCGTGCGAAAATTTCGCGAATAAAATGCGATGAATAGTGAGGTTGAATATAATGTCACCAAGTTCAGTCATTATTCTTCATACTCCTACTTCATTTATCGATTTTGGCTAGAAATCCAGGGAGATAATTGGCTCGAAACACAAAAAACGTATTTTAGAAATATTGACATTTTTGCGCTTTATGGGTCGAATTACGAAAAATTCCTTTCTTAGAATATAATGTTACCACGTTGGAAACCTTAGTCTTTAATACGATATGTCATTTATCTATATCGATTAGATATCAAGGGAAATATAAGGCTCGTGACACAAATATATGTTGTAGAACAATTTATACTTTTTCCCTTTAATAGTTGAATTCCAAACACTTCTTTCTTAAAATATGATGTCAGCAAAGCTGAGACATTATTCCTCACAATCGTACTTGATTTATCGATTTTGGATAGATATCCAGGGAGATAAGTGGTTCGAGACACAAAAAACATATTTTAGAAAAATTGACTTTTTTGCCTTTTATGGGTCGAATTACGAAAAATTCCTTTTTTAAAATATAATGTTACCACGGCGGAGACCGTATTATTTAATATGATACCTCATTTATCTATATCGGTTAGATATCAAGGGAGATAAATCGCTTGTGACACAAAAATCGGTTATAGAAAAATTTATACTTTTTTCATTTAAGGGTTGAATTCCAAAAACATTCTTTCTTAAAATATGATTTCACAAAGCTGATACATTACTCCTTATATTCCTTCTTCATTTATCGATTTTGGTTTGACATCCAGGGAGATAAATGGCTCGAGATACAAAAAACACATTTTACAAAACTTGACATTTTTGCCTTTTAAGGGTCGAATTACGAAAAATTCATTTCTTAAAATATAATGTTACCATGGCGCAGACCTTATTCTTTAATATGATACCTCATGGGTTAGATATTAAGGGAGATATATCGCTCGTGACACAAAAATGCGTTATAAAAAAATTTATACTTTTTCCCATTAAGGGTAGAATTCCAAAAACATTCTTTCTTAAAATATGATGTCACAGAGCTGAGACAATACTCCTCATAATCCTACCTCATTTATTCTTTTTGGTTAGATATCCTGGGAGATAAATGGCTCAAGATACAAAAACCCATTTTAGAAAAATTGACATTTTTGCCCTTTAAGGGTCGAATTACGAAAAATTCCTTTCTTAAAATATAATGTTACCACGGCGGAGACCTTAATATTTAATATGATACCTCATTTATCTATATCAGTTAGATATTAAGGGAGAAAAATGGCTCGTGACACAAAAACGAATTGCATAAATATTGATATTTTTGCCCTTTAAGGGTTGAATTCAGAAAAATTTCTGTCTTAATATATGACGTCACTAAAGCGGAGATCTTAATCTTTAAGTTGATACTTCATTAAACGATTTTAGATAGGTATCCAGAGAGATAAATGACACGTAACATAGAAAACAGCATTTTATAAATATTGACTTTTTCGCCCTTTAAGGGCCGAATTCCGAAAACTTCATTTCTTAAAATATGATGTGACCAAAGGGAAGACCATAAGCTTTAAAATAAGGCCTCATTCATTGATTTCGGTTAAGTATGAAGTAAGATACAGGCTTGTGACAAAAAAAATACCTTATAAAAATAATAGATATGATAGTCAATACAAAGATCACTGAGGAATTGGACTATGTAACAAATTTTTCTGGTCCATGTATCGAACAGTATCGTACAATAGACATAAAGGAGAATGGATGAATAGAAGATGAAGATGACATACAAGAGGATGAGAATGACATAAAAAGGGGTGAAAATAATGTGCAAGGAAATGATAATTTTTCTAAATGAAATAAAAATGACAATCAAGTCAATGGTTATTGGAAAGTAAATAATAGTGAAAGAGATGGAGAAGAAAATAGGGGAGGTGATGCAAAAAGAAAAGATATGCAAGCAATTGATGCAAAAGGGAAAGTAAAATTACTCACTACAATAATTAAGAAAAGAAAGGGAAATTAACCCACCACATACCAAAGTGGGCGGATGCGATGAGAGGGAACACTTATGCTGACAAACAACTACACAATATTTCGGCATCTGCCTTGTTCACAAGTAGAAAAACATGAGTCATTAGGTAACGTATGTTGTGTACACACGTTCCAACCCTAATGGCCTTAAAGAAATACAGAAAGCTAAAATTATATATAATATATTTTACAAACCTTTATATTAATATGCTAAGCGAAAATTTCGGATCCATTTTTAAGAATAAGTGCCGTGCACAAACGGAGGAACTTAAAGAAATGTAAGATTTGGCATAGTTAATGTTTATATATATGAAGAAGAAGTCCAGAAAGCTAAAATCTGTGGATAATATGTGTTACAGATATATCAAATTAAATAAAAAATTTGTTGTTTACATTTTTTTTAGGGATAAGCGAATCTGCCAATGTCTGTGTTCTTAATCAGCAGTAAAGAAAAAATATATTAAGCACATTTAATACATGTTACAAATAGATTATTAAAATAAAAAATTAATTTCCGAATGTGTGTGTGTGTTTGCATGAAATGGGATCGGAGCCAACGTTCTTACGTGAATTCACCGCATTGAGACACTCTGTGGTCTTCGTTAAAATGAAAGACTCGGACAAAGTAGAGATTAATGTTTGAGGATATAAAAGGGATACTTCGAAAAGGAATGTAGCGATTCTGCCAGATACTATATGGTCATTTGATTATTTAAAACATTAAACTTTGTTTAAGTATCTTTTGATTTTTTAATTTCAGTAATTTCATTAGAGAGAGACAAGAAATAAGGAATACTTATTTGCATGAAATTCAAAATGATAATAGACCAAATTTAAATAGCGAACACACAAATTAACGAAATTATTTTGATAGATACATTTAAATGTGCACTGAATGTCATTCCACAAAATTTTCTAGTTTCGAATTTACAATACAGGTTTCGCAATCAAAAACATTTCGTTTCAGAAGTCACTTCCAGTGAAAGGACTGCATTTACTTCATGTTTCATAAAGCTAAAGCAGTTTACCGGCCTTAAGTCAAAATGAATATTTTAAATTCAAATGAACCACCGATAAATACATTTCATCATTTGCTATGGTTAGATTAGAAGCTCAAATTTAGCATACAGTCACGCGGGGAGTGTATCATTTTAATTGTATAGGTAGTGCAGAGAATTACTAGATTATTAATCTTTCATGAAAGAAACTAAACAACATAATGAATTACGGTTGAATTTCGACCGCTGGGCGATCACTAGTCATTATTATTACAAGTCATGTATCTTCTTCGATACCTAGCTGTAATCGATAAATATCATATAGTTTTAAAGATTAAGGTCTCCAGTTAGGTAAAATCATAAATTAAGAAAGAATTTTTCAAAATGTTGTGTTTAAAGTCGTAATGCGTATGAGAAAGTTTAGAGCCAAGTCCCTAGATTGCAGCAGCAGATATCACAGAGATGTCAATAAACTTTTTTTATTCAATAAGTAGCTTTTCAGATATTTTTTCTATTATGGAAACACTTTTGTTTTGCTATACAATTCCAATGTAAACATTTTATTCGCACAGCAACAAATATCACAGAGGTGTTGATATGTTGTGTACATTTTGTTTAGGTCCGTTGTATTCTGTTAAGGTCAGTGACAGTATGTCATAATTAGAGTTTTTAAATTTTCCTGTTTCATAATATGTTGTAAGTATTTTCATGGGTACCTATTACACTAAAAAAATAAATGTTTGCTTTAAAAGTACAGTTCTACTTTTCATTACATTACAAGCATTCAACCTCGCTATTCATCACATTTTATTCGCGAAATTTTCGCACGGGTCGTCTAGTTCTTATTAGTAGTACATTATCTACTTTGTGAATTGGTTGGTTTTATTATTATTTGGAGGATATGATAGGTAAACAGTAAACCTGAATTAAGTTACATTTTCCGTCTTTTAATTATAGACAATACACGTTAATAAGCGATTTACTGTTATGTGGAGTTGTGAGACAATTTGTTATTCAGTTTTGTTAAAATATACAATATAAAAAGAAGTCTTCAATGGACCACCCATTGATATATGAGATCAAGTAGGGAAATAATAAACTTGTAATTGTATGTGGAGTTGGATGTAGTCTTCTCGGGAGACTAGCCGAGTAAGTAAGATGTTTCCACACGATATTTCGGCGATCTCAGACTCCGTCGCCATCTTCTGGTGAAGTGCCGGATCCGTCAGAAGGCTGGTTCTTATAGCCTCCGAATGTGCGCGTGGTGGCGTGCGCGCAGCTGGTTGGCTGACTCGGTCGGCGCCTAGGCAGTGGAGTGGGGGTTGGCGCCGGTAGGAGGCAAGCGTGGGCGCAGTTGGTCCGCGGCCGCCGTGCTGTGCACTTCGGCGCGCTGACGTCGTATTGCGTTAATGACAGGTGTCCACGCTTCGCTCAGCTGGTATCCACAGTCCCGGTTGACGAGATTGCGCGTGGTGCGAATTTCAACTGCTTCTGTGAGAATACTGTCCCAGAAGTTCCTTGTACGCGCCAATATCCTGGTATTCTCAAAGTCGAAGCCATGGCGTTGTTCCAGACTATGTTCCGCCACCGCCGATTTTTCACTCTGCCCCAGTGGCACGTGTCGGGCGTGTTCCAGACATCGCTGGTTAATGCATCGTACCGTCTGGCCAATGTATCTCTTACCGCATTCACATGGAATGCTGTAAACACCCGGTGTTCGGAGGGCCAGGTCGTCCTTGGGGGAGCGCAAGATGTTCTTCAGCTTCGGTGGTGGCAGGAAGATGGTCTTAATCCCGTTTCTGGCCAGAACTCTGCCAATTCTCGACGTTGTAGGACCGGAGTACGGCAAGAAGGCAATGCGATCCTGTGGCTCGTTCTCGGTGTTATTGAGCCTGCGTCTCGGTTCTCGGAATGCCAGTCTGATCTGATGCTCCGAGTACCCGTTGCGCCTGAATGTCTGCCGTAGGTGGTTGACTTCGCCCGGTAGGCTGTGGACATCGCAAATCGCTCGCGCCCTATGTACCAGCGTGGTGAGCACCGTATTGCGCTGTGCCGGGTGGTGGTGACTACGCGCGTTCAGGTACAGGTCTGTGTGCGTAGGCTTCCTGTACACAGAGTGTCTGAGTGTCCCATCTGGTTTCCTTTCAATCACAGACCTGTACCTGAACGCGCGTAGTCACCACCACCCGGCACAGCGCAATACGATGCTCACCACGCTGGTACATAGGGCGCGAGCGATTTGCGATGTCCACAGCCTACCGGGCGAAGTCCACCACCTACGGCAGACATTCAGGCGCAACGGGTACTCGGAGCATCAGATCAGACTGGCATTCCGAGAACCGAGACGCAGGCTCAATAACACCGAGAACGAGCCACAGGATCGCATTGCCTTCTTGCCGTACTCCGGTCCTACAACGTCGAGAATTGGCAGAGTTCTGGCCAGAAACGGGATTAAGACCATCTTCCTGCCACCACCGAAGCTGAAGAACATCTTGCGCTCCCCCAAGGACGACCTGGCCCTCCGAACACCGGGTGTTTACAGCATTCCATGTGAATGCGGTAAGAGATACATTGGCCAGACGGTACGATGCATTAACCAGCGATGTCTGGAACACGCCCGACACGTGCCACTGGGGCAGAGTGAAAAATCGGCGGTGGCGGAACATAGTCTGGAACAACGCCATGGCTTCGACTTTGAGAATACCAGGATATTGGCGCGTACAAGGAACTTCTGGGACAGTATTCTCACAGAAGCAGTTGAAATTCGCACCACGCGCAATCTCGTCAACCGGGACTGTGGATACCAGCTGAGCGAAGCGTGGACACCTGTCATTAACGCAATACGTCGTCAGCACGCCGAAGTGCACAGCACGGCGGCCGCGGACCAACTGCGCCCACGCTTGCCTCCTACCGGCGCCAACCCCCACTCCACCGCCTAGGCGCCGACCGAGTCAGCCAACCAGCTGCGCGCACGCCAACCACGCGCGCATTGGAGGCTATAAGAACCAGCCTTCTGACGGATCCGGCACTTCACCAGAAGATGGCGACGGAGTCTGAGATCGCCGAAATATCGTGTGGAAACATCTTACTTACTCAGCTAGTCTCCCGAGAAGACTACATCCATTCTCAACGCCGAGAAAGACTTCGTTCCTGTATGTGGAGTTGTTAGACAATTAATTATTCAGTTTTGTTAAAATATGCAATGTAGAAAGAAGTCACCAATGGGCCACCCATTGAAATATGAGATCAAGTCGGGAAAGGATAACCTTGTAATTCAGGCTTGAGATGTGTTATCAAGTTGCATATCTAGATGTGTTTATTTGAAGAAAAAAAATCTGGAAAATTGTCGAATTACAAGCATCCATACGGCTAGTTTTGAATAGTACTACTTTTATAATAAAAATATCTTTAGGTTGTAAGGAAAGAAAATAATCTCTTTAATATAAGTGCATTGGAAATTAAAAATTAAGTAGAAAAGCATCAGAGAAAGCGTACAGTAGGAGACAATCTTTGGAAAAAAGAAGAGAGATCGTTGTTAATTAAAAAAAATGGTAATGTCTGTTATAATAAAAGCAAGAAAGTTGAACTTGCGCAGAAGATTTGTAATATTGAACGTTAATCCCAATACTGATTAGAAATCAACTAAAGATGGCTTTTTACTTTGTGGAGCTTGCTTGAGGATTACCTGTTGTGTTTAAATCTGATATGCATTCTACAAGAGGGCAGAGTAATCTTCAAGAGATGGTCAGATGTTTTTTAATGAACAGTTCGAATAAAGAAAGTGCGAGTTTAAGACAAGACTTAAACATTATTACATAACTAGCTGCCCCGACAGACTTTTGTCTGTCAAAAGTTATTGTCCAATAGAAAAATAAATAAATAAAACATATTTCAGAGTGATCACTTTATTCATTTATTTAATGTCTCAATAATAAACAAAGATTACTTACAAAAATAAGTTTACTATTTCTTACACTGCAAGACGTTAGTAATAATGTGATGATATTTTTATTGTAATGCTTTATGGTACACGATATTTTTTGTTTGGTTACTTGGCGCGTAAACAAATAAAGCTGACGGTTTCCAACGCGGGAGCAGGCAACATACATCCACGAGAGGAGCATGTGTTTTCAAGATTAACGCCGCAAACACTCAACAACTGACCCTGGGATTTATTTATGGTCATAGCGAAAGCAAGCCCTACTGGAAATTGCAGTCGTTTAAATTCAAATGGTACGTCAGTTGGTACTATTGGGATGCGAGGTATCAACACATCTTCTCCCTTATATTTTTCCTTTGGAATTGTTACTTCAATCACATTGTTAATTAATTTTTTCACCGTTAGCCATGCGTCATTTCAAAGACGCGGGTGGTTGACATTTCGCAACATTATGATCACCGATCCTACTTTTAATTGAAGATTATGAGGCAGCAATCCTGGAAAATCCAGTGAGTTCAAAAATTCTGGTGGATAGTTGACGACATCATCTTGGTTAGTTGTGCAATCAACTGATTTGTATGTCCTTAATTCATCGGCAATTACATTTTGAATTTTGAAATTTATTTCATTTACACCCGTGTTTTTGTCTCTGTAATATAGCTCGTTCGTTCAACCAAAAAATTGATAGTAAATGTAATGCAGCCAGTCAAAATGTCTACAGGATCCTCTTCAGGAGCACAGATGACAAAACTTTGCATCTCAGCAGTAAGTCTTTTGTACTTCACTGCTAAATATTGCTTTATTGTTTGGTTGCCCAGAATTCACATTAAGAAAGTTGATATGATAAAACACACTATGTGTTTAATATCAGGCACACTCAAGCCTAATACAAACTGCTTGTTACTTACTTGTTTTAAGCCAAAACAGCCATCTTCTGTCTGTTGAAAATTGACTCTATTGCAAATTTATGAAAGCAACAGCAGAACCAGGATATTCCTACTCACAATAAACCGAGCGTGGTGGGTGAACGGTTAACATTCTAGCCTCGCATTCAGGAGGACGCCAGTTCGAATCCCCGTCTGGGCATCCAGATTTGGTTTTTCCATGGTTTCCCCATATCACTCCAGGCGAATGCCGGAATGCTTCCTTCAAAAGGCCATGGCCGAATTCCTTCCCGTTCCTTGTCTCCAGTCCCATCCTGCTTCTAATGACCTCGATGTCGATGAGGCGTAAAGCCATAAAAGTAAAAAAAAAAACCTTCACAATAAGAAAGGCTCAATTTTGTTCAGTTAAAATTTCATCATCCTCCTGTAGTCATTGCCCAAAGACCTCACCGAAAACCAGTATCTTATATCTTTAAACGAGCAATTCTTGTATATATATATATATTTCGGATCTCGGAAATGGCTATGACGATTTGGATGAAATTTGATATTTAGATAATGTTTTGACTTTTAAGATTACCTAAATAGTTGTCTTCCGTACAAAAAAGCGAGTTTGCAAAATACAAACAATTTTTTCACTTGATATCTCGAAAACGGCACTAGCGCCATCTCGTAGACAATTCAGGTACCAGAAAGCCTACAAATAGATTCTCTCTGATTTCAAAGAATATTTAAACGAACAGTTCTTGTATACTGGCTGAGGCGTGGAAATAGTAACATTGCAAGTTTAATTGTAAAACATTTAAAAAGGAAGATAATTAAAAATTTATGATTGGTTTTGTCAGAGGTGATAAACTTCTTTGAAAATAATATTACCGGTGCCAGTTATAAACTAATCACCGTTAACTTTTTGACCGTAAAAAGTGGTTGTTAGTTTGTCATTAAATACTACCACGCGAGATATGAGCATAGTTTTAGCGGAGTGAATTGATTTAGCACTGATGATGTTCCATCATTACCGTGACGTCACAATCTGATGATGAATTCTTATAGAACGCGACGAAACATATCGAAAATAAAGAATAAATGTTCTTGGTTTACGAGATATGGCATGTCAAAAATCAGTTATAGGTATAGTTCCTTGTGCTTTTGGCGACGTTTCTTCTGGTCCATGCTGTATTTCAACCTAACAACAACCATTTGGAACAAAATAAAACATTAAAAGTACATTTCCACCGTATCGACATAGTGCTTTTGGTGGATTCTTTTTCTGGTCCAGGTCGGATCTAATCCTAACCTCTTCACTTGAGGTATCAGAAAAATAAATTCTTTATTTTCGATTTTTCTCGACGAGTTTCATACGAATTCATCATCAAACTTGACTGTGACGAAATTTATCTTCTGGTCCAGGTCGCATTGCAACCAACCACGTCAATTTTGCGATATGATATCTCGAGAACTAAGCGAGATATATATAAAAAACATTTTGTACTTTAAATTTTTCTCGTCGCGGTACATAAGAATCCATCATCAAGGGTTTTCGTAGAATGCCCTGAATTAACACAAATCTCGCAGCGTTAATCAATCCCTGACTGGCATTAAGATTTCTGTTTAACATAATAATTGCATTTTTCTTTGAAAGCAATTTATGAGGCGGTCTCCCAAATGGATCTAACGATTTGGATAAAATTTCATATGTAGATAGCGTTTTGCAATTCAAGTTTTTAACACGATTTAAAAAAAAAAAAAAAAAAAAAAAAAAAAAAAAAAAGTTGCAATTTTTGTATTTGGTTTCTCGAAAACGGCTCTAACCTCATTACGTAGAAGGTTCAGGTACCAGTAAGCCTAATGATGTTAGTGAAGTTTCTCTTTGGTTAACTGTGCACCTCAAAACGCCTAGGAAGTCTTCAAGCCTTTTACTTAAATCAAACTTTACTCGAAATCTTGGATATTAAATAGAAATCGAAAGATGCCGAGCGAAGATCGGTCACCCAGGTACTGATATTAACACAGCTTGGCTAATTTTTTAGCTCTAGATATGTGGTTCTTCATATTTCATCGGCAATAATTCACTTGAATTTCAACTATCTGGATATGATTAAACAGAATCAATTTGAATCATGGCAGGTATTGTACTTCACTGTTTTAGTGGGTATTGCACCACTACAGTGACTGAAAAACAAGCCATTACCTGCATAGTTTTCAAATGACCCCACAGAGCCTTCCAAGGAACAATCGAAGACTTCATAGCATTCGAGTGGCTCACAGATTGTGACCTTCAACTTCAAATCTGCACTACTACTTATTTTTATTCTTACCTTCAATGATATTTTGATGGTGTTGATATGGTTGTTGTTTATTTATGCAGCCATATTCTAAATAAATGATGTGCTAAGAAGCCCCACTTGAGCATGTGTGATGAAATTTCCTTAGTATCAACTCTCCGCCTAATCCAGCTAGAATTGTCATCTGCAGTACAGTTTCCCTCTTCAAATACATTTCATTAGAACCATCCTGTATGCACTTGGAATTGATAACAATAATTTGAAAAAAAAAATGAAATTTCTTCATGCCAGTGCAGTTGGGGATCTAAGAAAAAAAATGAAAAGTAGTACACTTTCTCACTGCCTGTAAACAATATGCATGTGCATGCACAGTGATTGTAATGTTAATGTGGAAATGAGCTTAAAAAATAAGGTCATGACATGAATGTAGTTCAACTTTTTCTCTCCTTTTCTTCCTTTCTTTGGGGAAAAATAAAAAGCCTCAGTATGAAAATATTCGATATTGTGGCATTATAATATTATTTCTAAGAAAAAAGTTCAAACTTTTGCCCCCATCATTTCCAGTAATTATAAAATTGAATTTAAATGATCGTGTACCCTCCTTCAAGAGAATCGTAAGGTGGAAGCACTGTGTGCTAGTTCCATTGTATTTTATCTGACACACTATCACAATTGTAACTCTCTTGTCTGTACCTATGTTACTTCAAACATTACAGATTTTTTCCTTCATATCAGTTCTGGCAGACCACACAATACAGGTATCTGCGCCCAGGTGTCTGGTGTGTAATTGTGGATGCGGGAGATCTTGTGCGCTGGATTTGTCAGATCCAGTCCATTTACTCCATTGTAGGACTGTTACATTGTGATCTGTCTACAAAATGTTTAGCTATTTTCTGTGTATTTTTGTTTGTGAAGTGTGTGCTCTATGAGGCAAAGATTATGAACTATCACACAATTCGCCTTGTGACTGCAGGAAATTGCCCAAAAGCTGTGGTCAGGAGGGTGGGGACCAGGACTCAATCCAGATCCAGTGTGATGGTGCTTGAAGAAGTGCAACCACACTAGTGGATCTCACTGTAGGTTTTAATAATACAAAATTATTCAATTAAAATTCTGTACAAAATCTAGGATTAGAGTCACCAGCTGATATCTTCACACATGACGGTAATCTGCACCTCATAAATGTACATGATATATTGGTAGGTTAGTTTCCATCTATGGCATTCCAAAGATGTAGTATTACTCGGAGAACCACTGACACTGCTCACAGTAAAACGGTCACAGAAATTAGAATTATGGAACTGGCATGGGTTGCCACCTGGATATACTATGTTGCCACTGTAAACTGTTTCCTTGTGGTCGGTTCATTGTGAGGCCCATACAAGAATGTGTGCAGTTAAGGCAGGTAAGTTGGTGAATGAGGTACAGTCATAGCCCTTTAATCATGGCTTCACTATTCGCAGATAAAATAATTATGACAACTTTCGGCATGCGCAGCTGCAAATTTCATTGTTCACAGATCCGAAACTAACTTTATTGCAGTTTGCATGCCTATTTATTTACTACCTATCAGAAAAGAATACCATAACATTTGACTTACTGCCAGCGCAACGATTTTTAAACTCTTGTTCTTCAACAAAAGGCACCTGGTTACATGCGATGCACACATGTCTCGTTGCTCTTTTGACTTCTTACCACACTTTGGGCATTTGTCACAATATTTTTGAATGAATACCACATGTTCTTTTAACTACCCAACTGTTTTGTTCGCAGTTTATTATATCGACTAAAATAAAAAAATAAAGTTCACACTTCGATAAAGGTTATTTCACCATTTACAGTAAAAATATAAATGCCCGACTGTTTACGTGTTTTTTTTTTAACTGCTTAACGTCTCTTAACAGCGAGGTCTTTAGAGACGGGAAAGGATGGGGGGCAAGGAATGGGAAGGAATTCAGCCATGGCCTTTTGAAGGAAGCATTCCGGCATTCACCTGGAGTGATTTGGGTAAACCATGGAAAATCCAAATCTGGATGCCCGACGGCTGTTTACGTCTTGATGGAGTAATTTCTTTTAATATCAAATAATCAACTGTATGATCAATTAACAAGTCAGGAGAAAAAAAATTCAATGGTTTCACCTCATTACTAGCCTGCCAGGTTGGCTTCGTCGGTTACACCACCATGATGGTGTCTGGCACTGACGTGGGGTTAGCTGGTTCAGGTACTGATGGTGGAAGAAATTTTCATCATCAACAAGGTAGGAATGTGGTGGGTTGGCAGTAACACATTTAGAAGGATATGGGCTAGATTCCCCCTCTGCTTGCCCAGATTTTCCATGGTTTTCCCAAAGAGCAGATGAATGCCAAGATGGTTACTTCAAAAGGCCATGGCCTAATTCTTTCCCATTTGTTTGCCCCCAGTCCTTTCCAATGACCTCGCTGTTAATGAGACATAAAGTCATACGGAAGAAAGGGAATGAAACTGAACATTGATTTACGTCTACATTATTTTCAGTCATCCAGTGTAAGACATTTGTAGTAAGTTTCTTCAAGTTAGCACCAGCTGAAGTAAAAAATATTGATTCACCCACACCCTAACCAGGTTGTGGTGGGCTGGATGCTATGAAGCGAAATGTCAGTTACCATTCTGTTCCAGGCTGCATTTCACAACATCTGGCAGTGTTGCTTCTGAAAAATCCAAACATGTACTGTATGCATTAATATATTCCACAGATATAAATCTATTTCTAAAATTGCTTGCTTCTGCATCACAAACAAAATATAGACTTTTGTAAAATGGTTTTCATGATTTGAAAGCTTGGGATCTGACTTCAAACCTTACATCACCTGATGCTGGTGCAGGAAAATAAAATCTCTCCTGAAATTAAACAGTTTATTTTATTAGGGTAAGCAATGAAATGAAAGGTGTTAAGTAGCACAAAGAAATAACAAATTAGGATAAGGAAATGACCCACCACTTACCTATATATGATCGATGTGGGGCATGAACACACAGAAATAACAAAAAACACTCGTGATAAAGTAATTTTTAGGTGTAGCTAATTATCAGCAGGAGAACATTATGGGGGATGGGTATTGTGGGAGACTGTCTCGCAGAAAGACTATTGCCCAGGAAAATGGTGGGAGTAAATTCAAACTGGGACTGATGGACGGGCAGTGATTCAGAGCTAAATGTCAAATTTAATCACTGGTGGGCAGGAAGAGCAATATAATCTAATAAAATCTAATCTAATCTAAATATCCCCTCCCCCTATAGTCTTGGCATTCATGGTAGTCGTATGTGCTCCAACGAACAGTCCCTCATGCGTGTATTCAAACAACATTTCAGAAGCATTGATAACTCGCTACTATCCTCCGGCTTTGGTTAGTAAACAGCTTTCGCGAGAAACACCACGACCTCAGCCCACCAATCGTCCCAAACCCTCCAAAACCAACCACAATCCAGTCCTGGTTACACAATATTATCCAGGCCCTGAATCCATTGGCAAAGGTTATGATTTCCTGGAAACGTGTCCAGAAATGAGATCCCAAAATCCTCTCTGCTCCACCCAGTACTTGTGTCAGCAGGCCTCCAAATCTGGCGAACTCATAGTCCACGAACGTAGTCTTCCTTGACCCAACAGTCAGCCCCAAGGCTCTTTCCCATGCAATAGACCCCACTGCAAGATGTGCAACATACATCATCTTCCTACCAACACTGTTACTGTAGAAAGCTTTCCGATCATGGGACACCTGTGAAACCTCCAATGTAATATACCAGTTAACATGCAACTGCTGCCTGGCTTCCTGGATACCAGGTGTGTAAATATGAAACCGGAATTTTTTGATCAAAAACACACGTTCATTGCATAAAAATGGTTCGACATACCTTATTCAAAATATTGTCCATTGCAAGATATACATTTTTCCCATCTCTCCGGTAATTTATGAATGCCACGCCAAAAAAATTTTTTCTCCTTTGATGCAAACCAGTCATCAAGCCATTTCCGCACATTTTCGTAAGAACTGAAGCGCTGCTCGGCGAGTGCGTGTCCCATCGACGCGAAGAGATAGTAATCCGACGGCGCAAGGTCAGGCGAGTAAGCCGCATGCGTCAGTATCTCCCAACTAAGCGACTCGATCATTTCCTTGACTGGTTTTGATGTGTGTGATGGTGCGTTGTCGTGAAGCAAGATCACTTTGTGTTGTCTTTTCTGGTATTCTGGCCGTTTTTCCCGCAATGCTTGGTTCAAACTGAGTATTTGCTGTTGATAACGTTCACTATTAACAGTTTCGCCAGGTTTTAGAAGCTCGTAGTAGATCACACCACTTTGATCCCACCAAACACAGAGCATTGTCTTCTTTCCATAGCGATTTGGCCTTGAAACTGACGTTGACGGTTCACCTGGAGATACCCATGATTTTTTACGCTTAGGGTTCTCGAAATATATCCACTTTTCATCACCAGTCACAATTCTATGGAGAAATGATTTTCTTTTATATCTGGCGAGCAGCATTTCACAAGTGGTTTTTTCGGTTTTCTTGCTGTCTGTCAGTCAGTTCATGTGGAAGCCATTTTCCCATCTTCTGGATTTTTCCCATCGCTTTTAAACGTATGGAAACAGCTTCCCGTGTCACATTCAATTGATCTGCAAGTTGTTGTTGCGTTTGAGCATCATCCTCATCCAACAATGCTTGCAACTCACTGTCTTCAAACTTCTTCGGAGGTCTTCCACGGTCTTCATTGCTGATGTCAAAATCTCCACTTCTGAATTTTTTAAACCACTCGAAACACTGTGTTTTCCCGAGAGCACGCTCGCCGTAAGCTTCGACAAGCATTCGATGCGATTCTGCAGCAGTTTTCTTTAAATGAAAACAGAAAATCAACGATGTCCGCAAATCGTAGTTTGTGGGCACAAAAGTCGACATCTTCAACAGTGTTAAAAACCGCACTATCGTATGAAACTTGTATTGTCGGGAGTGGAAAATCACGGCCGGCTGTCGACAAAAGAAACGGGTGGCAATGGCGCAATCGGGCGGTAACTGCTTTGATCGCTACAGCCATCTATCGGCAAATTCCGGTTTCATATTTACACACCTGGTAGGTTTGACCACAAATCCGCTTTTAATATCTGTTTCTTATTTATATTTATATTTTATTATTTTTCTCTTTGTGCCCACCAGTGATCAGTTTTGACATCTATCTGTACTCAAATATTAGCTCTGAATCACTGCCCCTCCTACCTGTCCTCCATTTAAATTTACTCCCACCATTTTCCTGGGCAACAACAATCTTTCTGTGGTACAGTCTCCCACAACACCCATCCCCCATAATGTTCTCCAGTTGAAAAAGGGCTAGACCCGAAAATTGCTTTTTAATGTGTGTTTTTGTCTTATTCTGTTTGTTCACGCCCCACATCTATCTTATAACGGTAAGTGGTGGCTCATTTCCCTATCCTTATTTGTTATTCCAATTTTTTATTATTAATATCAATAAATGTAGCATAACCTGAATACTTCTGAATCAAGTTTAATGACGTTTTCACCACATCTAACATTAGATTCAGACTTAAAGTATTAAGCGTGCCTCATTATACTGCTTCATCTTATGCTAAAACTCAACATTAAAATCTCCTATGCAATGTTACAATTAAATATGAAGTATCTATTAGTATTTTCTTAAACTGCTCATTATTGCTAACACCAGCGTCTAAATAAACAGTTCCCTTTCACGTAAAAACAATCAGTTATGTGTAAGTTACGAAGAACAGTGAGCGATTGTTGCTGTGTGACCAGAGAAAATTCAACAGCTAAGAAGTTCTCTGGCATTTTATGTAGTATTTTTATGAAGTGTATGAGTTTATTGTACTCAATATTTAGATGGGAATAAATCTTTGATGTTTCTGATGTTGCTGCCTCTGTGACATGTAACATAGGAACATAAGACATGCCACATATTTAAGTCCGATCCTAATCTATATATCTATAAATGGAGGAAATGAGAAAGTTCGGATGTGTGTTTCGATGTACATCTGGAATCAATCACGCCTTAATAACTCAACATATTTAAATGAAATTTGGCATGAAGTCAGTTAATTGTGTGCGAAGTGATATAGGATAGATTTTTTCCCGCAAAAATGCATAGTTCTTTTAGAAATTGCCATTAATATCAATTCGCAAACAACAAAGGGTTTCCTACTTCGTAGATAGCCGTGCCAATGAAATTTGGCTTTAAGTCAGTTAATTGTGTGCAAAGTGACATAGGATAGATTTTTCCCCACAAAAACGCATAGTTCTTTTAGAAATTGCCATTAATATCAATTCGCAAACAACAGTTTCCTACTTCGTAGATAGCCGTGCCACGTTTACTCTTTGCTTTTTGTGTAAATCGCAAACACTACTTTTCAGAAATGAAAGCAAAACCCTCTTACTTATGCAAGTTTGTGTTTAGTTTAAAAGCCAAAAAACCGATGCACTTGACAAATAATAGTTTGGAAGCAGGAAATATAAATCTGTACTTAACCTTAAATTTAAAAAAAGGTAGGTACTGTTCTTAAGTTCACCAAGAGATGTTTTCATTTGCGTACATAAAATAGTAGGACATATCAAATATTACACCATAATTTCGTTCGTAATATATGCGTCATAATAAATGTGAAAACCCAAAGCTAAAAAAAAAAAAAAAAAACATAAAATGCTATGAGTATACCAGCACGAAAGTCTGTTCAACAAAAGTGCAAAATGGTCATGCCTGAAATGTCGTATTTATAAAAATGTAAAGGATTCCATTCTATCTCAGTTTAATTTATTTCCTGTTTCTTTTTGGTACTATACAGTGTCTGTATTACGAATTATTTTTCCCAAAATTTAAAACTTAACGAACCTTTTTTATTTTTTGTACAAATAGTAGAGATTATATGACTCACGAAACAGTGCTTTTTACTTACTGTTCAATATTCTGCAAATATCTATTGAATCCTACACTTAAAACGGATGTATTCAACTGGCTAATGTAGAAACTGATTGTTTCATGAAGCAAGACTGGAAGTCGTTTACAACAGAATACACCTCAATTACATGGAGCTTATGAAAGCTGCTTATTGATTACTAATAATAACTAAATTCCTTCTGCCTTATGCTGTAACAAAAACATTCTGGTCCAGGCAGCATTTCAACCAAACCATTATTTCTGCTAATATTGCCGCTACAAAATCAAACGATACGAACACATCTCAACACATTAAATGCATTGGAACTACATTTCGAGTAGTAACGGAATTTTCTATATCCAGATTCCTAATTAGTATAGCATAAATTACTATCACAATTAATTTCATTATACACCTTACTAAATCACGAGCAATAAAAGTCACTTTATCGCGATGTAAACTTGACCAGCAATATTAATGATTGTTGAGAATTATGGACTTTACATTGTACACTGTAAGTTACAAGCATTTTAGTATAAATTTTTTAATTACATTACTTCAGTAATTGCCATGAAGCTGGCGACATATTTCATGCGGCTGAATGTAGTTTCAGTTGTATTCAGTATTTAATTTACTGTGTTTTTACGAGCGCCACATTGCCAGCACCATTATTTGGGTATATTTAGTATCGAGATCTGAAATAATACGTTTATTTCGCTATCCATGACGTCAGTAATATACAATATAGTGAATGTATTAATGTGCGCGTGATAGAAGCTTTGATTTTCTAGCGATAATTTTAAAATGCAGCCTGGGCCAGAATGAGAACTGAAAAATTATTAGTTATTTATGCTTCTTTCATGAGCGCCATTCTAGTAACATCATGTATCGCTTTGTACCAATATTGTATCAAAAGATCTATAGTAAGTTTGGACGATTTGGCAGAAACACCAAAGTAAATTTTTAAAATTTATCAATGTTTTATTCAGATAGTGGAGTGGCAGACAAGCGGAGTGGTAATTAGCCGGTAGTCATTCGATTCTGTTTGCAGATTGTGAAACCAATTATGAAGAAACAATCAACTACTATTTTAACATTGGAACATATTTTAGTACAGAATTAATGGTTCGAAAAGAATGAACCATAGTAAACTGGTCTAAAGGTATTCAACTGTTTCCACAGATAGAGAAACCAACAGATCATTATGAATAAAAGAATCAATTACTACTATAATATGAACATTTCTATTTTAAAGCAGAATTAATTGATGGAATCAATATATCCTCAAAACAAAATCTATATTCAATGAGCAAATTAAATTCTCTTTTTTAAAAAATAAATAAATATATAAAAAAATCAATAATTGTCAGATACTCAGTGCAAATAAATGTTTTAAGGGAAATGAACGTATGTGGGCCACTTAAGTATTTATTTGTTCTTTGAATGTTAGTATTTTTTTGTGGATATTTAGTCGATTCCATCAATTTATTGCTAATGTTTTGAATTTCTATTAATTAAATCTATATTCATTTTTATTCGCGAGACTTGAAATCAATAATTTTAAGAGAAGCTGGATAAACGAAAGTCAAATCTTTCAAAGAAATGTAAGAAAACCAGGGTTATGAATATAGCCAATACACAGGAGACAAATCCTCAAGCAGAGCTGCAAAGGATTGAGCACTTGGCACATCTTCAGGCTTCTGTGGCTGCTGCAATGCCAGAGCAGTCACAAGTTGGGCGATGACAGCAAATTGAACACTTGGTATTGGAACAATCTGGCGAGACACCAGGAAAAACGTGAGCTCGGTGTAAAGAGCAAGCAGAACGGCAATCTATCTCAAGAGCTGCTGAAACACATAAGCAAACGAAAATGTGGCGACAACAACACGCCGCATATTTAGCATTACAATGAGTTGCTGTAACACCTGAACAAACGCGTGCTTGGCGAGGAAAGACAAGCTGTCCGTCAGTCGATTTCAAGTGCTACTGAAACAATGGAGCAAATGAAAAGTCGGCGACGACAGAACACTGGATATTTGGCATCACAGCGAGTTGCTGAAACTTTGGAACAATTGCGAGCTTGGTGACATCAGCATGCCAAGTATGAAACCATTGAAACAGCTGTTTTCTTAAATCACAAATGAATCTCGGCGATTTTTTAATGTTATCAGAAAGTATAATTCCTGCTTCAATATGACGTCTTTTGGAACCGATAGAATTGTTGAAATGCAAGGATTTTCACCGACATTTACTATCCAGGAGCAAGTGTATCACTGAACTGGATGTATGCTTCCTTCGTCGAATATGAAACCACAATTTTTTCAGATATATTTCATTGGCGATGAAGAAGCAGAAACTGAAAGACATTATAGAATTATTGAAGGACTGAGAGAGACCATACAAAAAATACAATGGGTATTAAACGACAGCAATTCCTCTGTTAGGTAATTCAAAACGGCTTTAGAGAACATGCCCAAAGTTAGGGCCAGCATTGGGGAGGAGGGGGGGGGGTAAGCAGGTCAAAAGTACCGGCTATAGGGGCCCACCACTCGACAAGTTGTAGAGCTAAAAGATGGTCGCCAGTTTGGTCTGAGGGAGGGCCCTAACTGATGAATTCGCCAAGGGTCCCCAACTGCTTACCCCAGGCCCTAAAATCCTGGAGCCGGCCCTGCCCGAAGTAAGTGTAGTGATCCATCCCAACCGTGTGCCACGTGGACAACACGAGAGATGTTACAACGCATCAACGAGTTACAAGATCGTAGTACTCCTACCGGGTAAAGGGGACCTAAAGTTCAACATCGAATCAGAACCACGTGAGCATTCTGGCATACATCACATCACACAACAACCTGTGCCAGAAGTGAAGGTCAAGCTAAGAACCTATGAAAATCCTCGCTGAGACTGGGATTCATGCTGGGGACTTTTCCACCTCCAGTTGGACGCCCTAACCACTGAGCATCCAGACCTCTCATATTATATTACAACACTCTTCCACGCAGACAAAGTCGCGGGTAACTACTAGTATTTAAATAGATGAAAGTCTCATCGAAGTAGTTTTCACGTGTTTCTGGTAATAATATACGTTGGTTGCCTTTATAAATGTCAATAAACATTTTATTTTTACTTTGACCAATCATCACATGCCTTCCAGTTATCTAAACTAGAATCACAGATCCTCTTCTTAAGACTAGTCTTAACATCACTATTCCCTTAAATCGCCTCACTATAAAATTGCTTGTATTTGTCTGCCCACCAGAGTTCACCCAGTCCTACATGTTTTCTGGTACAAACAGCCCTAACAGAGATTGTACTCCAATAATACACTGATAGGGCTAGCCATCACTCCAGACTCCTCATACCTCTCCACAAAAATTGCTGCATTGATCCCTAGAAATTTCTAACCCTTTAAGTAGATCCTGCAACAATCTATAGAATTCATGAGCAGGCTGGTGTAATGTGTCCCCATTGTACAAGTCCCATCCCATAGAGGACAGCCTCTTCTTTGTCACCAACCTAATTTACAACCTTCATTAATTTCCTAGCAGCCATCCATCGCCCAACTCAACATACTTCAACCACCTCCTTCAATTCCCACTCCTCACCTGTACAACCCAAACCCACTTACAAAATCTAGATTATGTCATGAATCTATCCTCTTTTCCACCATCAGAATCTCAGTTTTCAATACTGACTAAAGATCTCACTTTTTCACCTACCCCAAAATTCGTTCGTGGCACCTTATCTTTCTTTCATTGGTGGTACCACTTCGCCTCTCAGGTCAGTGAACCAGACCCTCAGGATGACCTGGAGCCTAGTCTCCAAAAATTCCAGCCACCACTTAACCCACTACCCCTTCCTCAGAACCACCCTCTGAAAATGTTACAAGATATCTCAACCACAAGCTTAGTGCCATGCAGTTTTCTGAAATCTATAGCCAGTACATCAATCTTAACCCAGCCAAAACCCCGAGCCTTAAGGAAGATCTGTACCAACCAAAACCTATCAACACACACAGTCAATAAAATTATTCAGGACTTTATACAGTTCAATTGACCCCTCAAAACTCTCAGCCTGCACTTCTTACTCTCAAAAATCTGCACACTCCTACCTCATACTTGCATAAGCCTGAGAACCCCGGACGTCACACAGTTGTTCGGATCATATCTCTGCCTTCGTAGACCAATAATTACACCACCTAACTAGGTGTAATTATCCATCACACATTAAACGCTCACAACACTTCCTCCTTCGTCTCCAAAAGGCCCACATCTCTTCCTCCTGACTCCATCCTGATAACTATTGATGTGAGATCCTAGTATACTAAAATTTCCTACTGACATGCAACATTTTCTATATGTATATCCTGCCAATAGCCCCTCCCCCAGTACGTCATTCCTCAACACCCAGCCCCACCTAATAACAAACAAAAACTTTTTTTCCTTCGAAGGCACAATTTACCATCAGATTTTGGAACCACCTTGGGTACCCAAATGGCCCCTCTTATGCAAACTGCTTCTTAGGCAGCCTGGAAAATAATCTTATTTAGATAAATTCAACTTGAAATCATCTTGTGACTCAGATGTAGTAGATGAAATTTTAATGATTTGAACCCATTGAGAAAACAATCTCTGCTATATTAAGTCTCAATGCCTTCAACACCCTGATCTTTACATAGGCCTACTGTCACACTCGGGCAACTTTCCTTGATGTGGATTTGTCCCTCTCTAATAGCCACCTTAACTCTTCTGTACACAAAAATACTTATAAACCTCAATGGTAACTTCATATTTCGACAGTTGCCATCCTTATCACACCTAAACACTCCCTCCCCTGTAGCCTTATATACTCTAACTAGCTGGCCTTCACACAGTATTCCAACATCTTCCAGTGTTTGATCTTTTTGTGTGTGTGTGTGTGAGAGAGAGAGAGAGAGACGAGAAAAGTGCTTTAAGGCAATGAAAAAAAAAAAGGATATGGAAAATAAACCCAATGCTTACCATAGATGAAAGGGGCAGGACATAGATGAACACAAAAAAAGATAAACACGTGTACCATAGTATTTTGGTGATGAAACCTTTGTCTGGTGGGTAGCTGAGACACTTTGTGAGGTAGTCTGGTGTGATCATATTGATGCCTACCATGTGAATCAGGGATCGCCTCTTAACATTGTCAAACAGTGGCCACGGTGCTATAGTATATCTGAGAGGGAACCTGTACTGAAAAACTGTGCAGGTAAACTGGAGCACCAAACAAACCCACACACATTAAGGTAAACTGTAGAAAGTCTCCCTGTGTCCAGTATAACCACTGCATGTTCACAAGATGATACCTTGGCATTTATTGGCTTTTCACAGGCTTTCAAATGGAGACAAAAAAGAAAAAGATAAAAAAGAGAAGTGGTTTTCAAAAAGAAAAGAATTTGGTCATATTAATTTGATGAACAAATTGAGAATAGAGCCCAAAGATTACTGTAATTAATTGTGTACGGATGAAACAGATTCACTTCGTTTTATCAATCTATACTGCCAATAACTTCATCTACATATATATATATACTCTGCAATTCACAAAATTGTGGGTGGCAGAGGGTAACTTCAAACTATATTAAAAGAAATAGAAACTACAATATGTTAAGACGAATTTGTAATTTATTTTCAATCGCTTTCCTCATTTCTGTTAGAGTTCAATCTTCTTGGGGTATCTTGTTCACCAAGAAAATCAAATAGCTTGTAGTGTTATCTTATAAACCGCATCTGCCAATGTTCCAGACTTCAGTGTCACTTCATTTTTCTTTTTCTCTTTATGGATGATTTTTCTTTGATTATTTACATTTTTAATTACTGCCTCCTTATTCGCATCAGATTCAAACTTTTGTAGTTTTGCATAGTCAGTTTCTGTCTTTGGCGATCATGATATTCTACTGACAAGGTTCTGATTAATAAGTTTCAATAAATTCTTCTACAACTTAATTAAGCTTACTATTAGAGATATCATACATCTGTACTTCGAAATTCAACAAAGAAAAAAACTCTTATGCCACTGCACACATGAGCTCTCTTCCTCAAAGCAACAACTGTGACTTCTACAGGTCCACCACAATACCACACAGTTTCTCTAGTCTGTACTAGTCTGTGCAGGTAGAAATAATTGATTACAATTCTTCTCCAGTTACCTACCAAAAATAATAATAATTAAAATAGTTCACATTTTTCTATGGACATATATGACTTTTGGTTAATTTTTTATTTCCAAACTTTTAAAAAAAAAAAAAGAAGAAGAAGGCTTGATAGATAATGGTTCACATCAAACTAGGAACTCGTCATCCAAACAGATGCCTATTTTGTAGAAATTCCAAAATGCTACTTTTTGGAAGGAATAGTTAAAGAAGCATTTGGAGAAGTGTATAAAACTAAAATGAGAGTACACTGGAAAAAAATTTAAAAAATCTATAAAACAAATTTTTCACCATTTTCTATGGAAATATATGACTGCTGGTTAATTTTTGGTTTACTTGTAGTAAAATTAAACAAAAGTCATTGGAAAAATATATCCACACAATGAATATGCTCCAATATAGCTTGAAGATCTTCATAATTGGTTAAGACGGTTTACATAACAAGCTTTTTTATTGTCTTTTAGTAATTAATCAAACAGAAATATTTTGCTTTATTGTCTATTTATCTTCCTGCTGCCTTTCAACTGTGCCGAGTGGCACAGTGAATAGAGCACCATTGCTGTTTCTGCTATTATGTGGGTTGGTCCTGTAGGTTTCTTGTTTGCCCACAGCTCCAATGTCCGTTGGGCTTAGGTCAGTAGTTGTCAGGAATTTGTTGTGCCACTGGGACCACCGGAGACTTATAGGGTCAATTCGGAGCAGATAGTTGTAGCACTTTACAAATAGGAAGTTTCTAATTTGATTTGACAAAAGTGGTTCTCAGCGTTTGCCAGATGCTGAGATTATTTGGATTTTTGTAAAGTTTCTCACAGAGACTTTGCAGCAGAAAATGTGATAAAAAAAAATCTGTTCCATGGTTCCACTCTCTTTCTTCCCTAGTTTTTTCAGAACTGTTAAAAATATTCATTGTTTGCTTCTAGCCTTTCTGACTATAGGAATATGTTTTACAACATAGTGACGTCTGAAATCGATCAGTTAATTTTAAAAGAAATCGAGCACATACAGCAAAACTTTTCATCCCTAATATTAAAAAAAAATTCTTCTTCTTTTTTTGCCACTATAAGTATAATCACACCATTTTTAAATAACAAAAAATATCCAGTCAAAAACATTTTCATTGCTGCTTTTTATGGTCTTTATCCATTCTCATCAATCCTAGGAAGAAATATGCCATCCCTAATACAATTTTTCTACTTGGCCAACTAGTTTCATGGTTTATAAGGGGGGGGGGGGGGGGGACAACTTGGATCATGTGACTTGTCAAAGTATAAAACCTTTACATTTTCTGTCAAGAAAGTTTACTACCTCTGGGGGAAAAAATCAAGAAAAATGACAGCTATGCACAAATTTAGCAACAGAAGTTAATGTTGCCTGTTTGGACAGGCATAGGGTTGGGTGGTCATTGGCAGCAATGAATTCAGTGTTTGGAGGCCCACAGGAAGTGGTTGTCAATTTAAACTGGTGTGCTTGGAAATTTCGAGGGCCATCTGTTGTTTGGTTGGGCTTTGGGGAAACAACTAAATCTTCTAGAATCGTGAAGGGTATTTAAGGAGTGAACTGAAGCCCTAGTGGAGTCAGTTGTGCGCACTCGGTCTGCTTGTGCGCATCGTGGAAAGTATCGTGCCTCGCCGGGTCCAGTATGGCCAGCAGTTACAGAACTGTGGACCCGATGAGACATTAGAATAGCTCAGCCAATGAGAGTGTGAGTTTCAGGCATGGTGGTGTCTTGTGAACGACTGAACAGCTATGCCAATACAGAGCAAATAGCGGCAGACTGGAATATTGTGGTGTCAATAGAAATGATTCTTTCCACTTAAAATTCCTAAAAAAAATGTTTGTAGCAATAATTATAGATTTAACCGTTTAAGAAATATTAGAATTAGGAACCGAATGTTAATTGACTTAGAAATTTACCCTCGGATTGTAACAGTATCGATAATTAAAACTCGAATAATATCATAATGATTGCTTGTACAATGAAGCAAAAAGTATCACAAATAAAAAATTCTGCCTGCCCACATATAAGCCAGTCAATTCAACTAAAACCAATTTACATTTATACATTTCCTTCTAAACATATGGCACAATTTGGACATCAGTTTCTTTAAGACTGCTTGAAAGGTGCACATGTTCACTAATACACTGTATTACCCTCAAGTTCTGAGAAAAATACATGTCTCCTAAATCTGGTGATGTCCTTGTTAGTGACCAGTTAGAAAGGAGGCCTAAGTTTTTGAATGCTTAGTGACTTATTTGTGGTTCTGCAATTACCTATAGTACACATGCTTTTTTTCATATCCAAAAGCAAAGAGTAGTTCTTTCATGATTTGTTTGAGTTATATTTATACTCATTTGAGCTAACATAGACTACTAAGGTCAGAATTCTGCACAAGGTCAGGCTGCCTATTACTCTGGCTTACTTCAGTATTCAAAAGTAGACCAAATGTACATCATTATAATGACATCTTGCCATGCCGGGTCTTTTTAGCAAGTGAAACGATTTTTATTTTTATTTGCACACCTTTGAACAGTTTTCTGTGTGAAGTCGGCAAGATTCGTGGATTGAGACTTTGTGGTTAGGGTGAATATTTGGCAGACAGTTTCAGTTGTGTTCACTTTCATCGCATTCCATGTCACGCAATAATTTCCTCTAAGTTCTTAAAGTGTTTAACTTGTTTGATAATGCCATATTTGGTCACGAGTTGCTTCAGGTTTGTACTTTTGGAGTCTACATATTGTGTTTTCTCATACCTGTAAGAGATTTGGAGGCTGCTTTTGATGGCTATCTCATGAAGCTTCTCAACAGCATGTCTGGCTTCCTCAGGAGTTCGTGTACTTACTTTTAGATCATCTGCAAAAGCAAGGCATTTTATGTTGATTCGTGTATCCTTAGTTCCCATATATATTCCAGATTTCATTTATCCATATGCTAATGATCTTGTCTAGTACCGGGTTGAACAGGAGACTTACGAGGGTGGTTTGAAAAGTTCTCGGAATGTATTAGAATTAAGTATCTTACCTCGGTGGAACTGCTTTTATTTTTCAACATAGTCTCCCTGTAGACTAATCCATTTGGTCCAGTGATGTTCCAATGCCTTGATCCCATCTCGAAAATGAGATTCCTCCAGGCCTGCAAAATACCTCTCCGATTCGGCTGTCAGTTCTTGCCTTGTAGAAAATCTCCGTCCACCGAGGAAATTTTTCAGCTTGGGGAATAGATGAAAGTCTGATGGTGACAAATCAGGTGAATAAGGTGGATGTGGCAAAAATTCGTACCTCAGTTCATGAAGTTTTGCCATGGCAATAACACTTTTGTGCGGCGGAGCATTGTCCTGATGAAAGATGACGTTTTTCCTTGCGAAACCAGGCCTTGTTTCGCCTATCTTTTCCTGTAATTGGTCTAGGAGGTTTGCATAGTATTGTCCCGTGATTGTTTGGCCAGTAGGAAGATAATCTATTAGCAAAATGCCTTTTGCATCCCAGAAAAACTGAGGCCATGACCTTTCCGGCCGAACGCACTGCCTTTGCTTTCTTTGGTGATGGTGAATCAGCATGTTTCCACTGCTTTGACTGCTGTTTTGTCTCTGGGGTATAGTAGTGGACCTAACTTTCATCTGTAGTCACAAACCGGCGCAAAAAATCTTGTTGGTTGCTCTGAAAACGGGCCAGACTTTGTTCGGACATTTCCAATCTGGTGCGTTTATCGTCCAGTGTCAAGAGCCGCGGCACCCATCTTGCGGATAATTTTTTCATACCCAATTCTTCGGTTAAAATATAATATACCTGTTCAGAAGACATCCCTACAGCTTCCGCAATCTCCCGCACTTTCAGTCGACGATCCTCCATGACCATTTTATGCACTTTTGCGATAAATTCTGGGGTCGTAGCACTTTTTGGCCGTCCACTACGTGGATCATCATCCAAGCTCTCCTACCAAATTTAAACTCGCTGGTCCACTTGGCAACCGTTGAAAATGAAGGAGCAGAGTCCCCTAGTGTGTTCTGAAAGTCGGCATGAATTTCCTTTGCTTTCATACCTTTCTTTACAAAGTATTTAATCACTGCTCGAATCTCAGTTTTTTCCACTGTCACAAATCACTACGCGGGAACAACAACAAAGAGTCATCACTACCACACTCCTGCAGCTAGAGCACCGACGCGCCACGTGTTCACTCACAAAGGATGTGTGATTATTGCGCCGGAACCTCGTTGCTCTAGCACTGACATCTAGCGGTGATTCCGAGAACTTTTCAAACCACCCTCGTATGAATTTGTATTTGTCAAAATTTGTTGAATTAACATAGTCAGGGCTGGATTAAAACAATGCGGTGCCCGCAGCAAATGTGAAAAAGGGTCTCTTGGTTTCCACCGTTTGGGACAGTATTAGAGCTGACGGGGAGGGTCCCGAGAATCCTAGGTACGGCAGGGCCTCCCTAAAAGGTGCGGGGCCCGTAGCATTTGCTAACTCCTGCTATGTGGCTAATCCGGTACTGAACATAGTGGTTTTATTATCTACTCCATATTCACGTTGTATATTGAACAACATGGTGCAGTCAATCGAATCGTACGCTTTCTTAAAGTCCACAAATGTTACCACTGTGCGGTTTGACTGAAGAAATTAGAGTATCACCTTTAGGTTCCAAATGCATGATTGGTGAGATCAGAATCCTGCTTCGTATTCACCAATCTTGTGTTCTGTCTGTTTCTCCAACCTTGGCTGGATGACACAAGAAAGAAGACTTTGATATGTGAATCCAGGGCTTTATCAAACTCTGATGTCCACGGTCTGTGTTTCTGTCTCCTTGGAGACTGGCCAATTTTCCTTGCTGATTCTCGAATGGTGTCAAGTAGTCCGTCCTATGTCTGTGTGTTTGTAACTATTGTGTCAATTCCTGTGCATGTTCTTCTAAGTATTTGGGATCAGTGTATGGGTTTTTGGACTTTTGATATCGTTTCCAATTGGGTCTGAAATGAACTTTGATTTGTGAAAGTTAGTAGTCGGACTCTATGTAATCCTTTTGTAACCACTGTAATAATTTCTGGAGAGAAGTTTCTGGTAATCGCTACTTGATTGATTTTGTATTCACCTATGTGGTTGATTGGCGATTTCCAAGTGGTCACCTTCTGAGGGGGCTTCTTAAAGTGTATGGACATTAACTGGAGATTGGCCATTTCACAAATGTTGGGTAGGTGCTGTCGTCCGTTGGCATTTGTCTTTCTGTGTGCTGAAAAATTCTCGATTATGTGTCTGTATTCTTTGTCGATTTGTGCACTAAAGTCTCCGATGAAGATCTTGACATGGTGTTCAGGGATTTTGGCAAGTACTCTTTCTATCTGTGAGCAGAACTTTTTGTCTTTGTCGGGTTCATTGTTGACTGGAGCATGTGCATTCACCAAGGTGTAGTAGGCCTTGTTAGCACAAAGAGAGAAGTTCCGAGAGTGATGAGAGCCTACACCCAAGTTCTGGATACTCTTGTGTACTGGAAAGGCAGTTTCAAATACTTGTAAGTTACTATTAGGTAATTTAGTCGTGGGTTTCCCTTATAAATGTGATATCCACCTGTATCAAAGGAATTGGAATTGCAGAACATCATTTCTTTTACTGCAAGTATGAGGATTGTAAACCTGTCAGTACCTTGAGTTTCCCCATTTTGGTCAGTGTCTGTACGTTTAGTGTACCAATAAACTGTACTCTTTTGTATTTGAAGAGGTTTGGGAAGCATGATTCCCTGGTCCTCCAGAATCCAAATGACCAGATTCGCTGTCGCTGTCTTCAGCTTGTGCCTGACATAGTAGTTCTTTTGCTTGTGTTTCCATCATGCTAAATTATGGTTGATTGTTGCTGGTGGGCATAAATCACCCGGAGTGAAATAATCGTATCGATTCACTCTCATCGTGCGTATTGTTAGTTTGTACAGGCAGCTGGTGTTTTGCTGCGATGTGTTTGGTTCACGACATTGTACTTAATTGTATTTATCTATAGACAAAAGGAAGTTAGTTTTCTTCCTGATCTGGAACCTGTTGTGGAGCAGTATCATTAAATGTATTAATAAAATGCCAATTTTTAATGTTTTAGAACACAAATGCAAAGCTGATACCAAGACTTGTTGACTCAAGCGGCAGCTCGGAAACGGGAGAGTTAGTTCCTTCTGAGTGGAATGTTTTTGATGTTGCACAGTTCCTCAGGATTAATGACTGCGCAGCATACTGTGACAGTTTTAGTAAACAGGTCAGTATAGCTATACATTTAAGATAACTTTCTTTTTATGTAAGTATGAAATCTACTATTTGCACAAAGGGGAAACAATTAATGGAAAATTAAATACTTTAGTTAAGGATTATAGTTTACCTTCCCAGTGAGTATTGTAACAGCCCTCATACCTGAATTTTGAATAGCATTGTACTGTATGAAGTATTTGTAGTGAGCTAAAGTTTGCTTGAAAGTGATTTGATATGTTTGTTTTGTAATTTCTTGTAAATTAGTGTTTATAGACTTTGTTTTATGTAAGAAAATTATTTAACCCTTTCCTCCCTGACAGTACTTATAAGTACCACTGTATTTACCACCATATAATTCGACAATACCAGTGTCCACTGCATTTTTAAGCCTGTTGATGTATTGCTGTATGATTAAATCAGACAATGACAACATTTATTTTTAAATTTCTGCGTGAAATTTAAGTTTTCAGCATACAGACCAAAAAAAAACAAGTGGTACATTACTATGAATACAATGTAAGATTTGGAAACTGCCCATAAATTGTAAAAATCTGATGAAGATGTGAAGTATGTAGAACGAAGAAAATACAGTAAAAACAACATTCCAAATGTTGCACTACAATGTCTTTTGTGTCTGAATGAGCAAAAAGAATTATTTTTTTTTAATATCGTGAGGCAAATATTTCATACCAATATGAACATAATTGATTTCAATTGCTATTTCTGTACATCATGTGATACACAAAGTCCCTGACGGTACTTATAAGTACCGGCTTAGTAATTAGCACTTAGAGTTCTAAAAAAAAAATTGAAAAAAACGTGTGTTTAATTTCAAGTACCTTTATACAAATATATAATTGAAATTATAAATTTCCCTTTTTTTCCAATAGCCGGTAGGAAAGGGTTAAAGTCCATTTAATATGTTTAAGAACCGAATGGTGCAAGAGAATTTCTTAAATGTTTGTAATTCCATGTATTAATGTAAGTTACGATGTCTACAGGACAATTTTCTACAGTTTGAAAGGATTTCTGTAAATAATTTTGTATTTAAGTATCTCTAATTACCATTTCTGATCATTTTGTAATGTTATTAATTAATTTTGTATTAATTCTGATTGTTTTTAATATGTTTGAGTGATTGTTAATGATCGAGAAATATCGGGCGGATGCCTTTGAAGAATTCTCGTAATTTCGATAGAGACTATATAAACAGATCGGCTGGACAGTGTTAGTTGACTTCATTCAGTATTCAGTTTTACAGAGAGATTCATCCAGTTAGTTTCACAGAGATTATCTTTGCAACTGTTCAGAAGTGCACCTCTGTATTGTCTCTATGCATGTGAATATCGCTGACTTTGTTTTGAAAATAATAAAACAACTCTTCAACATAACCTTTTTGGTGGACTTTTTAATTAAGCAATATAGTAATTAAACCACCGAAGAACCGTAATATGGCTACGTTGACAGGACGAGAAGTCATTAAATCATCCAAAGAACGTAACAGTATGATAAGCAAAATAGATATACGCTTGAGGGATTGCATGAAATAATAATATTTCTTGACAGGGACCTTTGTCTAAAAGAATTGTGGCACTAGGTTAGTGTAAACAATTTTTCAAAACATTTATTTGCTAATTAATGTTGCATATAATGTATTAATTTACTGCATCAGCTTTGATAGTAAAAGACTCCTTTGTATCCTCTAGGTGGAGCTGTGTTGATTTATTAAAATCTGATGTTACAGTTATCGAGTTGTCGCTTTCATGGTGGTATTGATGAAAGCCACATTAAGTTGTTCACTTGGCAAATCAAGAAAATACATTCATCAACAGCAAGTTTCTATGTGGTTATTGACTTATTTTGGCAGAAAAATAGACTTGCTGTATCTGTTTTGAAGATGTTTGTGGTCAGAAGGATAGATTTAGTTGAATGAAAAAAACGATAAGCATTATATTGTAGGATTTTTATTTTCCTCTTCAGAATTAATTAGTATTTGTTCTTAAAATTTATGTTAATTGTGAACTTTTTTCATTGAGCTACTGGCGAAATTATTATAAAATATCTTTACAACGTAGCATTCTTTTAACGAAGTAAAGTTTTTAATTAGTGGTATGTGTAGTTTCTGTTATTAACATTGATAGTTGAATTCGTAGTCTGGATCTAAGTATGATAAGAACAAAGTTGCCAACATTCTATTTTGTTGTGATAAAACAGTAATAATAATGTTTGAGCTCTATTGACATTTTGACCGTTTTTCCATTTTAAGAATTCAGGTGTCACTTCTTTTGTCTGATTACTCGTAACTTTTTATTATAATCAGGAAATTTGAAACAGGACGAAGGATGGAAGAATTGACTACCATCAATAATGCTACCTATGGAGCAAATTGTGGGGAACCTAATTACAATGGAAGTTTTCAGTGTAACCCTGAGATTTCTCTAGTAAAGTGTTCATACACATCATCACATTGAGTTTCCACTCCAACAAACATAATTCCTGTCTTACCACCACTTTGCTTGCAGCATCTTCTATCTTGGTGTATTATTAACTGGCCAGATACTTGATTTATCCATTTATTTTGTTGCCTTCTAAGTGGACATTTTTAATCATCATCTTCTTCCGTCTCCAGTTTCCCAGGTGCGGTGTAAGAGCGCTCTCCATTCCGAGGCACGTTTGATGTGATTGCCATCCTAATCACATCAAATGCGCCCTCCCATACAGCCTGGGAATCCGGGGCAGGCACATTTGCTCCAACGAACAGTCCCTTAAGCAGTACACTAATAACATTTCTGAAGCCCTAATATCCCGCAATTACCCCCCAGATTTAGTTCATAAACAAGTTACACGAGCCACATCAGTACCGACACAATCCATCAACACCCCACAACCATCAAGAACCAACCAAAGCCCAGTTTTGGTCACCCGCTACTTCCCTGGCTTAGAATCCATCAACAGGATCCTAAGACAAGGATATTATCTCCTCCGAGCCTGCCCGGAAATGAAAACACTCCTACCACAAATCCTTCCCCAGCCCCCCAGAACCTGTTTCAGTAGACCCCCCAACTTGAACCAACTCTTGGTCCATAAACATGGAACCCCTCAGCCCACAAGACAGCCCCAAGGATCCTTTCCGTGTAACAGGCCCCGTTGCAAACTTTGCATGATGCACCCGCCTTCGACCACCTTCACCAATCCCATAACAGGGGAAAGCTTCTATATCACTGGATCGGCTACCTGCATAACTTCTCACCTGATCTATCAACTTACCTGCTACCACTGCCCAGCCTCCTACATAGGTCTGACCACAAATCCACTGGCCATCCGGATGAATGGACACAGACAATCGGTCTGGACTGAGAACCCTGACCACCCTGTTTCTTTTCATGCCACCACTCATAACACCAACAATTTCAACACCTGCTTCACAGTCCGCACCATCAAAGTACTCCCAGACAAAAGCAGCATCTCAGAATTGAGAAGGTGGGAACTGGCCTTTCAGTACCAACTGGGGACCAGACAACCACCTGGACTAAATTTAAGATAGCTCCAATTTTCCTCTCTCCTCCGACCTTTGCCCCTTACCTGCCATCATTTCCCACAAAACCATCGCTCACCAGAGCTTTCTGTTTTTGTACTTAGATCTATCGCAATAATTTTTTTGTCTCGTGTGTTTTATATTATCATATTTTTTCCGTGTGTAGTATTTTTTCGTGTGTAATATTTTCAATAATTTTGTTTGGAATAAAATAAATAAATTAAATAAATTTTTTATGGGGGCACTTATAGATCGTTTTCAGTAGATTCCATCCCCCCCCCCCCCCCCCCGTGTTTTCCTTGGTTTGTTTTATGCCAGTGACCTTATGACCGCAACCGCGTTCCCACTGTGCAGTGTAATTATCATTTTCGGGCTTAGGTCCTTCCACCCCCACCCCCGCCTCCCGCCATGTTGTTTCTCCCCCCTCCCTCTCCACCCCGACCAGCCGACCATGTGCACCCCGTGTGGTCTCCTCAGTTGGTTGCTAGCTTCCGTGGGGCAGCCACCTCATCCTACAACCTGATGAAGAGCTAAGCTCGAAAATTTGTATTATGTTTGTGTTTGTGTGTTTTTTCGTGTTTTGACGCCGCTGGAGCCCTCATCTTTGGTAAGCGGTGGTTTTTCTCCTATCCCAATGTCTAATATATCCGCTCTCAGCGCCTTTGTTTCCAAACAATATATATATATATATATAATAACAATGAGCAGGAAAAGGCTTTAAGGCAATAAAATTAAGGAACGATAGGGAAATATGACCCAACACTTACCACAGATGAAGGCGGCTGGGACAACGAACAAAAAACAAACACATGAGAAGCGCAATATTTTGGCCTACAGCAGCCTTAAACGTGCAGAAGGTGAAGCACCAGGCGCCGTCACATGTGTACACATGAGACGGCGACTGGTGAATCCTTAATTATATATATATATATATATATATATATATATATAGACGTGTGTGTCCCTGTACTTCACTTTGCAGGCACAACTGCCTACAGCAGATCACTGGTGTTTATGTATGGTACTAGCCTCGAGTCTCCCATCATACACTCTGGTGGTTGAATGTTGGTAACTGTTGGGGGTGTGAGAGATATGGTGGTTGGAAGTAGTTGTCCTACGGAATTTTTATATTTCATTTAATGCAAGAGCCTCAAGTCTCCCATCGTGCACCATTGTGTTTGCATGAAGTTAGCTATGTTGGTGGGGGAGATATGGTGGTCGAAATTGGTTGACCTAGGGCATTTTCATATTTCAACCGAAGTGTTCTAAACATTGTTGACAATCTTCTAGAAGGTATTTGTATGTACTAGAATGTTCTTAAACAATGTTCTGGAATATGACACATTTCTCAGGGTTTTTTTTTAGCTATTTACATAAATAAATACATAATTTGTATGCAATATATTTAGTGAGAGAATCGAATTTGTTGGGACTTTCACTGGCAGGTTGAAGTAACAGACTACTTTTTATCCTGGAATTTTTTTAGGTTCCTTGCAAATAATAATAATAATAATTAAAATTCTTGACAAAAACAAATGAAATTGTGAGCACCAGCCAGTCTCTAACATCTACCTTGGTCCAAGTCCATGTTTCATAGGATTGGGTCAATTATATCTTTTGATTGGCCAGTGTTTTGTGCTATTTTCATTTTTTTTCCATACTCAATCTATACCTTGTTTCCTTATCACACACTCCACCAATTACCTCATTCTCTTCCAGATTCTGTTATGTCTCCTCACATGCTGCTACATCATCAACTTTTGCCATTACCTTTAATTCTGTTTCTGTCTCTTAACTTCTGTGATGATTTGGTCTAAAATGGCATTGAGCAAAACAAGTAACAAAAAAACTTCCTTGCCCAACTCCTGTTTCCATCTGAAACCAGTGCGAGTGTGTATTATCTATTCACACGCAATTATCACACTTCTCATAAATGTTCCTTATTAGTTCCGTTGTTCTTCTTCTATTCCTCTCTCTCTCTCTCTCTCTCTCTCGTTTTTTTTTTTTTTTTTTAACCATGTGTGTTCACTTAGTACTTTCTCATAAGACTATTTTATATCGATGAAAGCTATTATTGTGTTCTTGCGATATTCCCACCTTTTCTATATGATTTGTCTCGGAATAAAAAGGGCATCTACCATTAATTTTCCTTGTCTTAATCCATACCTCTTCCTTAAATTCTGCCTTTGTGCCCTTAACTGCCAACATCCAATACTTTAACTTATGGATCATTTTGCTTTCTGGTTTGCCCAGTCTGAATTTCTTAAAGTTTGCTGCAACCAATTGCTCATCTCCTCGGTCCACACTAGATATGTCTGTTAGTTTTGGGTTGATATATTTGCTATACAATGTGTAATCAACTAGGCTTCTACTCTGATCATCTCATCCTTAGTTCTACACCATGAATTCCCTGATAATCTGTTCCGTCTTTTTCTGCTCTGGCATCTAAATCTCCTATTACTTTAACATTAATTTGCACTTTCAAATCTTGTATAAGTTCTTCTTTCTCTACTTGTGTGTACTCAACTTGACATCCATACAGTTGGATGACATGTACTATCTCTCCATTTACCACAGTTCAAAATACTTCCATTTGTGTAACTAATATTTATGACCTTTCCCATCGTCTGTGGTCATAAACAATTGTTACTCCATTATGCTCCTTGTCTATTACTCCAGGCCACCAGAGTTTGTATCCTTTTCCTGTTTCTTACTTCCATCTTCTTTACATTTTGATTCACTAAATCCTAGTATACTTACATTCCTCTCTTTCATTACACTAACAATTTCCTGTTCCTTCTAACTCCGTATCCATATCCCAGGCAGTCTTCAGTTACATCCATCCTTACCAAGACTGTGTTTGGTTTTGAAAACAATCTCAATCCACTTTCGGTTTGCTAAGCCTGTTGTGGCTTTGTCAGAGCCACATTGGCCATGATTTTTCTTTATACTAGAAGCAAATACTAACCATTAAATTATTTCTCATGCAAAAATCAAGGAGTTGTTCACCTTCTACATTTCGATTTCTGAAATTATTGTAACCTAATGCAGTCTCATGTCTACTTGAGGTTTTTCTAACTTGTGCTTTTAAGTCCCCCAGTCAGGTGCTTCTAACAACTCTAGGATGCTCACTTTCCTACTGTGAGATTGTTGATTCATAATCTGGACACATTTCATATCACTTTTTGACTTTGTAAATTTCTTAAGTTACATTCACTCCCTAAATTACATGTGGTGCTACTTCCACAAGCAAATCAGTTTCCTTGACATGGACAACTCCCTGCATGATGGCCAAAAAGACACTCCTTCAAAAAATTTGTTTCCTTCCTTGCATCTTGGTTATAGATGCATCAATGCCATTAGCCTATTTCTGGCCAACTACCATTATACAAGTACTTGTGTAAACAAACCCTGATATTATTATTGTTAAGTACTGAGCCAATAATTGTTTCAGCTCCCTGCCAGTTTGTGTCATGTTCCAAGGCTCTTTATGCTCTGACAATGGGGAGTACTGGCATACAGGGATCAGTGGAGACCAGGAAAAAAATCAGGAGGAAGATAAATGGGGCCTGCAGACAGATGGTTGAGGAAGTGTGGTACATTTTTGATGTAGGAAGGGACGATCTGCACAAAACAATAGTTGCAACATGGCCAAAGTTTTAAATTTTGTGAATTTGCCTGTCTTGTCCATAACATTTTGGGCTGATCATCATTGTTTATAATATGGACTGGTGGTCCTTTTACAAACACAAATACATGTACTGCATTTTAATTGGATTCATTACTTATGATTTTCTTTTATTTCGGGCTGGAGTTTTTACAGCCAGCCAGACACGGCCTGTTTGGTAGATTTTAGTTTCTTATGGCCACCGTACTGCCATGTTTTATAATTTTACATTATTTTGCTGTCTGTATGGCTAACCTCTGTATATTTGGCCATGTAGATAATAAATTCCTCCATTTTTAAGTCACATTTCCATATCAGTTGTTTGTTAATGTGGTGGTGATCTTGCTGATAATGCACCCTAAAGCCCTAACAACAACAACTGAGATCTGTACAGTGGCAATTGTAGCTTGTCCAGAATTTTTACCCTTTCGAATCTTCGGAAGAAGTAACAGGGTGGAGGTACGGGGATTCTGAGGAGTGAAGATGGAAATTGACTGTAAGGAGAGAGGCCTTGTAAGGAGCCCTGGAGCCCAAGAAAAATACTTTTCTATGGGGTTGGTGTATGCTGCCTGATGAAACCAGCCTCGTAATCATTACGATCTACTACCAAAGTAAATTATCTCTTGTCAGCTGAGATGATGATTTGTTTCTGGACAGTTCTGTCACAGCTCAGATTTCAATGGAGCTGAGATTATGGGAATGGAGTTTAGGAAAAAGGGTGAGGACCAGGTGGATGTAAGGAAATTCTGCGAAAGGAAGCAGCAGTGGTTTTGGGGAAGAGGGGATGGACCTAGTTGAAATGAATATCCATCCATTTTGTGTATTTTTCTTTTCTGTTATATATTTATTTCATTTTATATATAAAAATATATGAGAGTTGTGCCACAGCCATTGATTTTTTTTCCACAGCTGTCATAGTTCGTATTATTAACCCCCCTCCTACCAATCCCCTGCCACTCCCACTCCATGACCAGCTCCAATGTGTACATGGCATAACAGTTTGCAGTCTTCTTAGTTTGTCTGGTCGGTTGTATTAATGGAAATAAGCAAAATTTCACTTCATAACAGAACCAATGCTCTTAACAATTCATATTACCGATCACGCAAATTAGATCTTTCTCTATGTAAATCAAACCCTTTTCATCTTGATATAATAATAATTAGTTTTAACAACTTGCAATTAACTCTTTGTCCAGTTCAGTTTCATTCGTTTTTCTGTCAAGCCAGCAATTACAATCTTCTTCTTTGGTTCTCAGAAACATCACAAAACTGCTCTTTATTCAACATAGAAATTACCAAACGCGTTTTTGAACAGTAATGTTTTGTCCTCAGAAGGATGTGAGTTTAAATCCCTATCCAACCATCTAGATTTTGATTTTCCATGGTTTCTCCAAACCCCTGTGGGCAAATGTCAGGATAGTTTCTTCAAAAGACCAGGGCCAAATTCTTTCTTGTTCTTTACTCCAAGTTCTTTCCCTGCACTAATGACCTCGACATTTATAAGATGTAAAGCCATGTGAAGAAAAACTTATACATTAATTAGAAGAAAGATTAGAAACATTCAATCTAAAATTGAAAATTGCTGGAGGTGTCTCCTTAAATTTCCTTTTCTGAATGTGTTGTATCTCCTTAAGTCAAGTAACTGGGTGACCAATCTTCACTTGGCATCTTTCAATTTCTGTTTAATATATAGCATGTTACGAACTTCAAAAGCAAATCTACATACGAAATTTCATCCAAATTGCAAGAGCCATTTCTGAGATCATCTGGTTTACCACCACATAAATTGCTTTTAAAGAAAAATGCTATTATGTTAAGTACAAATCTTAATGCTAATCAGGGATTAATTAATGGTGCGAGATTAGTGGTAATTCACTTAGACGAATACATCAGTGCTAAATTCATTCACTGTGATACAACTACACTTTTACCTCGCATAAGACACATAAGGTCAAAATGTCAGCGATGATTACATTACAACTGTGAATATTGTTTTCATAGAAGTTTGTAAAGTAAAGAAGACTGAAAAAAGGACATCTGACAAAGCCAATATTTTTTTTAAAATCTACTTTTTTTAAAAATATTTTACAGTAAAACATATAGTATTTAATGATTATGACTTTTCACAGTGAAAGTGATATTTATTACTACTCTTCAAAATAAAATTATTTTCGTTAGTAAATACTTGCATTTACTTATTACCATTCGGTGACTGACCACGATACTATTCGCATGGGTCAGCTAGTGTACAAAAATTATTCATTTAAAGATATAAGAGTTCCTTGTTTCAACCAAAGAGAACTTAACTAGCAACAGTCGGCTTACTGGTACCTGAAACATCCAAGAGATGGAGTTAAAGCTGTTTCCAAGATACCAAATACAAGAATTACTGATTTTTTGTAAAATCGCGTTTTTGCAGGGAAGACACCTATTTAGGTAAATTTAAAAACGAAACATTATCTAAATATTAAATTCCATCTAAATCGTCAAAGGTGATCCCATATTTATTTATACAAGAATCGCTAATTTATGGATATAAGATAACGTTTTAAACCAAAATATTTTAAAAAATGTGTTCGTCGTCCCTTTTTTCTTTTCTTTTCTTGTTTGCTGTAGCCCTTCTGCCTTTATGTTTGATCAGTGGTGGTTCTATTTTCCCTATCTGTTTGTTGTCTCCATTGCCTAAAATTGTTTTCATGGTGACAATGAAACTGCTGTTAAGCACATATATATAGTTGAACAAAGGAAAAAGGAAACAGCTTTAGGCAATATAAATTACAAGGAAAGGGAAAATGACTCGTCACTAACCAAAGTTGAAGGCAGCGACGAGAGAAGAACATATATCATGAACTTTATGTGTTCGTGATATATGTTCTTCTCTCGTCGCTGCCTTCAACTTTGATGAGTGATGAGTCATTTTTCGTTTCCTTGTAATTTATATATAAATATAGGACAGACATCACTAAGGGTAGGGTGACTAAATTGATATCCCTGTTATTTATTTCAAATTATTAAATCTGCCTACACCTCCGTTACCATTCTCAATTTTCACAAATCGTGGCAGGTTGCTTCGCACGCCACAGCATTCCATTATAATTATCATGTTTAGATGGTGCTCCATGAATGGTAGTAGGTGATGATTTCTTCCTCTATCCTAATTTTTATCAGAATTTTCTGTCTGGCATCTTATATATATTGCACTACATATTTTTTTTGTTTTACATATGACTTGATATGCTTCTGAGAACAAACATCTGTTATTAAGTAGATAAATAATGTAATTTTTTTTATTCCTAATGGTATGCATTTTTTATGTGAAAAATAACAGGATTCAGCTATAGAAATAAGACAGCCATTGAATCAAATATACAGTTGAAAAAATTGTCGTAGAGTTATATAATTTAGTTATATTCATTTTTATCCTGTGTTGAATGCTACTATATTTCTAACGGAAATTTGTGTGGTTTTCAGAAAATTGATGGACTAAAGCTCTTATCTCTCACCAAAGATCAAATCATAGAGTTAACTGGACTGAAAGTTGGGCCATCTCTAAAGATATATGACCTCATCCAACAGTTAAAAATAAAGGTGAATCCTGCACAAGAACGAATGAAAGCTAGTTTAAAAAAACTTTTATGAAAGTAAGAGGTCTTAAAATAGAAAAAAATAAGAAAGCTTTATTTGTGAAGACGTGTATTTGTGTGTGTGTGTGTGCGTGACAAGAAGATAATGCCAGTGATGAGTACTGTTCAGCTTGTTAACTTGCCTCCCACATCATATTATTTTACTTGTGACTCTTTTGTACTGTGTACTATAAGTTTGTGTGTTGTACATCTCAAATCACTGATATTTTTACCCACATACTATTCTGTCACAGGGTATTCTGACTACTTCAGTGTTACTGTGTTTGAATTGTGCTGGCCAGTGTTTTGTGACATTTTAAATACTTATGATCCACATAAATATTTGAGAGTACAGGCAGTCCTCAGTTAACATGACTAGTCCTGAAAAATACTTATTGAAGTGTGCCAATGTAATGAATCACTATTTTAGCATTTTCATGTATTTAGTTTTAGAAATTACACACTTGTACCTTATTCTGGTAGTAGTTAATAAAGCATTTATTCTTATACAGCACCCTACAGTATTTCAGTTACAAAATAAAATTAAAAAGAGAATAATTCTAGGCTATTTTCTCACAGTTTATAACTGCTTACAATTATAAGGTTCTTGGACAATGGGCTATGTCTTAAAGCATATTTATTTGAATGATTTTTACTGATTTGGTTGGTTTCAAATGGGTGCATAAAACCCTGTCACAATGAAAATAGCTAAAAGAGCTCTTAATTTATCCTAAAAATTTATTGTTCCAGTATAGATGGATACATTTATTGGTATCATTTCCATTGAGAGAGTATGTGAAGAAAACTAAATGCAGTATAAAGCTCCCAGTGATTGGTAAAATTTTAAATCTTCAATAAATATTGGCTGCACAAGTTCTGGCTGTTATCATTTTGGCTTAGAGATCAATGTATAACTGAATAAACCATTAAAATTGATCCAGATTCCAATGTGGTATGTCACATTTACTTGCTTGCTGTGACTGACATGTGTTCCTATTATTTATATATATACATACATATAAATGTAATTCACTGCCCCTCTACTTTTCCGATGTTTAAATTTACCCCCACCATTTTCTCGACCGGTGGTCTTTCTGTGAGGCAATCTCCGGCTGCACCCACCTCTCATAATGTTCTCTCGTTGACGAAGGGTTTTTTCCCCCGAAAATTTCTTTATTATTTGTGTTTGTGTCTTTTCTGTGTGTTCGCGCCTCACATCCATCATCTAAAGGTAAGTGGTGGATCATTTCCCTATCCTAATTTGATTCCTTTCCGCTACTTAGCGTTTTTTTTTCATTGTTATATATATATATATATAAAATCCATAAGCCTGGCAATCTGGGACGCCCCATTGTTGCAGCTTATGGATCTCCTACTGAACAAATCTGCTTTGGTGGACCAGCACCTACAACCTATAGTCTCTCAGCTCCCCTTCCACATCAAGGACACACAACACTTTCTTTTCTGTCTTTCCACCATACCCACTCTACTTCCTTCCAACTCCATACTGGTAACCATTGATGTCACATCACTGTACACACACATTCCACATTGCCATGGCCTTAGTGCCATGGAGTTTTTTCTTGATAAATACCCTTACAACAACCACCCTAGTACATCCTTCCTCATCACCTTGGCTGAACTGATACTGAACAATAACTAATTCTCCTTTGAAGGCAATATCTACCACCAAACCCGTGGCACTGCCATGGGCACTCGCCTGGCCCCCTCTTATGCTAATCTCTTCGTGGGCCGCCTGGAACAGATGTTTTTGGAGAACGTCCCCCTCAAACCCATCCTGTGGCTGAGGTTCATAGATGACATTTTTATGATTTGGACACATGGAGGAAACACCCTTCTAAATTTTCTGGATAATCTAAATACCTTTAATAACTCACTGAACTTCACATGGACCTACTCCCACGCCCAGGCCACGTTCTTGTATGTGGACCTGTCCCTTTCCAATGGCCATCTCAGCACCTCAGTCCACACCAAACCCACCAACTCACAGCAGTACCTCCATTTTGACAGCTGCCATCAGTTTCATACCAAATGTTCCCTCCCCTACAGTCTTGGCATTCGAGGCAGATGTATATGTTCCAATCAGAAAGCCCTTATGGAATATTCAAACAACATCTCACAAGCATTGGTATCCCGCAATTATCCCACAGCTTTGGTTCACAAGCAACTTTCACGAGCCACATTGCTACCTGCTCTACCTATTCACTACTCCAAACCCCCTAAAACCAACCATAGTCCAGTCCTGGTTACACAATACTTCCCTGGCCTTGAATCCATCAATAAAATCCTTTGCCAGGGTTATGTTTTCCTAATAACCTGCCCAGAAATGAGATCTATTCTTCCAAAAATCCTTCCTGGCCCTCCCAGAACTTGTTTCAGCAGGCCTCCAAACCTCAGCCAGGTACTAGTCCACAAACACAGTCTTCCTCGGCCCATCAGACAGCCCCATGGATCCTTCCCATGTAGTAGACCCCTCTGTAAGATGTGTGACATTCACCAGGCCTCCACCACTTTCACCAACCCTATCACTGGCGAGAACTTTCCTATCATAGGACATGCCACCTGTGAAACATCCCACGTTATATACCAGCTAACCTGCAAACACTGCCTGGCTTCCTACATAGGTTTGACTACCAGTCCGTTAGCCATTAGAATGAATGGCCACCGTCAGACATTTTTCACTTGGAATCCAAAGCATCCAGTAGCTATCCATGCCGTCTCCCATGACACTAATAATTTCAATACTTGTTTCACGGTCCGTGCCATCATAGTCCTCCCAAACAACAGCAGCTCCTCTGAACTCGGAAGGTGAGAACTTGCGTACCAATACAAACTAGGCACAAGGCAACCTCCTGGTTTTAATTTGAGATAATACCCAGTTAGTACTTTTCGTTCCCTCTACCCTATACTTGACTCCATGCCCACTGTCTACAGTATATTGAATCACCACGGATGTTTAACTACATAGATTCTTTTATTATCTTTTTTTTTTCAATTTATTTTATTTATTTATTTTTTCAAATCTTATTTTGTTTACTTATTTATTTTTACTTTCTCAAATTTATGTTATGAACATTTGAATATATTTTCCGCACTTTTTGTAACATTTTGCGTTCTCAGATACTAGCTCCAATTCACTGTCCCCCTCTCCCTGCCCTCTGTTTGAATTTACCACCACCACGTTCCTGGCTAACGGTCATTCTGTGAAACAGTCTCCCACACCACCCTCCCTCCTCATTTTCTCCTGTTGACAAAGAGCCAAGTCTCGAAATATTCATTGTTTTCCCCTTGTTTTGTGTTTATTTATGTGTTCACCCCATGATACCATCATTTAAGGTAAGTCTGGTTCATTTCGCTATTCCCCTTTTTTTTGTAAATCCATTCGCTAATTAGCTCCTATTATTTGCTGGTAACTGTGTATATATATATAAAAAGATGCCACGAGTCAATATTTACAAGGAAAAGAGAGGTAAAATTCACCCAACACTCACCAAAGTTGAAGAGAGGAGGGCAGCAATAACACACAAACAAATGAAATACAATATTTTGGGTGAAAACCTCCATTTTCAGGTTGACAGAGGTAGGTGGCTGGAATTGCGCAAGACTTGCGTTCGAGGCAGCCACTCATAAAATGAATTAGACCATCGGATGTGGTGGGGGGAGCAACAATAATATAATCGCGAGTATAAAAAAGATTAAAATGGTTGAAGAAATAATAGTAATAAAAAAAATATAAATAAAAATATAATTGAAAAATTTTGAAAAATATATGAATCTATTGTGCTGGCCAGTGATGGGTGTATAGTGTGAGGATGGAAGATATTAACAGAAATTAAGGCCTGGGGGATGTCTAGTCTGCAGGATGTTTTGATATGCCAATTCCCACCTGCGGAGTTCAGATTGGGAGGTAGTGTCTGGAAGTACTCTAATGCTCTGACTGTGAAGCAGTGAGGCCGCGGGTGTTGTGAGTCCTGGCATGGTGAGCAACAAGGAGGTCCAGGTTTTGGGAGTAAACTGCTTGTGCTTTATTTGGAAGTGTGAAGATGAAACTGTTATTAAAATCAGTTGGAATCTCTCCTGTTTTGTTATTGTTTGATATCAGTTTGAATAAACTTTTTTATTCCTGCTACTCCAAGGGATTTCAGGTCTGCTATAATCTCATGTTTACCACCTGCCTTATTTGAAATAAAAATCTTTCAAAGTTCTGTAAAATTATCTCCTATAAAAAGAATCTCCTAAGTCATCAATGTCTTCTTTAAAGGTATACTTCTGTTGAAATCATCTCCCGATATTCCTTCCATTGATTTGATCGGTCCGCTGAGTTTAAAATAAGCTTTCAATCAGCACTTTAATTTTTATACATTTTTTCTTCATTTCTCCAAAATTCTCTTTGATCTCCTTCACCTACGAACACTACCTTTTCTATTTCTGCGTACTTTTCTAGCAGCCATTTTTCTCTTGTCTTTTTGTATTTCCCATTTAATTGATTTCTAAAATGTCTGTACTGCTCTCTGCCTGCTTTATTGTGAGCATTTTTGTGCCTTCTCTTCTTACTTGTACTGCTAAATTTCTTGTATGATCAAAGGTTTTCAGGTGGCTTTTTTCCTAAATTATTTGATTACTAGCTCGTACCCGCAACTTCATACGCGTGGATTTAGAATTTTTTTGCCAGAATTAAATATAACAAGTTGTTGGTAACGAAGGATTGGTCCCAAACAATATCGAGTCGGAATAATATGACAGGTAAGCTATTACTGTATCAGTGTACCGTCGAACCTGTCTTTTGAAGAGAATCAATTTCCAACATATTTCTGCCACCATTCAATAAGGTCTCAAAATTTCGTGACTACAATCATACTGGAAAAAATATCCTGCGTCCTTCATCCAGATTTCCTTATAAAATTGCATCACAACGATATAGCCATTTAGTCGTCAAAACGTAACAGAAAGATAGAGACTTCCGTATTTATAATAATATTACTGTAGTTCACACTCACACACTGACTGCGAACAACACCTGAGGGATCATTATAATGTAAAAAAGTGTACACCTACAACATTGCAAGACTACCTACAATTTGCCTCGCATTGCACCCGTAAGTTTCTAATATCTACAGTTTAACATTCAATCCGAATAACCTACGGCCCAGGCCTGACTCTTACGATGAAAAACAATTTTTAAAAATCTTAGCCTCCACATAGATTTGAACCGGAGACCACGACGTTCGTAAGCAAGCGCATTAACCACTGAGCTGCCAGTCCACTACACGGAAACATGGTACGGAGACGTCCATATCCAAAGTGTCTGTCTATCGCCGTATTTCGAAGTTATGAGACAACATGTGTTATTTATACAGATAATTTTTCAACCAAATGTAGACAGTATTTTTCTCAGTGTTTCAAAGGATAAGTGTGCAAAGTTTCATCGAGATCAGATGAAAACTGTGGATTTGTATCAAGAACAAACAAACAAACATACATTCATCTTTATATATAAAGATTTCTCCTTTTAGTGCATTCCATCCATCCTCAATTGAACTAATTTTGGAGTTATTTCTTAAAACCACCTCTACCATCTCTCCAAAGTTTTCTCTCATGTTAGATTATTTCAATTCATTCAGTTTCAGTGTGTTTTGCCTATGTTGTTTGTTTTTCTTGAATGTCAGGCTACACTTCATAATTGAAGACTGTGTTCAGACTCTATGTTAACTCGTGGGTATGCTTCACAGTCTAGAACTTGATTCCTGAATCTCTGTTTGACCATGAACTGGATACATACTGCTTTGTACTTACTACTCTGTCAAGGCCCATTTGGCTATTGGCCTGACCACCATATATATGCCAGGATTGGCTGGAGTAGTATATTGGACATGAAGATGGCTTAGCACTTACTTGGATGGATTTTTAGCTGTCAATGTCCACACTGCCATAGCCATGTGTTCTTCAACAGCCAGTTATTCTTGTGCTAACGTGGTTGCAGAAAGCTTAGTTTCAACCCTTGTCAAAATAATCCTGTCACTGAACTGTTCATAATAGCTCACCTGTTTTCCTATTCTCTAGTTCAGCGGTTCCTAATTTCCCTTTGGCCACAGAACCCTAATTGATCATACATTTTTTGGCGGATCCCCATTTTTATAAGTGTAAGCTGAAAAACCAGTCTTTAACCAGTAAGTCGTCACAGATGGAAGCAGAACCATGATAGCCTACTCACGATGCAGTTTTGACTCTTTTCAACAAATATTTTATTTAATTCTCGGACAAAACCCCAGGGTTCCGCGGACCACCATTTGGGAACCACTGCTCTAGTATATACAAATCCCATTCCTGTAACTACACTGACAACTTGTGTGCTAAATATTCTATGTTCTCCAGACCAGAAATTGTGAGCATCCTTCCACTTAATCTCACCGATGCCAACAATATCTAACTTCAGTCTTTCCTTTTTTAAAGTTTTCTAATCTGCCTGCCCTATTCAGACTTCTAACATTCCACTTAGTATGATGCCATCTTCGGGAGGATCCAACCATCCTTCGGGTTGTGAACTAAGTTAAGTTTTAACATTCCACGCTGACTCGTAGAACGTTTCTATCCTCTCTGAGCAAGTCCCCACCCAGGGAACTGAGTAGATGACTATTTTGCCCAGGAAGAAGCCATCATTCTGTAAGTAATTTTAGAGGATTATGTGGCCTTGCCATACCCTTTTGGTGTTTTATACAGTGGCTTGTAGTTGCTTTGTGCACTCCCATGTCCACAGCTGAGCAGAAAACTGTTAATTAATGATGTTAACAAAAATGTAAATTTTAAGTTAACCTAAAAAAATCATGTCTTCTTAACTTCTGTTACATTGAACTTCCATTAACTATAGTCCATTACTTTTGTAGTTTCGTTTCTTTGAATTACACACCACACCAAGCTCATATGTTCAGTGAGTCAAATGGGGAACAAATTAGGTAATCCTAAATGCAAGTGCGAGTCCTACTGTAATGCATATATATTTGTTATGCTAGGTATGGCGTGTATGAGAGCAGGTACACTATAATCATTGCCTGTTTGTATTTTTTGTCAGCAAACTGGTTCTTACTTCAGTTGGTGATTGATTTTAATATTTTTATAATCTTGCTTTTTTACAACGAGGAAAATAGTTCCACTTTTTACTTTGTGTTGGTTTGGTTTTTGTGAGTGAAATACATTTGACATTCGTTACATGATAACATCATGGAAACTGAAAATCTATAATCTGTTAATGAAAGCAGCAACACTAGCAATAGCAATAAGAAGATTAAAAATCTTTGGCTATATTCATGCGATTATGTTGCATTTTCATTAAGATTGAGAGAACAATTGATTTAAGAATGCAAACTGCATTTTCTTAAACTTTCTGTTGTTCGTGGGAAAAGGAAAAGCCATTCAAAGCCTTCTACAGTTGAGCCCAATTTGTTAGTCTTCATAAATAAATCCATACTTGCATCATGCATCACGGTACATGACACCTTGATATAGTGTACAGTAATACCTATTATAATACTTACACATTAGTATAACTTTTAGATAGTCAACTTTTAAGTGATAACTAAAACTTGCATTAAATTTACAAAAATGTAACACATTAACCATTATCAAAGTTAACTTTTTAAATAGAGGATTAACAATTATTGAAGTTAACTTTCTGATTAACTGTTCCCATGTCAATGGTAATTCCTGATTTATCAGCCTTTAGGGGCCTTTTCCTACCCCATCTGCCCCCCTTTCAGGAAGCCGTTGGCAAGAAGTGGATACCATCTTATACCTGGAACCATTTAGTTGTTGGAGCCTCATCCATTCCAATGTGGAGAAGCACATGAAGGAGAGGTTAACATTTGATTGGCAGAGGCCAAAACCCTTACACCCCACCTTCACATTACAACTATTGTAATGTGCTCAGAGTCTATATTAGCTTAACAATTTGTATCTTGATTTCTGTATTTCTATGACCGAGCGGGGCGGTGTAACGGTTAGCGTTCTCGCCTCGCATTCGGGAGGACGGCGGTTCGAATCCCCGTCCGGGCATCCAGATTTGTGTTTTCCATGGTTTCCCCAAATCACTCCAGGCAAATGCTGGGATGCTTCCTTCAAAAGGCCATGGCCGAATTCCTTCCCATTCCTTGCCCCCATCCTTGCCCCCCATCCTTTCCCATCTCTAAAGACCTCGATGTTAAAAAGAGACGTAAAGCAGTTACAAAAAAAAAAAAAAAAAAATCTTTATTTCTCTTTAACAATGATTTAATCTGCCAGTATCCTCCAGACATTTCACGGTATATATCTTTCTTACATGATTCTTAAATAGTGTGTTTCTTATGAGCGTTTAATATTTTTAACAACCAACCAATCATTTCTTTCTACTAGATGGAAACTTCCTCCATATTTCCTTCCTGCGCTAATGTATTCCGGTTACCCATGATTATTAAATTTTCCTCCTCCTGCATATATCGTATTAATTCTTTTTCTCCATGTTGTCATCTTCCTGTGATGGCATTAAACTTTACTAATGTAATTGCCACAGGCTTAGTTTCTATCCTTATCAAAATAATCCTGTCAATAAACTTTACATCAATATAAATCACAAGGAAGGGAAAACGACTCATCACTCACCAAAGTTGAAGGCAGCGACGGGAGAAGCACATATATCAAAACCACAAAAAAAAAAAAAAACAATCTTCTTCATATTAAAGAGAATGAGTCGTGTGGTTAGGGAGGTGTGCACACGCTGAAGTATCCTACATGACTGAGTGGATATATAAATATGTATATCACAGATGATGATAGAAGTAGTAATATATCGAAAGGGTACAGAAATGCCTGCAAATCATACTAAACACATCTCACTTGTTCCTAACTTAAAATTAAATTGCTAGTATATTCACCTTAGATTAATTCTTGTTGATTTGTCAGATTCCAATTTTTAAAATGTTTTTAGAAGTATTTAGTGTGGAAAAAAATTAAAATTTTCTTTATCAGGGGTGACAGCAAAAACTTATGATTTATACTGAAGCATTATTTCAAAGATATCAAAAAAGTCAGTTTTCAAGATATGTCCAAAAATTCTTAAAGAAAATGTTAGTGTCATTACAAACTTTTTGAACCATGTAATAGTAATTCAGTAGGTTATATTTATTTGCTATTCTTGTTCTGTAGTGCCAGTACCAAATGTTATTCTGATCTGGGGGTCAAGTGCAAAAAAGTATCTACTTAGAAATATTTTTGTTTATATTTAATTTAGTTATGCTGGTAGTAATGGGGTAAGATGGTAAATATTATGTATTTATTTTCAGAGAAAATATCATGCATTTTGAGGAGTTGAAGAAAATCAGACCTCAGCATACAAACGAGAGGAAATGTGTTGTTGATGGTACTTCGAAAAAAAAATTAAACAAACCGCTCTTGCAACTAGCTTATAGAATTAAATTAATTTTGATAATTTAATTGTGAATTTTGTAGATTATACTCTGCCACCAATATGGACTGTAGAAAATAATTCATGTAGGGCTCTAATTGTAGGTTCAGAAATTATTAAACCCTCCAAAAATTGTATGCTGGTGCACTTAAAAAAAAAAATTGCTCAAGAATTTATGGAATACTAGGAAAATACAAAACTAGGAGATGACTGTTACGAGTATGATTTGAAATTATCAAAAATTTTAGAGACAATTTCTGACAATGCATCAAATATAATGAAAGCCTTTCAAATATATAGGAAACCTGCTTTGGTAACATAGACAATATGTGATAGAGATTCAGCTAAGATTGAAAATATTGAAGTTGTTGAGGTGTTACTACTGATAGAATTTCAGCAACCATCTGAAAATTTTGAGGAGTTTCAACAGCCTAATAAACAAGATGTCAAAACATTCCATGCAAGAAATTTCATGATGTGGCAATGGTAAAATGTCAAGCACTTTGAAATCTGTGTTCAAGGTCTTCAAAAGAGTCTACTGGAAAATCCCTACTTCTCTATGCCCATAACTATGTAATTCGAATTTTAATTTTATTCGAGATCTTTTCTGAATGAAATTTTCAGATCACTAGATTTCATAATGTACCAAACCTATTGCAGGAGACATCAAGGGAGACAAAGATACATCCTATGAATGGCAGAATTAATGAGAATGCAATGGATGCTACCAGATTACAAATTTATAATCCTAAACTGTGGGGGTGTGATAATAGAGGTACTTAAGAGAATCCTTAAAAGGTGTTTTGAGAGATTCTATCAATTAGAAGAACCCGATGCAAATGATAACATATCTTTTTCTTTTATATAACACAAAACAGAGTTCGTAAAAGAATAGTTTGTTGCTGAAGTATTAAAAACATATAAATGATGTTCAAAGTACACACAATCCATAAATGAATGAATCTCGTTATGTGTGTTTGTAGAGGGCTCAGATTATTGTGCTGCCAGTGTTAGTGTAAAACTGCCATAGACTTGCAAATACTGCAATATTGAAAGGATAATGATACTAGTTTAGATTGCATAAATAAAAATCAACACTCTAAAAGGTGTTCCTACAAAATACTAATTATTCAGCAAGTTCTACTCCGGGGATGATAATGGAGCCTCATATACTGAATATGAGCGATGACTTGTCTGAAGAATCAGTAGTGTGAAAATCCATTAATTAGGTGAATTAAATAACATTCATAATACATGAAAATAGTATTTTATTTTGAAATACCAATTTTGCATTTTGTATTTAAATACAAACATTTGGTATTTGAAATAGATAAAAAATACAAATACTTTCTTCTTTTTATAAATGCTTTTTTAAAAAAAACTACAGGGTGTCCACAAATGAATATCGGGGTTTTAATGCTTTATAAGATTTATTACATTATCCTTACAGTTATAAATGATATGTCAAATGAAAGAGCAACTCAAACAGTTTTATATACAAGCTTACAAGTGTTCTATGTGGGCACCATTTGTCACATGGCACACATCAAGTCTGTAGCCGAGTTCTTCCCAAACGTTGAGCAGTGTGTCTTCAGTAACTGTTGCAACAGCTGCTTCAATCCTCTGTCGTAATTCAAGGAGGTCGGCTGGTAACGGAGGCACATACACACGATCCTTGATGAAACCCCAAAGGTAGAAATCGCATGGCGTTAGGTCAGGTGAACGTGGAGGCCACGCATAGCAAGCTCTGTCATTGGGCCCCTTGCGGCCAATCCAGCGGTCGGGTACAGTTACGTTCAACCAACCGCGTACTTCGTTATGCCAGTGAGGTGGCGCACCATCTTGCTGGAAAATGAAGTTCTCTGGTTCATATTGTTCCAACTGAGGGAAGAGCCATTGCTCTAGTGTTTCAAGGTAAGAAGTACCAGTTACAGTCGGTTCATAAAAAAAAGAAAGGTCCGTAAACTTTCCGCCGGGATACGGCACAAAAAACATTGATTTTAGGGGAGTCTCGTTGCACTTGTACGATCTGTTGAGGATTTTCTGAGCCCCAGATCCGCACATTATGAGTGTTAACATGTCCACTGAGGTGAAAGGTCGATTCATCACTGAAGACAACATGATGTAGAAAATCTTCGTCATGTAACAACATTTCGTTAGCGAATTTGGCACGTAAACCATGGTCTGCAGGCTTTAGAGCCTGTAACAACTGTAGACGGTAAGGACGTAGTTGCAAGCGTTTCCTTAAAACTTTCCAAACAGTCGACTTAGAAATTTCTAATTCGCGACTAGCCTTCCGAACAGATTTCTTTGTGCTACGAGTGAACGACTCTCTCACTCGCTCAACAGTCTCTTCGCTAACTCTTGGTCGTCCCGCGCTCTTCCCTTTACAAAGGCAGCCTGTATCTTCAAACTGATGATACCATCTACGGATGTTATTGTCACTTGGAGGATCATGCCCGAACTTAATGCGGAACGCACGCTGCACAGTAACTACAGATTCAGTCTTTGCAAACTGTAAAACACAAAACGCTTTCTCTTCACTAGTCGCCATCTTTGACTACTACCGCATTCTAGCGGATCGCAGCGGAAACATTTCACGCACATGCGCACTAGTGCCAACGAACAAAACTGTTTGAGTTGCTCTTTCATTTGACATATCATTTATAACTGTAAGGATAATGTAATAAATCTTATAAAGCATTAAAACCCCAATATTCATTTGTGGACACCCTGTATTTTGTATATTCCTGGAAGAGATGAATACAGCCCCTTCTCTCCTAACCCTTACCTTCCTGTTGGGGTAATACAATTCAGACATTATTATTGTGGCCTTTCTAGGCACAGTTTTATCCCACAATAGATTCTTAATTGTGAACTCAATTGGCCAAAACAGATTAGGAAGGTGGTTTGGAGCGGATTCAGAAACATTCATTTATTGGTGAGATAATGGTGAGGGGATGTACTAGGGAAGAGAGGGAACTGGGAAACAAAACCTTCGTCAGACTATTGTGCAAGTATCATGGAGTAGTATGGAAGCCAGGTTATGATTCTCAAATAGAGTTGTAATGTCTTCTTAAATAATGACAACAAGTATAGAACCAATGAAATTTAAAATAAATTAGGAATCCTAAAACCTTTTGCTATACCACATATCAGTTTTATTTTTGCTCGAGGCACAATTCAACACGATAAGTATGGAACTACTTCCATCCGCATGAAGGAATAACATCAGTAACATAGAGCTTATAAAAGCAGTTTAAATTGTTTATAAAAATGATTTCAGAGTGAATTATGCTGTAACAAAATGTGTCAGTTGTAATTCTAGTCAACTTAACCACAACCTCCGCAAATATTGCCGTTCTAAAATCGTAGCTTCTATTATCATCATATGAATAAATGACAGCTATCGCCTATGCTGGTAGTAGGAATTTATTCTGGAAAAGTTTGTAAGGAAACACAAATAACAATCATTTTTAATGGTATTATTTCTTTGCTGTGGTTAGATTCTCAGAGTATTTGGCAAGGATTTTAATAAATGCATTTTACTTTAAATGATGGAAAGTATAATTTCAACAATGGATAGCTGGTATTTATTTGATTGATATATTTTTTGATTACATAAGTTTTGTGTAAACTTTCTTTGAGTTTTTAGTAAACTTCATTGTTTCTTATCTTATGTCAAAAGAATTCTTAGGTTATGTTGTAATCTACCGTAGAGAATATAACTTAAACATCGAATGACCTTCTCCTTACATGAATTTCAGCATCTTGTTGTTATAAATAAACAAAAAGTAACATAAACTTAAACGAACATACATAAACATAAACGAACATAACTTTGTAACACACGACTGCCTTGCTTTAAATTTTTTTATACCCGCTCTTCATATTTTTGTGCAATTACTTCCACAACAGACAATTATCCTTTATCTGGCATCGCCATTACACTTTCTTTTAACACTGTAAGTGCAAAAAAAAATATCAAATTTAATTATTTATTTGAAATTTGCACTTCCTTTTATTAACTGTATAAACACAAATAAAGTCAATACAGTCACTCACTTGAATTTTGCTGGTTAGCCTAGCAGCACTGTGGTGGCAGCCAATGTAACTAACACTTCGAGGATTATTCAGACTCACCAAAGATTGCCAATGTAGAGAGGTGAGCGCAGTATCCAGACGACAGATTTTATAAAAGAGGATAATTATCCATTTTTACAGTATTACAATCGGGTACAGATGGCAGAAACAACTGCTACGTTACCTCCTGAAAACCTCTGTGAACTGTTCAGTTCCCAATGCTGACAATCCACTAACCTGCGAGAAATCTATCTCCTGTTCATAATTTTTTTTTTATTTCTAGTATAGTTTCCTCATTACAACATTTGCTACTGACACTATAAAAAATGCTACTTCCAACCACAAATTAGCTCTCAACTTCTTGCTTCATATTAAATCTCACAAGAGAATCTATGAACTTGTTTTCTATCTTATAAATTATGCGACTTTGATAAACTACAGCAACTATCACCTTTGGGGCTAAATACTTGGTACTTGTTGAAAGAAACAATAGATAGCTTAAGAATATTGTTATTTGTCTGTTTTATTGATTTGATTCTACTCCATCCCTGTATATGTTCAAATTTTAAACATTAAGCTTTTCAAGCTGTGGAAACCCCATAAACATCTAATCAGTAGTTTTTATGATAGGACAGAATAGCATTATAAAACATACCTAAGATTTTAAGTCAAACCCTAAGCTTTCACACAATGAAAACCTCATCAAAATTTCGAGTAACGCTTGCATGATGTCGGTACAAAGAGATGTGAGCCATTTCAAATTTATAACACTATTTGCAGTATGTATATCTTATAAAAACCTTTTGGAAGAAAAGAAAGAACATTACACATATAACTAGTGTTTTCTGATAACGACTATGAAAATGCTGCTATGCTGTAATGGTGCAAATTGCACATTTGGAAGAAAGTCTCTGACAAGGGAAGGGATAGGGAGGAACCTGGTTTAGGAGCATTAGAGGCTTAGTATTTGTGCACCAGTATGGTTTTTTTGTTTTGTTTTTTTAGGTTGTGTGGCCTGCTGAATGTGATGCAGGATGTAATGGGAAGGACAGTGGGGAGAATGTGACAGATTTCAGGAAAAGATGCTAGAAAAGAACTCAGTACAAAGCCTGAAGTATTGCATTTTGGTGTTTGTGGAGAGTTTTTGTTGCTGTTGCCCTCCTCCATTCAACTTGGTGAGTCCATTGCTGCTGTGATTGTATATTTATAACAACATAAGTGACATGTTTGCTGGTTAATGGAGTTTGAGAAGGAAGGCAGCAGGGAAGTTAATGTCTAGTGTCAAGAATATGTTGGTAGGCTAGATCAGTTCTTCGTAGTTAAGAAGGGGTAGTAATATCAAGAAAAGAGTTATCCCTGACACTTCAACTGCTGTGGAACTACAAGCATGGTGGATGAGCAGTAATGCACTAGCCCTGGCCTTGTAATCAGGAGGACACATGTTTGAATCCCCCTTCAGCCATCCAGATTTCCAGGTGAATGCCAGGATGATTTCTTCAAAAGGCCATGGCTGAATTCATTTCCGTTTCTTGCTCCCAGTCATTTAATGACCTTGACATCAGCAATGTGTAAAACCATATGAAACAACTGTATTCATCACATGCAAAACAATACTCTTTGAATGATAGATGTGCATCTGTTAGCCTTGCAGAACAAAACATCAAAATGTTGTTTGACATGTAGTAGTACACCTGTGATAATTTCTTTGAAACTGTAAACATACTGGCAGGGTAGGTAATACTTTCAGAAGACTGCATTGGTAATTTAAATCGGGAAGGCCAAGGAAAGTACACACAACACTTGCCATAAATGAAGGTAGCTGGACACTGATGAACTTGTATAACATAATATTTTGTTGAACTTGGAAAACAGTTGATACACATTGTAAGGAGATCACACAAAATTCCCACAAAGTAAGTGCGGTACCAAGGTAACATAGCTAGAGTGGTAGTGGAGGGAAGAGGAAAAATACTGAATCAATATTTATTGGAAAATATTATTGCTGAAAGTAACTAACATAATATTTTATAAACACTAATAGAAAAAGCAAGATTTATAAATTATGTGTGTTTGATTAAATAATAATAAGTACTGGTTCTACTAGTTTCAAGGATATTTTAGTAAGCTAGTTTCCATATGTGGAGTTCAGAGAGTGCTATGATTTCAAGGAAGATTCTGACAGAACTCACTGTAAAAACAGTTATTCAAATTGAGGGATCTGACATAGGCTCTTACTGGATGGTGTAGTGTCCCACTCGGTATGCCTCGGGATTTACTACTTTATAAACAATTTTATTAACTATCACAAAATAAATGATTGTGGGTGGGGTTCTCTTCCGAAGTGGCTCTTTACATTAGCACATAATATATTTAAAGGGAACATATTGACTTTAGTGATCTTTATACATAGAAAGCAAACTTTATTTGACGAAACGATTACTTGAATGGATAAATGGTTGTTCCCTCTCAGGTAATTGAATTTACAGTTCATGGGTTCTTTAATTTGAAGATCATTGTGGTCACCTTGTAGATGATTGCGTACATAGGAGTTACCATAGTGCTGTGCAGCGCAATGAGAAGAGTCTTGTCGGCAACCCCAGCAGAGGATCAGTTGACGAATGCGCGATAGGATGCAGGCAAGCAGGGCAGACGTCTGGTGTGTCTCATTGCCAACAGCCGGAGGGTTGTCCTCACCCCTGGGGACCTCAGCAATGCGAGCCCTGCTCCGTAGCGAAGATGGCCCGCTGCTGTCTTGCCGTGCCAAAAATCAAGTCTCTGTTGCGTCCAGTCCACTCGCCGAATATCAAGTGTCCATCCTCAGTGTGCCGTACCTTCCTTGTTGACTCGTCTTGGGCGGGCCTTGCCCACCTTCTCTCTCGCGATTAGCCTAACATATAACAAACATAAACAATTTATTAGCAACCAGCAGGAATGAATTCCATTGGCTGGTCATAACCCCACCACCAGCATCATTTTCTTGGTAGGTCATCCCCATCCATACAGTCCCTTTCTTCTGATTGGACTGCACTTCCCACGCACAAGCAGAATATTGTCAACGAATGTTTCTTTGCCAGTGACATCTGTAAAGCGTCTGACAGCTCAGGTCCACAACACTTTATTATAGGGTTTTGAAAGAAGTTTTTCATTCGTTGAATATCCAGACAGACTAACTCACAATGTCACATTGTGTCCATTGTTTTAAACAAACCCGCACTATACTTGAGAGCCTCTCCATCATTGCAGTAAATTAATGGCGAACGCATTAAGTAACACAAGGGAAGTTTGTTCCTTTGAACAAGAACCAGACAATGCAAAAGTATATTCTTTATTACTCACTAGCCTGTCCACTGGATTACAACCATTATCCTTGCTCACATTAAATATTCCTTGTGATAACTTTGTTGGTCAAGAACCACATTCAAATCAAATACAATTAACTTAATGAAATTAAATACATTATGGGCATAAAATGATTGAATCTAACAACAAAATTTCTTGTTCCTGATAACCAATGAGATTTACAGAATGGGACATCTCAATGGTGTAGGTTGTTGGTATAAACTGTCTGCCTATGGCCATTAATTTTGCTGAAAACTTGGATAGTGGTGATGCGCACATATAATTAAAAAGGGAATTAATAGCAGAATAGAGAGAAGATGGCTTTATGAAAACTATTATGGGTGCAGGGAGACCAATGAATGATGCATCTAGATATTTCTATGGCTATGTTAGAAAAGGGGGGGGGTAAGGAAAATATACAGACAATTGTAGATAAGGATGGAGGATTTGGAAAAGACAGCTATATTAAGTAACTGGTTTTATGATACCATTAGATACTAGGATTCAAGAATGGGAGGGTATAAATCAAAGGAGGAACTTCGTAATCAAAGGAGGAACTTGTTTTCACAAGCCTGAATGAGCAGACTAAAAAAATTCAATTTGTCCTGAGGGTGTTATGAATGAACTAAGAAAGTTAGCAGGATACTACATTAGGTTGGTCACAATGGGGAAAATCGGCATTTCTTTGCATGGACTCCCCTAGAAGTTGCCAATAGGCTAGATAATGAGATTGGCAAAGTTTCAGCTCAATTGGATAATATTAATCCGTGCCTCAGCTAGGTTTAAATCTTGAAAAAAATGAGATTTTGCTGTTTCTCCCTAATAAAGTGAAAACCATTCGTCCTAGAAACCTCGTTTCTTAGAAAATGTTGCTGCCTTTAACTTTTACTTGTTAAAACTTAGATTTAATGTTATTTAGCTTCTTTCAGGTCGCATCTTGATTTAGATCCTCTGCATCTGGTAAGTCAAAAATAACAACAGAAACCATTTAATCACTGTAAACTTTTTTTTTTTCAATTAATGATCAATTTTTTGTAACTATTATTATTTTTATTAATTATAGTAAATTAACATGTTTCTAATTCAATTCTCAAAAAGAAGTGTCTCATCGATTTATATTGTTGTTTAGGTATGTTCAAAATGGACTTTTGAATGTCTAATTTTGTTACAAAGTTGTTATTTTTAGAAGATAAAGGTGTAGAAGTGGAATCTTTACTAAGTAACACATTAGAGGAAAAGGAGCCAAGCCAAGAAGAGAAAATAATTTTCCAGACATTGATGACGTTGGGCCAGAAACAAAGAAAATGAAGTACTCTAGAGGAAATGAAGAGATAGATACTATTGCCATAAACTTGTCTTTATTCAATGAAAGTTTCACGGGTGTCCAGCCGGATGGTGTCATAAAATTACGACGTTTCGACAACCTGCTCGGTTGTCTTCATCAGGTCTATTTAGATGTTGCTTCTCGAAATCACAAACAGACTGGCTTCGCTGCATCATCATCATCATTGGTGTCATTTGTCAGGCGGGCTGGGCCCGTCTGACTGGCTGGTTTACCGTATGCCGGTCTTCAGCCTTGGTTGTATTTTCTTTCGGTTGTCAGACTCCGCCGGCAAACACGCATCCAAGACCAGCGGAGAGGCCTGTCCAGTGCCGGTCTGGGGGAAGAGGGGCATAGTCATGTCATGTTTGTTGTGTCGTCTCGCGGTTGAATTTCGTTTAGCTGCCTTCGTGTGTTGGTGGGACATTTGGTGTGTTTTTACAGTTGGTTTTTATTGTATTTATTTTGTGCTTGGTGTTTTTATAGCGGTTATTAGTTTCTGTGTGTGTAGGGTGCCATTTTTAGGTGTCACATAGTACCTTTAATGAGTAGTTGTATTGTTGGTTGTCCACGTCGTTCAGTTTATCCGTCAGTTGTCTGGAGAATGGTCTGTTTTGAGCTGTGTGGAAGTATTTCCTGTTTAGTCCTCGTACATACTCTTCTAAAGGTTGTACTTTTGTTTGGGTGTGCATTGTCACGATCCACGTCCTCCTATCAGCCCGCAGTGCCAAACGTAAAGCCCAGCGTTCCACGCGATATAGTTGGAGTAAACCGTTTCGGGAGGCTTTGTGCGTTAGTACATGTGCATATGTAAGATAAGGCCATATTAGTGTCTTGTATAGTGTCAATAATGTGTTTGTGTTACAGCCATGGCTTCTTGCTTTGAGTAGGCATAGGCCTTTTAGTCTTAATCTGCCTTGCTTATTTACTGTGGCATAGTGGCTTTGGAGGGTGAGGTTGGGGTCGAATTTTACGCCTAGGTATTTAGCTCTTCTCACATAGCCTATTTCCCTTCCATTTACACGCAGGCGTGGCAGCCTTCGCCAGTATATTCTTTGGCCTCTACCGCGGAAGGGGATGACCTGCGTTTTTTCCGCGTTTATTTGGATGCGCCATTTGTTGCACCAGTCACAAAAGGCTTTGAGAATTTTCTGCAGTTGAACAACGGCTGATTTTTGCCTCATTCTGGTGACCCAGAAAGTGGTGTCATCACAGGTCGCCAAGAGGGTAGGGGGTGTCGAATACATATAGTATATACAGGAGTGGGGAGATAGCAGACCCTTGCGGTACGCCCGCGTGTAAGTGGAAGGGGTTTGAAAGTGTACTGCCCTACACTGCCCCGATCTTCCCGAGATAATGTTGCACAGCCAGCGGGTTGTTATTTCAGGTAGCCCTAGCCCGATTAGCTTCCTTCTCAATCCATCGTGCCAAACGGTGTCAAAGGCTTTTTGTACGTCCATGAACGCTATCACAGTTGTTTTTCGTGCCGCATGCGCTTCTTCCACCGCTGTCACTACTCTGAGGATTTGATCATTTATATTGGTTCTGGGGCGGAATCCGGCTTGGTTATTACCCAGTGTGTTGTCTATTGTGAGGTGTTGGTGGATTCTCCTCGCAATGACCTTTTCCATGAGCTTTAGGAAGGCACATAGTAAGCTGATAGGTCGATAGTTTTGTGCTTCTGTCGCTGGTTTGCCAGGTTTGGGGACCGGAGTACGTGGGCATGTTTCCACGTTTTTGGAATGTAGCCTATGTAGTAGCTGGCTGTATAGAGGATGGACAAGTGGGTGTGGAAGATGTGTGGCAGTTGCTTTAGTACGGCGTTCAGGATTTTGTCTGTGCCAGGAGCGGTGTTTTTGCGGGAGTTGATATTTGCTCTTATCTCATTTGCTGATATTTCATATAGGAGTGGGCTGTTGTCTGCTGGTATTTCAGGCATGGTAGGTAAGGGTTGTAGGAGGTGTTGGTGTTGTTGGAGGAAGAGTTTGGTCTGGGCAAGGAAGTTCTTATTGAATTTTGGTGAGTTTGGGACCTGGTGAACTTGTTGTAGATGGTCTCGGAATGCGTTTGCCTTGTGCAGATTGCTTTGTGGGATGCGGTTATTAATTAAAAGCGGGTAGCTTGGAAAGGGCCTGCTATTATTTAATCTGGCTATGTACCTTCAAAACTAATGTGGGTTGCGTGTCCGATTTCCGTTGATTCTGCCGCAGAAACTGCTCCATTCCTGTTCACTGTGTCTGGTGATGGCTAAACTTGTCTCTTCCTTTAATCTAGCGTAGAGCTCCCTGTCTCTGTAATTTCCCCGTTGCATATAGCGGCGATGTGCTTGCCGCTTACGCCTGATTAGCACGAGGATGTGTGGGGGTAGTCATTGGTCCCTCGGCCCTCTGGCTTGTGCTTTCGGGATTGCCATGTCCATCGTATCTGTCACGACCGCCGCCAGACGCGTCGCATACATGTCAATGTCTTCAGGGGTGGCGATGTTCACTGTTCTCCAGTCCGGTAGGAAATTTTCCACTTCTCCCCGGAACAGGTTCCAGTCCGCCGCTGCCAAATTGTGGTGTTGCGGTCTGTTTGTTGGTACCGTGATCTCCGCTGTCATCACTACCAGCACCGGGATGTGGTCTGAATTTACGTCCGGGCCTGTAGCTATTGATGTTATAAGCCGGCCCACCGCATGGCTTGCGAAGACTTTGTCAAGTCTCATGGGCCCCGGGGGGTTCTTATGATTCTAGCCTGTGGATGGCCCTAACTAGGTTGAGGCCATACTGGTTGTTGTATTGGTCTCCCTAGACTTGGTGGTGTGCATTAACGTCTGCGAGTATGAGTACCTCGCTGAATGTTTTCTCTATGTGTCGAAAAAGTTCCGCCGGTGGCGTCCCAAGCGGTGCACAGTACATGTTGATTATTGTGATTTGTCTGGGTGGGAGCAGGATATTTATTGCTGCTACCTCATGTTGCTCCAGTACTGGATCGTTGACCGGCACCGCATTGAGTTCTGCTTTATATAGTAGCATGACTCTGCCTCGCTGTGCGCCCACTCGGTCCTTTCTGAGTACTTTATATCCAGGTAGAGAGTACCGATCTTGTGGCTTTAGGAAGGTCTCCACTATGGAGGCTATGTCAACTTCCTTTTCGATTATGATCTGTTCGATCTCCGCTCTGCTTGTTTGGAGTCCATTTACATTGACATGTAGTGCTCGCAGTTCTCGCCTTCTAGCGGCGTGACCCATTTTGTCTTGTGTATGGGGGTGCTGCGGTCGCCAGTGCTTGGGTCGGCTGATTACCCGTCCCCAGAACCGGTATAGTTTGCACATTTATTGCGAATTTGTTGCCCAGGTCGGTAAGGGACACCTTCCATTGTAGGGTGTCCCTTGCCACCTTCTTTACTGTGGACTGGAGTTTTGCTACATCTTTATTCGAATGTCGTGTATAGAGGGTTGCCAGAACACCCAATCAGCGCGCTGGAACTGAGGGTATCAGTCTTGCGGACTGCGTATGGAGCCAAAACGGTCACCCATCCAGGCGCTGACCACGCTTACCGTTGCTTAACCGGTCTACCGCAAGCCGAGGGTATAAGTGTTTTGGACTGCGTATTGAGCCATACGCGGTCACCCATCCAAGCATTCGCCACGTTCAACGTTGCTTAACCTGTAGACGTAAGTGCTGGCAAACTATGTCCATGGCGTCAGTTTGCTTCCATTTGGCCTTGTTGAGAAGATTTATGTTTTTTAAGACATAGATCCCTCATAATTGGTCTCCAGGCTTCACTTAAATACAGTCCACTGTCCCTATTGATGTTATTATCGTTAAGATGAATTTCCAATGCTTCCCGAATTATTATTATTATTAGATAGATGTAGCATTTCTGATAGAGATGCTTTTCAAATAATATCAGCTACTGTATTAGGTCATGAGCCACAGGATTTTATTGTAAGTAGAAATATAATATGACTCCACAGAGAGCTATTTCGTAAACGAAGGACTGAGCTAATCAAAAACAGATCCAGAAATTCTGATTTAGAGGGAGCTGTTGTGCACTGGGATGGAATACTGCTTCCATACATTTTGAATAAAGAAAATGTAGAGTGTGTAAGATTTTGATCAGATGGGAAGAAGAACAGTTCCTCAGCTGGAAAATAGCATGGGAATTAATTGAGTAAAAGCTGCAGTTTCAACAATTGATGAGTGGGGTAGGGAGCAGTTGGGAAAATCTAGGCAACATGGGCGTATCCAGCTAGGGGCAGAGGGGGGCTGCTGCCCCCCCCCCCTAGAAGAAAAATTAAGTTGCCTTCAGTACACTTCGACGAGTGAAGAACTAGTTCAGGAGCACTTTGGGAGATAAAGATTGACAGGATTATGTCTGACGAGTGTGCATCGAAATTTCGTGAAAGAACACCATGAGATATTGACAAACAAAATTATTGAAATTTAAATTCCGAGACAATTGATGTTTACATAAAAAACTAACTGACTTACGATCTTAATTAACTACATAGTAGGTCCTTAGATTAAGTAGTTGGGTTACTAGATTAATCAATGATTAAAATAGTTTTCTGAATAGGTTTGAGTTTGATTTTGTAATGTCATGTTTCAGTCCCCCACCCCACTTCCTCGAAACCAAAATGAGTTGCCCCCCCCCCCCCAGTTCAAATCCTGCCCCCCTCTAGTTCTGATCCTGGATACGCCCTTGCTAGGCAACATGATTTTTATTGTCAAACGGGCACAAACACTAGCCCTCAGCCATATATTTTTATAAGATTTCAGATTAGGTGGCTTAAGCTTGATAAGGCAAAGTACAAAACTGGTATTGAAGATAAAAATATTAGATTATTCAGACTAGATTTCAAGTTTAATTATCAAACAGTTAATAAGACAACAACCCAGGGATGATTATACAGAATTTATCCATTTTTTTTAGGATGTGTTCCTACAAAAGACATATTATTCAGTGTACCTGATCTTATTCATCATGCCAGATGGATAGCAAAGGCCATTAACTCTCTCAAAATAAATCTTTTCGAGGATCAGTTTTCATAAACAAATTTAGAGAAAAAAGGTATTACAGGAATTTGTTTAGTTATAATCAATATTTATGTAAAAGCATGGTTCAATGCCCAAACCAACCACGGCTCCCAAACAAGATCTAATATTATTAAAATCATTTATTGAATACAGAAAAAACTGAGCAACAGGTTGGAGACTAGGCACTCTCTAAAATAATAAAATATCTCTGGTATCTTAACTCGGAGTAAGTTGAATTTTCATTTTTCGGTGATACTTTGGGAAAAAAGGTCAAAATAAGCATAGCTGTAAAATTAATGTCCTTTGAAGAAAATGCTGAAGAAGATAGAGATGTGAGAGCATCAATAGGTCTTAAAAGATATAGTTTATTTATTGAACAAAGAAGTTGAATTTTTTTTTGTTTCTCCTGATACTGTGAATTTTTTAAAGAGATTTGAAATTAATATAAATTTTTTTAAATACATACTGCATTGTATGTTGTGAAAATGAACATTATTTGAAAGCAAGAAAAATTAGTGAATGGTTTTAAGGTTTCAATGACACAAATGAAAAGGGAATAAAAATTAATCCAAGGCTTCAATTCCTATTTAACAAAAGATGAAGGAAACTGCAGTTTTTGTTACAATTTTTAACAGAGTGTAGAAATTTTTTTCTGACTCTTCAAAAGCTACCTTATCTAAGGCATTACTACCATAATGTGGTACTTGTAAATAATAATAATTTCCTTTGTTTATGGTGTTTTTTCAGAGAGAAACTTTAATAATAAAAATGCAATGGAAAATTATTTGTTCTCATTTTTGTACTTTCTTTGCTCTTTTTTTCTCCTAATTCCTTAATTTTCAATTTGGATTTTTTTCATTTTCTTTCGAAAATGCTTTTAAATAAACTATTTTTGATATAGAAAATTAATGATAAAACAAGTGTAATCTGTAAAGCAGAATGTTGCGATGTTTTATGCATTTTCATAAAAACTAAATTTTGAGGATATGGTTAATGACCAAACTTGAAAAGTGATAAATGTCATTAAATCTAAGTTTTAGCAAAAAAATTGTTGAGAGTAAAAGTTCATGGCAACAACATTTGCTTTTCCTTGAGCATTTCTTACTGAAAGATCTGACTGGGGGATTATTTTACCTCCGATATATTTTACACGGGAAGAAGCCATCATTATAAATGTAAACTGAGAGAACTATGTGGCCTCAAGATACCCTTTGCTTCTTTAATGCAGTGGCTTCCCAGTTTCTTTGGTCACCTATTCCATTGAATATTTTTGATACACCCATCTTAGGGGGCTGTTTCCAAACCGAAAGGCAAGATGATGTCTTGGACTACTCCCATTCCTCTGCCCACCTTTCAGGAAGTTATTGCAGAACACTGTGTGACTTCTTATATCAGAAATCATTCAGCTGCCAGTAACACATCCATTCAAACAGGCTCCACGATGTGTAGCAGAGATTGATATTTGTTTTGGAGAGGGTAGTACAGTCTTTCCAAACCATTAGACACTGTACCACCATTAAATTCTTCTTAAGAACTTCCCAATAATGCCCACCCCTACATGGAAACAGTATTAGTTCATTCCTGATCAACTTTTAATGTTGTTAGCTATCTATTATATGGTGAAACTGTTCATTGTTGTACTAAAAGTAATAATTATATCTGATTTTTTGCTGTTTGGTTTTTATGGTTACTTTTTGTTTAATTCCTATATTTTAAAATAATCTTTTATTCAATTAAACTTCAGAACTGCAGAAAAGTTGTAAATACAATTGCTTATAGTAAATTTTAGTGCCACTAGACCAACTACATAAAACTGACTTAAGTTAAAATAAAAGTTCCAGAAAAATTACTTCTTTTCTCTCATGAGCGAGATGGGTTCTACGTCATTATTAAATATTTTTGAACTTCACAAAACACATAGGAAGAAATGCATTAGGTAGAAGAAAACTTATTTTGATACCTTCAGATATTACAAGAAAAAATAACTCAAGTTCCAAGGATACTGGCTTTAACTTCTCAGAAAATGAAAGGGGGGAGGGGGGACCAAAAAACCAAAGTTCATAGGATTCTGCCATTATCTTCTTAGAAAAAAAAAGGGGGTGGAGGGACAATATGCCAATTTTTACTAATCCCTGGGTCGAAAATGTGATGCACACCAAGAAAAAGTATAGCAACCTGTATCATGACACTAAAGTGAATTTGTGGAATATTTTTATCAAAATTATGAATATTTCAGAATTATGCCAAGAAAAAATATTGCATTTCAAAAAAAGTAAACATGCAAAAATTACAATTGTTGCATTTCATGGCCGTAGTCGATGGTCTATTGGCTGTCCAGGTGACAGCATGTCATTATGTAGTTCTACCCAAGAAGGAGGTCACATTATGACAGCCGAAATGTCAGCTTTCTTCAACGATGCAGTGTTACGTGGACAGCCAAGAGACCATACAAAAGGATTGTTACTATTTTATTCAGATGAATTATATGCTGTATCGAAATTAGAGTAGCCTATTTATGTGGAAAATAAATATGATGTGGTCCCATCATTTACCAAAGTTGAAGGGAGGAGGAGAGCAGTGACAAAAAATACTCCACAAAAAAGGAAGAAATGCAGTCAGATGATGTTAACATGGAAATTGTATTCTTTATCCTTCCATTTGAATGTTGTATCATGATATTTATTCCTGGTCCTCTTAAGCTTTCCTTTCCATATTAATATCACTTCACGGTATTTCTTCCTGCTCCATTGTTCCTATTAAAATTGATTTCTCAAAATTCTACATGCTTTGTGTAAAATTTTGCTTGCTTGCAAGATTTCGTGAACATATTCCATGTTTGTTTACACAATTTATCAGAATCTGCTTCTGTTTAGTTCGTTTAAAAGAGAATAGATAAAAATGTTATAGTTACTATCAAGTAAGAATTTAAGAAACAACCTAACTAAAGAATGTTAAGACTGGGCTTCTGAAAGCCTACTGACATAATAGAGATGGATTGCAGTACTTAATGAATCAAATCTGATATGAATGGGGGAAAAAGCCTTTTTCCATATTCATTATTTGTTAAGTAAAAAGAATTAAACCTTGAATTAGACTCATATTTTTGCTGTGGATTTTAGTGAAAACTATTCTTGCAAGATTCAAGATGAAGTTTAAGATTTCTATTAGACGAATATTGGTTGTATGTTGCAATTGACACTCATGTTCATTAGTCTGGTGAGATGTTTCTCATTATTTTGTGTTACTTTTTTATGATTTGGAGCAGAATGTATCATTTTTATATGAAAAACAAAAAATGGATTCAGTAAATTAAACAAACAATTAGTATTACTTCAGTGACGGCTGTGCAGAACAGTATAAGCACTGGCTCATCTTGTTCTGCTATGACTTTTTTGCAACAAACCACAGAAAATCTTCTTTGGAACAATTAAATAGCTGTTTTTTTTTTGGAGGTATTCTACAGAATATAACAGGTGGTGTAGCTGACTAAGCTGAAAAAGTCTTCTACAAACCAAGAGAAGAAAATATAAAAATTTAAGCTAATGTCAAGAAAAGCACACAAGCAGCTGCAAGACAGGTTAAAGCACTACCCACAACATTGATTAAATCACTTTATCCCTGTATCCGAAAATATGATAAACAATGTGACTCAGTTCAAATAAAAGCTTCAGTGAAAATAACACCAACTGTGCAAATTCATACATAACATTTGTTTACAATAATCATTGGTTTTTTAAATTGGTAAGTTAAGAGACGAGGGGAATGTGATGTTGAAATGCCCTTAGAGCCCTCCTCCATCATTTCAATGGTCTTTCCAGATGAAAGAAGATATTCGTTACATTCATGAATGCAGTAATATTTCTTCTAAGCCAGCTCTTTTGTCATACCGAGTATGGTGGGTGAGCAGTAATACTGTGGCCTTGCAATCAGGAGGACGGAGGTTCGAATCCCTGTCTGGCCATCCATATTTGGGTTTTTTAGTTTCCCAAAATCACTAATGTAAATGCCAGGAGGTTCCTTCAAAAGGCAATGGCCAAATTCCTTACCGTTCCTTCCCCCAGTCCTTTCCCACCTCTAATGACTTCGACAACGCATAAAGCCATAGTAAAAAAAAGAACTTTTGTTGTCAAAGATATAGAACTATGAGAATTAAGAGTTTCCCAGCATACAGATGAAATGAATAATTCACAGGTTTTCTGCTGGTTAGTTTCTTTATTTAATTCTTTATACAACGTTTCGGCAACTATCTTCATTGCCTTCATCAGGTTAGCTGTTATGTAAACTTACAAAAACTGTGAATGCTGTTTGTAGCGCCGACCAATGGGAGACCATCAGGAAGCTTCCCCCGGCTATTTATTGTAGCCAGGACTAGCTCGCGAGGCATTCACAGTTTTTGTAAGTTTACATAACAGCTAACCTGATGAAGGCAATGAAGATATTTGCTGAAACGTTGTATAAAGAATTAAATAAAGAAACTAACTGGCAGAAAAACCCGAGAATTATTCATTTGATATTTTTTTTTTTTTTTTTTTGCTGTCGTCAGTATTTCGACTGGTTTGATGCAATCCTCCATCCTTTCCTATCCTGTGCTAACCTCTTCATTTCTACATACCCCTTACAGCTCACGTCCTCAATTATCTGTTTCATATATTCTAATCTCTGTCTTCCTCTACAGTTCTTACCTTCGACTGTTCCCTCCATTAACAAATTAACCAATCCAGCATGTCTCAAAATATGACCTACCAGCCTGTCTCTTCTTTCCGTAAGCTCCTTAAACAAACTTCTTTTCTCACCCATCATTTCCAAAACACGTTCATTTCTTACTTTGTCTGTCCACTTAATTTTCAGCATTCTTCTGTAGCACCAAATATCAAATGCTTCAATTTTCTTTATTTCCAGTATTCCTAAAGTCCATGTTTCGCTACCATAAAGTGCTATGCTCCACACAAAGAGTTTAAAAAAGTTCTTTCTAATTCCTAGATCAATATTTGAAACTAAAAGGTTTCTTTTTTCATGAATGCTATTTTTGCTAGTGCTATTCTGCTTTTAACATCATTCCTGCTTCGGTCATCGGTTGTAATTTTACTTCCCAAGTAACAGAATTCTATACTTCTCCTATTGCATCCGATCCTATTTATATATTTCATCTACTAGTATTGGTTTCATTTCTGCTACATTTCATCACTTTAGTCTTGCTTTGATTTATATTCAGTCCAAAATCTTCCTTCAGTATTTTGTTCATGCCATTCAGTAACTTCTCAATATCCTCAGCCCTCTCTGCTAACAAGACAATGTCATCAGCAAATCTCCCTGAAAATTTATGCCACATGGAAATTTTTCTTTGACTTTATTCATTGCTTCTTCTACGTACAAGTTGAATATTAATGGGGATAGACTACAACCTTGTCTCACACCCTTTTTAACTGATGCATGTCTCTAGTGATTCTCTACTTTTATTATAGCCACTTGATTCTTATATAGTTTATAGAGTATTCTTCTATCTTGATACTTTAGACCTGACTTCTTTAAAATTTTGAACATCTTGTCCCACCTAACATTATCAAATGCTTTTTCTAAATCAACAAATGCCATAAAAGTATCTTTGTTTTTCTAGATCCTTCAAGTATTAATCTTAAAGACAGAATTGCTTACCTTGTACCACAATTTTTCCTAAACCCAAACTGATATTCACCTACTATCTCTTCTACTACCCTTTCCATCCTTCTGTATCTTATTCTGGTCAGTAATTTTGAAGCATGTGATGTTAGACTAATGGTGCGATAATTCTCACATTTGTGAGCTTGAGCTTTCTTTGGAAGTGTGAAGATGATATTTTTATTAAAATCAGTTGGAATTTCTTCTGTTTCATAACTTTTTGATATCAGTTTGAATAATCTTTCGATTCCTTCCTCTCCTAGGGATTTAAGAAGTTCTGCAGGGATCTCATCAATTCCAACTGCCTTATTTGCTTTCAAGTCATTCAGAGCTTTATTAAATTCTGTCCTCAAAACAGGATCTCCTAAGTCATCAATGTCGACACCTTCCTTTTCCATTACACATTGTTCAAGTCGTCCCCAACATACAGTTTCTCAATGTATTCTTTCCATCGGTTAGCTCTATCCTCTGAGCTTAAGAGAGGTTTCCCGTTGGCAGCTTTAATGTTCATACCTTTTTTCTTCATTTCTCCAAAATTCTGTTGATCTTTCTGTAGGCAGCATCTACTTTACCTACGACCATTTCCTTTTCTACTTCTTCATGCTTTGCTTGTAGCCATTTTTCTTTTGCTGTTTTGCATTTCCTATTTATGTGATTTCTAAATTGCCATTACTGCTCTCTTCCTGCTTCATCCTGAGCCTTTTTGTACCTTCTCTTCTGATCCATCAGCTCCAAAATTTCTTCTGTTATCAAAGGTTTTCGGGCAGCTTGTTCCCTAAAGCCTAATGTTTCTTTACCAGTTTTCATTATTTCAGTCTTTAATGCATTCCATTCATCCTCGGTTGAGCTCCTTTCAGAGTTATTTCTTAGACCCAAGTCTACCATTTCTGCAAATTTTTCTCTCGTGCTAGATTGTTTCAATTTATTCACTTCCAGTCTGTTCTGCTTATACTGCTTCCTTATTCACTTAAATTTCAGCCTGCACTCCATTATTATCAAATTATGGTCAGAGTCTATGTCTGCTCCTGGGTACACTTTACAGTCTAGAACTTGATGCCTGAATCTCTGTTTGATCATGATATAATCTAGCTGATATCTGCCTGTATCCCCAGGACGTTTCCATTCTTCTTGCATGGTTCTTAAACAGTGTGTTTGCCACTACTAGCTTATATCTTTCACAAAATTCTAGCAACCTGCTTCCTCGTTCATTTCTTTCTCCTAGACCAAAACTTCCTACAGTATTCACCTCTTTTTCCTTCTCCCACTATTGCATTCCAATCACCCATGATTATTAGATTTTCCTCCCCCTTCACATATTGGATTAATTCTTCAATTTCAGCGTATATTTTTTCTATCTCTTCGTCATCTTCCTATGACATTGGCATATACACTGGTACTAATGTGATTGAGTTTCTAACCTCATCAAAATAATCCTGTCACTAAACTGTTCATAATAACTCACCTGTTTCCCTACTTTCTTGTTCATTACAAATCCTACACCAGTGACTCCATTGACAGCTTGTGTGCTAATTATCCTGTGTTCCCCATACCAGAAATCCTGTGCATCCTTCCATTTAATCTCACTAATCCCAAAAACATCTAACTTAAGTTGTTCCATTTCCCTTTTTAAGTTTTCTAACCTACCTGCCCTATTCAGACTTCTAACATTCCATGCTCCGACTCGTAGAATGTTTCTATCCATTCTGATGACTCCTCCCTGAGCAGTCCCCATCCGGAGATCCGATTGGGGGACTATTTTACCTCTGGAATATTTTACCCAGGAAAAAGCCATCATGATATATGTAATTTGAGAGGATTACATGTCCTCAGGATAACCTTTGGGTCTTTAATGTAGTGGTTTCCCGTTGCCTTCTGAATCCCCATGCCGTTTATCATTTCTGATTCATCCGCCTTTAGGGGCCGTTTCCAAACCCAAGGGCCAGAGGGTGCCCTGAACCACTCCCTGTTCTTCTGCCCTCCATTCGGAGGCCAATGGCAAGCAGTGGGTGATTCCTTATACCGTGAATCTTTCGGTCACCAGAGCCTCGTCCATGCAAACAGGGTGCACCACGTGAAGGAGAGGTTGACATTTGGTTGGAAAAGGCTTATATAGCCTCTCCCAAACCCTTACACCCCTCATTTGATATAGAACTAGTTTATTTCAAAATATTGGTTTTTTATGTAAGCCAGTACAGTGATGCTAGTAATAATAATGTTTTAATTATTTTACTACCGGTATTATTACAGAATGTTTCACTTTTTTGTGGGACATCTGGCACATCCTCATTCCAAGGCTGCGCTTATTTGAAACCAAGGTTCCAGTTTGCCTGTTGTAGGTCCAAAAAACATATAACCTGTGTTTTGTTTGATAAGTGTATGTTTGTTTAAATGTGTAGCTTATGAGGCAGAGATCGGATACCATCACAGCATTTGCCTAGGTGATTGTAGAAAACTGCCTAAAAACCACAGTCAGAATGGTTTTATCACCAGGCCAATGATTTGTACCTCTCCCATCCTAAACTTGTAATTTATTTAATGTTTTATTCAATGTTAAGAATTATTTAAATTCTTATTAAAATTATTTATCTGTGAATACATTTTTTTTAAAATTACTATACTTTTACTTGTGCACTGATGAATATTAATTGAATTGAAAGTATTGGTGCCGTACATTTACAGCCAAAACAGTAACTAATATGGTAATATCAGTGTGAGGCAGAGAGGTGGGAGTAATCTTAATTACTCTTAGTGTCTGAAATGATTTACAAAACATTTATTTCTGGAATCTCCTTACTTCAATTAATTAGTTTCAAAGTGGATTAGACAGTGTGTGCAGTATTTTCTTTCCATTAGACTTTAAAGACTGAGCATCTGCAATGGTATTTCCAAACAATTCTTTAAAACTTTGGCTTGCTGTATCAAAAAAAAATAATAATAATAATAATCTTAGAGAGGAAAAAATTTACACAGTATCAAATGAACAAGGTTCTGAAAAAATCTGGGCCAGTGTGTGTCTTGGCCTGAGTGAGCCACAGAATATAATGAAGTCTTCACAGGTATATCCGGCGGTACACCCGTGAAGACTTCATTTCAAGCATACGCCAGGAAAGTCTCCTTTCTTACACCACAGAATATAGTTAAAAAAGTTAAACTTCCTTGATATCTTCAATGTAGTAATTTCTATTTACTTTTTGCACCACTGTCTGTTCCATTCTTTTAAATTTTTAATGCTTTATCCTTATATCCCTAAATTATCTGCAAATATCAATGTATCAATTTTACTGAGCGTCACGGGTGAATGGATAACATTCTGGCCTTGCATTCGGGAGGATGCCGGTTCGAATCCCCATCCGAACATCCAGATTTGGGTTTTCCATGGTTTCCCCAAATCATTCCAGGCGAATGCCGGGATACTTCCTTTAAAAGGCCATGGCCGAATTCCTTCTCATTACTTGTCCCCAGTCCTTTCCCACCTCTAATAACCTCGACATCGATGAGGCGTAAAGCCGTAAGGAAAAATCTATTAATTTTCCCATCCACGTTTTCCTTCGCCTTCATTTTAGTGACTTTCTGCACAACATTGGCAAAACAAGAGATAACATGAAACAATGAATGCTTTTCGAGTGTATCAACTGTATGAAATGTTGGGCCTCCCATGGGGGAAGCACATCAACCGGATGCAATGTTCCAGAGTCGGAAAATGACCCTGAAATGTCGCGTTTGCTTGACATACCACCTCGGTGGGAGGCCTTAGAACGTTTCATACAAGAAATAACATACTTCATACTTATTTTTCACAAATCAATCAGTGTTTGCTATCTTTGTTCTTACTTGGAAGCTATCAGTATTGCAAATTTCCCTGTACTCAAATTTTATTCACTTTTTACTGATTCATATATTCCATCACTGTCAGTGAACAGCAGTATCAACCTTTCTCCATATTCTGTTAACATACTGTTGCCTAGGGGTTTGTACCTGCAAGCACGACGCTAAGCTTTAACCATTGCTCATACCATTACTGAAGATTGGGGTGTAGGGAAATTGCCACCGGAGCCTGTGCTCCATTGCAATTAAAAATTAAATAAAATAAACTGCTAGGATTCTTAAAAAAATGGCCACCAAAGTATTGAAATAACACCACAATTGTTAACAGGTAGGTTCGTTAGAAAATCAAACAGTTCATTCGGAAATAAAATGTTTATATTCTGTAAAATTTTTCTTCACACCAGAGGCTTAACTGTGGTAAGGCATTGGACCTATTGAATCCTTGGAGTTAAGATTGAAAGTCATCACTACTTAAAGTAAATGCACACTCACCACATTATTTCACAATCTCCCAAAATATTTGTAAAAGAAAATCTAACCCATCACGAAACAAAACAAAAGTTCACTCCTAATTTCAGAAAGTTACTAGTGTGGAATACTGTTCACATTGCAAATAAAAATCAAAAGGTTAAATATGATTGTAAGGTGGGGAAAGTATTGCTTGCTGAAGACTTGAAATGGAAATATCTTGGCGTTACATTTGATAACAAGCTTAACTGGGCAGGACACATTGGACAGGTGGTGGGAAAAGGTTTCAAAATTCTGCAATTATCAGAGAGAGTGATGAGGGGATGTACGAGATAAGTAAAGGAATTGGGTTGCAAAACTTTGGTCAGACCATTGCTCAAATATGGTAGTGTAGTATGGCACCCACATTTTGAGTATCAAATACAGGAGTTGGAGAGGTTGCAAAAAAGGGCTATGCTAGATTTGTTTCTGGAAATTATCGCAGAATGCAATCAGTAACAGATATGATAAAAGAACTGGAATGGGATTGATTGCAAGACAGGAAGAGGGTCATGGGAATGTACAAGGTGTATACTGGCAATGAGGCATGGAAAGATATTGATGTGGGTATGAAAAGTAGTGCATGGAAAGGAAAAGATGACCATGACCACAAGATGGCACTCGATTTCAGGCACAAGGGAGTGGAAAGATTCTCTTTTTTAAGTAAGTGTGTCGGGGATTGGAATAAGTTGCCACGGGAAATGATTAATAATTTAGCGAAAACGTTGAAAAAATTTAAAGTTAAAATTTGTAGGGGGCAAATGTAGGTGGGTGCAGGAAAGAGGGAAGATGGGTGCGTAGGGAAATTGCCACCGAAGCGTGTGCTCCATTGCAATTAAATTAAATTAAATTGGAAAAATCACAAGCCTCTGATCCAACTCTTTAAAATTTTTATAAGTCCCGCTAGATACATCTCTTAAAGACTTCCTCCGACTGTGACGCCTCCACACTTGACACTGTCCTGGATAAAAATGCTTGCTCAAAAAGGAAACATAGCAGCTTTTAGAGGAAAAATGACAGAAAAATTTCCTCATACCTACTAATTAGCTTGGATATCTCTGAAATTTTGTTGGCGCAATAAATCTGAGTTTTGACGCCGATTAAATGCTGTAGGTGAAACTTTTTTTGGAGCAGGTTCCCCCTTTGCAGTCCACTGTTTGGACTGTATTTTTGTTCGGGCGTATAATGGTGTATCCAAGTTTCATCTACAGTAATTAATCGGCTTCAAAACTTGGATTTATTGCGCCTAAATTGTGCTAACAGAGCGTTGGAAATGTTCATTCGAAGACGTTTTTGGTCTAATGTGAGCAAACGTGGCCCCCAACGCGCGGAAAGCTTTCTCATACCTAAATGTTGATTTAATATGTTACAAATACGTTCTTTTGAAATGTTCATAACTTCTGCTACCTCTCTCACTTTAATTCGGCGGTCGTCTAGCACCAATTGGTGAACTTTGGCGATGTTTTTGTTGGTAGTTGCAGTTTTTTGACGTCCCGAACATTCATCGTCTCCCAAGCTCTTATGGCCACGTTAATTCAACTGCTCAAAATTTCACTGTGGTAAGTGATAGTACAGAGTCCCCATACACAGAATCCAACTCATCTTTGATTTGCGTAGGCGTAGTGCCTTTCAAAAACAAATATTTAATGACAGCTCGACACTCGATTTTATCCATTTTCACAAAAACACTTACATCAACTAACTCAAATGACTGTTACATAACAACTGCGCGTCCAAAATAGCTGAAACTTTGGTGAGTAACTGTCAACAGATAAACAACGAAATTCACTAGCTTTTATTTACGAGTGCTGCCATCTTCACGCTGAGGTCGGAAACTTTTCAGACCACCCTCATATAGGGACACAAATGACTTTGGTCAAAATATAAATTGCCCTCTGTAGACCAATTTCAACTACCATATCTCCCACCCCACGATTGCTCCTGACATGACACCACCATGGTCCATGGTGGTTGACTTGAGATTAACATCATACACAATAGTGAACTGCGCTGGGTAGATTTGGTTATAGAGAGAAATGTAGGGACACACATGTTTGTTTTTTATTGGGTACACCACTTTCAACCACCATATCTACCACAGCTACCGACATGCAATCGCCAATGGAAGACTCCAGGCTACTACCTCACACAAACACCCGTGGTCTGCGCTTGGTAGTTCTGACTGCAATGTGACATATACGGACACACACATCTTTGGTAGAAACGGGAAAATGCCCTACGTCGACTGCTATCATTCACCATATCTCCCACAACCCCATAGCTACCGACATCTAACCACTATAGTGCACAATGGAAGACTCGAGGTCAATTCCATACACCATCACCAGTGGTCTGTGCTATGTAGTTGTGGAAACAAAGTGAAATGTCTTTGGTCGAAATATCCTTTATCTGCCATTTTCAAACACCATATCTCCCACAGCTACCGAAATTCGGCCAACGTTGTGATCGATGGGTGACTGTACCACTACCACACACACCAGTGATCTGCGCTAGATAGTTTTGGCTGAAAAGTGATACACCGGGACACAGACGTCTTTGGTAGAAATATGAAATCGCTGCAGGTCGACCACTTTCAACCACCATACCTCCCACACCTCTATAGCTACCGACATCTAACCACCATAGTGCACGATGGGAGAGTCGATGCTACTACCACACACAAACACCAATGGTCCATCCTATAGTTGTGGCAGGAAAAAGAAGTATAAGGAGACACAAGTCCTTGGTCGAAATATGAAAATGCCCTGCATCAACCACTTTTAACCATAATATCTCCCACAACTATCGGCATTTGGTCAACTTTGTGCACGATAGGAAACTCCATGCTACTTTCACACAATAACACTAGTGATCTGTGCTAGGTAGTGGTGGCTGAAAAGTGAAATATAGGAAAACATATATATATACATATAAGATTTATTTATTTATTGCTAGCATTATCACATCTTTCCTTCCTGTCTTTTTTATGTTTGTAAAGTTTATACTTTTTTCTGAATTCTCTCTCTTTATTAACCTGTTTCACTTTGCTCTCAAATCTGTTTCTTTCACTCCTTCATTATCATTGCAGCTTCGTCAATTTTGTGAGATAATGTTAGAACATTTGACATTCAAGTACTCAATACATCATATTTTCTGGCTCTTTTTATCCACTTATTAATCCAAAAGTTCCAGTTTAGGGTCTTCTATTGTTTTAATGATAATCTAAAGATACATATATATTGAGGCATACAGATATGCCAAATTGAAAACAAAATACAAAGAAGATCGTGTTTCCTAAGTTTATTTGTAGTTGTAAATGGTAGGACCTAGAGAGCATAAAACAAAATAAAAGTTGGCAGTTTGTGAGGGGACTGATATTATGTTCCAGAACACGCCATAGATAGACTGTTGGGGCTGAGTTTGTTTGTGAGACAAGAAAGGTTGCCAAACCCCAGCAAACTTACTTTGGTCCAATAATGCCTTAGGTTTCAGAACAGAATGCTGTAAGATGAGCAGAAGATATTCAAAAAAGACTGCAAAGTCTACATTTTGATATTGAACATATTTATAAATTATAGCAAAAAATTAGCAATAGAATTTTGAAGAGACTCCTAACAAGGTAATACTCCAAAACTGTTGCTTTTCTCCATAAAACTGTTTCCTAGTGGAATTTTACAGTTGGGTCATTTATGTTTTCCAACTGACACAGAAGTAATTACAACCAGTTAGAAGATTTCATTGTAGAAGAACAGAATTTCAAATTGTAAGCCTAGAAGAAATAAATTGTGAGAGGCTTGAAGAAGTTGCAAGAAATATAAATGAATCATAGCAAACTTACTATCTAAAAGTGATACAAACGGAAAAAGCCCAGAGATAGATTTTGATATCAGCTAGATTAAAAAAAAAAAAAAAATGTCAAACAGCATACAGGGAGATAATAAGGACTCTGATCACATTCTAAGCATGCACATTTTTTATTGTTATTATTTTATTTAATTTTGATGGAGTGCATGTTCCAGTGGCAATTTCAAGGAATGAAGTACCAACTGAAATTCAAGAGAGTCAGTAAGCAACACAGGAAAAACAGATGAGAAATGAGCAAACTAAAAGAATCACAGATTAAGAAAATTTTCAGACTTAATACTTGTCTAAACAGTAGCTGTTAAAAGCATTTATACGGAGAGTTTAGAGTTCTTCGTTACTGAAGGAACTATACTGTAATGACCAAATTAACTACAGATATTTCTGAAACTAGATATAAAGGAAATGCAAGAAAGTCAGGAATTGATTAATTTTAATTGTGATGAGCACATGTGTTGGTACAAATTTCCCAACACATCTGTATTCCTATTCCATCAATATATATATAATTACAAATAAGGCTAGGGAAATGAACCATTGCTTACCTCAGGTGATGGTAGGAGGCATGGACACACATTCAATAAGCAACGCAATTTTCGGGTCTTGGCCTATCATCAGCAAAGGGCGAGTGCTGTACACCCACTCTAAAGGGGCAAAGCTTTAATATTGCAATATTTCTAGTGTACATCCTGTCTGTTTACACCATCCTGTGATCATTTAAAGTAAACAATGGTTTGTTTATCTTAAACATTTGGGTAAGAGAAAAAACACCACTTATCACAGATGAAGGTAGGAAAGGCATTGAAACCCAGAAGGACAAGTACACTTATTGAGCGTTGTAATTTTATGGTTTATGGCCCTTCAAAAACAGTAGTAAGAGGTGGCTGCTGCATGATGTGGATTAGCAGCTATATATATAATTCTTAAAATTCATTGCTTGCAATAACAGCACTCAACTACTTTTTTCTTTTAGAAATTATAATTCTTTCAATATTTCTGCTAAGTTGTTCATCATTTCCCTTAGTAATTTGTTCCAGTCCACAATGCCCTTACCTTCAAAAAGTAATTTTCCCATTCCCTTTACCTAAAATCAAATTCCAGCTTATTTTCATGTTCATCTCTTCCCATTATTTTATTTCTAATTCTTCTATAATGCTTCATAAACAATATTTGCCTTATAAATTCCCAACATTTTCTCCAGCCATCTCCTGCCTTACAATAAATCCTAATGTAGCTCCTGTTTCATACCAGTTACCAATAGTATTCTGTAGTAATTTCCACAAACAATTATAGCTACCCTTCTTTGCACCCCTTCCAACTCCTGTATTTGATACCTACACCACCATATTCAAGTAATGGTCTAATCAAGGTTTTGCAACCCAATTCACTTACTTTTTTAGTACATTGCCTCCTCATTTTCAACAGTAAATGATGGCATGTGAAACCTTTCCCTATCATCTACCCAAATGAGTTTACTATCAAATGTCATGCTAGGATGCACACTTAATGTTTTCAACAACCACTTCCTCTGCCACCCTACAATCATTAAGAACCTTTTTTAATTTTTGTATTTACCTAATCAGCTGACTTCTTGGTATTTATCTTCATTCCATATTGAACTACCCAGCTTGATAGCCTGTTCAAATCACCCTTCCACTGTTCACAGCCCTCCCCCATTGTAATCATATAGTATAACATTATGTCATCAGCAGACATTCCAACTGAAAACCATTAATACAATTCAACAGCAGCAGTTTACCAGTTGTAAATTCATACCTTATTTTATTCAGTTTGAGCTGCATTTTCTTGTTTTTTAATTGTGCCAACATTTTGCCTAAAGCCTCTGGTCATCTTCTAATTAATATTATGGTTTATTCATTAACAAGTATTTTGGTTGACTCAACCAAAATAACAAACGGCAATGGTCCGAATACATTAACCTGTGATACACCCCCTTTCACTTCTACCTTTTTTGACACTGCATTTCCTAACCTAACTTTTTGCATTCAATCTTTTAACATTTCCTCTACCAAGCAGGTCACTTTTTCATCCACTACAATGGTTTTATCATACTTACCAACATTTTATTGCACACTCCATCAAATGCTTTTGGAAGATCCGCTTGACCTCCCTGGCCCATTTCATCTGATATTTCTTGCAAGTAGCAAGATTACCATAAACATCCAACACTGAACTCATGCCAGTTGCGTATCTTTCGGAGAACTAGGCAGTGCCATGCTCCGGGACCCCCAAATTCAGCTCAGCAGGGCCCCAAGCTCAGCTCAGGCGGCCCCCAAGCTCAGCTTAGGGGGGGGTTATTAGCCTATCTATGCTACTGACTAATGCAACCATTTTTCAAACTAGTTTATATCCTGACATTTCTGTTGTGGTTATATATAAACCTGTGCATCATTTTACCTACCACTGACTCTCTTTATTGGCTGATACTACTAAGTCACTTTTCCCGTCCTCTATTATGCACCAAGTCTTCATACTCAATACAAACAATATTTCACATTATGGTACAATATCATAACCACCTAGCTTTAACACTTCTGTACTAATTTTATTCACACCTTTTCCTTTACAGATTTTCCCCATTCCATCCCTGTATGATGGTCACTAATGATCTCGTAAAAGCAGGTACTTAATATCTCTGCTTTTCTTCCCTTATCCACAATTGTCTGTATATTTTCCCTAGCCTTCCGTTTCCCAACATGACAATAGAAATTTCTGGAAGAATCTTCAATTGGTCCACATGCACTGATTATATTCTTCATATCCCCTTCTTTAGCTTCTCTCTTCACAGTTATTAATTCTTTGTTTACTTTTTCCATTTATTCCCTACTGCATTTCTTTTAACTCTGTTGTTTTCATTCCTTACAAACCTTGTTAGACCTTTCACCTCCCTATTATAGTGTGTGGATTATCTACTGTCCTTTGTTTTCTGTTTTGGAATAAACATTTCTTCCCCTATTCTTGAACTTTACCAATACTCACTCCTCTGTGCTGGTGCTCTGCTTCCACATACAGAACTTTATACTAGAATATTTCTTAAATCCTGAAATATGTGCTTTTTTATAATTGTACCAAAACCAACTCAAGTTTGGCTCACTTATTGATCCCTATTACCTTCAGTATCCTGAGACTCTAGATTTTACTAAGAAAGTATCCAACATGTTCTTTCCCCTCCTGCTCTGCTCTACCACTTGTCTTACTCACACTATGGTATTTGCTAATCTCTGCTGTCTTGTCCTTTAAATCTTTATTTTTTTTTCCCCCAGTCCACATCTGGTAAATTTAAGTCCTAATAATGCCCATCCTAAGCTCACTTCTGAATTCTGAACATTAATTTGATTTCCCTGCTAGTATTTCATCTTTGTCACTCATGTTTCCAGTGTGATAAGTAGTCTAGATCCTTATTTTCTCTCTCTCTCATCTCCCCAGAAATCTAACCCCAGTAACTAATGAGTATATGTAAATGCAAACTGTAGTAGACTTTTTAACAAGTATAAATACTCCTCCATCTCTATGGTACATTCTATAATTCCCAGACAAAATGTCACTGTCTATCATGCCTTGCTTTAATCAAGACTGTACCCATATAGTTATTTCTGGTGTGTACATCTCTGATCAGTTACCAGACCTGTTAGTTCACCATACTCCCACAATACAATACAATACATTCATTTTCCATTGATCCCAATATAAGAGACTGGCTGTGTGGGATGTGGATAGTTGTCAATTTACAGATAAACAGTTGCATAACAAAATAATAAGTACACCACTAGATGTACAGTCATAGTATACATGGTACATTAAACACTTCCATTACAAAATAATACATACACCAGAAGATGTACACTACTTTCTATCTGGTACTTGGATTGGCATACTGTCATAATTACTCTTCTTCCTCCATATTTCGTGATACCCCTTTAATCAGCTTTGGGTATTTCTCTGATATTTATGTTTTCTTGTATTACGGTAGTTAGTAACTCTTTTGTCTTGTTATTTTTATTCCATCATCTGCAGCCCTTCACTTCAAAAAAGGCAAATTTCTGCCCCCATTAATTGCCTCTGGGACATTAAAGTGACCTATTTTTAATTCTTAGGTAAAAAGGGGAGGAACTACTGCAGCATATTGGGCAACAAGAGATCCTGAAATTTTATTATAGCATTTAATTTCATGTAATTACCATTATGGCTTGCAGTCACAATTTATAATTGTTACCATTACTTGTTTCTCTAATTCTGCCTACGTTGGTTTAATGATAACTTCCATAACCAAAATTTTCACTAAATGCTTCTCTTAAATTCAGATCAGTTAGTTATGAGTTTGATAACATGATAAAAGTAACGAGAATCTTGACTTGAATGCATTTAGATTTGTTGCTTTCTGAAAATTGTTTCATGTCAGTCAATTGCTTCTCTGTAAATCATGAATATTTGTCATAGGCTCTACATGTGCCTTCAGTTAGGCCTAACCTGTAAGTTCTACAATATATCATAATGCAATATTTTTAACCTTTCACCCACATTACTTTTTCTGTTGATAAAATCAATTTTAGTTTACTGTTATGAATCCATTTATTTGCACCAAATGTGTTGGTATGGGCAAAATGAAGTGACATAACACATCATCATTAATATTAAAAAATTTAGTAAACGTTAGTAATTTTGTTCGTTCACGAGCTTTTAATAATACTTCGTGTTCACAAAAGTGGTTATGTTAATTGTGATGAAGCATGTTTAGTTAATTTCAGTTTTCATCAAACACATCATTTGCATATCAATAAGTAAAACATGTCATAGAAAACTGCTTCGGAATATATTGTATTCAGTAGTGCCTAAGCATTGAAGCAGTTTTCCATAATTCTCAAACAGTACATTCAAAACGTTTGGGAATCCTTTCACATTAGCAATCTCAATTAGGACCTTCAATTATAACTAATACGAAAGCGAGACATAACAACAAAAATCAAATGATTGGAGACAAATTAAGGATAAAAGTTAAAAACTTAATTTACTCCATACCGGCATTCATTAATAGATAAACAAATAATTTGTATGGAATGGGTAATTTGTTAGATATTCAGTTTATTAGTGGTTCACATGAACTTTAATCCGAAACAATTCTATGAACATCCGTTGTTTTAAGAAATGTCACTGTATTGCTCCCACGAATCTACCAACATAGGCGGCAGATGGCAGGAGCTTGCGTGCAAAGTCAAAGATTCCAAAATCGCCTTGTATTGATCGTAATTTGAATCAGGGTTTGTGTTTATAGCTTTAGCTACATTCAGTGAATTTAATTATTAAGAGTGAGCCACAAGCTACTCTGGTGTGTGACTAGTAAGGTTATATTAAGGGTGGTGTCTTGTTCAACATTCCAGCTATAGTCTTAGGGGAGCTTTAGCTGTTAAAAAAAAATTAATGAACACTTAGCTTATTCTCAAGTTTACTATACCATATCAACCTGGCTTTTAGATAAAATTATTTAAATATATATATATATGCGTAAAATTATTTCGATCAGCTTCATGTTTTCATTCAAGATATCTTGAAGTAGTTCCATTTTAACTACAGATTCTCGTACTCCGAAGCTAAGTAGCGAGCAACCACAGCTGGCTGATGTATATCGGCGGCTTCCCGCCCGACCCGGCAATCCCGTCATAACAGTAGAGTACAACTGTTCGCGGAGGAATATAGTCCTTCATGTTTTCTTTTATTTCTTCATTTATTTACTAAAACTGAAAATAAAATTTATCACCTTTAATTTAAAATCAAAAACTAAATCAGACTGAAACTCTAGTTACATGTTGTAGTAAAGAACGTGTTCATGACTGCAACGCATAGCGCGGAGGAATATTTGTGAACGTAGTAGAACTCTTCAGCTGTTTCCCGCCAAAGATCGCCATTACAAAACGCTGTGAGGCGTTGCGTGTGTGGTTGGGCGTAGGAATTTGTGATCGTGAGGTGTCAATTTTTCCCTATTTCGTGAGAGACAATTGATACTTAACAATAGTGTCGAGTTGCAAGATATGTCAGTATTTAACCGGAGTGAAGAGCGACGTTGTTTAGAAGAATTGCGACATCAAGACAAGGAAGTTATCGGCAGTTTGTGCAGGTAAGCAAACCCGCCCGCCATATGACGCGCCATCGCAGAAGTGGGCGGTTAACGTTTTTGAATTTGAGGTAATGTTTTACCGTTGCTGTTTGTGATAAGTTATTAGGTAGAAGTTAAATAACTTAAGTCAAATGGAGGTTTTATTTTGATGAAGCTTAACTTCAGTTAGAGTGTTAATATATTTTGTGTGTTATGTATTAGACGTGGCGTATCTGCCGGCAGGTCATCACAGCTGATGTTATCTCGCCATGTTGCAGAAGTCACATGGTATTTTTGTCTCAGTAATGAACAATAGCTCAGTGAAGCAGAGAGTAAATATGCGGTTATTCCTTCATCACACGCATAGATATGTGTATTGAGGTGTGGTGTCTAATATACGGTCATGGATGTCGGAACCACGTGGTTATGATTACTAGAAGGGTATAAAATTTTCGTCAATTTTTTTTTAATGTGAAAGATACATTGAAATATTAATTTGTATTCTTGTTTTTTGTATGGTTTAACTAAAAATTTCGTTAGAGATCAATAGTAACTTTTTTTAAAAAAATTCATTGTCGGTTTGTTGATATAATGCTGGCATGTTTACGCCCCTCTACATGTGCTTACTTGTTATGTGGTGTTTGCGGTATGTTGTAAAATATTTAACGTGAAGGTTTTAGATTTCATCTAGCACCATTGTAATATTCTAATTTACTGCAGAAGTTCATTATTATGTAGTATTCCAGTATGTTCTTAGGGTTTATGTATTACTTAAGAAATTCTGCATGTGTGCAATTTGAACTGATATTTGAGGTTGCTGTCAGTTGTAGCTTACGAGATTTTAAAATGAAATATTTGGGTCAGCAGTTTCGCTCCAAAATCTCAGTTGCTGCATTTTTTTTTTTTTTTTTTTTTTTTTTTTTGTGACATGAGTTTGCTATTTATTGTATTTTTAAGTACATTTGACTCCCTTTTATTTGCTAATTTTAGTAATTAACATTGTATGTATATCTTTTATTTCACTTCTCGGAGTAATAAAACTAACTAGTTTAAAAATTTATCCTCTGTTTTGTACATTCCTTTTGGTAGTTAATTCGGTGTTTGGACTGAAGGAATATGTGAATAAGACATTTGCTTAAAATTGTTAGCTATGTGGTGAGAAATAAGATAGTGTTTGTCTTTGAGTAGAAGTGTAAGTCCTAATTTTTATATGTAATTCTGTTTCCAAAATTGACGATGCTTAAATGCAGCTAACTTAATTACATTAAATGATCAGTTTTAATACGACTGGAAAATCTTGAAACTCGGTTTTAACAATTTAGTTAATACTGCCATTCTTGCATTATTTTATCCGAAATTCTACTTAGTTTCGAAAGTAGAGGTCCGGAAGACGAAGAAAATATTTTTCTCACTGAATTCGTAGCAACGTAAAGATGTACTGCACTGACATAATTTACTATTGTTGTGGTTTGGATGTTTTGCTTGTGCTGGGTTCAAGGAGTTTACATTTCTAAACATATTTATCATTTTAATAAAGTAACTTGAGTCAGTTCTGGATTCCTACTATAAATCAGTGATCCAGAATCTCCTTAGAAATAAGTGGAAATTGTATTATTTAAAAAGAACATTTTGTTTCTTTCGAAGATAATGAATATTACCAACGATAATTTATTTGCCCAAAGTGCTACATGCACTGTACAACCAGCTGCCGCTTGTACATAAAAGCAAAACATAGTAATGTATACATATATTGAAAAATGCAAGTTCTATAACAGATCGAATACAGAAGGTTTAAAAAACATACATAAAATTTATCTAAACCTTAGTACTTTTTACTTTATAAGAAATTAAATGCACATAATTGCACATGTTATGAACAAATCGAAATCAATTTTCTTTCACTTTTTAACGCCCATTTTCATAAGTTATTTATAACGGAGACATGATTTGTTGGAAAAATAAACCATTGAGACTGCGTTTTTTTATGTCTGTTTTGCTTTCTTCGTGCGTTTACTAAAGTGTTCTGGTTGTTTTTTTTCTTTCTTGTTAACATATTTCGTTAATTGTATTTTGCCAGCTTTTTATTTTTTATGGCAATCTGAAATTATTTTCAAATGTACTTGCCATCTATTTTGTTGACCTTTGCAGTAGGCTCGTTATTGCGGCAACCGATTTAACAGCTCTCCGATTCGAATCCCAACTCCGCCATTAATTTTTACGGACAATCTTGAACATTAATTCATTTGGTTTACCATTCTTTGTGAAGTACGTTATTCGTATTATACTGTAAACTATGGGTCTAGCCAAGGCTGAATGTGCGACATATCGTAAGGGTGCGTCCATTAATTACGTGAGTTTTTTTTTTTCGGAATTCCGGACCAATTCCCTCCTGATGACGTGAGATTTGACAGTCTTAGAAATTAATCGTAGAAGAACCGCCGGATTGTATTGCAAAAGCACTATGCGTCCACGGTTACATTCGCTGCTTTCCACAGACGGCGGATCCAGCAACTGTCCGGAAGCACACCCGGAAAGATTGATTGCAGTCATACGCCAGGAAAGTCACCGTTCTGATATATATATAACTTATTGGCTCATGACAGGAGTCTCCCAGTTTTCCTTAATATAATTTTCTTGGACAACTAGTTGAGCATACAGTGCTTTCTCACGGTTTGGTGATTGAAATTTATAGCGCAGTATAAGTTCCAGCTTAGTCAGCGCTTTTAAGATGACTGATTTTCATCGGCGAAATATCGTGTGAAAGCGCTGTGTTCGATCGGTTAGTGATCAAAGTACATTCTTAATTCCAACTACGACACAGACTTGGTTCTCAGAGCGTCTATAAATTACGTGGTTCCATTTTGGCCTCTTTAGAACCCCACCCTTCCAAGTAGCCTGACACAGCTCTTGCCTGGTGGAACGTAGTTTTTTCCCCTATTTTAATTCCTGAAGACACTGTTTTCTCTTACCGGACTATCGCTAAGGTTGTTGTGTGCCCATTAGCAATTTTCGGAAAGTTATGATTGTGTTGCTTCCATCCCATAATCCTGTTCCAAAAACTTCAACACAAGACGACTTTGACACCCTCAAACACCTCAAAATAGGGACATAGTATAAGCAAAAATTAATTGCATACAAAATCTGCATACTATTTCTTTTTAATATCGTTTTTCTTTTTTATTAATACAGAAATTGTCACATCCGCCTAACCCCTACAATTGTTTAAGAATATTGTGAATCGAATGTACCAAAGGTTAACATGAAAAATTCTTAAAATAACATGTGAAATGTATCTCTTGAAAAATTTGCATACTTCGTTAAATAAAACTTGATTTATTTATGCAACAGTAATTTCCCTTTTTTTGTAAGAATCGATTTTTTGGCTGTTGGGTACTTTTGACGATTTTTTGTAACCTTTAAAACAAAATGTTTCTCAGTTTCACCTTTTATGAGAAGTTCCAATCTTGAATGAGTTGACATCTCTTTTCATAACTATTATCTCTAGTCCACTTCGCTAATCAGTATCATTATTCCATATTGATGGGTCTTCGCCAAGGAAATTGATGCCGAGATACTCAATGTTTGTAAAGGAAGAAAAGTAATTTTTAATCAGAATTCATATCTTCAGTTTTTCTTCCTCTTCTCATATTTGTCTGTATCCAGCATAACTTGTCATAATTTCATTAATCTCTGAATAAATAAATAACATTTTTTTATATATAAACGCAGCTGACTGATAAATACAGTTTTCACTTTATAACTGCACTCTATCCTGTAATAACTGTTATCCATTCCATTTATTGTCTCACATTTTTACAATACCAAGCATAAAATTTCTATGCTAGACAAAATTATCAAAGGAAACTTTGTTTCCATTTAACTTTCTCATGCGTACCTAAAATTCCAAACTTTTGGGTCAATGAGTCACCTTGTATTTGTCTAAATGAGCTGAAATTTTACATTGATCTTTTTTATATAATAAGTTAGGGAGGTGGGAGCTTGTCTTTTTAAAACTATATTTAGTATATAAACAACATGACCGATATATGCTTAAGGTATACTTTTATATTGTAATCTGAATCAAGTGGCAGCACTAGTCACTCTTGAAAATGATAGTCTATTCGGAAAACGTCTTTCTCAAGTACTGCCAGAATATTCTTCTCTTCTCTGAGTACTGACAACCCTTCCGGCATTCATCATTTTTTTTTAGCTGCAGTTCTGTCACCCTCCTTTTACGTAACCAGAGAATTAGTATTAGTCCTGATTAAATGGTTTCCATGTATCATTAAAGTAGTTTATTTTGAGAATTCTGGTAAATATTTCACACCACACTTGAAATAACATTTCAGCGACTACTATAATTAAAGATGCATCGAAATTCATTGCACTGAACGAAAAATTGTTTTCGGCGTGCTCGCTGTCGATTCGAATGAAAACAGATTTGTCATAAAACTTCAAAATAAAACTGTGACTGACGAGGATAATTCCGCGTGACGTTGCAAGCTAATTTGAGTCTAGTTATTGCGTCTAATGTTTTTAATACAGTACATGATTCTGAGCAGGCGCGTCGACTATTTCAAACGCGCGCTCCCCTTGTCGCCCAACCACCATGACTTCATCACAATCAAGAACGGTTCTGAGTCTAGTATAGTGTAACTAAAGTATACACATTCTGCACTCTGTTTTAGCTGCCCCAAATAAAATAAATCAAGCTACGTAGCTCGGCTTGGGCCCGGTCCCTCTCCCATGAGTGGGTCATGTGGTGTATGGATTCTCCCTTCAAGGTGCGGATCCACCAAGCGCACAGAATGTTTGCAAACATTTGTGATGGTACATCAAAGGAATTCATTGTTCGTATGTGCTTAGTGGAACTCTGTATTTGCTTTTGTAGGACGGCCGACCATTGCCTGTACCTGGGTAGTAGGCAAATAAAAGTTGAGAGGCATGGTCTGGGCGCTCAATGTTATGGCGAGGACGGTATCAGCTGACACCCTCAGACGCTCATAGCTCCTTGGCTGATCAATGTTCACAGATTGTTATAGCGAGTTTCTTCACCTTTGTTTTGCACCCGAATAAGCCAGGTCTTATAAAGTTTATATGGAAACTGACACGCAAATAATGCAGCTTGGCGCGCCTCTTAACGTGTTTTGATCTAAACTTTCATTCTCAATCAGTAGCGTAGCTAGGTTAACCACCACCTAGCCCTACTATAGCTACGCCACTGTTCTCAATTTCGGTTCGTTACAAAGTTCCTATGAAACATTTGATTGCTTGGCATTACAAATGCAGGATGTGGAGAAAATATCCTGGACCTTTAAAATAATTCTTTAAAAAATCTGCCACCTAATACCTACGTTTCGCGTCGTGTTTCATTTTTCCTTCATTCGTTGTGAATGTATCTGTTTGCCCTCTTCCGTCGAAGGGGTACCGCGTATTTTTTGGCTTGTTCGTCTCTATTTATCCCAAGTGTCGCTAACTCCTTCGGAAAGAGATCTGTATGAAAAGTATCTTCGGGTTTTAATTCCAACAAATGGATATTCACTAACCAAGGCATCCAAGGTTTTCCGTTATGCATAAGAAAATAAATTTTTAATCTTTCTGTTTTCCTCCATTCGTTTTGCAGATGTTTCAGTGATTTTCTCATTTAATATAGACTTCTTGTTGTATCTGTTAATGAACATCATCCTTGAAGTTGGAAGCCAGATTTCCTCTAATAATATTTCGCTCTTTTTTTCCTAATGTACCCTTAGGGGTCCTTTATCAGAATTCAGGAACAAGTTTCGGCCGCATACAAAATTACTGGTTTCATTACTGGTTCACAATGATGTAACTTACTATTTTGTGAATTTTTTTGTGTATGTTATACATCTCTTCTATTTCTAGTTTGTATCCTTTCCCTAACAGCTTCTTTGTCCAACCAAGCCATTTTTCATCATGATCACACCCAGGTTACTTTAATTTTTCCACGCTGTTTATGCTTCCGTATTTAGTTTGAAATCTTAGTGGAGCATCTTTGATGTCGCTAGTTACTTCAGGGTTTCTCTCTCTCTCTCTCTCTCTCTCTCTCTCTCTCTCTCTCTCTCTCTCTCTCTCTAAAGAATACCTATAAACCGGTTTGATCGGCAATTTGAATAAATCAATTCTCTTTAGTCTTTTGATAGGATGGCGATGTCGTCTGTTATTGCTTTAGATCAGGGATCCCCAAGGTGGTCTACCCAATGGGTTGCCAAGAGTTCTCCAGGGATCAATTAATACTAAAGGGGATCAGTTAAACTGTCTATGTCTATGGAAAAAATGAGAACATTCCAATAAAAATTCGAAAGACTGATAAGATCAACTACTGACTACCCTAATTACAACAATCATAATGGCCATTCAAGTAAAAATGGAGCTACAGTAGAACTCCGATTATCCGAATCGCTTTTTTAATTAACACTGTAACGTACTGCGATTCAAAAAATAATTCTGCATACACACCACATGAAACTTCTCACTGTCAAGCGGATGAGCGAATTTGCTGCTAGAAAACAGATGAATACAGCCAAACAGCTTATGTTGACCCTGATGTTCAGCAAGCAATGACTTTTATTTACAGTATGGTACGTACAGCACTTGTAACTACGCTTAACATGTAAAAGTGTTGCCTTTTCATTCTAAAAGCTCTATTTCTTTAAATATAGTTTTTTTTCTCCCATTTTCAACATACATACAGTTATTAATTAAAATAGACCCTTTTCGTAAAAAATCCAATTATCCTAATTTTCGATTATCTGAATGGGGTCCGGTCCCAATTGATTCGGATAATTGGAATTCTATTGTATTTAAATCTTCACTGGTACGGGTCGATTTTAAATATTTTTCATACTTGTGAGCATTAAAAGAAAAATGAAAAGATTTCAGATTTGGAGATATATATATATAAACCAATTTTTATAAATTAAGAGGACTTTGAAGCATGTTTCGAAGACTTGGAGAATATGCATGTTCCAAAATGGTTTGCTATTCCATTTGATATAAAAATAGGTAATGAAGGTAGGGAACCTGGCTTAGAAGATGAACCGATTGAAATATGTGTAGATCTGGAAATTAAAGCGTTGTTTAAAAATAAAAACCTCATTGAATTTCGGAGCAATAACAATATTGCTACTAAATATCCAAAGCTCGGAGCAGAAGCCGAACCTTTCTTGTATTCCCAACTTCATACTTGGTTGAAGACGATTTTAGTTATGCGAACGCAATTTTGGCAAAACACAGGAACAGGGTGAACCTGGAAAACCGAGGTGATTTGCGACTAAAACTTACAAATTTTCAACCGAATATCAATAATCTTGCTGCTGCTCTTCAGAAACATCTATCCTACTTATAGTAGTCGCAAAGTGGCAGGAAGAGGGTTTATTCATCCAATATAATTTATGTTAAATTTTCGAAGATAATTACATTTAGAATTTCCATCTATCCATAATTTTATTATTATTTTTTTAAGATTTAATAACAATGGAAAATATTTCATTTTTCTGTTAATGTTATTGGTTGGGTTTTATAAGATATGGAAACTATATCTTCTTTCGTTGGTTTGTTAGGTAGGTCTTGTTGCTTAACATAAAAAATGGTTTAATTCGATAAGAAGGCAAATATTCTATGGAGTCAATGAGATAATAGTATATAACTGTGTCCTTATGCCTTAGACATTTGCCAAGGAACACTTTCAACATTCTGATAACGTGTGCGACGCATAACAAATACGCAACATAACTCAAATTATAGAAATGTGTACTCAAACCTAAGTCCAATGAATACGTAATTGGATCTATTTACCTACGAATTTTTGTATTAAATACTTGCTCTGGGGGTTGACAAAAACAAACGTTTGTTCACACGAGTCAAATGCCAACTGCAAGGGTTCAGGCAAACAGCGCAATACATCGGATAGAGACCGATCGGGGCAGCGAGTCGACGGCAGGTATGCAGCCGCGCGCTGCCACTCCATTCGATGGTTGTTTGACCGCTCCAGTCCAGACAGTAGCCCATGTGGCCAGATGGGCGCTTGCACACTAGGCGGATTTCAACCGCTTGTGCGTTTTCAGTATGTGTAAAGTTATCATTTTTTTAATTTAAAAATCGTAATATGAGTTACGTGGTGATAGATAATGATATTCTCATTTCGTTAGTGGAAGCTAGAGCAGTTTTAAGAGACAAAACAGTTGTTTCTTTTAAAGATAGAAACGCTTGGAAAGAAGTGTGCCTTGAAAGTGGAATGATTTTGACGAAATGGAAAATTATGAAAAATGCCTTTGGATAGTGAACGATTGATCACGTATTTACATAAATTTTTACACTTCAACTAGAACTTGAAAAATATTGAATCTCATTTTATAGAAAGATTTTGATGTTTAATAGTATATAACTGTGTCCTTATAACTTAGACATTTTTCAAGGAACACTTTCAACAATCGAAATTATGTCGCTCGACATTATGAGATAATTTTTTTTCCTTTTCTTTTTTAACACAGCATTGACGAATACAATGAGACAAGCTGTTTAGTAAATTCGGCATCATCTTCGCCATTTACTTTCGATTTTTCTTTGTAGAGTAATAATTTTTAAAACACTCAACATATTACAACTTAAGCAAAAATATTTAACTAATCGATTGTGCTTGTAAGAATAAAAGCAATGTAGATTAAACTCAACAGTGATGAGTCGATTACACAGTGAAGTATATGTATCAGTTACAAATAAATGTAAGTATTAACCATTATATGGCATAGTGTATTTTTCAAACATAAAACAAATAATGGGGATTGGAATTATATAAAATTAAATATTTATCTATAGTAGTTCCATGAGAAATCTGCTTACTTAAAGGTGATTGGCAGCATTTCCACACGTTAAATACCATTCATCAACTGGTTATTTCTCCTTTGAATGCCGTACTTTAGTTTCACAAGCAATTGTCGAAATAAACATCCCAAAATAACTGAAAACTTGGCGTCGTCGTTCCTCAAATATTCTGTTCTCCTTTGGTTTTACCCTTTCCTATTTCTATGGCGACTGAACTGTCAAAATAACATTTTCAAAACCTAACTACGAAGTAATAAACGCTGAAATAGCAGCGGACGTTCTACCGCTGAATGTGTAAACATCTCAAATTCTATAGGCGGCAGCGGTTGAGTTTCCGCTACGGGAAAAACCGCCCAATGTGTAACCGGCCTTCACACGCGTTTTCGTCGCGTTTGCGGATTGCGGATCCACTTAATTTTTTGCGGGATCCACCAGACTGTCTAATGTTGAGGGATCCCGCTTTGCTGGATTGCAATCCCTTGTTGTGACCTCAAAAGAATCTGAGACATCCTAAAAATATTCGATTTCGCGTTTGTCATGGTAAAACTAATTATAGCCAATGGTTTCAGGATAACTCCGAATTAATGTGGATGTGTAATAGCACCTGTCGGTCTATTGAGTCTTACGCATATACAAACATGTGGAGATCACACATCATCAGGGTCAAGGCATTGTTCGAAACAATTAGGAAAATTGGTGTCAAATTTTAGCGTAGTGTTCAGGCGATTGTACTGAATGAAGTCTATGCTTCTTAATTAATAACTGAGTGTTGCGAGAGGCAATGGCGGCAGAAAATATGACCGCCAAAACGTAGTGAGCGGGTGTCCGTTAATTACGTGAGGTGAAATGGGGGGGGGAGGTCAGGTGAAATCTCACGAAGGAGGATCGGGGGGTCGACGGAAATCTCAACTGAGGTTTTGAAATTATTGAAGGACAGTTGAGCTAAAAAAAAGTCCACAAAAGACCAGGATGTTGATTTTTTTGGGGGGGGGGAGGATTAGGTCTAGAAACGCCGCGGATATCGCCTTTGTGGTGGGTATAACAGCTCTTGGAAGCAGGAGAGCTAAAAAAAAAGCTCTCTAAAACTACGAGGTTGATCTGCAGGGGGGGGGGGGTGTGTCAAAATCTCACGTCATCTTAGGGGGGGAGGTTCCGACCAGATCTCACCAAATTTCATCAGAAAAAGGGGGTCCAGAATTCCAGAAAAATACCTCACGTAATTAATGGACGTCCAGTGTCCCAACTCTGCACATTTAATCTATATAAAGTGCCGAGAAACCCTCCATTCTTATAGTCCTTAACATCAAAACGCCCCCTTAAAGCCCACTGCTGCATTTTTACCTCGAGCTAATTTTACATATAAGTTGGATAGTGGGTGCAGCGTATCCACCAAAGTGTTAAGCTTTACTGAAGCGTATGAAAGTAAGTAGTGACATGAATATGCTGCGATTCCTTCATCTGCATTCAGACATTGTAAAACATGTATCCAGCAGAACGTTTAATCTAGAACAGGGGTCCGCTAAGTGGTCGATTAATATTAAAGAGGACCAATTCAACCGTCTAGGGAAAAATAGGAATGTTCAAATAAAAACGAGATGAATAAATAAAATTAAAACTCATCCTCTCATCCCGTCTGTTTGGAAATTATGTGAAGTAAATCATAAAACTTTCAACCAATTCCTTTGGTACAGTGAGGTAAGGTGGTTATTAAGAGGTAGTAGTTTGTAGAGAATCATCTGAAGAGTTTCTTAGGAAGGTGGATCCATCGTTATGTGACAAGTTAAAACAGAGCAAGAACCATCTGTTTTATTTGGCAGATCTTTATTCGACATTTATTCCATCTATCTCTAATTTTGTTATTATTTTTTGAGATTATAAGAACAGTTGAAAATATCTTCTTTTTCTGTTAATGTTATTGGGTGGATTTTATAACATACGGGTACTGTAAATTATTTCGTTGAGTAGTTATGCAGATCTCCTTACTGCTTAGCATTAGAAAAGGCAAAATGCTTTAATGTTTTTATTAAATACTTAACCTGGGGGTCGATAAGAAGGCAAATTTCCTATGAAGAGGTCGACAGGGTAAAAAGTTTGGGGACTCTTGATCTAGAACATATAGGACGCTCTCCAATCCGATATTGTGAAAGGGAGGTATTCTGCTGGATTCTTGGACGTCTGGGAATCAGATGAACAAGGCAAAGGATGAAGCTGCGAACTCAGCCTGCAACAAGGTCAGAATCTACTCCAGTCCCAAAGTCAATCATTGCCCCAAGTTGAGAGAAAAAAAAAAATGGCAGAGGTAGTCAAGCACCTTTCAGTGGTGTGGGGCAGCTCCTAGCGGGCGATAAGGATGAATTTTTTTTCTCCGCTTTGAGGACCCACCGGGTTGTGATGCTAGTGACGTACTTCTGACGTGCGCCATATTTTAACCGATTGGCCTTAAATCTAAAAATAATTCAAAGGCAACGATCTGTTCCTTATTTTAAATAACTGCAGTATAGTAGCAACGTGGTTAAGGTTTTAAAATTTTGGGCAAATTGGCATAGCTTTTAATGTAGATTGGTGGTTCCTTTACAACCACCAATCTAGGTTTTGTGTGTGTGCGGTTTTTTTAATTCTCTTTATGATTTCATTTCACATGTCAGAACCTTTAAGAGCCAGCCAGGTTTTGCCTATTTTAAACCTTTTAGATTATTTTTGCCGCTGTATAAGTATAATAATGCGCTGGTGCCTAACTTTGGCGTTAGAGCGCCTGACTTCCGTCCAGGCTGGAGCATGGCATTGACCCTGCCACAATCCTTGTAGTGCCGAAAAGGTTGTAATGGGAATGCGGCGTTCTGTCTCCGCAAATCCTGCGGGAAGCAACAAATCTTAATATTGTTCAACGATCATCAGTGAGCCGACGGAACTTTAACCGAATTCGTCCCAGATTTCACTTCTTACATTGACCTCTATTCAGAAAATCTGTTACTTCCTCTGTAGCACTACTAAATGGAAAAACGTTTACATTAACATTTAGTGAAAAACAAGTAAGGAAAGCTGTACCGTCAACTTAAAGAGATTAACTGCATAAAAGTAGCGTTGGGGAAATACAGAGACAGTCTTGCTCAAGAGATTAAAAATGGAGAGAGTACGTAGGTGCTCAATTGGTCCTCGATATTGTTTACAACCAATGTCTTCTTCAAAATATTTTCTTATACATTTAAGGTAAAATATTCCATAGTTCCGTCTTCCACCACTTTCACGAGAGAAATCAGCCGTTGTCCGGAACTGTTTTATGATACTGTTCAGCTAACTGAATCATTTGCTGTGTACGTTCCAAAATTAAATGGAGAACATGAAAAGTGCACTGTATTGCTTCTGATACTGGGTGTATTGACGCTCCTAGTGGCCCTGTCGACACATTCTGGATCACTTTGTTCTGCTAGCCACAATTAGGGAAGGAATGAATATCGCCCTTGGCATTGCTTCCTTAATCTTCCCTGAGCTCACTTTGCCTCTTAACCTGGCCACCTCTAAGCAGAGTGACATGGTTCAGGAGCTTCGAGTAGCTCTAGACATGGCATTAGCAGCCGCAAGCGTTTTCTGGGGAAAGTTTCGGTGTTTTGGCTGATAACTTTAGAGATCTTCCTACCGTTTAGAGTTAGCTTGCTTGTCCAGCGTGATTTGGGGGCTGAGGGTTTTTCTAACTTATTATGTGCTTTATATTCGTAAATGCAAGAGTTTTAAACAGAAGGGAAGAATAAATATGTTGGACATCTGATAGCTTGGCCGACAGCATGTACCACAACATTCACCAGGCTTGAGTGGATTACGCTTCATGGATGAGGGAAAGTGGTATTCTTATTTCAGCAAACGATTCAGACAACAGGATCAATAACTTTTGCTGGAGGATGTGCCAAATGAACATCTGAAGTTTTGAACTCTGTAATGAAGGTTGATCATGCTGTACATTACAATGTGATGTTCTTACATAAGTCCCATTTAGACGACCTGTTCCCCATCACCCTGTCCCGTTCTCGATTTCACTTTCCTCCCGTCGACAGTGTGTTGCATTTAGACAACCCGTCGGCCGGCCCGCCCTATCTGGTAATACCGTACTAGCTGCCTACCACCACGCGTATATCAGTCTTGCTCTGAAATTTGCCCGTTACATTCAATAGTAATAGTTACAAATTTTACTCAGGTTCTAATATTTAAATTAAATATGAATGGCTCCATATTTATAAAAATCACAAATTCTTGATATAACCCTGATGGTTTGACATTGTGCCAAAAGCCTAGGAAAAAGACGTGTGTCAAGCAATTATATTTACAAAGGCATAGGTTCTGTCACTTTAGGCTCTTAGACGTGTTGGATGGTGAAGATTTCCGAAATTTCTAGCGGATGACACCTAAAATGCTTCATTTCTCGCGTCTTTGTTTTGATATAGGGCATGTGAGATTAGGGTTGCCAACCATACTGTATTATAAACTATCATATTTTATTTTTGGCTGTTATACTTTTTCCTACGAACAAAGTACACAACACATGTAACTGAACGTTCGTCTTCTAGTTTCACAACCTCTTGCAAGAAAAAGTACCTATCGGCCAGCGATTTTTTGCTCACTCGCATCCTTTGATCTGTGTAATTATCGCTTCGGAGTCAAGGCAATAATGGCGGACCATTCATATTGTACTCCAGTCGACTTGTCCGCTCGCCGTTATTTCTGAACGGAACCATAAAGTATACGGAAACAATTTATTTTTGGTGAACGATAAAATTCAATTAATTTCCAAACGACATGTTAGTTCTTATGATGAAACTAAATGCAAGATTGTGGGAAAGGAGAAACAGTGTCCATAAATTTAAAAATGAGTGTTTCGTTTTTTGTTAAACCAGATGTAGTATGTGGCTCCAGCTGTAACACTGAAATGAAACCAACAATTAACAGCTTGTCCAGTAAGCCCGAAAATATGTTTTTTAGGCAAATAACTAAATTTTGATTATTTTTTCCCCCTTTATATACTTTTTATTTTCCTCTTCAAAAGATAAATATACTTTATTATTTTCTAAATAAGTTGGCAACTCTTTGTGATAAAAATTTGTGGGTCTACCTCCCGCAACTATCAATACTTATTTTTCTTGATTATCGGATCTCAAAATAATAGAAAACTGGTAACCAGACAGTGTGGGCACAACAGGGCGAGGCTTTACACGGCCAGTTTTCAGGTCAGTGTGGTGGGGGCCCGACTTCCCCCACCCTTTTGCCCTAAATCGGACGGAATTTCCACCCGACCTCCCTGCCTGGTCTCGCAGCGAAAACGTGACCATGAGCTCAGTTTAGACGACTCGTTTTCAGGGCCGAAGGGGCGTGGCTACAATTTAGGGAGACCAGGTCGGGTCGTCTAAATGGGCCTTTAATCTCCACTTACCACCACACGTTCTCTAACTCAGGGTTGGTCCTTCAATCAGTTCTGTCGCGCAGCCTAATTTTTCAAACTGTGCAATGGCACAATATGAAATGTTCTCGGGAAACTAGCCGCTGAGTTTGTGTATACAGAAACGAAGGCAACACGTCGCTCACAATAGTGGGTGAAAAAGCTTTACCAGTAGGATTGTGAATACGGAAACAGAATTTTGAATGATATAAATTGCGAAGAAGATGTAAAATTCATGTTTATGGCCACTGGAGACTTTGAATATCATTTGAGCTTAATTGAGCACATAGCTATAAAGAAAGACACATGTGAGACGGTATACCCTTAAAAGAAAGATTACTTGTTAAATCTTGGCCAGTGGCGATTCATACACAATTTTACAGTATTTGTTTCGCATGTCCAAACTGACAATATTGTTCCAGGAGAGAGTGATGGGCTAATGGAAGTATGAGGTTATATAAAGGTAAATATAAAAGGATATTCTTTATACCTATTCTTGTTCTCAAATGAGGCGTGGTTTACAGTTTCTTTATATCCTTAAGATCAAATTCTTAATCATGACCTTTAGACCACCATATTAGCAAATAATTTTGAGTTTTAAGAACTAAAGTATAATATATTCATGTAATAAGGTAAATTATTGTTGAAGGTTTCTTTGTACATTTAAAAACAATAGCACAATGTTGACACTTATACATGTGCGATAAGATAAAAAGAAATGGTTGGCTGCTGTCTTAGTTGTCAACTATGCGTGCGAAGTACGAGCAAGTGACACGCAACGCGTCGCTCGAGCCGAGGAGCCTTTGAGACAACCATTTTACCGACACACCCACGCACGGATGACCGTGCATTTGAGTTGCGCATGCCTCGCTATGACCGCAGTAGGTACGCGCGGATTGAGGCATGCTTCCCAGTCTCGCACTGCATATGCGACTCAATGTAATCCAGGAACCCTCCCCCCGCTTACCTCTTTGAGTAGTGATCTTCTGCCGCCAAAGAGTGAAACATAATTTCTACCCTAAATATCTTTGTATCACTTAGGATCAGTGATTCCCAATTAGTTTTTCCCGCGTACCCCTTTTGGTTGAAATAAAAAATGAAGCCAGTTTTTTTTTTAAATTAAATTTTAATCCAATAAGAAACGTCACAAAAAATGTCGAGTTATTACAAGAACTCTAAAAATAAAGAAAATCACGATTGTTTATACGTTTTAGACAAATTTTGATGTTATTGAGCATCGACCTTAAATCACCTCCACGAAGAAGTCTGAGGCGATATTTGGTTTTCATGTTTGTCATGGCAAAGGTGACAAAGTGCATGATGGTAGTAAAAATGTTGCTGCTTTGCTAACGTGATAGACGTTGTTAAGGTTCTTTGGGTGGTTTAATTACTGCATTAATTAAAAGTCCACCAAAAAACAAGGTTACGTGAAGATGTTCGTTTATTTTGATCCAATCAACAAGTCAGCGATATTCACAAGCATAGTTGTTACAATCCAAAGATGCAATACTGACTTACTAACTGAAGACTTGAAAAACTGAATGAAAACTTAATGAATGTCTCTGTAACACTGAATCAATACTTAATGAATACTAACTTCTCTGTCCAGGCGATCTGTTTATATAGAGTCTATCGAATTTACGAGAATTCTTCAAAGGCATCCGCCCGATATTTCTCGATCATTAACAATCACTCAAACAATCAAACATATTAAAAACAATCGGAATTGATACAAAATTAATTAATAACATTACAAATTATTAGAAATGGTAATTAGAGATACTTAAATACAAAATTATTTACAGAAATCCTTTCAAATGGTGGAAAATTGTCCTGTAGACATCGTAACTTACATTAATACAAGTAATTACAAACTTTTAATAAATTCTCTCGCACCATTCGGTTCTTAAACATATTAAATGGTCTTTAAATAATTTTCTTACCTAAAACAAAGTCTATATACACTTATTTACAAAACAAACATACCAAATCACTTTCAAGCAACCTTTAGCTCATTACAAATACTTCATACAGTACAATGCTATCCAAAATTCAGGTATAAGGGCTGTTACAACGTCTTTCAGTTAACCATAGAATTATAGTACTATAATTTACACACACATATATTTTGACTGTCTTAAAATATATTTTTTAGTGAGAGTAATGTTTGCTTAATTGCAAGAGATTATCCCAATTAATTGAACGCATACCACCATGGGTACGCGCGGTAATCTCTTGTTTTAGGTATCACTGAGATAACTAATAAAATATGCAAACATTATTATTGCCAAATATATTTTTTGGACATTTATTAATATTTATGTGGCGTTTGTTAATGGTTTAAAATATAATAAATCGCGATAACGGGTTTTATTTTTTATTTATAGTTTCAGCTATATAAGTGATACGTGAGGTTGTGAACTCCTGGAAGTGGTACTTTGGGAAAAACTAATTGGGAACCATTGCCCTAGTGGCTCACAACTTGAACCTGGATTCCCAACTGGGTCTGGAATTGCTTCCTCTTGCGCCAAATCCCTTCGGCTAACTTTCCCCTTGATTAACTGTAGTTCTTTTCTTACCGTCTTGGTATTTTAAGGTTATGGTAAGGGTGTTGACTAATAGGTACGAAATGTATCAGTTTTAGGAGCCTGTCTGATTCAAAATGTTGACTAAAGTAAATTTTTAAAAATTACTAATATTAGCATTTACAATTTTTCGACAGCTTTTAAATATAATGGAATAGAAATATTCGGGAAGTATGGTTAGAGGCTTCGAAAATGGAAGAATAAATACCTAACATGTCGACAATAGATCCTTTTACCTCAAAACTTAATAACCTAGTAGACGTTCGAGCTTGAAGATAAAACTTATTGATCGAGCTTTTGACTAGTTTCTAAACATCGGTGTTGTCAATTTGTAATTTTGATTTTACTTTTTTTTCTCTGTGGCAATCGCCGCAATCGAAGCACAGGTATTCCACCGACTAAGCCAAAGAATAACAATTATTATTCTCGTGTCAAAAACATCAAAATACACAGTTAAATACATTTTGTAAATCTACAACTTTAAACACACTTGGCCCAGTACTTCGCAACCTCAATCGCATTGTGTGTTGCTTGAAACATGTCTTCGTTGTCGCAGGATGATGGGCACATAGGGCACTCGAGCATATGATTCATAGTTTGGTCTTCTCCACATTCGCATTTAATACTGGTAGTATCAGTATAACCCCATCTCATTAGGTTTTCCTTGGACCTGCCCACTCCTGTTCGCAATCGATTTAAAGACCGCCAGACGTTCCAGTCTTCATGACCAGGTGGCAAGCGCTCTGCAACTGTCAGTGGTCCCGAGATGTTGGGAACCCTCATTTTCCATAACTGTACTCTTGCCGTTTCAGGTGACCCAATTAGTTCCCGTGATGTTCTGAGGAAGCTTTTCCTGGATTTGAGTCTCTGGGCTGGTGGTATATGGCCGTGCAGTGGATGAGCGCTTTCCCGTTCTACTTTGGTCCTCTCCTTGTTCGCAGCCACTTCTCTCCGGATACTGGGTGGTGCAATGCCCGAAAGCTGGTAAAGCCTATCAACTGGGGTAGGCTTTAAGCAACCTGTCACTAGCCTACAGGTGTTATTGAGGACTACATCCACCTGTTTGGTATGAGATGATGAGTACCAAACTGGGCATGCATATTCTGCAACAGAATAACAAAGGACCATTGCCGATGTACGTATAGTTTGTGGTTGACTGCCCCACTGTGATCCAACTAATTTGCGCAGTAAGTTATTTCTTGTAGAGACTTCATTTTGCAATTCATGCAGTGCTTCTTATATGTGAGGGTTCTATCGAGTGTCACTCCCAGATATTTTGGGGTGTTACATGTCTGCAGTTCGATACCTGACCACATTACTTTTAACTTACGCTGAGCTTTCCTATTTTTTAGGTGAAAGGCACACACTTCAGTTTTTGAAGGGTTAGGTCTTAAGTGGTTTTCCTTATAATAGCTTGATAGGCCTTCAAGAGCAGCAGACAAATTTCTTTCTACAACTTCAAGTTTTGTGCTCTGTGAGGCTAGAGCTAGTCATCAGCATACACGAAGCTCCTGGTAGCAGGATGTAATGGCTGATCGTTTGTATAAATGTTGAAAAGTATTGGGGCCAGTACACTACCTTGAGGTAGGCCATTCTTTTGTACCCTCCACCGACTGCGCTGTCCTTGAAAATCAACGAAAAATCTACGATTCTGAAGAAGAGTAGCGATGAGTTTGGTTAATCCGGTGGCCTTTGTCAGACTGTAGACCTTGTCAAGTAATAGTTGGTGGTTAACAGTATCGTATGCTGCTGACAGGTCCACAAAGACCACGCCCGTGGCTTTACGGGTCTCAAATCCATCCTCTATAAACTGTGTTAGGTTCCAGTAGTTGCCCAGTACAACTTTTGCCAGGACGAAAGCCAGCTTGTTGTGGAATAAGTTTTGGATCAACCACAGGCTGGATACGATTCAGAATTAATCGTTCAAATATTTTGTAGAGATGACACAAGAGTGCTATAGGTCTAATATCTTTAGGATTGTTTCCTTCTTTTCCAGGTTTCAGCAGCGCAATTACTCTCGTCTTCCGCCAAACCTTCGGAATTTGATATGAGCTCATACATTTGTTAAAAAAGCTGTAGAACCCATGAAAAATGAAATACACATTGAAGAAATTATCATTAATCATGATCAACAGGATTTAAGACTAGACAAGCTGGTCGAATTTACAACCCGCGTTGTTGTAGAATAAAGCGAAAATAAACCAGATTTTTCAGTATAAAGGTTAAAACTTTTTTATTATTTATTTATCAGAACTTGATTGCATGGTCGAAATAACCAGTTGAATTAATTTGATCATAACTGGGTTAAGCGTAACTGCCTGTTAGTACACCGAACCCCATGTTGTTCCCGCGGATTGGAGTCTCGTGACTGTTGCAGCGTTGCGGCCTTGCTACTCGGGCTATAAATACTGCCAGCTCCAACCTGACTCATTGCCTCGTTACGTAATACTGCATTTTAACCATATCGGCTTAGCTTTTTAAATCAATCTAAAGCTAAAATCTCGATTACCACCAATAATAAAAAATTAGACTTTCCTTTAATTTGGAATAATCCGTGAAACACCACGGTAAAAAGCCACCTGGAAGAAAGTTACAAATCGTGAAATATTAGAAAACCATTGCATTTGGCATCGTTGCAATAAATCTCCAAATATCTCACATCGATGTTACGTCAAAATGAAAGGGCCTCGCTTTTTATCTTTTTTTTTCTTTCCTTCTTTTACATCGGCTCGTCTCCGTCAGCTATAGACAATGAATGTGACAGTCTGACAGTAATGGCGCAGCATCCTTGGCAGTGTGAGCAAACACATTGCAATGAAGGAATTGACGTTTGCCTAAAGATATTTGTGATAATTTTTTCATCGCTGTTACCTGCGCAACACTGATATATTTAATTACTTGTAACTTGATTTTGAGCGTTCTGAATGCTTTTATAAGCTGGTGGTCTTGTGACTTCATACATTTTTAAAGGTTGTTTGATCATATGTGCTACGCCAGGGCGTTCCTTGGTCCGGATTCCAATTTAAATTGTAGGCCCTTGAGGAATAGAATGGGCGATATGACCTCTGACACAATGACTTGTATGCTTAGGATCCAACCAACCTTGCGGTTGTGTACTGTTAGTTTAGTTAAATTGGTTGGAGGTGGCGTTTTACTACAAAGAAGCATTACACCCCGGTTTGAAGAGTTTTAATTTCTGCAATTTTGATTTTGTAGGCTGAGCGAGCGGGCTTCGTCCCCCTGTAGCAGCCACATGGAACAGGAGAAGCGTATCCGGCGAGAGATCGCCAATTCAAACGAGCGACGCCGCATGCAGAGCATCAATGCCGGCTTCCAATCGCTGCGCACCCTACTACCGCACCACGAGGGCGAGAAGCTGTCCAAAGTGAGTATGTCGAAATACATCGATATGTGGACTTAGTGCCATCTCGAGATATACTACTTTCTTCTTCTTCTAAAAATAGTTTAATGTAGTTGGTTGCAGTTAGTTGTTAAAAAAAATGGCTTCAGCTTTAGTGAATTCATCCTTTAGGGCGTTTTCACACACACACATCGGCTAAGCCGGAGCCGGTGCCGTCATTCAACAAACGTTACTCTAATAGAGTATTATAACTTAGAAGGAAATACAGAAAATATTTAACACACAGCGCTGGTTACTTGTTCTAGTGACTTAAATATAAAAAGATTAATAGAAAAATAGTAAAATAAATTTTAAATACACAAATATTCTGCTATATTTTTATTTCATTTGATAATTTTACTCAATTACTAAATTAACAGGTTTTTTAGAAAAATATTATGCAATAGGTATGATGACTGCGGCTGGAATCTATAAATAGAATTTTATTATATTTTTTCTCCTGATTTTTAAGTATCGCGAGCAACCTTTATTGACTTACATGACACCTACAGATTGGGGATAAGCACAAGTAAAGTAAATTGTAGGCGAGGAAAGAAGATTTCAAAGTGAAAGGAAAAAAGAACTGAAAGTTGATAAGTTATATATTTATTATTAGTAATAACAATACAGAATAATTTACACAATTTATTTTGTTAATTTGACAAAGTATCTTTGGGCTGATGTCAAAAATAATACACAACCATATTTTACTTATGGTTTACTTTACTTAAAATTGTAAATGTGGCAATGCTATTTATTTGTGGTATACTTTGTCAGTATCGAATGGGCGTTGCTGTGGCAAATTACCAAAATAAATTGTGTAGACTATTCTGCATTGTTTTTACTAATAATAAAAATATGACTAATCAACTTTGTTCTTTTTTTCTTTTCATTTCGAAATCTTATTTCAGAAAATTTATATATCTATTTCCATGCCTTCAGTTTTTTTACTCCGTCTTTGTCTTTGAAATAGTCGTCTGACTTATCCCACAAATACGGATTAATCTCCACCAATTTAACTAATGCCATAGTATCGTGTTACAACAATACGAGGATACATCAGCTCCTCGGCACCAGTGTGCCTAAGGAAACAATTAAATCAAACGGCGATCCTGCGGGCACAGTGTGTTGTTTTCTATATCTAGAATGACAAAAGTCAATTTTGACACTAGTCTACACAGGCAAAACTGTTATTTATATTTAAAGTAGACGAACTATATTATTAGGAACCAAGGTTTATTCTCCACGAATATGCGCCTAACAATAGAGAAAATAATTTGAACAATGGGCTTCCTATGACCCACAGATAAAGTGATCCATTCAGCCACGCCATTCGACTGAGTTTGGTCGATGATTACGCTGCGTTTCTGTGTGTCATTAGTAATTTGTGTGTTGCTATTGCTTTTGGCGTGTTTCAAGGTAAGTTTACGCATGATTTTTCCGTAATACGTTTTAAAAATTAATCATGAGCGTCATTAAAACAGAGCGAGATTATTTTTGAAAAAAAAAACTACTGAGCCAGTTTTTTTTTAGTTTTAGTTCATAACACAACACTATACCAATCTCTTACTATATTTATTTGAAAGAGCTACTTATTAACTAAAAGAATTACCTTCATTTGTTTGCGACACCCCCACAACTTTTCTTCATTTTCAAAATGACTGCACAAATTTCGCGTAGAGAATTTTACAAACGTATGGTTTGCTAACACAATACAATCAAGGATAAATGCTTTGTTATAGTTTGTATTGCAAAGACTAGGTGACACATCGTTTTCAGATGACATTATAAGGAGTTTAAAAGTACTGTCAGAATTGTTTCTCTAAAAATTGAGCAAAGATGGTCTAAATCGGGAAGACATAGAGACCGCTTCCTAAACCATGTTCTAAGTGGTTAGAAGGTAACGTTTCATTACCTGATACCGTCGCCAAAACTGCGCTGCCGGGGACGAGTTCGGGCTCATGTGGAAGACCACAAAAAGACTTTGAGAGTTGAAGTACTAAAGTAAAATGACGGCGAATCAAGTACCTCCTTGAAACGGCCAGTCAAGAAAAAAATTCGATGGCAACCGAAGTGCAACTTCGCAACCCAGGAAAAAGAGATTCTGCAGCAATCGTGAAATAGCTTTTATTTATTTTTTTTTGTCCAGTGTGTAATCTTTCTCTAATTAGATTCTCTGAATATTTGGCTAGGATGTTTTTAATAATTGCTTTTGATTTTAAATGGCTGAAATTTTCTTAGAAAAGTATAATTTCAAAAACGAACATGATTGCCTACGTTTCGTGTAAACGTTTCTGAATTTTTAAATCTTTGATTATGTTGGACCTAGTAACTGCTACTGACAGTGCTCTTTTCCTTTCATGAATTTCTGCATGGAGTCGTCGTAAATAAACAAAAAGTTGCGCTATAATTTTTTAAACTCTGCCATGCATTATAATTTTTTATGCCCTTCGTATTTTTGTGCAGTTACCTGTAATTGCCTTTTAGCTGCATAAGTGCATATAATATCAAATGTAGTTACTGGAAATTTCCTGGTTAGCCAAGCTGTTCTATGATTGCGACTAGGCTCGACTGCCGCGCGAGTCATGTTCGAGCGCGCCAAACCGGTTATTTGCCGCGCAAGCCATTTCTGTTGACGATCGCGACTGGCGCGCGCGACAAAGGCGCCCGTCCAGGATTGCCCGCCAAACTGTACAGGCCCGGTCTTTTTATGAAGCCACCTTGGACGTTTTACGTGCAGGAGCTGTTGCCACTTTCACTGTGATGCATCACACTATGTACTAGGAAACTTCAACGAAAAGTGCATCGTTAATAGAATGCGGAATTGTGTGAATATTTTCGAAGATCCATCAAGGATACAAATAACAAAATCATTGATCCAAGTGTGAAAAATTGAACACACAATTTCGGCAGGCGATTTCAGTTATCTCTGTCCATCGAATTTTATGCATTTACTTCTACAACAGGCAATTGACTTAGCCTAGTATGGCAGTTAAAATTCCTCTTTACAGTGTAAGTGCAAATAAAATTATTTATTTGAAATTACATAGTTAGCCAAGCAGCGCTGTGGTGTTGGCCAGAGTAACCAACAGTTCGGTTATCATTGGACATGCCGAAGGTTTCAGAGTTGATGTCCAGTCTCCAGGCGTAATGCATTCTATTAACCCTTTCCTACCAGCTATTGGTAATAAAGGGAAATTTATAATTTCAATTATATATTTGTATAAAGGTACTTGAAATTAAACACACATATTTTTTTCATATTTTTTGTAAGTCGTAAGTGCTAATTACTAAGCTGGTACTAATAAGTACCGTCAGGGACTTTTGTGTATCACAAGATGTGCAGAAATAGCAACTGAAATCAATTATGTTCATATTGGTATAAAATGCTTGCATGATATTCATTAAACAATTCTTTTTGCTCTTTCAGACACAAAAAGACATTGCAGGGGGAACATTTGGAATGATGTTTTGACTGTAACCTCTTCATCTGATTTTTACAAATTAGGGCCAGTGTATACCTCTGTTTCCCAATCTTACGTCTCTCATTGTGGAATTGCCTGACTTGCGTTGTTTAAATGAATGAGGGCTTGGTGAAATATCTGTAGTTGGCTGTTTCTTCTTGCAGATATCCTTCTGATTTTTTTTTTTTTTTTTTTTTTTTTTTTTTTATGAACGTATCTTTTTTCAAGTATCAGACCATTTAGGTTATAGACATTGACAAATACAATATCCAGAATTCCCCAAAGCAATTTGTGCCATGATTTCAGTGATTTTCTATCAGCATTGCACAAAGCCATCAGCAGTATCAACCCCACCCATGAATGTATTGTACTTGATGACTCTTGTGCATGAAACTGCCGACTTCAACCCATCTTTTTCTTTGTGTCTAACCAGTCGTGTAACAATAGGGTGGCAGGATGGCAAAATGCCAGGAGCCCCTCTGCCTGGCCCAAGATCCGTCCAGGTGGTCATTCCAGCCTGAGAGAGGACTCATCTATTTAAATTGCCACGAACCCCAACCAGTGTAGTTAATAGTTACACCACCTTACGCGACAGTTTTTTTTTTTTTTTTTTTTTTTTTTTTTTGCTGCCATGAAAAATTCGTACTAAATCTACGACCTTTTTATCCTTCCATTTTCAGTAGCCAATGTCTAGGTTTGAAAATCTATGGTCACAACCTACTCTTTTTAGTTTGCAATCTATAAGTTGTTAGAAAGCCCCTTGCAGTGGGGCCTGATTGTCCAGCAACCAAAAGTTTTTTTCAGTTTTTCTAATAATGAAACAGGTGTAAAATTGTTCCATTTTTAGTCAGTCAATTATAAGAACATTCTTTGACCTAACGGGTAATCTTAGAACTTTGCAGTCATTTCTTCATTTTTGCCCGGATGAATTATAAACTTGTAAGAGAAGAGCTTCAATCAGAATGTAGTTCTTAAAAATATGCATTTGAAAATATCTAAAGCACTAATAAAACTAATTGCATACTTCCTAAATCTATTTACCAATAATTTGTATAAAACTTAACAGAAGTCCCTGACGATACATATTAGTCCATGTCGGTTTTTCTAGATTATTTAGTAAAGAAACTAAAAACATATTATATGTAAAATATATGTGGTTGGATGTTCAAACTAAGAGTAATAATAGAAATCAATACTTAACAAGTAAATTCTCATCTAAAAATGCATTGCAAAGTAGCACTTGGTTCTCTTGTGAACATGCTGTCAAGCCTCAACTTGGAAAATTTATTGCTCGGCAGTTTCGCGCAGAATTTAAAAATGTTGTATTAGTCTGACCTAATGGTATAACAATTGATCAACAGGTTTAACAATGCAGTGTACAATGGCATTGTGAAATTACATGGTGCTAAACATAATGGTACTAATTAGTACTGTCAGGGAGGAAAGGGTTAAATTCGTTGCCTCGTGAGTGTTTTAGTTCACAATTCCGTGGGGTCTACAAACCAGAATTAAAACGATGTTTTTTTATTTTGTATTTCGACGTCCCAAGCTTTGGATGAGGCCCCCTCATTGAGAGATGATACTTGTAATTTTGGTTTCGGATGTTTGCTTTATGGCAGTTACTGTTGACTTTTCAATATTGTAAGGAGAAAAAATCATCTAGATTTTGTGAAATTTTATGCACAAACTTTTCCACTTTTCCTGCCTACTCATAAAAGTTGTTAACTGGTCACATTTTTAATTGGCGGCCAATCGAATATTGACTTTTTTGCAATTGTTGATCTTCTCATTTTATCTTGTATAAAAGTATATTCTATCCTAGAGTGCGACAAAGTTTGTGACTGGATATTACATTTCTTTACACGTTGTTGTATACCAACTTTCTAAGACAAAGTGCTGCATTATTTCTGCTCTTTCTCGTGTTGATTTATTCATCGTCTAGTTTAAATGGTTGCGCATTCGTTGTCAGCTGTGTTAGTACGCGCGTAGTCGCAGAGGACGCGCCCACCAAACTACTGTATTTTCATCTTCGCCCTTCCTCCTTTCCCCTGACGTAACAATCGACGTTTTTTGCGCACGTCACTACCACAGAGTACATACGTTAAGCCCCGGCTACACGCTCCGTCTTGCATGTGCAGGTAAACTGCGCAGTGAAAAAACTGTACAAAAAGACGGAACACGGAAGAGTGGCCACACGGTACAGGTAAGCTTGTGCAAACCGAGTGTGTCGACAGCTGTGAGTCTGTGACGATGTGGCCAACAGAAGAGGTTTTTTGAATGAAATCATTTTGTTTGCTTAGATATAAGCTACGTCGTAGTAGTAAGTGGAGTAAAAAGTGGTTTTTATGGAGAAACATACATTCTCAAGTCAATTTAATTGAAGAGTTGAGAGAAGATCTGGAAGACTGGCGTGGTTATCTTAGGATGGATGAAGCAACCTATGAAGAGTTACTGCGGTTGGTGACATCGATAATTAAAAGAAAAGATACTGTTATGCGCCATTCTATATCTCCTCATGAAAGACTAACCTGTACATTAAGGTTTAAGCAACTGGCAGGACTTATAGGGACCTCAGATTTTCAGCAGCGATTTCTCATCATTATCCATGTTTTTCAATTCAAACAACCCAACAAAATTAAAGAATTTTGATCTCTGTGGCAGTAGCATGGCCTATTAAAGCACTAAAATCCTGTTACAAACCTATTTACCTCGGATTCCAGGACTTGTTGAAAATTAGATATTTGGTTCCGAGCAGTTTCTTGGTCATCTAAAAATTCTAATAAATCATAGTACCATAAGGATGAGTGGTAAATGTTGTCTGTACCGACACATGACTTGAGAGAATTCTTAACTTTGATCATTTCTTTCCGATGACAACTTCTAAGGATTTTTTTTTTTTCAACATGTCCCTTGTTGCATTTGGTTCCACCTGAATTGCAATAAATAAAACATTTTTGAAAAACGATAAAAGTATATGATAATGTAAATAATACATAACAATGTAAACATTGTTATAAATCTAAATTACATGTACTTACTTACTCGTTCAAAAATGGTTTTATTGTAATTAGACTGAAGGTACTTATGCATTATGACGAGCTATATATAGTATAAATACCTCTTAATTTTTCAGTTATTAAATGACAAGCTTCGTTTTTTTTTTTCTGTCGTCACCCATTTCAGAGATATCTGTTGAAAAAAAACTGTGCAAACCCAAAAACCGTGCAGTCAAATCATTAGCAAGTCAACGATTACACAAGCCGCTCTTTCGAGTTTTGCACGCGCTACCGTGTTGCCGTCCATACGCTCCGTCTTGCATGCGCAAACTAGTTTGCGCATGCAAGACGGAGCGTGTAGCCGGGGCATTAGAGACAGACTTCCGCGTTCTTGCCTGTAATAACAAACTGTAACATATATTCACAGAACAGCAACCGTTATTTGACTTACAAATATTATTTGAAATCAGTACATTTAATTACTGTTGTTTATTATTTAACAAAGATAAATCTTTTAACGGTAGCCATTAAATCTGTCTTTTAATTTTCACTTTAGTCAGGTTATCTATATACACTATTTTAAATCTGTAAGCAATCTGGTTGACCGATGGGTTGAAATGGTATTACCCCAAAGTTACCGCAGGAATTTGAATTGTCTTTCTAAAAATTTTAGAACTAATGACTTCCATGTGCCGAGGGACGGAGCAAGTAATAAAATCATTTCTAGACCACAGGCCACTGATTACTCTGTTTTAGATGAGCACTAGTTTTACGGAAATCTGACAAAAAATTACACTGCTTAGGATTCTGTTCCATTTTTTTATTTTGAATAATCAGTTTTCTTTATTTCAATACTTTAAAATAAACGGAAAATATTAATCAAACATAATAAGCGTTGACTTACCAACGTAACAGGTTCGCTACCAAGCGAAATGCGGTGGATTATTAATGTGGTATACTGCTAAACAGTTTGTCTCTGGAACAACATGTCCGCTCTGGTCGTTAAACGATGTACACTAAAAAACGTTAATATTCTGATACTTCTCCCTTACATGTCATATGGATACGAAATTAGCTTTTCTGTAAGAAAGATGCCTGAGAAACAGTTAAAATAAATGTCAACAGGTAACAGTACTTACGTCCGGGCATCCAGATTTGGGTTTTCCATGGTTTCCCCAAATCACTCCAGGTGAATGCCGGGATGCTTCCTTCAAAAGGCCATGGCCGAATTCCTTCCCATTCCTTGCCCCCCAATCCTTTCCCGTCTCTAAAGACCTAGTTGTTATAGGAGACGTTAAGCAGTTAAAAAAAAAAAAAGTAGATCTACTTATTTTTTTTCGTAAGAACTTGTGTTGAACTGCCCAAATTTCAAACGAGTTTACTCATGTTTTATATATATATATATATATAAAATCTTGTCACGATGTTTGTCCAGGATGAACTCCAAAACTACTTAACCGATTTTGATGAAATTTTGCTTAATGTGTGTAATTCGGTCCAACTCGATTTATTTATGCTACAGTCTGTCCCATGCCAAATGTGTGTTTCTTGAATTTTAATTGTGTTATAAGTATATTATATTGTTGTGCATAATTTGTGTGTTGTTATACGTAATGACAAAGTAATTACACACATTAATATAATCCTGCCTTATTCGAAATCTGCTTTCTAATTACTATTTTTTCTTTCCATACTGTTCACTGATATTATTTCGTACAGCAGCGCGTGACCGGAGAGTGTGTTCCCAGATATATCGAATAATTACTTAGGTCGTAATTGGCTCAGTAATCATGCTATTTTGGCATCAAAAAATATGGACGTCGACGAAATTAACTGTTGACAGATGATCTGATGTCTTTTAAATCAATAGACACTATTGTAGATGAAAATGAAGCCGTAAATTTTCCAACTGAGTTTTTAAAACCACACCATTTTCGGTTAAAGATTATTCTTCTTCGTAATTTGAATCCATCCAGATCGTGGAACGGTACATGTTTGGTCATCAAAAGGGTTACCGGAAATGTTCTTGAAGCAACTATTTTGACTGGAAAGTTTAAAGGAGAAATTGTCCTGTTGCCACGTATTCCAATGATACCGTCAGAATCTCCAATACCATTTAAAAGGCTTCAATTTCCGATTCTTTTAGCTTTCGCTATGACCATAAATAAGTCTCAAAGCCAAACAATGTCCGTTTGCGGCTTGGACTTGGAAAATACGTGTTTCTCCCATGAGCTGCTATGCCTGCTCAGGTGTGGGGAAGCCATTAAATCTATTTATGGCTAACCAAAAATATTGTGCACCAATTAGTGCTTTAGATAAATTGTAATGAAAATAATTGTTAAAAATCTTTAAAAATCAACTTCATCTACCTCATTTATAAAACTGAAATTTCAATAAATAAATAATTTATTTTTTATGAAGATCAATTTTTTATATATATTTTCAATTAAGTAATATATAATAAAAGGTAAATTAAAATTTTTATGTTCGTTTGTCCTTAATTTCGACTCTCCGAAACTCTTTACCAATTACTTTTGAATTTTCAAATCGACTAAACGTTATTGCCTTTATTAGTAAATATTAATTTTACTACATTAGGAAGTTTAGAATAACATTTATCCAACGTAGGTACTATAACTACTGAGTCACAGCAACGCGTGACCGGGTCAGCTAATTTAGTATACGTTTTGTGACCATAATGTACGTATATTCTGAAATAATATCGTAAAAGAAATGTGTGTACAAATTTTTGTTCCAAGGTGGTTCGTATTAATGTGGATAATTTGGCAGCGGTCCAATAATGGCGTACCGAGAATTAATTGTCTTTCTGTTGTGAAGTTTGGAGCCCACGTTCTTTTAGGTAGTAACATTTTTAAAAATGTACGTATTAAAGCCACGTAATACATGCTAAGTTCTTTCCCCTCCTCCTCCCCTTGCTTATGGCGCCGTTTCCAAATTCCCAAATCTGGACGACGGAGCTCGTTAGTTTGATTTGCAGTATGGACCAGAATGAAAAATCACGCACTTTCTTTTAGCTTAGGCAAGGCGCAAATTAAATTGAGACGCGTATAGAGCGTGTGATACGACGCAGCACAGCGCTTTTTTGTAAACTACAGATTCAAGTACAATAGCGCACTTTGGGAACACGGCGCGACTCGCGTCTGATCACAGTCGAGGTACAGTTTCTCGCACCAAGCGTGTGAACGGGTGGTGGTGTTAACGTAACAGGTGAATACCTTAGGTTTAGCTTTACTTTGTAATAAAAACTTAAATGGTTTACTTATTTTCATACACATTAGATTTAACTATGGCATCCTCGCATTCAAAAGAAATAAATTCTGTGACTGTAAATGAGTTTCAACAGCTTAAATTTTCCAGCTGTGTCTCCAAGATAAAGCTATATGTAAGAAAATAGTACATTTAAAAAAAATAAAACTCTGATAGAGGCAGTGATATAGCACAAAGAGCTTTTTTATACAAAACATTTAACTTGTATTAAGACAAAACTGAAGAATCCGACTGGGGTGTCACTGCAGATAATTTTAATCTGAAAGACTATAAGTGTTACCCATATTTCCACAAATAGTCATTTTACAATTTTTCGTTAGTACATATCATGTATACTAAGCAAAGGATTTTTTAATTAGTACATCAAAAATTAAGGTCCCTACATTACCTGTAAGAATGTAAAACTTATTCAAATGAACTGTGGTATGTTGTAAATATTTTCCAATCATAACAGGTTGACCTCGCCACGGTACTCCTCCTCAATTGTGAAAATACTCAGTGAAATTTTTACTCAGTTTGAAAACAGGTGATGAAATTTCTTGTTCATGCAGTGATTGAGTTTGCTACAACAGTTTGGTACCACTACTAACTTGGAGACCATCAGACATGTTGAGAACAGATTTCGACCCCCCAAGTATATGTTGAAAGGATTTACTCCATATATCTGTGTTACAATCATTTCTTCAAAAGGAGCTCTAGTTATCGAGAAATTTTCGTGCAACATTTAAATACTAAAATTTTTAGTCCAAGATACTAGACTTTGTCGTGGTGTATGTGGTAAGGCACCTACTCCCCATTTTGCGAACCTGCATTCAAATCACCATATTGCCAAATACTTTTTTTCTTTTTTTATATTCAAAAATCATTGAGCATTAATTTTATTTCATTTAAAATTCATTTACGAATTTTTATTACGCGAAATAATATTTAAAACATAAAATGTTACATAATACACAGTCTCAACTTTTTTTTTTTTTTTTTTTTTTTTTTTTAGAAAATCATTATTTTATTGTTAATAAGTTTATTTTTTATGTGTTTCCTTATGAAACAGGTATGTTTCATCTTCATCTTTTCTATACTTGTATCTCTACACTTAATATTTTAAAGTAAATGTAGTAAGTAATTGAACAAATTGGGAGCTGATTTCACAATATCTTTCACCACGTCGACTTTATTATGAAATGGTTTCGTGAACACACGAGATTATGAAGACAGTATACCGAAGGCGCATTACGAGGTTTGTTGAGCTCGAGAAATTCAGGCGTTGAAAACTTGGTGCTCATAATTTTCAGTTTCATGCCTCCTTGCATATGGTTCAATTATATTTTCTGTTAAAAGAAAGACCTTGTCTCCCAAACAAATGTGCAACGTTGGCTTACCAATTGTAGCTATACTTTCAAGAGACAGAAGTAGTAACACGTGTTTCACCATTTTAAAACCCTATGCACTGCCTGCGAATACATTTCCATTGACGAATCTGCCCATAACCCCAATATCAGTGGTGAAGAATTTGTAATCCGCATACACTACTTTTCCTTTAAGACAAAATATATTCATTAGGAAGCATCCATAAACCACGTAACTCCATTTTGGTCTGCTGTGAACCCCCCTCCCCCCACGTAGCCCGACGTGGCTTTTGCCTCTAACCCCCACGTGGCACGTAGCTTTCTTTTCTTATTGATTCCAGAAGACATTTTGTACTGTTTTTTCTTGTCAGGCTGTTGTAAATTACATACAGAGATAATTAAATGACGGAAATAAATATTCACATGCCGTTGTGCATTCTGCAACTCTCTTTAACTGTGACAAATAATATGAATGAAACGCTACGTGGCCTGGCTCGGAACCCCCCCCCCCCCCTCACCCCACGTAACCCAGCGTAGCTTTCGAGCCAACCTTTCCTCTAGACCGAGCCACTTAGTTTATGCACGTTCCCTTGGCTATTTAAATTTCAGCATCATCTGATTCTAAACAATAACAAATGTTCTCTTCGCGTGTCGTATATTTTAAGACGCGAGTGGTATGCGCGCCACTTGGAAACTGCGTCTCAATTAAGGATTGCAATCCCGCAGTGTTTTCAATCCCGCGGGATCCGTGCGAGATTGGTACAAGCAGTTTTTTAAAGAATATATTTAAAACATAGTTGCTTCAAACGTTAATAAACTAAATAATAATTAAATAATTTTTAGTGTTAAATGATAAAAATCAACAGTTAACAATATTTTGATTGGCAAAATGACATTAAAACTTTTTAGCGTATCTGAAGTATATTTCGAGGTTTTACATTTTCGTTTTTTAATCTAAACCAATTTTTAAATCAAACAGTTTTATATTTCAGAAAAAATCTAAAAGATTAAGAGGTGGAAAGATCAAAAACCGATTAAGCATAAATTCTATATTAAATAACTCGTTGCATCACATTTTGTTATATAAGTAATTTTAAAATTTTCACCTGTGAGAAGAAGTCCTGTTTTCGTTGATCGGTATTCATCCTAAAAACAACAGAACGGATTTTTGCAAAGTTTCAAACATTTTATGGTAAGTACGGGATCCCAGAATCAAAATGAGTTATATTTTATTTTGATACGGTATCAGGAAGCCAAGAAGTTAAAAAATACTTGTTTGTTTTTTACTTCATCGAACGGGAAAAACGCCAAAACTGCTGATCGGGATTGATAGGTAATGTACAGCGAGCGCATGACCTGATGAATAGAATGTGGTATGTTTAACTTTGATGTGACGTCGAAACACTGAGAAAGTATGTCCAAAAATCAGTTTACAACTAAGTTTCTTGTCGCAATCGAATTATTCGGAACTTAACTCACTGCTGAGTGTCGTGACTGCATTGGATTGCACACTATTTGACTGGTTGAATTGCCCGCGCCAGTAACTTCCATACGAGACCTCAGACATCATCTCAGAATCGTTTATTAATAGTTACCTACGAATGAAGTTACGGGCAACAGCTAGTAAATAATAAAAATGGAAAATATTGAGTCTTGGGTCATATTATGTGCCTTACAATACATCACATAACTTTATAAAATATGGTATGCTTAATGGCCAAGTTTTTATTTTTTTTTAATTCTAAATAAACGTTCCATAACGCCGAGAAAAGCATTCCATTTCACAAAGTGAAGTTAATATACTCTGTAAAGTGTAGACTTGGCTCAGAACAAGATCTCGTAACTTTTTGTCACTGCACAAGCACGAGCCTTGGCCTTTTTTGCGTGATACATTATTATATCTCCTGATTCCTTGATTGATATTACAGTTGATTCAATGTTATTAAAAGAAACTACTCACCAACACGTAAACTGTCAAGTATTTCAGATTTACTTATGTGGCGTAACGACGTTTTTAAAGTGGAAATTATTATTTTTTAGTAAGAAAGGAGACTTTCTCGTCGAGTGATTACAGTGTAGTCCTCATAGGTTGTATCTCCCGATTTCATTGCAAACACACGAAATTACACACGTGAGGAAGACGGCGGAGGCAGCCGTCGAAGTATGGTGTTCCTACAACACAATTCGTCCATACACCCGTGAAAATTTTACTATAACTTTTTTACCTTTAGTCGAAATAATAACAAGGAGAAGAGGGATTAATCGAAAGCCTGAGCGGCACATGTAAGCAGGTGGCTTTTTTAAAAAGAAACGCATTGAGGCAGCGGCCAAAACAACAATAAGTCAAAGGATGTAGAATTTCCTTTTGATAGCTGTTAAATAAATAGGTACGCGATCGTTAACATTACGATAACATTAGTTTCATATCACCAAATAATCAAATTTTCAGCCGCATTTTAGGAAATTGTCACAATTACTTTATCTGCAAATACAGAAAATGGGAATAATGAAACCGTGAATAAAAACCTTTAACCGTGTAGTTCAGATAACGTGTGCGACACTTAAAAAATAATTATAGTTAGAAAATTGTACTAAATACGCAACATAACTCAAATTACAGAAATGTATACTCCAAACAAACGTAAGTTTTGATGAATACGTAAAAGTGTATTTATTTACTTACGAAGGTTGACAAAAACAAACGCTTGTTCACATGAGTCAAATGCCAACTGGAAGGGTATAGGCAAACAGTGCAAAATATCCGACAGAGACCGAGTGGGGCAGCGAGTCACGCAGACTGACACGCGTTTCCGCCGGATTTTGCGGATTGCGGATCCGCTTAATTTTGTGCGGGATCCGCCAGACTGTCTAATGATGCGGGATCCCGCTTTGCTGGATTGCAATCCCTAGTCTCAATATGCGGACCACAACTCTACGCGCGTCTCATGCTCGTCATGTCGCTCAGATCACATGTCATACGCGGTATACGCGTCTTAATTTGCGCCTAGAGGCAAGGCACGAGGAATTTAGTTTTCATTCATAAGCGCGACTGGTTTTTGGGCGGCAATGATGGGTACTTAACAACTTTCGGAACCCACATGAGGCGTCCATTAATTACGTGAGGTGTTTTTCCGGTATTCCGGACTCCTCCCCCCTCTGGTGGGATTTAGTCAGACCCCCTCCCTTTAAAATGACATAAGATTTGGACGGAGGACACCCCCCTGGTAATCGACTCGTAACTTTTTGAGAGCCTTTTTTTTAAGGTCTCATGCTTCCAAGGGTGGTTATAGACCCCTCCTCCCCCAAGGGCGGTTATAGCCCCCCCCCTCCCCCAAGATCGGTCTCCGCATCATTTTTAGACCATGTACCCTCCCCGCTCCTCCAAGTCGACTTTCCCGACATTTGTAGACTTTTTTTTAAGCTCTTTCATCCTTCAAGAATTTCAAAACCTCACGTGAGATTTGCGTTGACCCCCTCCCCCTTGGCGGGATTTCGCCGGACCCACTACCCCTATTTCACATCATGTCATTAATGGACGCCCCCTAATAGGAGGAAGAGGGGTCCGGCGAAATCTCACGAAACGTCACCAACGGGGAGGGGGTTAACGAAAATCTCACGTGAGGTTTTGAAAATGTTGTAGAACTGTAGAGCTAAAAAAAAAAAAAAAAAAAAGTTGCGAGGTCGATTTGTAGAGGGGGGGGGTCAAAATCTGGCGTCATTTACAGGGGGGGGATCCGACAAAATCTCACAAAGTGTCACCACAGCGGGGAGGGGGGGGTCCGGAATTCCGGAAAAAACACCTTACGTCAATAATGGACGCCCTCTTATACAATATTTTCAGTCTTCCATGTGCAAAAGGTCATGTAAATCGGATGAAATCTGTGGGTGTGTATAAAGAATGTGTACAAGAATTCAGAGGGTGGAAAGGAGAAGTGTAGGGTAGACACTATTTTTCTGTTTGCTTTAAAGAATACATGTGCAATGTTCCGTCGATATTGGATAAAAACTGTGGGTAAAGAACATTGGCAAAAATTAAGGGGGTGGAAATGGGGAGAAGGATTGGGTTTTCGGAAACCAAATGTAGACAGTATTTTTCTGTTTGTTTTGATGTATACGCGTGCAAAGTACCATTGAAATCAGATAAAATTTGTGAGAATATATAAAGAACGTTCACAAAAATTAAGAGGGTGGAAAGGTGAGATGGGTAAGGTTTCTGAAAACCAAATGTAGACAGAATTTTTTTGTTTATTTTAAAATATGTTTGCAAAGTTCCATCGAAATCGGATTAAAAAAATGTGGATTCGTATAAAATGAAGGGTTGTAAAGGAGGAGAAGGGAGTGATTCTTTTCAGAAACCTTCGCACGCGTGCCCTAAACTCGCCATAGCTTCATCGTAATCGGATGAATGATTTAGGAACGCGTGGAAGATGAACATACAAACTAACAAATATTCATTTTTAGCTATAAGATGGATGAGATTATAACCGATAGTGGATTAAACCAACATAATAATATCATGCTTACCGAAGAGATTTTAGTTTCTGATGCCTGTTGTGTTTAAAAGTGATGCACTTGCATGCAAAAAGTGTCTTCCAAAAATTCATACCCTCTCTGTGATGAAATTGGTATTTTGTGTACTCTTTGTTTCAAAGCTGTAAATGCTATTGAAGGTAAAATAAATTCTAAAATCAATCTGGAAATTCAGGCCAAAAAATTAAAATGAATTCGGAAAATTTCCGACTGCTTTGGGAACTACTGTGAGAGCTATTCATGATGTCGACAAGGGGCAAGGTGATTCGCGCAGTATTTGGCAGTTGTAATGAGTGTGATAGAGGATGGTTTCTGCTAACTTGGAACTTCTCAAGGAATTTTAAAACAAATATATGCGAGATGAAATTCCTCTTCGGTCAGTTGCATTTGCTCAGTCCAGTGGAAGCGGCCAAGGATTCTTCAAATGTATGTGTAAAACAAAGTGCCAAAATACGAAATGTCATTCAAGCATACCATGTTGCACCAAGTAAGTTAATTTAATTTTTTATTTAATAATTTTGTTTCCCTTAACAAGAAAGGCATAAATTTTGTTTTGTACAATTTTCATTTTCCTTTACGTACTTTGAATAAATTTATTTTAATGGTACTCATTATTTTTTCATAATAACATTTTCATTTTTGAGGAATGCACGACATTTATATTCCTTATGAGTACCTTTTTTCATACTTTGCCTAAATAGCATTTGTCATTATATAAAATGCCTAGGGAAATTATGTAATAATTCTCATATTTCGTACATTGCCTAAAACGCCTGGCATTATATACGTTGCCTAGGCATTTTATAGAATGTCGGCTTTTCATACATTGCTGGTAACATATATATTGCTAACGAATTCGTGAAAACTTGGCCGCTGCCTTAAATTCCTTGTAACAGCATAGGAATATCTTCTTATGGTACCACGAAAACTATCGACGCTATAGTATAAGGCAAATTTTGAGTGGCACTATGTCTAAGGTACTTTTCTTTTTGCTCTGATATGAACATTTTTTCGAACGGTTTGTCCTCAGGAAAGTGAAAAATTTCTGAGCAACGGGGCAATAATATTGCTTTTCGGTGTGTGTTTACTGTGCGAAGTAGCGGGCAAATGCTAGTTAATTTATAAAACAACCAGCAGACAATTGATCTGGTTATTATATTTTGTCCGGTTCAACGTTTTCATTGAAAGTTAGTGACGCAATCGCTAAATGACTGTATGTCCTGACGATCAGATTTTTTTAAAAATAATAATAAATTCGCAAAACACTAGAGACCACATAAATCTGTAGTAACATTTGTATAGGTTATTTTCATTTCTTTATGAAGTTTTATTTTAAAAAATTTTTTTATACATTGGTTCATAGCTACGAGAAATAGTGCCATTCTAAAATTCATGGTTTATAATTGAGAATTAATGTATGCATGTGTTTTGTATTGTTTTAAATGAGTTGCGTCCAGTGATTGTTTTGGGGTGGATTTGGTAGTACGGTAGTAGCGGCCGCGGCGCCTGTGTGACGGGTCTCCGTATTGGCCGTGGCCATGCGCCGTAGCGTACTCCGGCTTCGATTTTTCGCGTGGCGGTGACGTGGCTCCCTCGCAGCCGTTGTCATGGCGACATCGATCTGGCGCGGTTGCCCGTCCCGCCAGACGCTCCGGTCGCCAAAATTACACACTATACCTTTTTGGCGAACACGCAGTTGGCTTAGTCTCTTTTCTGTTCGTATTCGTTAAGATAATTTGATTTTAATCGGATATCATGTTCAGCGGCTTTGGCTTAAATTTATTTGATTTGACTTTTGGAGTTTATAATTGATAACTAATTTCTTCATTACTTGATTGTTGTTTATCCATCAACACACACTTTAAAATTTTCATTGCTGAAGCACGTCGTCACGAAGTCGTGTGTGTCGTTTTATCGACCTGGAAGTATTTGTGAAGATAAACTTAGGTCCGTTTTTAACACAAAGTCCGGAAACTGCTGAGCATTTCTTCTCTGAATTAAGGGGTTGAAGGAAATCTTTTCGTTGCTTTTAGTCTTAACATATTCGTTTCCGGTTTTAACTTTTATGAGCTTAAAGATTTAAAAATCTATTAGGATTAAAACAATAGTGCTATCTTAGGGAGAATGGCACCTTAATAATGCGGCAATTACTACAGTCTACATTCTTTAGCAGTCTGTTGATATAAAATTGCTCTTCATGCGCCTTCGGTGTCAAACGGTTAAAACATTGCAATTTAGTGTAATTTGGAACGCCCTCATAACGGCCAATATTTGAACAGCTTCGAGGTCTCCTAACACCCTCGGCTGCGCGACATAACTGTGAGGGGAGGCGCTAAAATGATTGATTTACGTCTTCCATCTCCGGAATTAAACTAATTTTTACAAGTCTTGACACATAGGCGGATTTGTACTGGCCGCCTGCAGTAGACGGGGATATCGACTTTAGTGGTAATATTACGATTATCGCCTGGCGGACGAGCGTTATACGTATTTCCACTTGCGTTATTTGAGTTGTGGTAGTAACAAGTTGGATTAAGAACACAGTAAGTGTGGCTCCAATTCAGAAATCATACTTGCATTGGTCATTCGTTATTCCTGAAGTACAGACTCTAATCTCCCAAGGCTCCATAATGGTAGGTTACTTTGCACCATATTTTTTTAGAGTTTTCAGAAAACTAATATTTTCAGGCTGTTAGCGGTAGTAAAAATATACAGATTTTAGCATGTGAATTGAACATGCCTAGAGTTTATTTTTATTATTTGGTTATTTTATTTAAATTTTTAAGTGAAGCAAAGTCAACCAAAAGTGCTACAGACTTTGTTCCACATTACATGAAAATACATGGCTGGCGTATTGTAACAAAGTCCAGTGTGAAAGTGGTCCAAGAGCAGTGTATAAAACCAATAAAAATCGTCCAGAAATGCTACGACTAAACCTGCTCTGTTTTGTCAAACTACAAACTTCCACAATTTTTGCCATTCGTTTTACAAATCGAACACATTTTCAAATCCAACATTAAGTAAATTAAGATTAAAAATTCAGTACTAATATCGTTGGAGCAAGCTTAGTTGCTACCCTCATTATCATAACCCTGTCACTGAACTGTTCATAATAACTCACCCATTTTCCTACTTTCTTGTTCATTACAAATCCTAATCGGTAAACAAAATAAATGTCTTCATCCAATTACTGAACACCATCCAATTCTTGAACTCTAATAAGTGTTCTGGTTATAGACAAGAGTTTAGTTTAGGCTCGATGATTCATCCAGCCAGATCCTCCCACTTACAATCAAGAGTATAATATAACCACTAGGGTGTGTTATGATGATTTGGGTAGGTTCAGGTCACTTCTATGATTTGTCACACTTTTTCATTGTTGTCACTTTAGCTGTCTCCTTGTCGCACTCTCAGATGACACCTGGCTATAGGGTATTGTCATACTTCTTACTTACTTCTTCTTCATGGATAGGCTGAAAGCTTGTACCTATGACTTTAACATTTGGGTGTTTTATCAGTTGGGTTTATCATTTTTTTTAAATTGGAAAACCTGTGGATCAAACTCTCCCCCAATGTGGAGCAAAGTTAATCTTAACCCTTGTTGTTGTGTTTTTGTTTTTTACTGTTATCAGTAAAACATTTAAATTACTGAAACAGGCTATTTTTCAGAATGAATTACATGACAAAATAGAGCCAACATTTACCTTTTTACTCCATTAATGACGGCTCAACAAGTGTTTGGAGACTAGATACTCTGATTCCACTGCAGTTGTGCTCCACAATAACAGTACAACAGAAACCTAAAATACTACTCTCTGCTGGAAAACAAGCAGAATTTATTTTCTACCAAAACATTCTTCTAATGACATAAAATATTTATACTTTTTAGAGCAAAGTAGCCCTTCCCTCATTAATTGGGTTTATAACTTATTATCGAGGGACGTTAAGAAATGTAATTGATCGCAGCAGAAATAATTGAAATCAATGCAGTGTTGTTGCAGGCCATGTCTCCACAGTTCCTTAATTAATTACCAGTTGAATGATAACGCCAATGCAACTGTTTAATTTATTTATTATTGCGTTGTAGGCGTTTCACCTCTCATCGAGGCATCATCAGCGACGAATTATTTACATTTGTTAGTATGGTATGCAGCTGTGCAATAATAAATAAATTAAACAGTTCCTTTGGCGTTATCATTCAACTGGTAATTGATTGAAATCAGTTTTGCTGAATGTCTATGCGCTTGTTTTAGAATCCGTATTCAACTGCGATGAAATATGTGATGTATGGGCACCAGCCCATCCTAACGTCGTCGGATTGCGTATGTGCAGATAAATATTCACCATTTTGATATAGGAGATATGTTTTGTCCCGCTGATTTATTGACTTGTTTAGGTTTTTATGGTTAGCTTCGGGGGGGGGGGTTGATGTGCAGCAGAACGTGAGAAACGTTTAGAAAAGAAGGCTATCCTATTCAGAAAAAGTAGCTGAAGTTTTTCATTTTGATTCGAACAAAGAGTGATAAAAGAATAGCAGATAACAAGTTGACCTCAAATATATTTATTTTTGCGCTGAGATTTCTGCTTGGTGACCAAGAGGCTTGATTTACGGTAGATGATATTACCTGAATGCCGGCAAACTGTCTGAAGGGAAGCGAACACTGCAGGAAGAGACTATATAAAAACATTTCACATAGTGTTAAATATAGGAAGTCTAATTAGTTTTGAATCTTGAGTTTGTATTTCATTGCTATTGTTCATAACGAAATCCTATATTAATCTGCATTGTCAGCGTTATTAGGCCTTGGAAACGTCATGGAAAAAGGAGAAGCTGATAGACAATTTAGCGACTTCAAACACAATATGTGTTGCCATGGCGTCAGCGTGACCCATTCCGCATCTCCCGGGTCGATAGATAGCGGATTTTGAAACGAAGAGCCTCGTTTGAATCAACTATAGCCATTCGTGTAGTGATGTTTATGATGCACAATATGCAAGTCGAAGAAAAAATAACATTTTTACTCCAATCATCCTGTTGGCTCGATGAAACAGGCATTCTGCCACGTTACTGATATTGCAACACGGAATTATGAATCGTTGTAGTGAGAAAACCGTGACCAGACACGAAAAATACGTTAATACTACTCGTGGTCTTGAATTGCAATGCATTAATGTGAATGGGCGAAATGCTTATGAGAAAAGTTCCGACACCCACAAAGCTTTTGCTGTCTTCATAACTCATTTGTAATGGACCTTGGTATAATACCTTAAAAATCTAGATTGAGTCACTATGTGTACGAAAGAAGAAATATTTGAGTGCATTGGGAAAGTGGCATTTTGTGATGTAGCTAAAAGATATTTTCAAATATTGCTGGTTTTCAAACTTATGCCCACGAGTCGCCTTCCTGAATTCTTTCCCTCCGAACAACGCTTTGCACTGATCCCAATTTATGCCCCTGTATATTCTAACTCTTCACTCATATTCATTATGCCTATTACTTGCAATTTAATTTTATATGTCATTTATCGCGGAACGTGTTTTTTTTCTGTCATCAGTCTTTTTATCTTGTGCTAATATCTTCATCTCTACATACCCCTTACAACCCACGTCCTCAATTATCTGCTTTACATATTCTAATCTCTGTCTTCCTCTACAGTTCTTACCTTCGACTGTTCCCTCCAGTAACAAATTAACCAATCCAGCATGTCTCAAAATATGACCTACTAGCTTGTCTCTTCTCTGTACGTTTTCTCCACCAACTTATTTCCTCGCCTATAATTTCCACAACTCGTTTATTTCTTACTTTGTCCGTCCACTTAATTTTCAGCATTCTTCCGTAGCACCACATTTCAAATGCCTCAGTTTCCTTTCTTTCTTGTATTCCTAAAATCCATGCTTCGCTACCATAAAGTGCTGCACTCCACACAAAGAGTTTTAAAAAGTTGTAAGTCGTAGATCAATATTTGAAACCAAAAGACTTCTCCTTTTCATGAAGGCTCCCTTTGCAGTGCTATTTTGCTTTTAACTTCATTTCTGTTTCGGCCATCGGTTGTAATTTTGCTTCCCAGGTATCAGGATTCACTTCTCCTATTGCATCCAACCCTATTTTTATATTTAATCTACTGTGATTGGTATCATTTCTACTACATTTCATCACTTTTGTCTTGCTTTGATTTATATTCAGTCCAAAATCTTCCTTTTGTATTTTGTTCATGCCATTCAGTAACTTTTCAATATCCTCAGCCTGTTCAGCAAATCGTAGAATACTGATTTTTTCTCCTTGAACACTTATGGCACCGAAAAAAAATTCTTTTTCTTTTATTGCTTCCTCTACATACAAATTGAACATTAACGGGGATAGACTAGAAACTTGCCTCACTTCAAGGTATCTAAATAAGTTGAATTAACTTCCCTGTTTTAAGTTAATATTATTAAATAAATATTTGTGTCTGTGCGATGTAATATTCTGCTTGCGAGAAGCTTTGCTCTCGAAGACATTCATCAATAATGTGTTCTGTGTTGGGGAGAGAATAAAGCCGGTTTGTGTTTCACACGTTCCGTTATTTTTGTTTTTGCTTTCATCCTAAAATACCTGAATAAGCACGTTGTATCCCTACGATGTGTTGTTAATGGTATCGTTTCTTCCTGTTTCCGTCTTCTTTGAATCATTGGAATAAATCTACCTTGTTTCGAGCCCGATAGTAGAAGAAAATTTGTTCATTCTGAAATATTGCGGCGTGGTAGGATTTCTGAATCGTTTTAAATCCCAGATACTACCGGGAAGTTGACACGGAATAGACTTGTCCCTGTTTTCACTCTCCCTCCTATCATTTGAAACAATAACTGGCCACTAGTCTGGAATCTTAGCAGCTCGTATCATTGTATACGACGCAAATTATTGCATAATGCAAAATTCGTCGCAATACATCATCTACGCGACTTTTCAGCAGTCCCTTTCGAGGTACGGTATTTTGTGACAGGTAATTTGAGAATTGCACCAATGCTGATTCTCAAACATTCTTATTTTTTATTTTATTTTTTACTATTTTTACTTGCACATCATTTGTGTCGGATGACATTGTTTACGTGACCAACGTGCAGTTTCAATCAACCTTCTGCGCTACTCCGCGTATGAAACAGAAATAACGATTTTCAGTTTTGTATGTTTATTGCAGACGTTTCGTGATAATTTGGAATGATTGTATAGGTATGGCTGTACAGGTGCATGCTGTAATGTCTAAGGCAGCATTCTGTAAACATTTTAATAATGCCATGTGTAATTGGGATATTAGGGTACCTCGGTTTATTCACAAGTATGGAATTCAAAGACAGCGGCTATTTTAATAATATTAAAAATAGTTTTATACATGTAGAATTACTTTGATCGTAAAAGCCGAGTGGTGGTCCCGCGAACTCTTTTACACAGGGTTTCGCCGGTCAAAACAAAGAACATCTAGCCCGGCCTTGAACGCCAAACAAAGCTTTGTCCTTGGTCTGACCAACTGGCGTGCGGGGAGCTAGTTAGTGGTTGAGGACCCACCCTGGATGTCATTTATCTATTGCATTGCAGAAATGTTATTTTTGTTCTTAATGAACCAAAATGCAATCTACATATTATTATTAAAAAAAAATCATAGTTGCATGTGCTCGATCTTCGTTACTATTATCATTTTGTTCATCCATTGAACTTGATTTGTGGTGATAGAATGCCATTAATAGAGACCTGATTATATAGAATGCTAGAAATATGCATGAAAAATGCTTAAAACATGCATGAAAATGCCAAAACATGCTGAATTAAATAATAAAAAATTAGTAAGTTTTAGTTTTTTATTTTCAAAATTAGCATACAACTAGTAAGTAGTTGAATAACGTATTGATAAATTTCATAATTAACAATTATTTAACATTTGTTTACTTTTGTAAATGTAAACAATCAGGTTCCAAGTGTTCAGTAGTATGATTGTTTCTTCGATCTCTCAAAATATTTTTATAAGTGGATAAGGACAGTTCCATGCGCAATGGGGTAACTGCGCATTGTTTCTGGAAATAGTTCACCTGGCCCATTAATAAAACTGTCAATTTGATACAAAGGTTCAAACCCTGGTTCAAGAATACCTCCAGCAATCCGGAGTTCATTTTGCGGATTTTATTGATTAACTGAATGGATTCAGACAACATAAAAAGTTGAGTTTTAGACTTGCTAATACTCACAAGTAGGAAAAATGAGTGCCAATATATATATATATATATATATATATATATAAATTTATACATTAGAACCGTTAAATGCTTCTTTGGATTCACAAACTGCCAAAGCCTCTGAACTATCGAAGTCGTTTACCACACCTTTAATAGCCTCGAAACATTCATTGTAAGACAGTACAAATTGTCCATCGAGTTATTACTAGTTCGAGAGATAAAGGCATATTTGGCAATTTTTCTTTATAGGCATTATTGCGAGAAGGTGCCTTAAAGAAACACTTCCTTTGTTAGTGAAATCAGTTTAATAACATTCCCAAACGTCGATCGTACTTCTTCAGCGAGTCGATGTAGTCCGCGAGCAAACCACGTCATATGAATCGTGGGGGGCTGTAGCTGCCTTGTTCATATGTGGAACAACATTTGAGAGAAATACGTTCACTGTTTCATCTGCAGAAGATTCAGAAAATATTTTTTGATACCATCATTCACAAATCTGAATATCGTAGAGTGATTTGCATCTTCAAGTTCTTTACAAGCCACCAAAAATGGAAGAAGGCTCTTGTTTTAATGCACCAACTGTTAAATTTGCAATGTAACTACCACAACTATCAGCAGTTTCGTCGGCTGAAATCCAAATAATGATATCCTTGAATTCATTGCGTATTTCTTCCAGAACATGTAGGTAAATTGTTGGTACGTAATTTTTACGAAATGTTGAATGTCTTATATTTAGATTCAAGCAATATTTTCGAAGACAATTTTTGAAGTCAGGATTTGTAAAAATATTACTTGCAAGCATTGCTTCACATAGATCCATGTTAAAGTGATTTTTTGGCTAGCCTTTGCTGCTATTGCAATTTGCCGCATTTAAAATTTAATATTGTAGGTCTTTCTTTTGCATTCAGCAATGTAGGTAAAAAAAAAAAGTAATAAAAATATAAAACTTTTTTACACAACTGCATATGGGAAGATAGAATGTGGTGTGAGTGGATTATGCAAACAGTATGACACAAAATTCAACCTTCAGAAAGAGCTATAACTGTTAGGAGCAGCGGCATTTGTTCATACGGTTGGCAACTACCCCACTATTATTACTTGAAACAGAACATGTTCAAGCTTTTTAATCGTGCAAAGAAAAGAATGAGCTAATATAAAACAGTATTATTGGCTGGTTCAGAGAAATGAAGCTTTGATGACGAGAACAGTTGAGCACAATGCTCAGCAAATGCCAGTACTAATGTAGACTTTCGTGATTTCTCCGTAGGTAAGTTGGTAGGATGCATATATGAACTGGTGAATTGGATGTATTACAAGCATTTCTCAAGAACTTGATCACATCACATTATCATTCATGCACCCTCATGGTTCAGCATATGGATTTCAATGGCCAGTAGAATCTGAAAAAAGATCAACTTCTGTTGATAGTAAAAAATGTTTTGTTAAAGGTGAAATAGCACACTCATGTGGACTATCTGTCCAACTCTGTGGCTTGGAAGGAAAGGAAATGAAACAGCTTGAGCAACTCTTCCATATTTGTCACTGTGGCTGTTCAAAAGTAGTTTATTTTTTTAAGCAATAAGCAATAAAGACTTAGATACAGGATATTTTTTCATTTAAAAAAAATTGTAGCAGTTATACAAAGCAAAAGTACAGCAATCTGACGCAATGACTTGACTACATGCTGTTAGGACGTTATTTGGAAAGACCTTTTTTTAAAAAAAAAAATGACTTGAGTTATGGCTCCTCGAAAATGTGAAATTTTAGCGAGCTGTTGTATGAGCCAACTTCATCATGGCTAGTAATAAATTTTAGTATGCATAGTCTATGAGAGGTATGAATTGCCATAGTCAACAAAATTATGCATTTGTATGAAACAAATTCTTAAAATTTGCAAAAAATCCATTATTTCCATTAAATATGTATTTTTTCTTATTTTTAATTTTTCTTAATTATCGAATGCTGTGTTAAAGTAGCTTCAAAACAAAAGTAATTTTTAACTCTATCTCGTATAATTTTTTAGTTATATGCTATTAATAACATTAAATATTGCACGATTTTCACAATATACGGCCAAATTTCGAAGGGCCATAACATCCATTTTTTTCCTAATGCTTTTGGGATATTCCCCGATACCAATACAATTACCTATTGTAAGTACTTTCAAAAATTACAGTTGTTCAACTGATGCCTCCTGTCCGATTTGAAATGCAGTAAACTCTTGAAGGTGATTATAACAAAGTTTTTAATATAGATGTATAGAAAATATTTAAGAGGTATGTGAACGCTCATTATATATCGTATGGTTGTCCCTGCTTCTGTCGTCAGGTTGATTCCATGCAGTCTAAGCAGTTTTATTTTGGCTATGGCGACTGTAGGACCAAATGTGACTACTTCGTATTTGCAAATAATTCATGCCGAATTTTTTGTTTAATTTTTTGCTGTTATCTGCTGCAAATGACTATGCTTGCGGATATGCTGCGGTCTGGTGCAAGCCCCACCCGAACGGCACCATGGATCGATACGGCTCTCGGCCTTCAACCTTACTTGGGAGTCGACAATTCCAGGATCAGCTGAATGAAGTATGGCGGATAGCAACATGTGTTCGATTGAAGAAAAAAAAACAAAAGAAACAGATAAACTGTTAGTAGCAACTAGTTTTACTGTATCATGTGATGGTTTCTCTCTCTCTCTCTCTCTCTCTCTCTCTCTCTCTCACACACACACACACACACACACACACACACACACACACAGACAGAAAATTAGATTCCTACGTGAATCACTGAGAAGTGCGTCAGCGTGTACTTGTTTCCATCAGCTCTAGGTCGGTGTGTGTCAGATAAACATTTAAAAAAACATGGTTCACATTGTACGCAATTGTGGTCGAGCTTAAGCATATGGCCTTCAACATTGTAATTAACCTTACGGATATTCTCTTATTATTAATTTTAATTAGGATGGAGCTAACGCTTCGGGGGCATTTTATCCATTCATCTAATTACTCCTTTTCATATTTTTTTTTTTTAAATTTCCGCATCTATTTGTTAAGTATCGTGTTTTTGTTAACCAGTTTGTTGAGATTGAGCGGTTATTTGTTCTGTCAGCAACAACCCAGTCTCTGCTGTATTTGTGTTAAAACGGAAAGTAAGTTGCGTATGGCTATAGTTAACAAAGTTTCGAAAAAATTACTTTTCTAAAAACTACTTACAATAGTCCATTTTCGTACCGTTTGTTCGTACTAGAGTTAATACCGTTTTGTCACCACTGTTTAAGATTCAGTCCAGTTTGGAAGTATAAGGCAAGAACGGTCGAATTCACTGAAAGGGAAAGAACATATCGCGCTATTTCCTGACGGCTTGCCTTAAAGGGACGTTTCCTCCTAGGCTTGCCAACTTTTCAGATTTCCACAACCGGCTGTAGGCCTGTGGTATGAAAAGTAAATTTTGCTGAGCAGTTAGTTTTTTATTTATTTTTACGAATAACGGGCAATCTCGAACTAAAAAAAATTAACATATTAATAATGCAGCAAAAAACTATTATTCTAACAGTTTTTTTAAACGAATAATTTAAAGTAATACTTACTGACTTTTTGTTCTCCCTGAATCAGCCTTCATAAAATCACAAAACCCATTGCAAGTCATCCTGTAATTAAAATGTGCAAAAAGTCCAGGCTTAATCTGTTTTCCTTTTAATTGACTCCTTTCATCAAACCAAACATTTTTGACACTGTAAATACATTCCACAAATGCATTTGAAATTGGAATAGTGTATAGGTGTCTGCTATTTTTAATAAATTGGGTGTTTCAACTTGAGAGTTTTCCCACAACACAGGAAAAAAAGGGGGGAAGACAATGGAAGTACCTCCTAATTTTAAAGCAAAAATATTTAATCAATGTTTGCCTTCAATTTTATTTTAACCAGTTCCTTGTATATCAAGTATGTTGTACATTTTGTTAATCACTCTGTATGTTATATTTAATTTAATTGCAATGGAGCACTTGCTCCAGTAGCAATTTCCCGTTTTTCACCTTTTCTGTGAGCACCTGCGTTTTCCCTCTAGTAACTTCAACTTTAAATTCTTTTTGAACTTTTGGTAAATTATTCACCATTTTTCTTGGTAATTTATTCCAATCCCTGACCTTAACTATGAAAGAAAATGTCACAATGTGGCCAGCAGTTGGATACCACCACAGTCACACGACGCATCTTCACGGAGACCCCACTTATGTGTGGTTGTATTTCACACTTCGTGACCTGTGCGAAATCTGTTCAATTGACACCAAAGACGCCTATGCAAGTCAACTCCTGGAACACAGGTTGTCGGATCTTTTATAAGGGGGCGTCCATTAATTATGTGAGGTGAAATAGGCGGGGGGGGGGTCCGGCGAAATCTCACGTGGGGTTTTGAAAATCTTATCGGACCGTAGAGCTAGAAGAAACAAAAACCTCTACAAATGACGCGGAAGTCGATTTTAGGGGAGGGGGGGGGTCCGGAATTCCGGAAAAACACCTTACTGCATTAATGGACGTCCCCTCCTTTCTCCACTCTTCATACAAGTTAGTTATGTGTGCGATTGGCTGCTTCCGTGTAAGCAGGTCTCCTCAATTTTAGTCGTATGGGAGACAGCTGAAGGAGGTCGCCATGCAGAGGAATCATGTTGTTTTCCTCCATTTCTTCCAATTCTCTAAGCAATATAGATTTCCCCCTCAAATGTGGTGTAGGAATGTCGGAAAGTACAGGCAGCCAGGATACTGAGGTAGACCTAATGACACATTAAGCTGGGTGTCAGTTTTGGCAGTATGAGCACTACCAAGCCATGTAGAGCAACACTATTCTGCTGCTGAAAATGCCAAGCCAAGAGCTGCTCCTCAAAGAACTCGGGCGCCTGCACCCCATGACGTACCAGCCAGTTTCTTAACCAAGTTCACACCTGTCTTTACTTTCTCTGCAGTGTTAGATAAATGATGATGAAAAGTGAGGGCTTGAAACAACTCCCAGATATTTGGGGTGGTCTTTGTGTTCTACTCTTCCAAAGGATCCGAAGGTTGGTCTTATTCTGACGTAGGCAAGCTGGTTTGAAAGGTGGAAACAACAAGACTGGTCGGATTAGGGTTTAGTTTCCACTTAAGAATGTGTAGAGCTGGTTGAGACTCTGAGTGTCTATCTTCACAAATCTGGAAGTTTCTATCCTGCAAGGTAATAGCCAGATCATCGGTATACTGAAATTTCGTGCAATTAGTTGAGGTATTTCCGCAATATATAAATAAAAAAGTACAGGCGCCAGCACCGAACCCTGAGGCAATCCATTGTTAAGAACACGCCAGAGACCCCGCAGTGATCCTGGATTTTGAGATTACTCAGCATGTTGTTCAAGACTTCAACTATTTTTTTACACGGTAAAGCATTTAGGAATTTGGGGAGGAGACCCTCACGCCAGACAGTATCAAAGGCTGCTGTTTTAAGTTTCTTTTGGAGTCCAATCTTAATGTGGGTCACGAGAGTCAGAACCTGGTCGGCACAGCTACGCTTTGGTCTGAATCCAGCCTGCTCTGGGGGAATGACTATTAATGGCGTTGTGAATCCGAGCCAGCGCCATTCTCTCAAGCAGCTTATATGCTGTGCTGAGGAGAGAAATTGGCCTATAGTGTTCTGGTGCAGTTCCTTCTTTACCCGGTTTTACAATGGCTATCACCACAGCTTTTTTAAAGGCGTGAGGCAACTTTGAGGTCTGTAATACTTCATTTAAATGTGCAAGCAACCATTTTCTTGCGATAAGGAGTGTATTAACGAGGAATTCTGGGTAATTTCGTGTGTTTGCAATGAAATCCGGAGATACAACCTATGAGGACTTCACTGCAATCATTCGCCGAGAAAGTCTCCTTTCTTATTAAAAAAAATAATAATTTCCACTCTAAACACGTCGTTACGCCACATAAGTAAATCCGAAATACTTGATAGTTTACGTGATGGTGAGTAGTTTCTTTTATTAACAGTGAATCAACTGTAATATCAATCAAGGAATCAGGAGATATAATAATGAATCACGCAAAAAAAAGGCCAAGTCTCGTGCTTGTGCATTGACAAAAAGTTATGAGATCTTGTTCTGAGCCAAGTCTACACTTTACAGAGTATATTCACTTCACTTTGTGAAATGGAATGCTTTTCTCGGTGTTGTGGAACGTTTATTTAGATTTTTTTTTTTTTTTTTTTTAAAAAAACTTTGGTAACTTGGCCACTAAGCAAACCATATTTTTAATCTTATGTGATGTATTGCAAGGCACATAATATGACCTAAGACTCAATATTTTCCATTTTTATTATTTATTTAAAAATTGGTTTAGATTAAAAAACAAAAATGTAGAACCTCGAAATACACTTAAGACACGCTAAAAAGTTTTAATGTCATTTTGCCAATCAAAATATTGTTAACTGATAATTTTTATCATTTAACATTAAAAATTATTTATTAATTTAATTATTATTTAATTTATTAACGTTTTAAGTAACATATTTTTTAAATATATGCGTTAAAAAACTGTTTGTACCAATCCCGCACGGATCCCGCGGGATTGAAAACACTGCGGGATTGCAATCCTTATAGGTAACCCTTTTTCCACCATAGACATCATACTCCAGTTTGTGATTTTACATGACTGAATACTTTTTAAACCATAAATATCTGACCACACTATAGAATTGTAGTTTTCACGATTCATCTGTAGCAGTTGCCATGTTTGTTAATTAACTAGCGGAGTTCCCGGCGTAGTTGGCGTAGATTTAACCGTACCCTATTTTGATTCCCGCAAAACATTGGTACAAAGTTTCATAAAATACGCGCCAACTTTTTCTGAATGAAAGCAAACTTACATTCACCCGCCACCTACCAAGAAACTGGTGGGCTGAAGATTATTTGCACGTATACTATTTTCAGTCGTCCGAAAAGATTGATGTATATCAAGCTTCGGTAATTTGGTTAAGAAATTTCATTACTACATTACTGAACAACCCTAGATTATGTTAAAAACTCACGTTTGATTCAATTGCGAAGTGAATGGATATACTTGTGGCTCGAAACGCCAGATCCTTTAACTCTGCAGATAAAATATCAAAAGTGAATCCAGAATAATAATATCGTAAACAGAAGACTAATGCTAAAGGCCAGAGATATTGTTCAGAGATCGTGCTTAAATAAAATCTTTGTTGTTTTTAAGGCTATCTATGTCGTTTAAAAATTGATATCCCGAATTAAAGGAAAGAATACTTCACGCTAAGGCTTTTAAAAATTGAACATATCGAATTAAAACAAAGAATACTTAAAGTTTTGTTTAGAGTGCAAAATATTTATTACTATAAGTTATCTTATTGCTTTAATTAAAGGCTATGGTCAGAGACATTGTGTTGTGTATTTAGTGCGGAATATGCGACATCTAGTGATTCCTCCTGTGGAATTTCTCACCATACGTTCAGAATTTCATTTAATGCTCCTACATTATTAAACGTTGAAACATAAGACATCCCAGACAAGTGAATTAAGATTCTAAGCTTTAAAACTGTGAAAACTCCATCGAAATCTGCCCCGTAGTTTGAGTTTTTATACGACCAATATGTCTGGTTTTCGTTTTGTAGATATGGATAATACGTCATTGCTGAGACTACGATCTAGCGTCGGTGTTATCACCAAAGTACATAAAAAATTCTGGTATATGCACGTGAAACTCACCTTTTGATGGCTCTCATACAAATTTAATGGTAGAATAGTATGGTTATTGACCGTTAACTAAATTAAGAAACTAATTTTTGCAGCAGTGTTTTCGGAAATCAAAGTCTAAATATTAAGCGGGTTTACATTTTGTTAGTTCCCAATAAAACTGAAATTTTTTTTTTTTTTTTTTTCTACGTTCAATAAAATGAAAAATGACCGTTATTTCTGAGTGAAACCATACCTTAGCATTTACAGTCTGCAGTGGAGAATTGGAGATATTAGTTTAAGCTTTCTCAATCCTGAAAAATGCCAGCGGCATTGTCATTGGCTGAGCTGGTATTGTTGATTGAATCCCAGTTTTACTATGCTTTGTTTGCATGGTGACGGTTTGTGGAAAGTGTTTATTGCCTACCTTTTGCGGGTCACATGCTATTTCCGTCTTTTTATTTCTGAAGCGACATCGAGGTCAGCCGTCGGCGGCTTTAATCGATTTCACACATTTTCCGAGCCCGGTCAGGCTTCTTGTCACTAGCTCTAATAATGAAATCTTACTTCCATTACTTTAAACACCTACCGTGATATAGCTTTACTTGTCTGCTCTTCTAAAAATGTTTGCAAAGATATAGTACCTATTAAAATAGTAATATAACCATTTCCCTGCGTGTTTTTTAAAGAATTTCGACTTGTTATTTACAAGTTGGTTTTGCTTCTTTCTTGTCTGCTTGTAGTCCAGTAACGGGTTAGTTTTATCTTACAGTATAACACGTAGAATTTTTTTTTCTTATCTTGTATATATTGGTAAGAGTATGCAGAAACCAAGTTTTCGACCTCCGACACCTACGGCACAATTTTCTGTGACCAAAAAAAAACGTTAAAATTTTGGTACTTTTTTTAGTTCCTCTTTAACTCCTTCCTGATGAGTCCTAGCAAGAAATACTTTATTTCCCGTTTGAAAGAGGATAAAATTTGCTACAACTTTTCTACTACAAAGTTTTTTCTAAACTCAAAACTAAGCGAGCTGCAGTTCTTCGAAAATCAACAAAATTGCACACTTTTCCTAAAAGTTGAGTTTCCACCTACTTTGTCGCTCTAAATCAGGGGTGGCCAATCCAAATGATCTTGCGGGCCACTCTGGAAATGTATCATAACTCCGCGGGCCGCATATGAAATTATTTATACCTAAATTAGATTTAGACCCACTATTAACATTTTTTTTTTTTTTAGTGAAAAATTGAAACATAATGAGTTATTATTGCGTTTACTATTATTCTTACATGTAAACATAGATAATACAATAATAATTAAACTAAACGCTCATTGTAAAAAAAATAAGTAGAAATGAAATATGAAAAATATTTTGTAAAAATGTGATGAATCTCGCGGGCCGCGGTTTGGCCACCCCCGCTCTAAATGATCCTGAAGTAATGTATATAAAATTGATATATATTAATGACATAGTATAGGCATGTATTGTACTTTGATTACTGATGGTCATTTCAATAATCATATGGCATTGTTCACCGGGAGATCCGCAAGGATTGTTTGGCGATGGGAGACTGTTTTCGATTCGCCGCGCATTGCGCCCCTTTGTGACTATCTAATCTAACCAGGTTATCGTTTCGGGTAGAGGGAACCTACCACTTAACGTGGAATCCGAACCAAAGCAGCGTTCTGGCTTACTTCATATTACACAAGCTGTGGCAGAACTGAAGGTCGGTTTAATGACCTTTGAAAATCACAGATGAGACCGGGATTTCGATCTAGTCAGATGCCTTAAATAACTGAGCTACCAGATCGCTCTATTACTGATGGTGCATAACCTTAAGCAGGAAACAACAAAAAATTTGTGTTGGATGTTGCATCTTAGAGATGTAAATGCTTCATATAAATACAATTTTGTCCCTTGAAGTACGGAGCGAATTCGGATGGAAAATAGTGTTTCGAAACATTCAAACGGAAAAGAAATGGGTTTATTACTAATTGACTCATTATGACTTAATTTTTACTGCGTAAACATAAAATTATGCTTTCATTTTTGCGGTGTGGTAGCCCAGTGGTTGAGGCGTCTGTCGAGATCGTAATCCCGGTCTCAGCAGTGATTTTCACCCTAACTTCACCTCCACCACAGCTTGCTGTGTAATACGAAGTAGGCCAGAACGCTTCTGTGGTTCGGATTCCACGTTAAGCTGTAGGTTCACTATACCTGGCGAGGTTAGCCACAAAGGGGCGCATTGCGTGGCGAATCGAATACACTGTCACCTGGCGGCCGAACAATCCTTCGGGATTTCCGGCCAACAATGCCATATGATTATTGAATTGACCATCAGCATATATATACACTATATCATACATAAATACATATACATTGGTTCTGGATCATTTAGAGCGACAAAGTAGGTGGAAACCCAACTTATAGGTAAAGTGTGAAATTTTGTTGATTTTCGAAGAACTGCAGCTCGCTTAGTTTTAAGTTTAGGAAAAACTTTGTAGTACAAAAGTTGCAGGAAATTTTGTCATCTTTCAAACTGGAAATAAAGTATTTCTTGCTAGGACTCATCAGGAAGGAGTTATTGAAGAGGAACTAAAAAAAGTACCAAAATTTTAACGTTTTTTGGTCACGGAAAATTGTGCCGAGGGTGTCGGAGGTCGAAAACTTGTTTTCTGCATACTCTTACCAATATATACAAGATAAGAAAGAAAAAAATTCTACATGATATAATGTTTGTGAGACCCCGTTACTGGACTATTGACGTTTTCTGATGCAGCGGGACGTCTGCGAAGTGCGATAATATTGTTAACTGACTACGGGTTTTTTTTGTTAATCTGGTACTGAGGCTGAGACAACTCTAACAACAGCAGGTTGTGCGTCATAGACATGGAATCATAAAGCATGAAGTTTTTTTGCAAGTTATGATTGAACGCAATGGACTGACCGTGGTGGGTGAGTAGTAAGGGGGCTCCCATTAATTACGTAGTGAAATGGGGGAGAGGGGGTCGACAGAAATCTCACGTCATTTTATTAAAGTCTACAAATGACGTTGATCCCAAAGTTATGGGGGTATAATAGCCCTTGGAAACAGGAGAGCTAAAAGAAAGTTTTCAAAACTTGCGAGGTCGTCCAGGTTTCCTCACGTAATTAATGGATGCTCCCTAACGCTCAGGCATGTGATTTCAGTTTTCGATGGTTTCCAGAAATAATTCCAGGGAAATACAGGTATGATTAATTCAAAATCTTTAAGCACCTCGAAGAGGGGGGGGGGGGAAAGGAATTTTTACTTTGGAAATTAGCTTGGGTGTATATTGCTATTTTTGGGATGTAAAAACGTCTGTCGGAAGATGAAACATTCTGCTGCAAACATAAGTTTCGGGACATTTACATATTGGAATAAGGCTTACTGATTTTTACCCGCTTGTGATTGGTTTCGAGCTTAAAAATGCAGTCTTCACTAGAAGAGTAGCATCCTTTTAAGGAAATTATTTACCACTCGTGTACAGTGTTTTTCGAATATAGTTTTGTCTTCTGCACATTATCGTTGTATTTATTTATGTAATTTAAGCAAATTCTTTCCTCTTATTTCCGATCTTGTATTCAGAAATATTTGTCTGGAGGAACGGAAGGGCCACCCCGGCAAAGGCGCGTTTCCTGGGCAACGGGACGCGCGCTAAGGTCAGAGGTGAACGGGCCGGGGTTTCTGGCACACTACGCAAAACAGAACTTAATCATTGCCTCAGTTTCTTGTCAATAGATACTGTTTGATGCAAACAGATATGCTCTTTTAATTCCATTTCATCATCGTTTCTACACTTCAGTTCGTGGGGTGATATTTTAAACGAATTACATAAAAAATGGAAAAATAAAGCAAACCTATTCTTGAAAGCATATCAGTGTATTTATTTAAAAGAAATGGAAGCAATAATTTGTTGACGCTCTTTTGTATGCATCATGTTTCGTTTAAAATATTATTTTACGAAATAATAATTTGTAAATAATGATAAAATCTAAATATATAAAATAATAAAAATAGTCGATGCCGAGCGGAATCTAACCAGAGACCACAAATTGCTAAGGAGACAATTTTACCGACTAGACCTCGCTGACTCTTACCAGTAAAAAATATTTGTAATGTCATTCGATTTTTGTTTTTCATATGAATATTTCAGAAACTAAGGTCTAGTTGAAGAAACGACTTTACGGCGGACATACTTGCTGAATTACCCTTCAACATGACGGAAATCCGTTCTTACCCTGTGTCACTACTGGATTACAGATAAAAAAATAATTTTGCTTTCTTTCGCGTGCTTTGTAATTATTATGTACGTTCATTATTTATTCTTTTTTTAAAAAAAAAAAATACAAAATACTGGGATGATTCAATTGGTGTGAGATTTGGTTGCGTAACATGCGCCAGGGCAAAAATGTTAGCGCTCACCGACCTTGCTTCCGCGCGGGTTGGCTACACTGCAGGCGGATGATGCTTCTTTCTTACGTAGGTTTGCTAAGAAAAATTAATTTGTATTTCTGTTCTCGTTTGAAGTCTCTCAAACACTTTGCCGTCTAAAAGCAACAAGGAGGGAAATGATCAACTGGGCTGGCAATGGTACTACTTTCGGCTGGAAGGTATGATTTGCGATAGACGGCTCTGTCGAATTTGCTAGATAAGCTGTGTTGACCTACAAGGCTAAACAGTCGTTCTCCTGCGGAAATGATTGCAGCTGCACCATATATTAGAATTATACTAATATTTTCGAAGTAATTCCCATTTCATATTATATAAGTTGAGTCAGTGTATTTAAGATTGCACTTTAATTCTTGCTGGGACCGATTGGTAAATTCTAGCTGCAGCAGTGACGTGTAGTGAAAGGATTTCTACAGGCTGTTATTTGAAATAGCTTGAGCACGACGCCAGATATTTAAACATTATTTAAAGCAACAAGTGGTAAAATTTATGTTTATATATATTATGAGTTAATCTAGCAGATTTTAATTAATGTTATTGTATGCTCCAGTAGTCAAGAAGTAAGAAGGATTCTAGTTTGAGGGAAAGTAGCGTCAGCCTCTTAAGATGAGGTCATAAGGGACTCTTTATGAAAGTTAACATATTTCCAACGCTTGTAGTGGTGTTGAAATGACAATTTACACAAATTCTCCATTTGTTTGATTATGATTTGTCTGAAAAACAAGATAACTATTTTCCTATAGGTAGAAGTCGGTCAGGCGTATGGTATGATACCGCAGCAGTTGATGAGACAATTAAAATCTAATCTTAGTCTTAAAACAAGACACCATGGACCTCAAGCACATATACGATGACGATGGCAACGCAGATGTGCCATTAAACGAGTTTAGAAATGTCTAGATGCTGCTGGAATGCAAGTAATCATGGGTTCTTGTTTATTGACAAAGACTGTGACATGTATAATGGTATTCATTTTTTAATAAATAGTCACTCGCACTGTATCAGTGTCATTAAAAGCATGGGAATATTTAGGACATCGACCTGATAGTACAGATAAAAAAAAGGTGTTTACGTATTCATCTGAGGCAAGTTCTTACAAAGGATGGTATAGGTCAACAAGTACATTTCAAATTTTGACATATTAAACTACAAAGTCCACACAACGTTAATTACAAGCCATACAGCAGTGTTTGCAGTGTGAAATATAAAATCATTTCCAATGTTGTGTAATGGGAAGGCACAAACTATGCGACTCGCAAGAGATGCGTATCGTACGGGTATCCTACCAGTCTTGCGCGCCGCAAGAAATTGCTTTGTGTTGCTGGCAGGTCCCCCCTGAGCAGTGAGGGCCTCTTAGTGAGGGGGTTCCCTGGTCTTACGGGGCCCCCTTAGACTACGGTACCCATAGTAGCTACGCCCCTGTTTGTAGTCATTGTCGGGGGTAAAGCCCATTCACACTAGAGGTCAGGTCAGCTCAGCTCAGGCCAGATCAAGCCGTAGACGAGGCCATTTCAGTTGCTCATAGTGAACAATACCGTTTTCTACCCCAACGTCAATTAAATCGCAATGATTTTGGATCAAGAACCTAAAAATATGTCAAGATCAAAAAGAGGATGGTTCTGAGTGTATCAAGAGTTTCAAGCGCAAACAGATAAAGAGAAAGAAGAGTGCTAACTACCGGTTATGCCGTGAGAGACGAGTTGTGCGAAATGCTTTTGATATTTTAGGGCTCAAAGATTTCGAATTTATTTTAGAAAAATTAATTATGCTCCAGGATTAATTGATAACATAATTTTAGCAACATGTATTTTGCACAATTATTTACGGAAGGATAAAATTTCATGCCATGTAGAAAGTGAATTTCAGGATGAGAGAGAAACCCTACTTTACAAATATTATTTGTTTTTGTGCTAACGCTTTTTTGATTCAAAAAATATATTCACAATTTAAAAAAAAAAAAAAAAAAAAATCGGAAACAGGATCTGTATCTTGACAGTACTAAAATGTGTAGTAATATTTTAATTTATATTAAAGTTTGCCGGCTTTATAATAAACAGAAATAACATACCGTTGAAAAATTTATTTTTTATTTATTGCTCACGAGCATAGTTTTCAGACGTTCGCCGCCCATTTGATCTGACCTGACCTGACCGTTGCACGTTCACACAAGCGGTCAGCTCAGCTCAGGTCTTGACCGTTGTTGATCGCCGGCGGCGCGATCTTCGGTTTGACCTGCCTTGCCCTGACCTGAGCGGATCGCGTAGTGTGAATGCTCCCAATTGGATTACGTGTATAGCGATTTTTGACCTGAGCTGAGCTGACCGCTAGTGTGAATGGGTCTTTAGTTCAAAGCGTGGAGGGAACATTGTGTTCATGGTTTCTTTAGTTTAGTTAACTAGCAATAGTGATAAACAGCAAGCATTTTTGTAGTAATCACTCAGATGTATATGTAAAAGAATCAACGAACAGTTTAATAAAAACAGAAGTTAAATTTATTTTTTGTGAGTCGTCTTTTGTACAGTTGTAACGTATCATTTGATAAAGAAATTCAGGTAGTTATGATTTTGTATTGTGAGAGAATGTTTTCTTCCATAGTAAATATTGACTCTCGTTGGGAATGTGTGGTGTAACATCAAGAAAAATTTAATTAATTAATACCACGTTAAAAACCTTCTCACTAGTATTAGCTTCAAAATTTCATTAGTGATAGGTATCTTATCAAATTTATTTACCTACTCTACATTGCGTTTTTCTCTTCTATTTCTCTCGTATGTGTAATTCAAGAATGGCAACACATTCTTCGTGTTTTTTCTTTTTGCGAAATCTTTTGGTCAGTGCTTTATCTAGTTTCCAGTTAATAATAGCTTCTTCTTAGTAAACTCTTCCTTCGCTACAATAAAAGTCGTCCGAGACAAGCAACCGTAATAATTACTGATGATGAAGTTAGTAGGAATAGGCGTCAATAACCTCACTCGATATGATAACAAACTCTTTTAGAATCCACAGCAGGGATTAGAACGACTCTTACCACGTCTAGAGACAGAGATAAAATATTGTATCGCTTCGAATCATCTTCAGCGCATGGTACTAGGTCTCCTGTGAGTTTCGAAGTCGCAGGCGACTCGAAATTGTGCATATCGGTCTGCTCAGCTCAGGATCCAGGATAGCATTCACACCAGCGGTTAAGTCAGCTCAGGTTGAGGTCAGATCACGTCTTAGTTTAACTACCGGCTATGCCGTTTGAGACGAATGGTGGAGAATGCTTCTGGTATTTTATCTCAAAGATTTAGAATTTATTTTAGAAAAATCAATTTTGTTCCAGGATTCATTGATAACATAATTTTAGCACATGTATTTTGCACAATTATTTATGGAAGGATAATCTTTAATGCCTTGTATAAAGTAAATCTCAGGATGAACGAGAGGAGCCCTTGTTTTACAAGTATTCCTTATTTGGGTACTAATGCTCGTAAAGAAGCTTTTGATACAAGAATAAATTCACAACATTTTTTAATTCGATAGCAAGATCTGTAACTTGGCAGTAAGAAAACATAATATTTTGTAAAACTTACTGCTGAAGTGGGGTTATAGCATACAGCAGCTTGTCTTAATTGTGATCGTGTCTGGTACCCTAACAGATTCTATTTAACTGTCGCCAATCCCTCGTAATTACATCAAGGGATAAAGGTATGTTTTCAAAATATAACTTCAGACTTCCTGATTAATTCCAAATTATATATTTTGCTAAAGTTCTTACATAAACTCGGTACCAGTGTAGGCCTAATAGAAAAACATAAGTCCTATCCGAAATAAATGATTACAGATTAAACCATTCTCTCACAGTAAGCAACTTCCTCCTAACCCCTAGATGTGAAAGTTAAAACTTCATCTCGAATGAAGAGTGAACCCGCTCCACTGTTGCGTCACTACTAAAATTTTCTAATCTCCGCGACCGACCAACACTCCGCCCTTGCCGTTCAATTACTGCTCCTTGAGGCTAGCTTGGCGTCCTTATATCCATATTGTGCCCAGCTGACTCAGCATACATATGATTTGACAAAGGGAAACCTCCGATCATTCTGAAATTTTGATATGTTGTGAAGCATATTTTAAACGTCAATTTTATTTAGAGTTTTTCTCCTAGGTGTTGTGGGTTTCGAGCTAAAATTGTAAAAGCTTTAATCTGTCATCATTCCTTCAGTTCTTCAGTCTGAGAAATGAATCTGCTATAAAAAGAAATCTATAAAAATTCCTCAACTTTTGACATATATCCCAAATGTATTTGATAGTGAATATCTACTCTAAGTGCAAAGTCAGCTAAAAAATTTGATGTCAGTTATCTCCAAATAAATCTGTAATATTCTCAAACTTTGCTAAATTTGATTCTCTATCTGATGGTAATATTATTTCCTCGTTGTCTATTTCCCTTAATGCTACTCCTTTGTTTCCAAAAAGATGCTTTGTAGCAGCCATTACATTTATACCTTAATTTCCCTTATACGGCTTATATATTGTCGGAATCTTTACGAAAATCACTCCGTGTGTTCAGTGAAAACTACTCTTTAATCTAAATGTCATTTCTATGCCCTCAGACCCATATGTCCGCAGAAATGCTGAATTGCAAAGTCATGCGAAATCTCTTATTTTGTGTTATAAAAACATACTTTCCTGTTAGTTATTGACTCTTATCTTTTCATATGTTGCGTATTATTTTGTGCTGAACATTTTGAGCTGTGACTCTTAACTGTATCTTTAAAATTAAGAGAAAACAATTTCTTGCGCAATAATTTTCGTGTGCTTGCTAGATAACCAAGTTCACGATATCTCTTTAATACAATTTTCTAAGACGCAAGTGTTAGACATAATTTTGTCATCCCGTTTTACACCTCTGAAAATGAATGTGGCCAAAAGGCTTCCAAAAAATTTAACTTTCTTATAGCACTTTCGAAAACTTATATACAGTAGAACTCCAATTATCCAAATCGCTTTTTTAACTAAGACGGAAACGTACTGCGAAAAGGCTTCCCCTCTTTTATAAAAACCAACCCAAATTTCAGATGACTGCAGCTTTGTTTACCGAGTGGTACGGCGAAATTTTCATCCCTGAAGTGGAAAAGCACCAAAAATCTCTTGGAAAAGAAGGCATTTTCAACATATATACAATAATTAATTAAAATAGACCCTTTTTCGAAAGAAAGAAAAAAACGATTATCCGAATGGGGCCGGTCCCAATTGATTCGGATAGTTGGAGTTCTACTGTAATAGCTCAAACTCTCCTTACTAACATGTTTTCTGACTCTCAAACTACTGGAAAATTCTTCTAAAACGATTTTCTGCTGGTTTTAAGTGTTCTAAGGACCCTTTAAACTGTTTTTGAAGGTATACTGACATAAGTAACGTTATGTGACAATTTGAGTTCTGTCAACTTTAATCAGAAATTACGTACTGTTAAAACGTTTACTTTTATTTGTAACAATTTTTTATTGCTTATGAGCAGAAGTTTTGAGAAATAATTAAAGAATTTCACCTGTAAAAATTGTTTTGTTATTGTTTTAAATTTACATTCGTTATAATTTGTTTTTGCTTGCCTTGTCAGAGTTCTTTTCGTATCTCTATCCACAGCGTGGTTTTGAGCGTAGAATCGCAATACTTTTTATGACTACAATCGTATCACTATAACCACGAACAAGTTGTATTAAATGTTCGTCGTCCATTTTGATCTGACCTGAGCGTTACACATTCACACTAGCGGTCAGCTCAGGTCTTGACCGTTGATCGGTGGCGGCGCGATTTTCAGTTTGACCTGAGCGTATCGCTTAGTGTGAATGCTCCCTTTGGATTACGTGTATAGCGATTTTTTACCTGAACTGAGCTGAGCTGACCGCTAGTGTGAATGGGCCCATCATCCACTGTTGCAACGCAATTGCAATCCAACGACAGTTGAAACTCAGTTGCCTTGCGCTTCTTCATCTTCTCACAACTCACCTGCGATATGTGATCATCTCAATAGCTCCAGTCTGCTCCAGAATGCTATCTGTAATCGTAATGTTATTGCGTACCTACTGATACTTGGGCCAGCATCAAAGAAGGCAGAAATATTGTGTTTTTCGATTCATTGGCGAAAAACAAAATTTTCTGCTTTTGTCAAGCGCGTGAACTTGAAGTAGACGAAGTAAAGTTCAAAGGGTTTTATAGGATGTCCAGGAAACTGTTTAAGCAACTGACTGAGAAACTTCACCCACTAATCATTAAAAAATCACACAAAGAACGAGAAAAAAGACTACGTTGAGGTAAGATGTATTTTTAATTATTAGAATCTATTAAAACTTTTCAATTTAAACACCTAAAAGTTCGATGTATAGCAAAATTTATTGGAAATACCTGAGGATGTTCATGCAGAGACAAGAATTTGAAAATAAGAAATATATTTTTATGCATTAACGAAATGTAATTTTTAATAACAGCTTGGATGGTTACCTCAAAAGGCCATGACAGAGTTCCCTCCTGTTCCTTGCTCTTAATCCCTTCCGGCCTCTAATAACATCGACGTCGACTCCCCACGAATAATAAATGAAATGGTTGTTAAGAATTGTGGAGTTAGAACTATGTTGCTTTAATCGGATGATTGTTAGTTAAGATGTACATATTTTATCCGCTCATCAAGTGAGTTATTCACCCTACTTTGTACTGCCTCGTAACCAGAGAAATACAAAATAGCTTTTAAAAACCATTTAAATACAAAATGGTTTGAAATATTAGTATTTAAATGCAAAATGGTATTTTTAAAATACTTTTATTAAAATAAAATACTTTTTGTTCGCTTATTATGAATATTATTATGTATTTGTAAACCAGTTTTATTCATTCTGGCCGTAAACATCTGTAGAAGGCATCTTAATCCCTCCCCCTCAAAACTTCTGGTCTTCTAAGTAGGTTTTGTACCGATTATATATTCATTAAGAAAATGAATTTCAGTTTCATTAAAAGCTGCCAAATCTAGTTTTATTTAGGGTCTGCTTTACTGTGGAAATGAAAATAATTATAATACCAATTACATATATTTAGTTTAATTGCAACGCAGCCTATGGCCGGACATCGTCTTGAACATAGAGAAGTAAGGGATTTTTCAGTGGACTCTGAGTTTGTTTCATATGCTATTGGAGACCTTGAACTCAGATTTGAAAGTGTTTTGACATTTTACAATTGCCGCATCATGAAGTTTCTTGTGCGAGTTGCTTTGACATCTTGTCTGTAACTTGTGAAGCAGTTAAATGCAATGTGTTGTCAGTATGTCTTTCATAATTCGGCAATGGATACTCCTCAAAATCTTCAGACGTTTTAGTAGATCCCCTCGGTAGAAACACTTCAACAGCTTTAATATGTTCAAAGTTAACTGAATCTATATCTCATATTGTGATTGTTCTCAAAACAGGTTTCCCATATATTTGAAAGCCTTTGAACATTAATTATCTTGGCAATTTTTGATAATTTGAAATCAAACTCGTAATGTATGCCAACAATCAATTCAGCTACTTTATAAAATGTACGAGATCTTTTAAATCTTCTGCAAGAAAGTATATCACTATTTCATTCAAATATGTTACCATCAATCCAATAATCTCTCATACCCAGATAACTTGGAAGCAGACCAAATACTGCCCTGACGTACACAAAATCACTCTTTTAAAGCTAGTTCTGTGCTTTCCTTGTATTCAATAAATTCTTAAGCATATTTTTTTACTGCAAGTGTGGTGATACATAATTTTTGGTGGGTTTGGTATTTACTGAGCAGCATCTACAATTGGAGCCCTAAATGAATTATTTTCTACAGTCGTATTGGTGACAGTGTGAACTACTAAATTCACAACTAACTTGTCAGAATTAAATGAATTCAGTAAGATAATTAAAGAGCAGTATGTTTCATCAACAACACAGTTCCTCTTGTTTGTATTTTGAGGTTTGATTTTATCGTACTCCGCTATAAGGTCACCATGATCTATTTCCCAAAAATAAATACATAATATGCACTTTCTTATTTGATCTCAAATTAATTAAAAATAAACAAATATTTTTAAGTTGGTGCTTTTAGGCATTTGGGTCCCAAATCAGAATAACTGTGGTTGTGGTACTACAAATCAACATTAGCAAATAAATAATAATTCCGGGTGGACGTAATGACTTGGTGACAGGGTTTCTATTGGCTGCGCATTCTGTCACTGTCGTAGCCGCCTTAAGCAAACCAATCAATCCTACTGGGTAAACGGGACCTACAGTTTAGTGTGGAAACTGAACCACGGAAGTGTTCTGCGTATTTCACATTACGCAGGAAGCTGTGTCGTAGGTGAAGGGCTGGTTAAGAGCATTTGAAAATCCCCGCCGACACAGGGATTCGAATCGGGGCCATTTCTATCTCCAGTCAGACGCCTAAATCTCTGAGGTACCATACCGCTCATCAAATAAATATAACCCCTTGAATTACTGTTATATGGTTCAAAAAGTTATCTTTGCAACAATGCTTCAATATAAAAGGAATGTTTTTGGCGTAGCCTCTCTCACAAAAATTTAATATTTTTTCCCTTTTAAATTAAACATTTTGCAGATTATCTGACGAATCTGCAAGAAATAGCAAACTTCTTAAAACAAAGGTGAATAAAGTAGTGATTTTAATTTTGTTAGGAACAAGTAAAATGCGTTTTGTATGATATACAGTAATAAATAAAAAGTTATTTTTTACGTTTTATTTACATTTTAATAACTTGAAACCATCAAGCAAACAAAACTGGCATTAGAATGACAAACAAAAAATACGCATGTCGCGGCATCATCAGATGTGTTAATATTGTAGCATTCTTTGGTACTGTATTCGCATAACTGTCCAAGTTGTCATTTGACTTTTGTTTGGTAATGTTTCCAATAGTTTCAGTTAATAAATCAAAAATTATCATATAATACTAAATTATGCCACAACCTGAAGGTTGGTTGGATCCTCCCAAAGGAAGCGGACGATGCCAGGGTGTCAGAGGTATAACGGTGAGTTCCTTTCCTCTGGGACCTACGGTTTAATGTAGAATCCGAACAATGTAATGATCTTGCATAGCGCCTATGATCAAACACAAATATTACTGGCCCCACTGGTATTTAAACCTGGGACCGAACCACGAACTTTTGAAAGCAAGAGCCTTAACCATTGGGCTATCGGATCATTACTGAATGATATTGAATACAAAAATAACATTACCTTCTAAGTCATAGATCTGCTTTGTTTCTCACAAAACCAACTTTACTGAACTGAAAAAGTTTAAATAAAAAAAACTGTTTAATTAGCTAATTATTACAATGGTTTGATTTTATACTGAGCGAAAAAGAAGTTTTTTTAAAAAAAAGGTCTCTTCATTCCGTCCCCCGTTCCAGTTATCGTCTACTCATTTGTTTTTTTTTGTTAAAGTTGATTAAAAGTGTTAATATGATAACAGATTTACAGATTTCAATACTCATATAGATGAAATATAGATGAGCATATGTTGTGGCACCACTGGAAGTATTTTGAACACATACGCCATTTTTCTCCTCGTTTGTCTTGGAAATAACGCTCTCCACAAATTGACTTATTTTTATCGTCTGAAGTATACTCGTCATTTCTAGCATGGGAATAGTGATAATCAAGGATGGGCATTACTGGCTTCTCTTTTGTGGGAGTTAAGAAACATCTCTTAATTAGATCCTAGTTTATCCTGGTTTATCCTGGATAGTATTATAAAGAGGTGTCAACTTTTCAACAACGTCCCTTGTAGTTAGAACCCACGTCCTCAATTATCTGCTTCATATATTCTAATCTCTGTCTTCCTCTACAGTTCTTAGCTTCGACTGTTCCCTCCACCGGCAAATTAACCAATCCAGCGTGTCGCAAAATATGACCTACCAGCCTGTCTCTTCTTTCTGTAAGCTTCTTCCACAAACTGCTTTCCTCACCCATCATTTCAAAAATTCGCTCATTTCTTACTTTGGCTGTCGACTTAGTTTTCAGCATTCTTCTGTAGCACCACATTTTAAATGCTTCAATTTTCTTTCTTTCCGGTATTCCTAAAGTTCATGTTTCGCTACCATAAAGTGCTGCGCTCCACACATAGAGTTTTAAAAAGTTCTTTCTAATTCCTAGATCAATATTTGAAACTAAAAGATTTCCGTTTTTGCTAGTGCTTTTAACATCATTCTTTCGCCCATCGGTTGCAATTTTGCTTCCCAAGTAACAGAATTCACTTACTTCTCCTATTGCATCCGATCCTATTTTTTATTTAATCTACAGGTATTGGTATAATTTCTGCTACATTTCATCACTTTTGTCTTTCTTTGATTTATATTCAGTGCAAAATCTTCCTTCAGTATTTTGTTCATGCCATTCAGTAATTTCTCAATATCCTCAGCCATTTCTGCTAACAAGACAATGTCATCAGCAAATCGTAGCATACTACTGAACATTTATGCCACATGGAAATTTTTCTTTGATTTTCTTTATTGCTTCTTCTACATGCAAGTTGAATATTAACGGGGATAGACTACAACCTTGTCTTGCATCCTTTTTAACTGATGCATGTTTCACGATTCTCTACTTTTATTATAGCCACTTGATTCTTATATACTTTATAAACTATTCTTCTATCGCGATACTTTAGACCTGACATCTTTAAAATTTTGAACATCTTGTCCCATCTAACATTATCAAAAGCTTTTTCTAAATCAACGAACGCCAAAAAAGTATCTGTTTTTCCTCATCCGCCCTTCAAGTATTAAACTTAAAGCCAGAATTGCTTCCCTTTTACCGCGATTTTTCCTAAATGCAAAATTATCTTCATCTACTATCTACCCTTTCCATCCTTCTGTATATTATTCAGGTCAGTAATTTTGAAGCCTGTGATGTTACACTAATGGTGCGATAATTCTCACACTTGTCGGTTTGTGCTTTCTTCGTAAATGTGAAGATATTTTTATTAAAATCAGTTGTAATTTCTGCTGTTTCATAACTTTTTGGTACCAGCTTGAATAATCTTTCAAATCCTTCTCCTAGGGGTTTAGAAGTTCTGCAGGGATCTCATCAATTACAACTGCTTTATTTCCTTTCAAGTCATTCAGAGCTCTATTAAATTCTGTCCTCAAAACAGGATCTCGTAAGTCATCAATGTCGACTTCGCTTTCCTTTTACACTACGCTACTATTTAAGTCATCCCCACCATACAGTTTGTCAGTGAATTCCTTTCATCGGTTATCTCTATCGTGTAAGATTAAGAGGTTTCACATCGGCAGCTTTAATGTTCACACCTCTTTTCTTTAGTTCTCCAAAATTCTGTTTGATCTTCCTATATGCAACTTCTACTTTACCTACGACCATTTCCTTTTCTACTTCTTCACACTTTTCTTCTAGCCATTTTTCTTTTGCTGAATCAAACTGACATCCCTATGACAAACGCGACTAACAAAATGAATTTGTAACGTTTTGGTACTTCGAGTCAGGCGACGTATTCATTACTCCGTACCAAATACATACGGTTTGCTACAGCTTTAGTGAATATGGGCTAACAAAATCGCCCCAACCGCCTTCATTTCATACCTGTGGAGCGTATTTTAACTCTTGGTTCAATCCCCAGTTAGTGAATTTCATTGTAAATGGGGTATTTCACCGCCGTCCCTGTATCCGTATCGTTAGAATTACAAGCACAGAAATATTTTTACATGCAAATCTCACTCGAATGCTCGCGACTTGAATCTTGAGGTAATTTATGTCCAATGGCACTGTTTAGACTGGAAAATCCTTTAAAAAATACGGAGATCAGAAGTTATGTCTTAACGTATTTGTTTGTTGCTTATGCTTATTTTGATAGTGTTTCAAATCCCGGTCCACTGAGTGGGTGGGATTGGTGAGCGGTAACGCTATGACCCCACATTTGTGTACACGTTGGCTTAAATTCCCTTTCGGCCGCCCACATTTGTTTTCCATGGTTTCCCGAAATCACTTCAAGGGAATGCCAGGAAGGTTGCTTCAAAGAGCCGATTGTGTGTGAACTCGTTCTCGTTCCTTACATCAGTCTTTTCTTGCTTCTGATGACCTCAGTGAAGTATAAAGTCGTAAGGGAAAAAAAATCCCATTTGGGTCAGGTAACGAACTAGTCCACATATTTTGAAATGGTAGTGCAGTGATCACGTTAACAGCTATGCTGCATGACTAGTAGGATATTGGACAGTAGAAAACAATGAATTGTGCTACCGCTCTAAATATATAATTACAGAAATTATCCATCGATTGGTACTTGGGAACTACGGTTAAGTCATCTATGGCCTAGAAGTGCATTGTCATAAAAATTTCAGCCTTCACCCGAATCTTTTCATTCTTATCCACTGTATTAAAGCGGTCGATATTGGACGACGGTAAATTTTTGTTGATCATATGTCTGTTATGAACATGTGGTGTATTTTGTATTAAACTCTAACTACTGATGTCAATATTTCTCACCTGCAGTCAAGAATGGCATTCTGCTCATAGTACTCTCTTCGAGACTGCGTAAATACTTTCCTAGCAGTCACGACATTTGCTTTGATATTTGGCATCAAGTTACCTGACTTTAATCTCACTGTCTGAAACTTATTTTACTAGGCATAGGACAAAATTTTCGGGAATACTTGTTGCATGGAGAATATTTGGTTTTGATATGGCTCGTGGTTATACTGTTGTATGACGCGGTGCAATGTATTTGTAACAACAATTTTGTAATTTCAGTTATCATCCACAATGATGTACCTATGGGTCCGCATTTGTTGTAGAATGAGACAGACAAAAGTCGTATGAGCAAACTCTTTCTCGTGATTTATTCAAGCTGCTTGTTCTATAGTTTTGACCGAGCATGGTGGGTGGCCTGTAACACTCTAGCCTCGCATTCGGGAGGAAGCTGGTTCGAATCCGGATTTGTGTTTTCCATGGTTTTTCCAAATCATTCCAGTCGAATGCTGGGATGGTTCCTTGTTCGCGTTTCTAATGACCTTGAGATGGATGAGGTGTAAAGACAAAGGCAAAGAAAAAGGTTTAATGTTTTGTGATCGTGTATTTTTCAGTGGTCTTTACTTCCATCAGGAAGAATTATATATCTTACTTTGTGTGTGTTGTGACTAGGGTAGTGTAATGTAGCTCGGAGCAAACCACTTTCTCATCATGACATTAATTTTATCAATATCGAGGCAGCATAGCATTGTTGAAGTGTGTTTTAATTTTGAAGTTCTAGTATGGTTGTTGCATTTCTGGGGGGGGGGTGTAAAAAAACATGTGGTGGTACTAGTTTCAATGGGATACACTCCATGCGAATGCTGTAATGGTTCTTCCAAAAACGCCACGGCCAAAATCCTTCCTGTCCCTTGTTCCCAGTCCTTTCCATCCTCTAATGACCGCAACGTTGATGAGGTGTAAAGCCATAAGCAAAAAAAGCTCATATGTTAACCGGTGATTAAGTAAAGCCACAATTTACACTGTAAACAGGCATTTTGTAACTGTTGCTCTTATGCATCACTTGAAAATAAATGTTTAGTTTGTACACAAATTTATACATAAAAATAACAAAAAACAATTGAAATACATACAACAGAAGAAACAGAATGCTAACTATAATTTTGTGTTGAGCTCGGGAATTTATTTGTGACTAAATGCAAAGTAATCTGGTCAAATTTTATAGCATCATTATATCGTTTAGGGCTAAATGGGCCTTTAGGCTGCCGAAGCAAGAGGCCCCTCCTCTATGACTGGCCATTAGACCTGCCAGTCTCGTTTGTGACATTGTGTCTGGCAGAGTACTCGGTGTTGGGTGGGGGGGGGGGGCGGCGAAAAAAGTACTGTCTCCAGCTGAATGGGCTGCATCACAGCTGGTCCTGGTCCATGTTCTGGATCGTGTGCAGATTTGATTGGAGGACATGTACTTGGTCGTAGTGCCTAAGTGCTTCTGACTAACTGGCAGTACTTGCAGCCATCAGGCTAGAGTCTTATATACAATAGCTTCTAGCCCGTCAAAAATGACGGTTTGAACGCCATATTCTGGCAGTTCATTTTATTATTATTATTATTATTTTGCAGTTGGTTAATTATACGGGATTGTTATTAGATAATGCTAGTGGCCTTGATTTGATAATGTTCTACACAGCAATACAGTAGTAACTTCTACTGAATTAATGAGGGCGGATGTATAAAACCAATAAAATGAAAAATAAATTAGGAATCCAGAAACTTTTGCTATCCATTTAATATCAGTTTTATTCCTAGTCCAGGCACACTTCAGCACGATAGGTACGAACTACGTTCACCCGCATTTATTAATACCTTCAGTAGCTTGGCGCATATGAAAGCAGTTTAATTGGTTTGTAAAACTCATTTCAGAGTGAATTACGCTGTAATCAAATGTGTCGGTGGGCTTTCTCGTCAACTCAACCACAACCAGTGGCGTAGCTAGGTTAACAAGGGCCCCGGTGCAAAAAAATTATTTTGGGCCCTCAGACCAGATGGGCGACCTTTTTTTTTTACTTTGTGTTGCTGGTAAGGACCCCCTGAGCTGAGAATGGGGCCCTTGAGTTGTGCTTATGGGCCCTTAGTGAGGGGCTTCCTGTGGTCAGGCCCCCTTAGAGCTAAAAAAAAAAGGTCACCAGTTTGCCATGAAGGCTAGTGGGCCTCTGAACTGCGCTTTGGGGTCGCCAGAGGTATGCATGGGGGCCCCTGAGCGTAAGGGCCCCGGTGCACTGCACCGCCTAGCCCCATAGTAGCTACGCCCCTGACCACAACCCACCATTAATATTGCTTTCGAAAATCATAACTTCTACTACTCTCAAATGCTGTAGTCAGTCGCAAGACGTATTGTTTTTAAGCAGTGATTCCGTTGTAATACAGCCTGTAGACTACCATTATTTTCAAGCAGAAATTAGGTTGTAATACATTCTGGACGGGCATAATACAGTTAAATGTACTACGGAAAATATTTCTAGTGGATTCTTGCAGTTTACCACACCAATTCCTGGCAGAATCGCGATCTCCGGTAATACCGATTTATTTACATTATTTTACTTTAAATGACGGGAAGTAAACTTCCTCCGAGTTTTTAACAAACTTCATCGTTTCTTATCTCCGGACAAAAAAAAAAAAAAAATTGTAGGCTGTATTTTAACCTAGTACTCATTATTGATACAGGTAATATAACGTACACATACATACATTACATGAATTTTTGCTTCTGGTTGTCGTAGATAAATAAAAAGCAATATGTAAATTTAAACGAACGTACTAATTGTAACTTTGTGACACATAATTGCCTCGCATTAATTTTTTTCCCTGCTCTCCGTATTTCTAATATCTCTGCTCACTGCTATTTTGCGGCAATAATATCGTTGTTGCATTTCGAGTGTCATATCGCTTATACTGTAAGTCAGAGACAATAGTCATATCCTTCACTGTTTAAATCTAATCAAAAGTTTATATTAAATCTCATTTAATAGTTAACAAATGTATCAAAAACTAATGGTATCATATATAATGGTAGTAAGAATTTATTCTGGAAAAGCTTATAAGGAGAAATCAATTAGTCATTTTTAATGATATCGTTTGTTATATGAATACGTTACTCTGGTTAGATTATCAGAGTATTTGGTTAGGATTTTGCATAAATAAATGTAGACTATAATTTCGAAAACGGATAACTGTTATTTATTTGACCAATACATCATTATGTTTCTCCAAGTTTTAAATACACTTCACAGTTTCTTACCGTCTGCCGAAAAAATCTTAGGTTATGGTTTAACCTAGGGCTTATAACTGACACAGATAAAATAGCGTAAATATTGAATCCCTTCTCCTTACATGAATTTTGGCGTATAACTGATACAAATAATATAACATAAACATCGAACACCATTCGTCTTACACGACTTTCTGCTCCTAACTGTAGTAAATAAACAAAATCCAAAATGAAGGAATGCAATATGGTGGTTGATGATTGGCCGTTCGTTAGCCAATAGGAGAACCAGCTATGGACGACGCACGCAGACCACACGTTAGCTTTTTATATAGTAGGATAGCTGTCGTGCTGGTAACTGATAGGAAGCGCGTGGCTTTGACGTTATTAGTCTTCAGGTGCGTGACGACATTTGCAACTACACTGGTCGCTCTCACCTGGCGGTTCAAGGTCGTTAACACCTGGCCTCACCGCCCCCTCCCGTTGCCTACCTCTGCAACATAACCGCTGTCTAGGAAGCGAGTTGAGAATTTGTCAGTGGGCACTTCCTCTTCGCATGTTCGTGTAAAGGTGCGTATCGACTATGCGCGTCTGCCGCGCGAGCTGTGTTCGAGCGCGCCAAACCGGTTATTTGCCGCGCGAGCCGTTTCTGTTTACATGCGCGGCAATGCAACCCAGTTAGAATTGCGCGGTAAACTGTACCTTGGACGTTTTACGTGCAGTAGCAGTTGCCACTTTCACTGTGATGCATCATATTATATACTAGGAAACCTAAACGAAAACTGTATTGTTGGATAAGGAAATTGTATTAATATAATGCGGTATTGTGAATATTTTGGAAGACATGAGATATGATTCCATCGAGGATACAACTAACAAAATCACTAATTGAGCCAAATGCGAATAAAGTGAACACTCAATTGTGGGGGCGATTTCAGTTATTGGAAGATGATGTAACTTCTCTTATACTAGCCCGCAGTACCTTTTTCGAGTGTCAAAACAACCATTTTAGAGAATAGTTCCAGATATTTTTAACGCATTATGCAATGCTCTGAAAGAATGGGTAAGGTTAAAGGAAATAATACCCATTTTATATTAAAGTTGTTACTGTTAACCAATTTTCTGTTGCCATTCTTAAAGAGAACTTGCTTCTTACTTAGTACAATGTATTGAGTTAATCATGTCATTTGGTGATTCTATAGATTCGTTGACTGGAGTTTCAAGTGATGGTTGTGGTGGTAATGGAGGTGATACCATCGGAGTCCGATTAAGCGGCTTGTTTGTTCTCCCACAAAAAAATCTGTGGCGCCGCACAATTGTAATAAAAGAAGACACTTGTAGCAAACTGTCGCTGTGCCTTGCTATGTAAATAGTGCAAGGCATTTGCCGCACGCCTAGATACCGACAGAGAATGGTTTGCAGTTCTGCATGTTAGACCGCGCCAATGTTCAATCGCTTCGCGAGCCAACAGCTTATCCATAATGCGCGTCTGCCGCGCGAACCAATGTTCGAGGGTTTGCCGCGCGTATAGGATACGCAGCTTAAGGCCAACGGAACGGGTATAGAGCTGAGTGACCTTGAGCCGTCTCTGTTAACTGAACAGTCAATTTGTTGCTGGATGCTAGGGGAAAACATTTTAGCAGATTGTTAGGTGCCGTAGCTTTTGGAGTATAAAACTCCATATTTCTAAACAGTAAATACATTTCCGCTCTCCAGTCACCTGAAAAATTAATACGAATTGTGTTTAAAAGAAACTCATTTGAAAAAAAAAAAAACCGCAAACTGTGTTGTTAAGATTTAGAACCTGAGAACGGAGATTTTCTGGCGTGTACGTACAACATAGTCTTCAGGAGTTGGCAGACGGAACTATATAGTTCTCGATTCTTGAAAGCAAGAAACTGATGAATACAATAAAGTTGTCGAAACGTCATCTTTTTACGACACAATCCGTGAAGACTTAGATTTAGAACCTATTCTCGATTATGATGCAGGTCAGTGCTTGTGTTTGAATTTTTTTGTAATAATGTGATTGTAAAGAAAGAGAATGTCCGCGAATTTGATTTAAATACAAGAAAGAAAATATCTGCGAATTTTACTTAAATATACGAATAAAAAATATTCTGGAATATACAAATAAAAAATATTCTATACAAGCGTTTAATAGTGTCGGTTATTTTTAGCAGTTTACAAACAAAAAATACTTGTAATTCGATTTGTTTTTTTTCCAGTTTGGTTTTCTCACGATTTGTGCGCTTTTCTTCACTACAGCACCTATTTCTGTCGAAGCATGGTCTTCTAATTTTCAGCGAGCGTGGTGGGCGAGTCGTAACGCTCTGGCCTCGAGTCCCCGTCCGGCCGTCCAGATTTCGATTTTCCACGTTTTCCGAAATCACTTCAGGAAAATGTCTGGATGGTTCGCCAGAAGGCTATCACCGAATTCCTTCCCCTTCCTTGTCTTCAATCCTTTTACGCCTATAATCCTGGTGTTAGAATCCCATATTACAGATTTAACCTCAGTATAGAATAGTTTACTTACTTTCTCCTCTGACCAAACCATGACTAAATTATAAAAACTGAGGAATAAACATGAAGTAACCGCCTACTCGGGATCGCCACAAGCGGCTCGCAAACTGTTCTGTTCGGCAAGTGTATAGCAGCCTTACATTCTATACCACTGAGCACTTTGATCGAAGTTCCAGTTTCTCTTGTTGCTTCGACAGATATTGAAGTAATTTGAAATCGTCATCGTGTTCGGTTGAGGCTGTGTCGGTCCAGTCGTGTATGCTGCGCGGCGCTAGTTTGTTGGGTTGGCAGCACCCGCCGGTGCCCTGAGGCGACACGCATTCCAGCGCCAAGCCTGGGAGAGCGCTTGCAAACAGATACGGCAGAAGCGCTTGCTTGAACTTGAAAATTCTATGTGTTTTTATCGCCTTTGTTCTAATGCAGCCATACACTTTTTATCCTGTACTATTTCATCTTCACAAACCATTATAAACTCACTTAAATGTTGCTACGCATATTCTAATCTTTCTGTTATTCTACAATTCTTTCCTTCATATGCATAAAAAACTAAACTCTTATCTTGATGTTTTGGAAAGTTTTCATTTTGATAACGGGTGTGCTTTATTGGCACTAGTCAATGTTAAATCTGTTTCGTGTTATTTTCTAATCTCGTTCCTCAGTTGTTAGTGTCAGTATGGTGTTATATGCTTGATTATTTTTGTTTGGGTCTTGTTTTTTAGCTTATTTCTTTTATCGGCCATGAATATTCGTTTCTTTTTGTTTGCAATTACCACAAATACCGCTCCAGTTATTTTTTCTGCATTTCGGGAAATTATTCTTATGGGCAAATAACAACAACTCTTTAGTTTTTGCTGAAATTTTTAGTCTAAAATCTTTCCATTACTTGATTGCTTACTCCATCATGGCCTCTCTTCATTTTCAACTCCTTAATTGCCTCCACCGAGACACAGCTTTCCCAAAACTGTTTAATTCATCAAATACCGCTCTGTAAATTAACCTGATCATTGTCAATCGCCTTCAATTTCTTCATGTCTTAATAATTTTAACAGAACTGATGTAATTTCATCCATCTCTGCTGTCTTATTTCACTACAGGTATTTCGTAGAATTGTCATATAAATCTCCTACATCAGTAATATATTTCCAGACGTGTAGCACGCTACCGCTGAAATCTGCATGCGTCATTGGTTTTCTCTCCATTTCCAGATAATTCTGTTTCTGTATGCAGGATCTGTTATGCTACAATTTTTTCACACTGTAGATATAATTTATAATATATTTTTACTGCTGTGCATTTTGCCACATCCTTTTCAGCATATTACGTTCCTAATTTAAATTCCTCGACACGTTTTCTTTGAATGGCGCTTACGGTCTGTTTGTTATGAGAATGATTAGGTTTAATCATTTCCTGAGACAAAAGTAAATTACGTATGGAAAACGTGATCTCCCATTAATCTTCATGTTATGTTTGATGGAAAATCTATTGCCAACAATATCTTCTATTCCTTTCAGCTTTTAAGAAAAAAGACATGATTTTAGGTAGAATTTTCTTCCAGGTCGAACGATCTTGGTCGATCCTCTGCCAACAACCCCTTCTTTTCCCGTCGGCCTGGTGGTCTTCCTCTCGGTCTGTGGTGATCTCTTGGGCTCCTCTCTAACACAGTTTTTGTCCATCTCTGGTGTTTTCTCCGCGCAATTTGGCCGCCCATTGCCACTTCAACGATGCTGTGTTATCTAAGATATCTCTAAGTGTATCTTTGCTTAAGGCCTATAAATTACATTAATTTAAAAAAGTATTAGCTTCCTCACACCGCACTTCGTTGGTAGTGAGTCCCCGGATATGCTTTACAGACCAACTGGTTGACCTTTCTGTAATCTAGTTGATATCCCCGGAAAGTTTTTTGTGTTTTTCCCTGAAATTTAAGTAACCTTCCTTGCTTATTTCGTTTGCCTAAACTGAAATTTCATACAAGATTGCCTTCTGAAACGTGTTCAAATCGCCCATGATTATTTGGGATTTCGTATTCCCTACATTAACGTTTATCAACCCTTTTTTCAACCCGAGTACTAGTAAATTGTCAAAAATAATGCTCAGTATCGCTAACTTACTGTACATTGTCCTAATTTTGTACCTTGTGTATACTATTAACATCTGGGACCTATTTTATTGTACCGTTTCAGCGCAATAAATCTAAAAGCATATTTCGAATTCCTACGGAAAAATAGTTATGAATCTGGAAGTTAATTATCTAAACAGACACTTAATATTTAATAACCAAATGAATAATAATGTTAGTATAGCTGGTCTTGCACTATAAAACAAGAAGTTAGAAATTTTTTGTTTACTACACCATTCTTATGCTACTAACCGTACTATATACCGCGGTACTGCACAGCCACGTAAAACGATCATATACTTTATTTATCCTGGAAATGCATAATTTCGCCAGGCCACTGAAATTTTCATGTCTTAAAAAGTTGGGCCTATAGCCTTATGCAGTAAGGCTATAGGCCTTATGCAGTAAGAATACGGTGTTTAAATTTATAATACTCTGTCTGAGGACCACTGGAACTATCTTGACGAACAACAGGTTGAGAAACACTGGTTCACATGATCATGATAGTTTGTGTACTAATCAGTCTAAAGCTCATGCCAGAAATATTGCTAATCCTTCCATTAAATCTCACTAATCCCTGAATCTAAGTGAAGTCCTCAGTTAGTCTTTTAACATTCCAATCTGTGGAATATTTCTATGCTGTACTTCTTTATAAATATTTTATTTGCCTTTACTGAGATGTCTGGATACTCCCAGTGCAGTTCGGATTTTTAAAGACTGCTTTCTCCATATTCGATGCACAGGACACTCCATGTTTCAGATTCCACGTTAAACTGTTTGCGAATTGCACAACCGATTAGAGCTTTATCGGCAAAGTATTAGAAAGATTGTGTTTTGTTCCAATTTTTGTTGATCATTTTAAACCTCCGATTGATCATCGTATAATGTGCATTGTGTAATTGTATACAATAAGCAGAATTACTAGGGCCCATATGATTTTTGTCCCCTTCAATTCTAGTGCTTTTAAAGAAAGGATTGCCTTTTAACCACAATTTTATGAAATCCGATTGTGATGTTTGGTGTCGTAATGTGTGCTACACGCGGCTGTGGCGTACGCAAAGTTTATACGGAACGAGCTGCCGTTGCGCAATCAGTTTTTCCGTTTTCTCCTTCCATTGAAGGGGCCTCCTGGCGTGGATGACGTCACGCCAGCTGAGTGCGGATGCTGCGCGCGCACTCGCTGCCAGACGGTCACGTGACAGTAACAGCCACACAAATAGATACGGCGCGCCGTCTGCCTTCATGCTCTGATTGCCAGCCAGCCTGTAAGTCGACACCGCACTAGGAATAGGCGGCCCCTTCAAAATCCGAGCTAATTTTAATCGTTCCTTGTACTTTTAATTAAAATAAATGCTTTTCCGGTTGTTAAAAAAATTAACGTAATGTTCCATTTTAGCACGCCGTGTGCAACTATGGCGAAATTCGTTGCCTGAAGGGCATTGGAGGAATATCAAAGAGGCACAGGCCGCGGTTTGTAATCAGCCATGTGCCATATGGAAGGCACTAAATAGATTAAGAACTGAAGTGTCCCGATTCAGATCTAATATCAAAACATGGGGTTACACTACTGAAAACGAACTATGTGAATGTGGTGAGCTGCAGGACCCACATCTTCTGGTAAGCAGGAATCTACATGAAACCTGCACTATCGACGACCTTAGGGCAAAGGAGAAGGCCATCAGGATTGCGGAATTCTGGTCACACTCAATTTAATTGTGTTATGTAGTCCATAAGCTTAATATTAATTAATTTTATTTGTTTTGTTTCAACTTGTCCTGGGCACCAGAAATAAATAAATTGTAGCACACTGTAAAATAATCTATTTCTGTTGGCAATCTCATTGCTAGAATAAGCTAAGTGACCGTTGACGCCCTTGGCTTTCCGCCTGTCTTCGGCGGTGTAAACAGGTGCCCATTAATTTTATCGTAGCAGCACCGACCACACTCCAAATAGCATAACTTATGTGCATCGTCTTCCGAATTTCTTTTGGAGTGAATACCCATTTGTTTTACGAAGATTCTTATTCTGAATTCAATGCTAGCAAATTATGTAATCAATTAATAATATATCAAATTGAAATAGCAGTGTTTGTTGTTCCATAACTTGGGCCAAGGTAATTCTGTAAGAGTTGATGTGTTATTGAAATATTTTATTTCTAGTCTCGTCAAGAACCTGATTTTGCCGATTATTGGAAAAAATAATCCTGAAGAAAGCAACCAGTGACTAAAACTGTCTTTTAAAAAGCAATAAGTAGTGCCCTGTATCAAATTTTTAATTTGAACTCCCATAATGGAAGAGACCTCTAAACCTCTATACAGAGTATAGATTTTTTAAAGTCAAATGTCGCTTTGCATAATGTTGAATGATTTGTTTTATTAATCATTGTCTATTTGAACAGTTTACTGTTTTCCCTTAAAACATGAGGCAGCTGCAGCTTTTCTAACAACATACCTTAGGCGACCTGATTCAAGATGGTGGCGTTCTTACGCCAGACTAAAAATAGACTCTGCCGTTCTCGCCAGCTGTCGTCGCCCCCTTTCCCCTCCCGTTTCCTCCCGCCACTTCCGGTGCTACCGGCCTCTGCTGCAGCGCAGGGAGGGGGACACATGCTAGAAGAGAACAGCCTGCCATAGGGGCGGTAGTTAGGAAAGAAGTTTTTTTTTTGTGCTAGAGGACAGAAACTCGATGACCTTGAAGCAAGCTTGCTGGTGCACGCTTCGGAAAGGCAGCGCTGCTGTCCTCTTGCGGCCGCTAGAGTAGTTATGTAAAATGGCGCCCGTGACGGCGCTGACTGCACGATGCTTTTCAGATGTAAAGGGGTCGCCAGGAGAAATTAAAAAAAAAAAAAAAATCGGTGATAATTTCATATATTCGTTTTTTTAGCATTGCGACTAGTCACTTTTTTTGCTCATTTCATTAACCATTGAATTCAAATTACACTTTGCTGCAAATGATTTAATGTCAACTGATCAACACATTGAGTTACGTGGATAGACATAATAGCGCAATTCGTTCGTTATTCCGGGTACCAGTAGCAATGTTGGTCATTTTTGTACAGGGTGCTTAGGCAGCTTTAAATTTTTTTATGAATAATTGTCACGCCAGTGCAATTTAATTTGTTGTTTTATTTCCCGTACGCGTTTCACTTTCATTCTCTGAAGCTTCTTCAGCGGTTCTGTCTGTTGGGTGTTTATATATGTAATTACATTTGTTCTATGTTACAGTTTAAACATGAAAATTATAGTATCTACGGATATAAGCTTACTTACATTTTTCATTGGTCACATATGTTTGTAATTGTACAGTGTTTCAGCATCAGTTATGTTTGTAGCAGCAGTTTGCATTACAGGTGTTGGTTGCATCTTTATGGAGCTTTCGTTTCCTTATTTGCGTTGTGTATCGCCTGAAAGATTTAACTAAGATTCGTGTTTTATTAGCTTGTGGGTTCTCGTGTTTGATGTACACAGTTTTTTGTTGCAATAAATTAAAAGCTTTCGATGGTTTGTATGGAGCTCTGCAGTAATATTTATCTCCGATCACAGTTTCATAATTACATATTTCTACTAACTTTAAAGTTGATAACGCTCTTTGGTGCATTGATCTTTAATATTTGAGATTTTATGGTTTTGTACGTTAATTGCCGATATCTATTATGTGCACTGTATGGATGACGGGTCCAGCCGTCGCCTAGGCGTGGCCGACGCGACGCGCCGTGACGTCACGTCTGGCGCCCATCGACCGGCGACCCAGTCGGGCAGCGACTGCTGACGTCAGCGCTACAACCGCGGAGTACGCCACCGAGTATTGGGCATACTCCTAAAGCAGCATGTCCACTACTGGTCTCGTTTCCATTACTCTGTGCATTCCAATCAAAACGTTACGCAATTATTACGGGCGAATAGTGTATTTTAAAACTTCCAAGCATTGCTCTCTTTTATTTTCCCTGTAACGTTGTAAACTTCCACTACCGCCATACATAATGCTTTTGCAATGTAGAATGCATACCTGCTACTGATCAGATTTACAATTAAAAAAAGGACAATAGTTCCTTATTGCCGTTGACTGGGGGCATTAGCAAACTTTAATGAATTTTAGTTTTTAACGTGCACTTATCACGTGAGCGGGAAAAAATCGTGATAAATATTACACGGCCATTTCCTATTAAATTTTTTCAACGAATTTCCTGAACTGGAACAATAAATACTGTCTCACCTCAGTGAAATTCAATCTCACTGTTTTTACAATTGAACACCGCCATGATGTAATTTTTACTCACCAGATGCATTTTTCCTTTGTAGTATAGGGCCACAGTATCTTATGTCGTTCCGGATCAGCTCCTTTTTTTCACGTTTCTACCCTTTTATTTTATTACAAACTTCACTGTATAGTCTATATTTTGGTTTCGTCTAACTTTTACACAGGAGTAATTTCGATGCCTGCTAAATACAAGTAGACATAACAGAAAAACAGGTTGTCAGGAGACATTGTCCAATTTAAAAAGCAACTGCGAAAAATTGGCTAGCAACCAAGTTACCTAACTAAATGGTTTCTTTTTCATGTTCTAAGTGACCTGCTTCGTTGATTATCGGCTTCTCGGTGTCGTATGAACTGTACAAGAAAAGCGATGGTACAGATTTAGATCACGGTACTAACCGTGTAGCTTATCTGAGCAAGCAAACTGCATTTTTATTCCGCTGGTAATGAAGCGAGTGGATACACTAAAACGTCATTTCTTGTCGAATGTATACCATTTGTTTAAATAGTTTTGTCAACGTTTAATATTGTATCACATTGAAAGAAAGGAGCAAGGGAAAAAATTCCAGCTTGTATGTGGAGATTTTGTTAATTTACTAACAAATATTTTCACTAAAAGTTTCATTATGTTGCAATTTAAGGTAGGCGAGATAAATTTTGATATGGGCTGTTGGTATGGCGTGGAGCTGGAATGCAGCGCAGCGCGACGAGGACGTCAGTTCCTTCACCTGACCGCCGCGCCGGGCGTCGTTGCCAAGTTGTGCTGACATTTCAATCATTATAATGCAACCACCACACAAAACTAGAGTCTCGTGGCTCGAATAAAAAATGTTCCTGTACCACTACCGCTCTTCAGCCAAATTTGTTAGGCTAATTTGCAATTTTCCTCCCAATTTTTTACTCTTATTGAATCTTCAAATGTTTGGATTATTAGAATTTGATATTGATAATTCAAACGAAGCAGATGCTCTTCTAATTTGACGTTAGGATGAATGTGTAAGATCCAAAACAAGAACGCTGTCCATTTAAAACGAAGATAGCCACTTTTGGAAAAGTAATAAGATGTGGTGGGATAACTATTAATAGCTCGGTGCGTCGCCCGTTGTTTGTGTGTTACGTAACGTTTAGTCTGGAGGGCTAGCTCCTGCAACAACCGACGGTTATCAATAGTGGCCGTGACCTTGGCGGAGTGTCAGGTTGTTCAGTTGGTAGCACTGATCATGAGACACTGCCGGTGGGGGGGCACCGTAGGGTAGGCGCGCGTTTTGCCCCTAAAAATTTGGTCGTAGTATAGCCAGATATGAACTTGACGATTAAAAGGCATGGTGTCATACATGAGTAATGTCCGAATTCTGGATGTTTCGAAATTTGAGAAAAGTCCTGATATACTTACTGTCACGTCTTGTCCTTCCTATATAGATAGTCATTTGGTTTTGCTGACCAGATTTGAATGTTGTGCAGTTAAACACTTATGTATCGTCGGCTTACCATAGAAGCTGTTTTTATAGACGCGCTAATTGAAATCGCTATATGAACTTATGTTACTTATCTCTTCTGGTTTTTAGTCATCCAGCTAATGATATCTACGCAATTTCCATTTTTAGGAAGCATTTGATCGGTTTTCGTGTGACGCGTCTAAAAGTTGTCGTGGACTTTATGAATGGCAGCGTGAATGAGGCCTGACCTGCCGCAACGCCAGCCTGCGCTCGCAGAGGGATCGTCATCTACCGGGAGCATAACGTCCACCTGAGAGAGAGAGAGAGAGAGAGAGATATCGTTTTCTCTCCAAATGTTTAATTCCCCCATTTATAATTCAAAGGCACATCTTTGACAGCAATGCATAAATACAGGTACATATGTACAGAGCTAAATGGAAATTAAAGATTATAAATACTTACTTTAGGGCATTAAACTGTAAGTGCCTGGTTATCTCCCCCAGTTTTCTTCTTTTCATTGCCTTATAGCAGTTTGTCATTATTTGTATGTATATTGCCATTAAATCAATAGGTGCTCAGTAGCAAAATTAAATTACGAATTAGGATAGGGAAATGAACAAACGATTTCCTTAGATCAGGCTTTGTGAATCTTATATGTAAGTGGAGACTTTTCCGGCGTATTGATGAAATAAATTCTTCACAGCAGTTCAGCCGGATAGCGTCGTAAGAAGACAACGTTTCAACAACCGGCTCGGTTGTCTTCATCAGGTCTATTACTTCAAATATTTTTAGGGTGCGTCCATTAATGACATGAGGTGAAATAGAGGGGGGGAGGTCAACTGAAATCTAATGCGAGGTATTGAAATTTTTGTAGTATGGTAGAGCTAAAAAAAAGGTCGCCTTTAAGGGAAAATTTGGTTCAAAATCCGACCTTGGGGTGGGGGGATATTAACCCTTTCCTCGCTGACGGTACTTATAAGTACCACTGTATTTACCACCATATAATTCAACAATACCAGTATCCACTGCATTGTTAAGCCTGTTGATGTATTGTTGTATGATTAAATCAGACAATGACAACATTTATTTTTAAATTTCTGGGTGAAATTGCCTAGAAATTAATTTTTTAAGTTGGGTCTTGACAGCATACTGACCAAAGTAACAAGTGATACATTACAATGAATTTTTAGATGATAATTTACTTGGTAAGTGTCAATTTCTGTTATTACTTTTTTAGTTTGAACATTTAACCATATATTTCTTACCTATAAAATATGTTTTTCTAGTTTCTTTACTAAATAATCTAGAAAAACCAATGTGGACTTATAAGTACCGTCAGGGAGTTCTGGGTAGTTTTATACAGATTATTGGTCAATAGATTTAGCAAGTATACAGTTGGTTTTATCATTGTTTTTGATATTTTCAAATGGATATTTTTATGAAATACGCTCTGATTGAAGCTCTTCTCTTAGAGGTTTATATTTATCAGCTCTTCTCTTAGAAGTTTATAATTTATCAAGGCAAAAATGAAGAAATGACTGGAATGTTCTCAGATTACTCATTAGGTCAAAGAGTGGTCTTAGAATTGACTGAAAAAAATTGAGCAATGCCGATGTTATCTAGTATTATCATTATTTTCATCAGTTTCATTATTAAAAAACTGAAACAACTTTTGTTTGTGGGAGAATCAGACCCTACTGCAAAGGGACTTTCTAACAATGTGCTGATGGAAAACTAAAAGGAGGAGATTGTGACAATGAATTTACAAACCTAGGTATTTGCTACTGGAAATGGAAGGATTAAAAGGTCATATATTTAGTATCAAATTTTCATGGCAGAAGTGAAACTCCACTACATTGGTTGGGGTCAATGGCAACTTCAACAGATGGGCCCTCTCTCGGGTTGGATTGGTGACCTGGTGGATCTTGGACCAGAGGGCCTCTCTTGCCGGTCATCGGGGGCCACCTCCGGCAGTAGGTCCTGTAGCATTTTGCCCATCCTGCCAACCTGTTGTTACACCACTAGTTATATGCAAAGAAAAAATGGATTGAAGTCGACAATTTCATGCTCAGGAGTCGTCAAAGACTACAACAATACCTTCATGTGTGGGGTTGATACTGCTGATCAGCTGATGACTTTGTGCAATGCTGACAGAAGATTACCGAAATCATGGTAAAGATTGTTTTTGGAAATTCTGGATGTTGTATTTGTCAATGCCTATAACATAAATGGCCCAATATTTGAAAAAAGTCTGTAAAAATTTTAGAAGATCCTTTGCACAAGGTATGATGACTATGAAGGATATCAGTAAGAAGAAAAGGTCATCTATATATATATTTCACCAAGCCCTCATCCATTCAAACAACACAAGTCGTACTATTCCACAATGAGAGATGTAAGATAGGGAAACAGAGGTATACACTGTCCCTAATTTGTAAAAATAAGATGAAGATGTGAAGTATGTAGAATGAAGAAAATATAGTCAAAACATCATTCCAAATATTGCACTACAATGTCTTTTGTGTTTGAATGAGCAAAAAGAATTGTTTGTTTTTTTTAATATCATGAGGCAAACATTTCATACCAATATGAACATAATTGATTTCAATTGCTATTTCTGTATGTCATGTGATACACAAAGTCCCTGACGGTACTTGTAACTACCGGTTTAATAATTAGCACTTAGAGTTCCAAAAAAAATTTGAAAAAATTGTGTGTTTAATTTCAAGTACCTTTATACAAATATATAATTGAAATTATAAATTTCCCTTTTTTTCCAATAGTCAGTAGGAAAGGGTTAACCGCCCTTTGAACCATGAGACCTAAAAAAAAAAAAAAGTTGCTAGGTCAATTAGTAGGGGGAGGGGGTCGTCTGGAATTCCAGGAAAAAAACCTCACGCCCCCCCTTACCTGAAATCACAATTTAGACAATCTTTTTCAACCCATAAACCAGTAAAATATCAAACAATTCCCAGGTCCGGATTAAGATAGCGTGGGGCCTGTAGCAAAATGTGAAACCCTTGGTTTTTCGCCGTCCGGGTAGTATTAAAGCTAAAATAATAAAGAAAAAGGTCGCCCATCTGGTCTGATGGGGGGAGGCTCCAGAAGGCGCGGGGCCCATAGTATTTGCTAACTCCTGCTACATTGCTAATCTGGTACTGACAATTCCACAGAATACTAATTTGAATGGGCTTAAGTTTTACTTGTGTATATATTATTAACCTGCACTGACACCAGGTTAGTTGGTTCGAGTCCTAGTGGTGTAGGAAATTATCATCATCAAATCTTGGCCGGCAGGGTAGGAGTGCGCACCACCACCTCTCCTTAATCACCACGTTGTGTGCCAGAGTTAAATCCTGAACCACTCTGCAGTATGTTTAGAGTGAGAGCAATATTACAATGTTGATGGTGTTTCATCAATCGGATTGGAGTTGCTGGCCCCCTAGGTGTCTTTCCAACACCGGGATTCACCCGAAAACCTTCTTTCATCCACTACACTTAACAAACATGCCATCAGTCACACATGTTTCAAATCACACATACAGTTACACTGGAGAAGTAAAAGGAAACCAGTACATCATCTCCCCGGGATGTTCCTATGTTAATCCTCTACACCAGGGTTGGCCAACCGGTGGCCCACCTTGAAAATTTGTCCGGCCTGCGAGATTCATCATACTTCTACAAAATATTGTTTATATTTAAAGTTATATATTTCTTTACAATCTCCATTTAGTATCATTATTATAATATTTTCTATGTTTAAATGTAAGAATAATAGCAAACACAATAATAACTCATTATATTTCAATTTTTTACTCCAAAATATGGAGAGATGATATTTTATATGCGGTCCGCAGAGTTAAGATACATTTCCAAAGTGGCCCGAAAGATCGTTTGGGTTGGCCACTCTGGTCTACACTCTAGTATGGCTACGGCACCCAAAGAAGAAAATCATTAGCATTTGACATGTTGTATTTTACCGTCGTCATCATTACCATTATAATAAATCGAAAGGCATTTTTCAAATACCCACAGTAACAGAGTTATGGAGTTGTAAGTGTATAACAAAAGTGAATTAAATATTGAACAGAATATTAATATTTATTACTGAAATTAATATTATTCCTGTCTCACAGATAGAGATGATGGCTGGATGTTTTGAAGACAAGTAATGAACACAAGATATGCACAAAGGGTAATTCACTTCCAACTTATGCCTCGTTGTTTTTTTTTTAATTCAAGCAGAAGCAGACTGTGAAACAAGAGAAAACAAATCGTACCTTATATATTTAAAATTTGTAATTTGAGTATATAAAATTGGCTTTTACCTTACTTTCTTCTAAGCTGACACAAATAATGATACAGGAATTACGAAAATATTGCATTGAAGTAACATTTACTCATTAGTATAAGTGAGAGTAGAGTTTCAACCGTTTCTTTTTTTTTTTTTTTTTGCAGGCAGCAATCTTACAGCAGACAGCAGAGTACATCTATCAGTTGGAGCAGGAGAAGACAAGTCTCCTTTCTCAAAATTGCCAGCTGAAGAGGTTACTCAATAGACAAGAGGGCCAGAATGAGCAATCTGCCCCAGCCAAGCGGAGGAAACTCGAATCTAGTGAGTATATCACAAAGATTCAAGAGACTATGATAATTTTGAATATTATGTATATATTTGCATTAATGATAAGCTATTTTTTGCTGTCACCCCTCAGCATTTTTTGCAGTCTCTCTCTCTCTCTCTCTCTCTTTAACTTTGATACAAAGCATGGCAAGAAAGCTCAATTTACTATTTCTTGTGTACTTTTGAATGTAATAGTAATTCTGCATGCAGTATATCCAGGATGTTCAAAACAAGCCAACTGATTATCCAGTTACTTTCTTACTTGTTATTAATTTCTCTAAAATCTATAATTTTGATAGCTAAGAAACTGTACGACATCCCTCTGTCCAGGTGTGGTAGTAGTGAGCGAGTCTTCAGATGAGGGTATCGGAAGCATGTCTCCCGAACCTACTCCCCCAGCAGGTGTGTCCGCAGTAGATGCCGGTCGTGAGCGTGACTTGATAGAGCTCCGCCTGACATTGGATCGGGAACGCAAGTTGCGTCTCCGTCTGGAGGAGCAGATTCGAGCCCTGGAGAGTCAGATATACCCTAAACACCTGCGTGACCTTACTCATCAGGTGACTCTCCACTACCATCAGGAGACCCACGAGGTACAAAATTTTTTAGACAAATTTCAGTTTGCACCATTAATATTTCTTGTTTTTAGGGGCTTGTATATAACTGCTGCATGTCCTGTATTGGGGAATTTTATGACTTCATTTCAATATAGCAAAATTGTGGATAATTCTGTGAAATGGACATTCTTATTACATGGTACAAAGTTTAAACTGGACTCAATAAAGAATTGTATGAATTTAATGTAATATCAAAGAAAATTTTTAAATCATTTTTTCATAATATTCCTGCATCTGATAAGTTTACATTTGTTCATTTTGCTTAAAACTGCAATAGAAAAGACAGTAAAAATGTGTATTGTAGTTGTATTTGAGTTGTTTATATCTGTTATATTTTACCAGGTTGCTGAAAGTGGGAGCCAGGTGGTAAATGCCAGCCTTCAGGAAATGCAGGAGACTGCAGCTGCAGTGGCTCACCTGCAAGTGGTTACTTCGCGCTCGCCCTCACCCATACTCGGGCATCCCCCGTCTCGTGAGGCATCACCACCACCACAACGCCTTCCAAGTGTACTGGAGGCAGCCATCAAGGCAGAGCCTAAAGTGGAGGTAGAGCGTCTGCCGTCACCACCTGCTACCTCAGACGATGTCACTCCTCAGTCTAGGTATGTGGTGTCTACAAAGAAACAACACAAAAAAAAATGCTAAAGGATAGGAGAATGTGATTGAATACAAGTTAGTGACAAAATAAACAAGCATTGAAAGTAATATTTTAAAATAAAAAAAATAAATAACAATAAAACCAATTAAATGAAAAGTACTTATAATAAAAAAATAAATGAACAAAAATTAAAAGACCTTGTTATCTTAGATATATAGCTAGCTTAATCTTTTATTTTCGTAACTGTATTTTCGTACCCAAGGTAACTTCACTGCATTAGCGCCTGCCATGTTGGTATACTATTGCAGATACTGGTATGATTTCAGATATTTAAATGTTCTAAGTGTACAATCATTGCCGCAACGTTCCTAGAATATTAACAATTAGCAGAAGGTGATGATGTAGGAACATTCATTTTTGATTGAAGATCTTTTGTTGCCTGAGAATATATTTTGTGCCTTTTATCTTGATTTTCCTGCATTTTTTCCCCCCACTTGAATAGTGATTGTCTAAAATTGTATGAAACTGTTCATTCTAGTAGGATTTTAATTTTAAACCATCCCTCCTGTATTAAATTTTTGACTATTTGACATTATTTTGCTCACTTTTAAACCTATTGTGAAATTGTTTGAAAAATTTCTATTTCATAACATGACTAAAAACTGATTAGTTTTGAAATGTTACAAATTTTTTTTATTGCTCTCATATTTGTGGTCCTCACAGCCTTCTTGCTTTGTCTTGAAAGTGATATTTGATTTTGTGTGTCTCAAGAGTTTGAGTTAGCTGGTAGCAGTGTTCCGTTTTTGGTCATTACCCATTGAAACACTAGTTGACAATGTTCCTCCCATTGCAGGTTATATGCAGCGAGTACTTCTAGGCAGAACCTGGAGACGATAGTTGAAGCGATTCGCCATTTGGAAGGCGATCAATTCATTAGTGATGAGCCAGCTCAAGAGGCACCATTAGCACTGACGACGCACCGTGGAGGTGGAGAAACGTTTGTGCACTTCCAGCCTCAGCTTTCGAGACCACTTACCTCTACAGCTGCTTTGCAGCAGCAGCGGCCCGGGGTGATCGTTGTCAAGCAGAGCACGTGATGCTCACTCCGTTCGTCGGTGTCACCCGACCTGACTGACTTCATTTTGAGTTGATTTTTTGGAAAATTTAGCTTGTACTGGCAAGGTTCCCAAGTTGTACTCTCTGCTTTAAGGATACGTTTATATGTATCTTTGTGTAAACGTACATATTCTTGTGTAAATCCCTAGTTTCACTGCAGCTATAGACTGGTGTAGTGGGACTGTGGCAATTTTGCTGTGGCCACTTGATGTGGGAAAGGAATCTTAGTGTTTAACGGTGTTATATGGTAAATATAAAGTGCAAATTGAGCAATAACATGTTTCGTTTGTTTCTGTGCAACTGGTGTTTAAATTTGTCTGTTAAACTGTTTCATAGTATTTGGTCATTTTTATACACCTATTTGTTTGTAAAAATAATTATAATAATTCCCTCTATTTACTATTAGATGCCATCAGGTGACTGAATTCAGCATGGTTTTGCCAAGTGGTAGGACTTTTTTATTGTTATTATTATTACCGAGTTGTAGAAGAAATTAGGATATAGCAAGTGGCAAAGACTGCATTCACGTGTTAAATTGAGCTGCTTTAAAGAACTGCTATTTCTTTTTTCATTTATTTTCTTCTGTAATGACTTGAAGCTTGTTCTTTATTTCCAGTTAAACACAAAGCTGACCAATGTAATATGCTTTAAGCAAGGCATGATGTCCAGATTGGGGACAATACTATTTTGGATGTTACCTATGTTTTTACTACAAAATTTTATGTTTTTTTTGTTTTGTGGTAAGATATGACATGTGATACTTGCCTCAAAAGTATATAGTATCTTTCTGTTGTGCTGTCTTAATCTCATTCTTTGTCTTGTAGTTTCTTTTGTAAATAAGATTTATTTCACTGCGTGGGTGTTTTTAAGCTTGCGTATATTTGTATACGTCTTGGAGAAAGTTGTGAAATTTTGGTTTTTCTAAAAAAATAAAATAAAAAATGTATAAAAATTAAGGAGACATTGGCTGATGATCGCCTTAAGACTAGTTTGTCCTTGTGTATGTTATTTCATATATTAAGAAATGTGTAATTGAAAGTTGCATGTGTGCGCATGTGCTTTATTTAAGGTATTGTATGTATGAATAATTGTAAGTCTACTATACATAAGCAAAAATTGAAAAGTTTAAAAAAAAGTTCCATGTCACTGGAACAGTACTGATAAATTAGGTATTAATCATTAAGCTATTTCTTATTAAATCCATATCAGTTTTTTCATTGATTGCAGAAGTAAACAAACATACTTTAAAGTTCAAGATGTTCTCGTATTCCATGGCATATTTTTAGTTTGATTATGTGAAAAAGACTGGTGTTGCAGATTGTTTATTGGTCTTTACAGTTGGTAGAGAGGTGGTTGGAGTCTTAAGCAAAACATACTTGGAATCTCATTTTCCACTCATTGTTTTACCAATAATATTAAAATCAAATTTGACAAAGTTTCTAAATGACAATTATTTTTGCTTCTGTGAATTATAATACAGTTGAAAATCATTGTTTGCATTTTTAATGGAACTTGCATATTGAACCAGTAAATCGCTAGTGACAAACTATTGTAGCTG